>OX031006.1:97897501-99097501 GCA_943735925.1 Pollenia amentaria
ATATATTATTAATTATATATTTATTTATTTTTATATTTATTTATTTATTTATTTTTATATTTATTTTTATATATATTTATTTTTATATTTATTTATTTTTATATATATCTATTTATTTTTATATTTATTTATTTTTATATTTATTTATTTTTACATTTATTTATTTATTTATTTCTATATTTATTTATTTATTTATTTTTATATATATTTATTCTTATATTTATTTATTTTTATATTTTTTTATTTTTATATTTATTTATTTTTATATTTATTTATTTATTTATTTCTATATTTATTTATTTATTTATTTTAATATATATTTAATTATTTATTTATTTTTATATTTATTTATTTATTTTAATATTTATTTATTTTTATATATATTTATTTTTATATTTATTTATTTTTATATTCATTTATTTTTTTATTTTTATATATATTTATTTATTTATTTTTATATATATTTATTCTTATATTTATTTATTTTTATATTTTTTTATTTTTATATTTATTTATTTTTATATTTATTTATTTATTTATTTCTATATTTATTTATTTATTTATTTTAATATATATTTAATTATTTATTTATTTTTATATTTATTTATTTATTTATTTTTATATTTATTTTTATATATATTTATTTTTATATTTATTTATTTTTATATTCATTTATTTTTTTATTTTTATATATATTTATTTATTTATTTTTATATATATTTATTTTTATATATATTTATTTTTATATATATTTATTTTTATGTTTATTTATTTTTATATTCATATATTTTTTTATTTTTATATATATTTTATTATTTATTTTAATATTTATTTATTTATTTATTTTTATATTTATTTATTTTTATATATATTTATTTATTTTTATATTTATTTATTTTTATATTTATTTATTTTTATATTTATTTATTTATTTATTTCTATATTTATTTTTATATATATTTTATTATTTATTTTAATAGTTATTTATTTTTATATTAATTTATTTATTTATTTTTATATTTATTTTTATATATATTTATTTTTATATTTATTTATTTTTATATTCATTTATTTTTATATTCATTTATTTTTTTATTTTTATATATATTTATTTATTTATTTTTATATTTATTTAGTTTTACATTTATTTATTTTTATATTTATTTATTTTTATATGTATTTATTTATTTATTTATTTTTATATTAATTTATTTTTATATTAATTTATTTTTATATTTATTTATATATTTATTTATTTGTATATTTATTTATTACCCACTAACCTACCCACTTACTTACTTGCCCACTTACGTACTTACTTACCCACTTACTTACTCAGTCACTTACTTACCCACTTACTTATTAACCCACTTACTTACCCACTTACTTATCTTCTTACTTATGAACTTACTTACTTACCCACTTACTTACTTATCCAGTTACTTACTTACCCACTTACTTAGCCACTTACACACTTACTTACTTACCCACTTACGTACTCACTTACCCACTAACTTACCCACTTACTTATCCACTTACTTACTTACCCACTTATCCACTTACTTACACACTTATTTACTTAACCCCTTATCCACTTACTTACCTGCTTACCCACTTACTTACTTACCAACTAACTTAACCACTTACTTACCCATTTAATTACCCACTTACTTACCTAGCCACTCAGCCACTTACTTACCCACTTATTTACTTACCCACTTACTTACCCACTTACCTACTTATCCACTTACTTACCCACTTACTTACTTACCCACTTATCCACTTATTTTCTTACCCACTTACTTAGCCACTTTATTTTTATATATATATTTATTTATTTTTATATATATTTATTTTTATAGTTATCTATTTTTATATTTAATTATTTTTATATTTATTTATTTCTATATTTATTTATTTATTTATTTTTATACATATATATTATTAATTATATATTTATTTATTTTTATATTTATTTATTTATTTATTTTTATATTTATTTTTATATATATTTATTTTTATATTTATTTATTTTTATATATATCTATTTATTTTTATATTTATTTATTTTTATATTTATTTATTTTTACATTTATTTATTTATTTATTTCTATATTTATTTATTTATTTATTTTTATATATATTTATTCTTATATTTATTTATTTTTATATTTTTTTATTTTTATATTTATTTATTTTTATATTTATTTATTTATTTATTTCTATATTTATTTATTTATTTATTTTAATATATATTTAATTATTTATTTATTTTTATATTTATTTATTTATTTTAATATTTATTTATTTTTATATATATTTATTTTTATATTTATTTATTTTTATATTCATTTATTTTTTTATTTTTATATATATTTATTTATTTATTTTTATATATATTTATTCTTATATTTATTTATTTTTATATTTATTTATTTTTATATTTATTTATTTTTATATTTATTTATTTCTATATTTATTTATTTATTTATTTTAATATATATTTAATTATTTATTTATTTTTATATTTATTTATTTATTTATTTTTATATTTATTTTTATATATATTTATTTTTATATTTATTTATTTTTATATTCATTTATTTTTTTATTTTTATATATATTTATTTATTTATTTTTATATATATTTATTTTTATATATATTTATTTTTATATATATTTATTTTTATGTTTATTTATTTTTATATTCATATATTTTTTTATTTTTATATATATTTTATTATTTATTTTAATATTTATTTATTTATTTATTTTTATATTTATTTATTTTTATATATATTTATTTATTTTTATATTTATTTATTTTTATATTTATTTATTTTTATATTTATTTATTTATTTATTTCTATATTTATTTTTATATATATTTTATTATTTATTTTAATAGTTATTTATTTTTATATTAATTTATTTATTTATTTTTATATTTATTTTTATATATATTTATTTTTATATTTATTTATTTTTATATTCATTTATTTTTATATTCATTTATTTTTTTATTTTTATATATATTTATTTATTTATTTTTATATTTATTTAGTTTTACATTTATTTATTTTTATATTTATTTATTTTTATATGTATTTATTTATTTATTTATTTTTATATTAATTTATTTTTATATTAATTTATTTTTATATTTATATATATATTTATTTATTTGTATATTTATTTATTACCCACTAACCTACCCACTTACTTACTTGCCCACTTACGTACTTACTTACCCACTTACTTACTCAGTCACTTACTTACCCACTTACTTATTAACCCACTTACTTACCCACTTACTTATCTTCTTACTTATGAACTTACTTACTTACCCACTTACTTACTTATCCAGTTACTTACTTACCCACTTACTTAGCCACTTACACACTTACTTACTTACCCACTTACGTACTCACTTACCCACTAACTTACCCACTTACTTATCCACTTACTTATCCACTTACTTACTTACCCACTTATCCACTTACTTACACACTTATTTACTTAACCCCTTATCCACTTACTTACCTGCTTACCCACTTACTTACTTACCAACTAACTTAACCACTTACTTACCCATTTAATTACCCACTTACTTACCTAGCCACTCAGCCACTTACTTACCCACTTATTTACTTACCCACTTACTTACCCACTTACCTACTTATCCACTTACTTACCCACTTACTTACTTACCCACTTATCCACTTATTTTCTTACCCACTTACTTAGCCACTTACCCACTTACGTACTCACTTACTTACTAACCCACTAACTTACTTACCCACTTATTTAGTTACCCACTTACTTAGCCACTAACTTACACACTTACTTACCCACTTACTTATCCACTTACTTACTTACCCATTTAATTACCCACTTACTTACCCCCTTACTTACTTACCCAGTTACCCACTGACTTATTTATTTATTTATATAATTATTTTTTTATTTATTTATTATTACCCACTTACTTACTTACCCACTTACATACTTACTTACCAAATTACTTACTTACTTAACCACTTACCTACATACCCACTAACCCACTTACTTACTTATCCACTTACGTACTTACTTTACCACTTACTTACCCACTTACGCACCTACTTACTTACCTACTTACTTACCCACTTACCCACTTCCTTACGCACTTATTTACCCACTTACTTACCCACTTACTAACCCACTTACTTACTCACTTACGTACCCACTTATCCACTTACTTACCCACTAACTAACTTACCCATTTACCTAGCCACTTACCCACTTACTTACTTACCCACTTACTTGCCCACTTTCTTACCCACCAACCTAGCCACTTACTTATCCACTCACTTACTTACCCACTTACTTTCCCAGTTACCCACCGACTTAGTTGCCCACTTACCCACTTTCTTACTTACCCACTTACTTACCCCCTTACTTTCTTACTCACTTCCCCACTTACATACTTACTTACCCACTTACTTCCCCACTTGCCCACTTACTTTCTTACTCACTTCCCCACTTACTTACTTACCCACCTACCTACCCACTTAGCCACATACTTACGCAGTTACCCACTGACTTAATTACCCACTTACATAGTTGCCCAATTACTTACTCACTGACCCACTTACTTACTTACCCAGCTACTTACTTTCTCACTTACTTAGCCACGTACTTACCCACTTACGTAGTTAGCCACTTACCCACTTACTTATTTACTCACTTACCCACTTACTTACTTTTCCACTTACCTACTTACCCCCTTACTTACTTACCCACATAATCTCTTACTCACTTCCCACCTTACTTACCCACTTACTTACTAACCCACTTACTTAACCACTTACCCACTGACTTACTTACCTACTTACGTACTTAGCCACTTACGTTTTATTTTATTTTATTTTATTTTATTGTATTTTATTTTTATATATGCTTATTTTTATATTAATTTATTTATATATATATTTATTTTTATATTTATTTATTTTTATATATATTTATTTATTTTTATATTTATTTATTTTTATATTTATTTATTTTTATATTTATTTATTTATTTATTTCTATATTTATTTATTTTTATATATATTTTATTATTTATTTTAATATTTATTTATTTTTATATTTATATATTTTTATATTTATTTTTATATATATTTATTTTTATATTTTTATATTAATTTATTTTTATATATATTTATTTATTTATTTTTATATATATTTATTTTTATATATATTTATTTTTATATTTATTTATTTTTATATTTATTTATTTTTTTATTATTTTTATATTTATTTTTATATATATTTATTTTTATATTTATTTATTTTTATATATATTTATTTTTATACTTATTTATTTTTATATATATTTATTTATTTTTATATTTATTTATTTTTATATATATTTATTTTTATATTTATTTATTTTTATATTTATTTATTTTTATATTTATTTATTTTCATATTTATTTATTTTTATATTTATTTATTTCTATATTTATTTATTTTTATATATATTTTATTATTTATTTATTTTTATATTTATTTATTTATTTATTTTTATATTTATTTTTATATATATTTATTTTTATATTTATTTATTTTTATATTCATTTATTTTTTTATTTTTGTATATATTTATTTATTTATTTTTATATATATTTATTTTTATATTTATTTATTTTTATATTTATTTATTTTTATATTTATTTATTTATTTATTTTTATATATATTTAATTATTTATTTTAATATTTATTTATTTTTATATATATTTATTTTTATATATATTTATTTTTATATTTATTTTTTTTATATATATTTATTTATTTTTATATATATTTATTTTTATATTTATTTATTTTTATATTTATTTATTTTTATATTTATTTATTTTTATATTTATTTATTTATTTATTTCTGTATTTATTTATTTTATATATATTTTATTATTTATTTTTATATTTATTTATATATTTATTTTTATATTTATTTTTATATATATTTATTTTTATATTTATTTATTTTTATATATATTTATTTATTTTTATATTTATTTTACTTACATGGCCACTTACTTACGCACTTACTTACCCACTTTCTTACTTAGACACTTACCGACTTATTTACCCACTTACTTACTCACTTACTTAGTTACCCACTTACTCACTTACCCACTTCCTTACTTACCCTTTTACCCACTTCCTTACTTAGCCACTTACATACTTACCCACTTGCCCACTTACTTACCCACTTACTTACTCACTTACTTAGTTACCCACTTACTTACTTACCCACTTACTTACTTACCAACTTACTTTCCAACTTACTTACATACCCACTTATTTACTTACCCAATTACTTACTTACCCACTTACTTACTTACCCACTCACGTACCCACTTACCCACTTACTTACTTACTCACTTAGCCACTTAATTACTTACTCACTTACCCACTTACTCACTTACTTACCAACTTACTTACTTACTCACTTACCCACTTACTCACTTACTTACTTTGCAATTACCCACTTACATACCCACTTACTTACTTACCCACTTACTAACCTACCCACGTACTTACTTATCCACTTACTTACTTACCGACTTACCCTATTACTTACCCATTTACTTAGTTACCCACTTAATTACTTACTCACTTACCCACTTACTCACTTACTTACTTACCAACTTACTTTCTTACTCACTTACCCACTTACTCACTTTCCCACTTACTTACTTTGCCAATTACCCACTTACATACCCACTTACCCACTTACTTACTTACTCACTTACTTACCCACTCACGTACCCACTTACTTACTTAACCACTTACCGACTTACTTACTTACTTACATTCGCACTTACTTACCCACTTAATTACTTACCCACTTACTTACCTACCCACTTACTTAGTTACCCACTTACTTACTGACTTGCCCACTTAGTTACCTACTTACTTACTTATCCACTTACCTACTTACCTACTTACTTATCCACTTACTTACTCACTTACTTACTTACCCACTTACTTACTTATCCACTAACTTAACCACTTACTTACTTACCCACTTACTCACTTACCTATTTACTTACTCACTTACCCATTTACTTCCTTACCTACTTACTTACCCACATACTTAGCCACTTACCCACTTACTTAACCACTTACCGACTTACTTACTTACCTACTTACCCACTAACTTACTTACCCACTTAATTACTTACCCACTTACTTAGTTACCCACTTTCTTACTTACAAACTTACCGACTTACTTACTTAGCCACTTACCCACTTACTTACTTACCCACTTACTTACCCACTTACATACCCACTTACTTACTTACTTACCTATCCACTTACTTACATACCCACTTACTTTCCGACTTACCCACTTACTTATCCATTTACTTAATTACCCACTTGCTTAGCCACTTACCCACTTTCTTACTTACTTACCCACTAACTTACTTACCCACTTATCTACTTACTTACCCATTTACCCACTTACTTAACCACTTACCCACTTACTTACTTACCCACTTACTTACTCACTTACCTATTTACTTACTTACCCATTTACATACCCACTTACTTACTCACACCTTACTTACTCACTTACTTATCCACTTACCGACTTACTTACTCACTTACTTACTCACTAAGCCACTTACGTAATTACTCACTTACCCACTTATCCACTTACTTATTCACTTACTTACTTTTCCAATTACCCACTTACTTACTTTCCCACTTACACACTTACTTACTTTCCCACTTACTTACCCACTTACTTACTTACGCACTTACTAACCTCCTTACCCACTTACTTACTTACCCACTTACTTACCCAGCTACCTACTTACTTATCCACGTACTTACTCACCCACTTACTTATTTACGCACTTATCCACTTATTTACCCACTTACTTATCCACTTACTTACCCACTTACTTATCCACTTAGCCACTTACCCACTTACTTACTTACCCACTTACTTACCCCTTACTTACTTACCCACTTACTTACTAACTTACCCACTTACTTACTTAGCCACTTACCGACTTACTTACCCACTTACTTACTCAGTTAGCCACTTACTTACTTACTTACCCACTTACTTACTCACTAAGCCACTTACTTACTTACCCACTTACGTACTCACTTACTTACTTACCCACTAACTTACTTACCCTCTTACTTACTTACCCACTTACCCACTTATTTACTTACCCACTTACTTACTTACCCACTTACTTACTTACCAACTTACTTACCTCTTTACCCACTTACTTACTTACCCAGTTACCTACTTACTTTTCCACTTACTTACCCACTTACTTAATTATTAACTAACTTACCCACTAACTTATCCACTTACCCACTTATTTACTTAGCCACTTACTTACTTTGCCAGTTACCCACTTACTTACTTACCCATTTACTTTCTCATTTACTTTCCCTTTTAATTGCCCACTTACTTACCCACATACTTAGCCTTTTACGTAGTTACTCACTTACGTAGTTACCCACTTACGTAGTTACCCACTTACGTAGTTACCCACTTACGTAGTTACCCACTTACGTACTTACCCACTTACGTACTTACCCACTTACGTACTTAGCCACTTACTTACTTAACCACTGACCCCCTTACTTAATTACCCACTTACTTATCTACTTATTTTCTTACTTACCCACTTAGCCACTTACTTACCCACTTACTTACCCTCTTACCTACTTACCCACTTACATACTTATCCACTTACTTACTTACCCACTTACTTAATTATCCACTTACCAACCCACTTGCTGACTAACCCACTTACTTAGTTAACCATTTACTTACCCACTTACTTACTTGCCGACTAACTTACTTACCAACTTAATTACCCCCTTACTTACCCACTTAGTTACATACCCAATTACTTACCTCGTTACCCACTTACTTATTTACCCACTTACTTACTAAGCCACTTACCCACTTACTTAGTAACTTACTTACCCACGTACTTAGCCGCTTACTTACCTACCTACTTACTTACCCACTTACTCACTTACTTACCCACTTACTTACCCCCTTACTTACTTACATAGCCACTTACCCACTTACTAACTTACCCACTTACTTTCCCACTTAGTTGCCCACTTACTTATCCGCTTACATACTTAACCACTTACTTACTTACCCACTTACTTAGCCACTTACTTACTTAGCCACTTACCCACTTACTTACTTACTTACTCACTTATCCACTTACCGACTTACTTACCCACTTACTTACTCACTTAGCCTCTTACATAATTACTCACTTACCCACTTATCCACTTACTTACCTACTTACTTACTTATTCACTTACTTACTTTTCCAATTACCCACTTACTTACTTTCCCACTTACACACTTACTTTACCACTTACCCACTTACTTACTTACCCACTTACTTACCCACTTACTTACCCACTTACTTACTTACCCAGCTACCTACTTAGCCACTTACTTACGTACTCACATACTTACCCACTAAGTTACTTACCAACTTACTTACCCACTTACTTACCCACTTACTTACTTACCGACTTACTTACTTTGCCAGTTACCCACTGACTTACCCACTTACTTACCCACTTACTTACCCCCTTACTTACCCACTTACTTACTTACCCACTTACTTACTTACCCACTTTTTTACCCACTTACTTACTTAACCACTTACCAACCCACTTACCTACCCACTTACCTACCCACTTACTTAGTTAACCATTTACTTACCCAGCTACTTACTTGCCGACTGACTTACCAACTTAATTACCCCTTACTTACCCACTTACTTACTTAGTTAACCACTTACCCACTTACTTCGTTACCCACTTAAACACTTACTTCCTTACCCTCTTTTCCACTTACTTACTAAGCCACTTACCCACTTACTTAGTTACTTAGCCACTTACTTACTTCTCACTTACTTACTTATCCACTTATTTAGTTGCCCACTTACCCACTTACCTACTTACTTACTTACCAACTTACTTACTTACTTACCCACTTACTTACTTACTTAGCCACTTACTAACTTACTTAGCTACTTACTAACTTACCCACTTCCTTACTTACCCACTTACCCACTTCCTTACTTACCCACTTACAAACTTACCCACTTACTTACTTACCCACTTACTTAGTTACCCACTTACTTAGCCACTTACTTACCCACTTACTGACTTAGCCACTTACCCCCTTTCTTACTTACCCACTTACTTACTTACCCACTTACTTAGTTACCCACTTACTTAGTTACCCACTTACTTATCCACTTACTTACCCACTTACTTACCAACTTACTTACTTATCCTCTTACTTATTTAGTTGCCCAATTACCCACTTACTTACTTACCCATTTACCTACTTACTTACTTACCCACTTACTTGCCCACTAACTTACTTAATTACCCACTTACTTACCAACTTACTTACTTACCCACTTCCTTACTTACCCACTTCCTTACTTACCCACTTACTTAATTACCCACTTAATTACTTAGCCACTTACCGACTTACTTACCCACTTACTTACACACTTACTTACTCACTTACCCACTTACTCTTTTACCCACTTACTTACTTATCCTCTTACAGTCTTACCCATTTACTTACCTACCCACTTACTTACCCACTAACTTACTTACCCACTTACTTACTTAGCCACTTACTTACTTAACCACTTACTGACCCACTTACCCACTTACTTACTTATCCACTTACCTTCTTACTTTCTTACTATCTTACTTACTTACCCACATACTTACTTACTTACCCACTTACTTACCAACTTACTTACTTACTTACTTACTTACCCCCTTCCTTACTTACCCACTTACCCACTTACAAACTTACCCACTTACTTACTAAGCCACTTACCCATTTACTTAGTTACTTACTTACCCACGTACTTACTTAGCCACTTACTTACCTACCTACTTACTTACCCACTTACTTACCCCCTAACTTACTAACATAGCCACTTACCCACTTACTAACTTACCCACTTACTTACTTACTTACTCACTTATCCACTTACCGACTTACTTACCCACTTACTTACTCACTTAGCCTCTTACATAATTACTCACTTACCCACTTATCCACTTACTTACCCACTTACTTAATTATTCACTTACTTTTCCAATTACCCACTTACTTACTTTCCCACTTACTTACTTTACCACTTACCCACTTACCCACTTACTTACTTACCCACTTACTTACCCACTTATTTACTTACCCAGCTACCTACTTATCCACTTACTTACGTACTCACTTACATACTTACCCACTAACTTACTTACCCTTTTATCCACTTACTTACTTACCCACTTAGTTACTTACCAACTTACTTACCCACTTACTTACCCACTTACTTACTTACCCACTTACTTACTTACCGACTTACTTACTTTGCCAGTTACCCACTGACTTACCCACTTACTTACCCACTTACTTACCCCCTTAGCCACTTACTTACTTACCCACTTACTTACTTACCCACTTACTTACTTACCCACTTACTTACTTACCCACTTACTTACTTACCCACTTACTTACTTACCCACTTACTTACTTACCCACTTACTTAGTTACCCACTTACCAACCCACTTACCTACCCACTTACCTACCCACTTGCTTACTTACCCACATACTTAGTTAACCATTTACTTACCCAGCTACTTACTTGCCGACTTACTTACCAACTTAATTACCCCCGTACTTACCCACTTAGTTACTTACCCACTTACTTAGTTACCCACTTATTTCCTTACCCACTTACTTACTAAGCCACTTACCCACTTACTAAGTTACTTACCCACTTACTAACTTCTCACTTACTTACTTATCCACTTATTTAGTTGCCCTCTTACCCACTTACCTACTTACTTAGTTACTTACTTACCCACTTACTTACTTACTAACCCACTTACTTACCCACTTACTTACTTACCCAATTACTTACCCACTTACTTACCCACTTACCAAACCACTTGCTTACTTACCCACTTACTTAGTTAACCATTTACTTACCCAGCTACTTACTTGCCGACTGACTTACCAACTTAATTACCCCCTTACTTACCCACTTACTTACTTAGTTACCCACTTACTTACTTAGTTACCCACTTACTTACCCTCTTACCCACTTACTTACTAAGCCACTTACCCACTTACTTAGTTACTTACCCACTAACTTACTTCTCACTTACTTACTTATCCACTTATTTAGTTGCCCACTTACCTACTTACTTACCCACTTACCTACTTACTTACTTACCCCCTTACTTACCCACTTACTTACCCACTTACTTACCCACTTACTTACTTACCCACTTACTTACCCACTTCATTTCTTACCCACTTACCCACTTCCTTACTTACCCACTTACAAACTTACCCACTTACTTACTTACCCACTTACTTAGTTACTCACTTACTTAGCCAATTACTTACCCACTTACTGACTTAGCCACTTACCCACTTCCTTACTTACCCACTTACAAGCTTACCCACTTACTTACTTACCCACTTACTTAGCTACCCACGTACTTAGTTACCCACTTACTTATCCACTTACTTACCCACTTACTTACCAACTTACTTACTTATCCACTTACTTATTTAGTTGCCCAATTACCCACTTACTTACCCATTTACCTACTTACTTACTTACCCACTTACTTACCCACTTACTTGCCCACTTACTTACCCACTTACTTAATTAGCCACTTACTTACCAACTTACTTACTTACTTACCCACTTCCTTACTTACCCACTTACAAACTTACCCACTTACTTACTTACCCACTTACTTAGTTACCCACTTACTTAGTTATCCACTTACTTATCCACTTACTTACTTACCCACTTACTTAATTACCCACTTAATTACTTAGCCACTTACCGACTTACTTACCCACTTACTTACCCACTTACTTACACACTTACTTACTCACTTATCCACTTACTCTTTTACCCACTTACTTACTTATCCTCTTACCGACTTACTTACAGTCTTACCCATTTACTTACCTACCCACTTACTTACCCACTAACTTACTTACCCACTTACTTACTTAGCCACTTACTTACTTACCCACTTACTTACCAACTTACTTACTTATCCTCTTACTTATTTAGTTTCCCAATTACCCACTTACTTACTTACCCATTTACCTACTTACTTACTTACCCACTTACTTGCCCACTTACTTACTTAATTACCCACTTACTTACCAACTTACTTACTTACCCACTTCCTTACTTACCCACTTCCTTACTTACCCACTTACTTAGCTACCCACTTACTTAGTTATCCACTTACTTACTTACCCACTTACTTAATTCCCCACTTAATTACTTAGCCACTTACCGACTTACTTACCCACTTACTTACCCACTTACTTACACACTTACTTACTCACTTACCCACTTACTCTTTTACCCACTTACTTACTTATCCTCTTACAGTCTTACCCATTTACTTACCTACCCACTTACTTACCCACTAACTTACTTACCCACTTACTTTCTTAGCCACTTACTTACTTAACCACTTACTGACCCACTTACCCACTTACTTACTTATCCACTTACCTTCTTACTTTCTTACCATCTTACTTACTTACCCACATACTTACTTACTTACCCACTTACTTACCAACTTACTTACTTACTTACTTACCCACTTCCTTACTTACCCACTTACAAACTTACGCACTTACTTACTAAGCCACTTACCCATTTACTTAGTTACTTACTTACCCACGTACTTACTTAGCCACTTACTTACCTACCTACTTACTTACCCACTTACTTACCCCCTAACTTACTAACATAGCCACTTACCCACTTACTAACTTACCCACTTACTTACTTACTTACTCACTTATCCACTTACCGACTTACTTACCCACTTACTTACTCACTTAGCCTCTTACATAATTACTCACTTACCCACTTATCCACTTACTTACCCACTTACTTAATTATTCACTTACTTTTCCAATTACCCACTTACTTACTTTCCCACTTACTTTACCACTTACCCACTTACTTACCCACTTACTTACTTACCCACTTATTTACTTACCCAGCTACCTACTTATCCACTTACTTACGTACTCACTTACATACTTACCCACTAACTTACTTACCCTTTTATCCACTTACTTACTTACCCACTTAGTTACTTACCAACTTACTTACCCACTTACTTACCCACTTACTTACTTACCCACTTACTTACTTACCGACTTACTTACTTTGCCAGTTACCCACTGACTTACCCACTTACTTACCCACTTACTTACCCCCTTACTTACCCACTTACTTACTTACCCACTTACTTACTTACCCACTTACTTACTTACCCACTTACTTACTTACCCACTTACTTAGTTACCCACTTACCAACCCACTTACCTACCCACTTACCTACCCACTTGCTTACTTACCCACATACTTAGTTAACCATTTACTTACCCAGCTACTTACTTTCCGACTTACTTACCAACTTAATTACCCCCGTACTTACCCACTTAGTTACTTACCCACTTAGTTACCCACTTACCCACTTACTTCCTTACCCACTTACTAAGCCACTTACCCACTTACTAAGTTACTTACCCACTTACTAACTTCTCACTTACTTACTTATCCACTTATTTAGTTGCCCTCTTACCCACTTACCCACTTACCTACTTACTTAGTTACTTACTTACCCACTTACTTACTTACTTACCCACTTACTTACCCACTTACCAAACCACTTGCTTACTTACCCACTTACTTAGTTAACCATTTACTTACCCAGCTACTTACTTGCCGACTGACTTACCAACTTAATTACCCCCTTACTTACCCACTTACTTACTTAGTTATCCACTTACCCACTTACTTACTTAGTTACCCACTTACCCACTTACTTACCCTCTTAACCACTTACTTACTAAGCCACTTACCCACTTACTTAGTTACTTACCCACTTACTTACTTCTCACTTACTTACTTATCCACTTATTTAGTTGACCACTTACCTACTTACTTACCCACTTACCTACTTACTTACTTACCCCCTTACTTACCCACTTACTTACTTACTTACCCACTTACTTACCCACTTACTTACTTACCCACTTACTTACCCACTTCATTTCTTACCCACTTACCCACTTCCTTACTTACCCACTTACAAACTTACCCACTTACTTACTTACCCACTTACTTAGCCAATTACTTACCCACTTACTGACTTAGCCACTTACCCACTTCCTTACTTACCCACTTACAAACTTACCCACTTACTTACTTACCCACTTACTTAGCTACCCACTTACTTAGTTACCCACTTACTTATCCACTTACTTACCCACATACTTACCAACTTACTTACTTATCCACTTACTTATTTAGTTGCCCAATTACCCACTTACTTACTTACCCATTTACCTACTTACTTACTTACCCACTTACTTGCCCACTTACTTACTTACCCACTTACTTAATTAGCCACTTACCAACTTACTTACTTACTTACCCACTTCCTTACTTACCCACTTACAAACTTACCCACTTACTTACTTACCCACTTACTTAGTTACCCACTTACTTAGTTATCCACTTACTTATCCACTTACTTACTTACCCACTTACTTAATTACCCACTTAATTACTTAGCCACTTACCGACTTACTTACCCACTTACTTACCCACTTACTTACACACTTACTTACTCACTTACCCACTTACTCTTTTACCCACTTACTTACTTATCCTCTTACCGACTTACTTACAGTCTTACCCATTTACTTACCTACCCACTTACTTACCCACTAACTTACTTACCCACTTACTTACTTAACCACTTACTTACTTAACCACTTACTGATCCACTTACCCACTTACTTACTTACCCACTTACCTACTTACTTTCTTACCATCTTACTTACCCACTTACTTACTTACTTACCCACTTACTTACCAACTTACTTACTTACTTACTTAGCCACTTCCTTACTTATCCACTTACCCACTTCCTTACTTACCCACTTACAAACTTACCCACTTACTTACCAACTTACTTACTTACTTAGCCACTTCCTTACTTATCCACTTACCCACTTCCTTACTTACATATCCTTTTACCCACTTACTAACTTACCCACTTACTTACTTATTTACTCACTTATCCACTTACCGACTTACTTACCCACTTACTTACTCACTTAGCCTCTTACATAATTACTCACTTACCCACTTATCCACTTACTTATTCACTTACTTACTTTTCCAATTACCCACTTACTTTCCCATTTACACACTTACTTACTTTACCACTTACCCACTTACTTACCCACTTACTTACTTACCCACTTACTTACCCACTTACTTTCCCACTTACTTACTTACCCAGCTACCTACTTACTTATCCACTTACTTACGTACTCACTTACGTACTTACCCACTAACTTACTTACCCACTTATCCACTTACTTACTTACCCACTTAGTTACTTACCAACTTACTTACCCACTTACTTACCCACTTACATGCTCACTTACCCACTTGCTTACTTACTCACTTACTTACCTACCCACTTAATTACCCACTAACTTACTTACCCACTTACTTTTATATCCACTTACCTACCCACTTACTAAGCCACTTACTTAGTAACGCAGTCACCCACTTACCCACGTACTTACTTAGCCACTTACTACCCACTTACTTACCCCCTCCTTACTTATTTAACCACTTACTTTCCCACTTACTTAGTTGCCCACTTACATACCCACTTACTCACTTACTTACCTACCCACTTACTTACTTACCCACTTACTTACTTACCGAGTTACCCTATTACTTACCCATTTACTTAGTTACCCACTTACTTAGCCACTTACCCACTTACTTACCCACTAACTTACTTACCCACTTACTTAACCACTTACCCACTAACTTAACCACTTACCGTCTTACTTACCCACTAACTTACTTAACCACTTAATTACTTACCCACTTACTTACCTACCCACTTACTTACCCACTTACTTAGTTACCCACTTACCCACTTACTTACTTACACACTTACTAACCCACTTTCTTACTTACCCTCTTGCTTATTTACGCTCTTACCTACTTACTCACTTACTTAGCCACTTACCCGCTAACTTACTTACCCACTTGCTTACTCACTTTCCCACTTACTTACCTACTTATTTACTTGCTTACCCACTTACTTACTTACTTGCTTACCCACTTACTTACTTACTTACTTAGTTACCCACTTACTTACTTAGCCACTTACTTACCCACTTACTTACCCACTTACTTAGCCACTTATTTATTTACTCACTAACTTACTTACCCACTTACTTGATTGCTTACCGACTTACCCACTTACTAACTTACCCACTTACTAACTAACCCATTTACTTACTTATCCACTTATCCACCTACTTACTTACCCACTTACTCACTTACTAAGCCACTGACTTAGTTACCCACATACTTACTTACCCACGTACTTACCTAGCCACGTACTTACCTAGCCACTTACTTACTTACCGCATTACTTACCCACTTACTTACTTACATACTTACCCACTTACTTACCCCCTTACTTACTTACCCACTAACATACTTACCCACTCAATTACTTACCCACTTACTTAGTTACCCACTTACTTAGTTACCCACTTACTTATTTACTTACTTACCTACCCACTTACTTACTTACCCCCTTACTTAGTTAACCACTTACTTACTTACCCACTTACTTACTTACCCATTTACTTACATACCCACTTACTTACCCACTAACTTACTTACGCACTTACTTACCCACTTAATTACCCACTTACTTACTAACCCACTTACCCACTTACTTAGTTACCCAATTACTAACTTACTCACATACTTACTTACCCAGTTAATTACTTACTTACCCACTTAGTTACCCACTTATCCACTTACTTACTTACCCACTTACTTACCAACTTACTTACTTACTTAGCCACTTACCGACTTACTTACCACTTACTTACTCACTTAGCCACTTACTTAATTACTCACTTACCCACTTATCCACTTACTAACTTACCCACTTACTTACCCACTTACTTACTTACCCACTTACTTACATAATCACTTACTTACCCACTAACTTACTTACGCACTTACTTACTTACCCACTTACTTACCCACTTAATTACCCACTTACTTAATTACCCACTTTCTTACTAACCCACTTACTTAGTTACCCACTTATCCACTTACTTACATACCCACTTACTTATTTATCCACTTACTTACTTACCCACTTACTTACTTAGCCACTTACCGACTTACTTACCCACTTACTTATCCACTTGGTTACTTACCCACTTACTTACCCACTTACGCACTTACCGACTCACATACCCACTTACATGCTCACTTACCCACTTGCTTACTTACTCACTTACTTACCTGCCCACTTAATTACCCACTAACTTACTTACCCACTTACTTTTATAGCCACTTACCTACCCACTTACTTACCTACTTACTTACTTAGCCACTTACCGACTTACATACCCACTTACTTACTTACCCACTTACCCCCTTACTTACTTACCCACTTCCTTACTTACCCACTTACATACTTACCAACTTGCCCACTTACTTACCCCCTTACTTACTTACTCACTTACACACTTACTCACTTACCCACTTACTTACTTTCCCAATTACCCACTTACTTATCCACTTACTTACCCACTTACTTACCTAGCCACTTACTTACTTACACACTTACTTATCCACTTACTTACTTAATCCCTTACCCACTTACAAACCCACTTAGTTAGTTACCCACTTACTTACATACCCACTTACTAAGCCACTTACTTACCTATCCACTTACTTACCCCCTTACTTTGCCGATTACCCACTTACTTACTTTCCCACTTACACACTTACTTATCCACTTACTTACTTACCCACTTACCTACTTACTTACTTACCCACTAACTTAACCACTAACCCACTTACTTACTTACCCACTTACTTACTCTCTTATCTATTTACTTACTCACTTACCCACTTACTTACCCACTTACTTACCAACTTACTTACCAACTTACCGAGTTACCTACTTACTTACCCACTTACTTACTTAACCACTTACCCACTTACTTAGTTTCCCACTTACTTACTTACCCACTTACCTACAAACTTACTGACTTACTGACTTACTTAGTTACCCACTTACTCACTTACCAACTTTCTTACCCAGTTACTTTCTTATCCACTTGCCAACTTTCTTACCCACATACTTACCCACAAACTTACTTACCCGCTTTCTTACTTACTTGCTTACCCACTTACTTACTTAGTTACCCACTTACTTACCCAGTTACCCCACTTACTTACTAACCCACTTAGCCACTTACTTACCCACTAACTTACTTACCCTTTTACTTGATTGCTTACCGACTTACCCACTTACTTACCCACTTACTTAGTTACCCACTTATCCACTAACTTACTCACTTATTAACCCACTTACTTAGTTACCCACTTACTTACCCACGTACTTACCTGGCCACTTACTTACCTACCCACTTACCTACCCACTTACCGCATTACTTACCCACTTACTAAAATACTTACCCACTTACTTACCCCCTTACTTACCCACTTACCCACTTACTTACTTACCCACTAACATACTTACCCACTCAATTACTTACCCACTTACTTAGTTATCCACTTACTTATATACTTAAAACTTATTTACTCACTTGCTTACTTACCCACTTACTTACCTACCCACTTAGTTACTTACCCACTTACTTAGTTAACCGCTAACTTACCGACTTACTTACTTACCCACTTACTTGCTTAACCACTTCCCGACTTACACACCCAATTACTTACTTACGCACTTACCCACATACAAACCCACTTAGTTAGTTACCCACTTTTTACATACCGACTTACTAAGCCACTTACTTAGTTACGCAGTTACCCACTTACTTACCCACGTACATACTTAGCCACTTACTACCCACTTACTTACCCCCTCCTTACTTATTTAGCCACTTACCCACTTACTTACTTACTTACCCACTAATTTACTTACCCACTTACCCACTTACTTACTTACCCACTTACTTAGTAACCCACTCACCCACTTACTTACACACTTACTAGCCAACTTACCAACTTACTTACTTACCCACTTGCTTATTTACTCACTTACCTACTTACCCACTTACTTATCCACTTACCCACTTACTTACTTACCCACTTACTTACTCACTTGCCCACTGACTTACCTACTTACTTACTTGCTTACCTACTTAGTTGCTTACCTACTTACTTACTTACTTAGTTACCCACTTACTTACTTACCCACTTACTTACCCACTTACTTAGCCACTTACTTACTTACCCACTTACTTGATTGATTACCGACTTACCCACATACTTGCTTATCCACTTACATATCCACTTACTTACTTACCCACTTACTTAACTACCCACTTAATTACATAGCCACTTACCGACTTACTTACCCACTTACTCACCTACTTACACACTTACTTACTCACTTACCCACTTACTCTTTTACCCACTTACTTACTTATCCTCTTACCGACTTACTTACAGTCTTACCCA
The DNA here is from genome assembly GCA_943735925.1 of Pollenia amentaria. Taxonomy (NCBI): domain Eukaryota; kingdom Metazoa; phylum Arthropoda; class Insecta; order Diptera; family Polleniidae; genus Pollenia; species Pollenia amentaria. Next base: position 97,918,230 of record OX031006.1, read on the forward strand.
TTTACTTACCCACTTACTTACCTACCCACTTACTTGCCCACTAACTTACTTACCCACTTACTTAGCCACTTACTTAACCACTTGCTGACCCACTTACTTACTTACCCACTTACCTACTTACCCACTTACTTACCCACTTACTTACTTACACACCTACCCACTTACTTACTTACCCACTTACTTACCAACTTACTTACTTACCCACTTACTTACTTACTTAGCCACTTCCTTACTTACCCACTTCCTTACTTACCCACTTACAAACTTACCCGCTTACTTACTTACCCACTTACTTACTTACTTAGCCACTTCCTTACTTACCCACTTCCTTACTTACCCACTTACAAACTTACCCGCTTACTTACTTATCCACTTACTGACTTAGCCACTTACTTACCTATCCACTTACTTACCAACTTACTTACATATCCACTTACCCACTTACTTAAGTAGCCACTTAATTACTTAGCTACTTACCGACTTACTTATCCACTTACTCACTTATTTACTTACTCACCTATCAACTTACTATTTTACCGACTTACTTACTTATCCACTTAGAGTCTTACCCATTTACTTACCCACTTACTTACCCACTTACTTACCTAGCCACTTACTTACCCACTAACTTACTCACCCACTTACTTACTTAGCCACTTATCCACTAACTTACTTAACCAATTACCCACTTACTTACTGACTCACTTACCTACTTACTTACTCACTTACCCACTTACTTACTTACCCACTTAGTTACCCACTTACTTACCCAGTTACCCACTTACTTACCCACTTACTTACCTACTAACTTACTTACCCACTTACCCACTTTCTTACTACCCACTTACTTAAACACTTACTTACCTAGCCACTTACATACTTACCCACTTACCCACTTATCCACTTACTTACTTACCCACTTACTTACTCACTTACTAACCCACTTACTTAGTTACCCACTTACTTACTTATCCACGTAATTACCTAGCCACTTACTTACTTACCGCATTACTTACCCACTTACTTACCCCCTTACTTACTTACCCCCTTACTTACTTACCCACTAACATACTTACTCACTTACCCTCTCAATTACTTACCCACTTACTTAGTTACCCACTTATATACTTACTTACCCACTTACTTACTTACTCACTTTCCCACTTACTTATTCACTTCCTTACTTTCCCATTTTACACTTACTTACTCTCCCACTTTCTTACTTACTCACTTACTTACCCAATTACTTACCTACTCACTTACTTACCTAGTTACCCACTTACTTGCTTACCCACTTACTGACCCACTTACTAACCCACTTACTTACCCATTTACTTACCGCCTTACTTACCATTTTACTTACACACTTACATACTTAGCCACTTACTTACACACTACTTACCCACTTACTTACCCACTTCTTAAGTTAACCACTTACCCACTTACTTACTCACTTACTTACCTACTTACTTACTTACTTACCTACCCACTTACTTACCCACTTACTTAGTTACCCACTTACTTACTTACCCACTTACTTAGTTACCCACTTACTCACTTACCCACTTACTTACCAACTGACTTACCCACTTAGCCACTTATTTTCCCACTTATATACTTAGTTACCCACTTACTTACCCACTTAATCACTTTCCCACTTATTTATTCACTTCCTTACTTTCCCACTTTACACTTACTTACTTTCCCACTTTCTTACTTACTCACTTTCCCACTTTCTTAGTTACTCACTTACTTACCTACTCACTTACTTGCTTACCCACTTATTGACCCACTTACTAACCCACTTACTTACCCACGTACTTACCTAGATACTTACTTACCCATTTAATTACCGCCTTACTTACCGCCTTACTTACCCACTTACTAACCCACTTACCCACTTCTTAAGTTAACCACTTACTTACTCACTTACTTACCTACTTACTTACTTACTTACTTACCTACCCACTTACTTACCCACTTACTTAGTTACCCACTTACTTACTTACCCACTTAGTTACCCACTTACTTACTTACCCACGTACTTACCTAGCCACTTAATTACTTAGCCACTTACTTACTTACTTACTTACCCACTTACATACTTACTCACTTACTTACCCCCTACTTACCCACTTACTTATTTGCCCACTTGCTTACTTAGCCACTTACCGACTTACTTACCCACTTACTTGCTTACCAACTCACCCACTTACTTACTCACTTAGCCACTTAATTACTTACTCATTTTCCCACTTACTTACTTTCCCAATTACCCACTTTCTTACATACAAACTTACTTACTTAGCCACTTACTTACTTAACCACTTACTTACCCACTTACTTACCTACCCACTTACATAGTTACCCACTTACTTACTTGCCCACTTATTTACTTACCCACTTACTTTGGCAATTACCCACTTACTTACTTTCCCACTTACCACTTACTAACTTAATCCCTTAGCCACTTACTTACCCACTTATTTACTTACCCATTTACCCGCTTACAAACCCACTTAGTTAGTTAGCCACTTACTTACTTAGTTACCCACTTACTTACTTACCCACTAACTTACCCACGTACTTACTTAGCCACTTACTTACCCCCTCCTTACTTATAGCCACTTACCCACTTACTTACTTTGCCACTTACTTAGTTGTCCACTTACTTATCCACTAACATACCCACTTATTTACTTACGCACTTACTTACTTAACCACTTACCCACTTACTTACTCACTTACCCACTTTCTTACTTACCCACTTACTTACTTACCCACTTACTTAGTTACCCACTTACTTAACCACTTACTTACTTACTAACTTACTTACCCAGTTACCCACTTACTTGCTTACCCACTTACTTAGCCACTTACCCACTTACTTACCCACTTACTTACTCACTTGCCCACTGACTTACCTACTTACTTACTTGCTTACCTACTTACTTGCTTACCTACTTACTTACTTAGTTACCCACTTACTTACTTACCCACTTACTTGATTGCTTACTGACTTACCCACTTACTTGATTGCTTACTGACTTACCCACTTACTTACTTACCCACTTACCAACTTACTTACATATCCACTTACTTACCCACTTACTTAATTACCCACTTAATTACTTAGCCACTTACCGACTTACTTACCCACTTACTTACCCACTTACTCACCTACTTACTTACACAGTTACTTACTTACTCACTTACCCACTTACTCTTTTACCCACTTACTTACCCACTTACTTATCCTCTTACCGACTTACTTACAGTCTTACCCATTTACTTACCCACATACTTACCTACCCACTTACTTGCCCACTAACTTACTTACCCACTTACTTAGCCACTTACTTACTTAACCACTTACTGACCCACTTACCCACTTACATACTTACCCACTTACCTACTTACCTACTTACTTACGTACCCACTTACTTACCCACTTACTTACTTACTTACCCACTTACTTACCCCTTACTTACCAACTTACTTACCCACTTACTTATTTACCCACTTACCCACTTCCTTACTTACCCACTTCCTTACTTACCCACTTACAAACTTACCCGCTTACTTACTTACCCACTTACTTAGTTACCCACTTACTGACTTAGCCACATACCCACTTACTTAAGTACCCACTTAATTACTTAGCTACTTACCGACTTACTTATCCACTTACTTACCCACTTACTTACCCACTTACTTACCCACTTATCCACTTACTCACTTACTTACACACTTACTTACTTACTCACTTATCCACTTACTCTTTTACCCACTTACCCACTTACTTACTTATCCACTTACCGACTTACTTACAGTCTTACCCATTTACTTACCCACTTACTTACCTAGCCACTTACTTACCCACTTACTTACCTAGCCACTTACTTACACACTTACATACTTACCCACTTACTTACCCACTTACTAACCCACTTACCCACTTCTTAAGTTAACCACTTACCCACTTACTTACTCACTTACTTACCTACTTACTTACTTACTTACCTACCCACTTACTTACCCACTTACTTAGTTACCCACTTACTCACTTACCCACTTACTTACCCACTTACTTACCAACTGACTTACCCACTTAGCCACTTACCCACTTACTTACTTAGCCACTTACCGACATACTTACTTACCCACTAACTTACTTACCCACTTAATTACTTACCCACTTCTTACCCACTTACATACTTACTTACTTACCCACTTACCTACCTACCCACTTACTTATCCACTTACTTAGTTACCCACTTATATACTTAGTTCCCCACTTACTTACCCACTTAATCACTTTCCCACTTACTTATTCACTTCCTTACTTTCCCACTTTACACTTACTTACTTTCCCACTTTCTTACTTACTCACTTTCCCACTTTCTTAGTTACTCACTTACTTACCTACTCACTTACTTACCTGCTCACTTAATTACCTAGTTACCCACTTACTTGCTTACCCACTTATTGACCCACTTACTAACCCACTTACTTACCTAGACACTTACTTACCCATTTACTTACCGCCTTACTTACCTACTTACTAACCCACTTACCCACTTCTTAAGTTAACCAATTACTTACTCACTTACTTACTTACTTACCTACCCACTTACTTACCCACTTACTTAGTTACCCACTTACTTACTTACCCACTTAGTTACCCACTTACTTACTTACCCACGTACTTACCTAGCCACTTAATTACTTAGCCACTTACTTACTTACTTACTTACCCACTTACATACTTACTCACTTACTTACCCCCTACTTACCCACTTACTTACCCACTTACTTATTTGCCCACTTACTTACTTAGCCACTTACCGACTTACTTACCCACTTACTTGCTTACCCACTCACTTACCCACTTACTTACTCACCTAGCCACTTAATTACTTACTCATTTTCCCACTTACTTACTTTCCCAATTACCCACTTTCTTACATACAAACTTACTTACTTAGCCACTTACTTACTTACCCACTTACTTTGGCAATTACCCACTTACTTACTTTCCCAATTACCACTTACTAAGTTAATCCCTTAGCCACTTACTTACCCACTTATTTACTTACCCATTTACCCGCTTACAAACCCACTTAGTTAGTTAGCCACTTACTTACTTAGTTACCCACTTACCCACCTACTTACTTAGTTACCCACTTACTTACTTACTTACCCACTAACTTACCCACGTACTTACTTAGCCACTTACTTACCCCCTCCTTACTTATAGCCACTTACCCACTTACTTACTTTCCCACTTACTTAGTTGCCCACTTACTTATCCACTAACATACCCACTTATTTACTTACACACTTACTTACTTAACCACTTACCCACTTACTTACTTACTCACTTACCCACTTTCTTACTTACCCACTTACTTACTTACCCACTTACTTAGTTACCCACTTACTTACTTAACCACTTACTTACTTACTAACTTACTTACCCAGTTATCCACTTACTTGCTTACCCACTTACTTAGCCACTTACCCACTTACTTACCCACTTACTTACTCACTTGCCCACTGACTTACCTACTTACTTACTTGCTTACCTACTTACTTCCTTACCTACTTACTTACTTAGTTACCCACTTACTTACTTACCCACTTACTTGATTGCTTACTGACTTACCCACTTACTTACTTACCCACTTACCAACTTACTTACATATCCACTTACTTACCCACTTACTTAATTACCCACTTAATTACTTAGCCACTTACCGACTTACTTACCCACTTACATACCCACTTACTCACCTACTTACTTACACAGTTACTTACTTACTCACTTACCCACTTACTCTTTTACCCACTTACTTACCCTCTTACTTATCCTCTTACCGACTTACTTACAGTCTTACCCATTTACTTACCCACATACTTACCTACCCACTTACTTGCCCACTAACTTACTTACCCACTTACTTAGCCACTTACTTACTTAACCACTTACTGACCCACTTACCCCCTTACATACTTACCCACTTACCTACTTACTTACGTACCCACTTACTTACCCACTTACTTACTTACTTACCCACTTAGTTACCCACTTACTTACCCACTTACTTACCAACTTACTTACCCACTTACTTATTTACCCACTTACCCACTTCCTTACTTACCCACTTCCTTACTTACCCACTTCCTTACTTACCCACTTACAAACTTACCCGCTTACTTACTTACCCACTTACTTAGTTACCCACTTACTGACTTAGCCACTTACCCACTTACTTAAGTACCCACTTAATTACTTAGCCACTTACCGACTTACTTATCCACTTACTTACCCACTTACTTACCCACTTATCCACTTACTAACCCACTTACTTACCCACGTACTTACCTAGACACTTACTTACCCATTTACTTACCGCCTTACTTACCCACTTACTAACCCACTTACCCACTTCTTAAGTTAACCACTTACTTACTCACTTACTTACCTACTTACCTACCCACTTACTTACCCACTTACTTAGTTACCCACTTACTTACTTACCCACTTAGTTACCCACTTACTTACTTACCCACGTACTTACCTAGCCACTTAATTACTTAGCCACTTACTTACTTACTTACTTACCCACTTACATACTTACTCACTTACTTACCCCCTACTTACCCACTTACTTATTTGGCCACTTACTTACTTAGCCACTTACCGACTTACTTACCCACTTACTTGCTTACCCACTCACTTACCCACTTACTTACTCACTTAGCCACTTAATTACTTACTCATTTTCCCACTTACTTACTTTCCCAATTACCCACTTTCTTACATACAAACTTACTTACTTAGCCACTTACTTACTTAACCACTTACTTACCCACTTACTTACTTACCCACTTACATAGTTACCCACTTACTTACTTGCCCACTTACTTACTTACCCACTTACTTTGGCAATTACCCACTTACTTACTTTCCCACTTACCACTTACTAACTTAATCCCTTAGCCACTTACTTACCCACTTATTTACTTACCCATTTACCCGCTTACAAACCCACTTAGTTAGTTAGCCACTTACTTACTTAGTTACCCACTTACCCACCTACTTACTTAGTTACCCACTTACTTACTTACTTACCCACTAACTTACCCACGTACTTACTTAGCCACTTACTTACCCCCTCCTTACTTATAGCCACTTACCCACTTACTTACTTTCCCACTTACTTAGTTGCCCACTTACTTATCCACTAACATACCCACTTATTTACTTACGCACTTACTTACTTAACCACTTACCCACTTACTTACTTACTCACTTACCCACTTTCTTACTTACCCACTTACTTACTTACCCACTTACTTAGTTACCCACTTACTTACTTAACCACTTACTTACTTACTAACTTACTTACCCACTTACTTGCTTACCCACTTACTTAGCCACTTACCCACTTACTTACCCACTTACTCACTTGCCCACTGACTTACCTACTTACTTACTTGCTTACCTACTTACTTGCTTACCTACTTACTTACTTAGTTACCCACTTACTTACTTACCCACTTACTTACTTACCCACTTACTTGATTGCTTACTGACTTACCCACTTACTTACTTACCCACTTACCAACTTACTTACATATCCACTTACTTACCCACTTACTTAATTACCCACTTAATTACTTAGCCACTTACCGACTTACTTACCCACTTACTCACCTACTTACTTACACAGTTACTTACTCACTTACCCACTTACTCTTTTACCCACTTACTTACCCACTTACTTATCCTCTTACCGACTTACTTACAGTCTTACCCATTTACTTACCCACATACTTACCTACCCACTTACTTGCCCACTAACTTACTTACCCACTTACTTAGCCACTTACTTACTTAACCACTTACTGACCCACTTACCCACTTACATACTTACCCACTTACCTACTTACTTACGTACCCACTTACTTACCCACTTACTTACTTACTTACCCACTTACTTACCCACTACTTACCCTCTTACTTACCAACTTACTTACCCACTTACTTATTTACCCACTTACCCACTTCCTTACTTACCCACTTCCTTACTTACCCACTTACAAACTTACCCGCTTACTTACTTACCCACTTACTAAGTTACCCACTTACTGACTTAGCCACTTACCCACTTACTTAAGTACCCACTTAATTACTTAGCCACTTACCGACTTACTTACCCACTTACTTACCCACTTATCCACTTACTCACTTACTTACTTACACACTTACTTACTTACTCACTTATCCACTTACTCTTTTACCCACTTACCCACTTACTTACTTATCCACTTACCGACTTACTTACAGTCTTACCCATTTACTTACCCACTTACTTACCTAGCCACTTACTTACCCACTAACTTACTCACCCCCTTACTTAGCCACATACTTAGCCACTTACCCACTAACTTACTTAACCAATTACCCACTTACTTACTGACTCACTTACCTAATTACTTACTCACTTACCCACTTACTTACTTACCCACTTAGTTACCCACTTACTTACCCACTTACTTACCCAGTTACCCACTTACTGACCCACTTACTTACCTACTAACTTACTTACCCAATTACCCACTTTCTTACTTACCCACTTACTAAAACACTTACTTACCTAGCCACTTACATACTTACCCACTTATCCACTTACTTACTTACCCACTTACTTACTCACTTACTAACCCACTTACTTAGTTACCCACTTACTTATCCACGTACTTACCTAGCCACTTACTTACTTACTAAACCCTAAACCACTTACCCACTTACCCACTTCTTAAGTTAACCACTTACCCACTTACTTACTCACTTACTTACCTACTTACTTAATTGCTTACTTACCTACCCACTTACTTACCCACTTACTTAGTTACCCACTTACTTACTTACCCACTTAGTTACCGACTTACTTACTTACCCACGTACTTACTTAGCCACTTACTTACTTAGCCACTTACTTACCCACTTACATACTTACTCACTTACTTACCCCCTTACTTACCCACTTACTTACTTGCCCACTTACTTAGTTACCCACTTACTTACCCACTTAGTTACCCACTTACTTACTTACCCACGTACTTACTTAGCCACTTACTTACTTACCCACTTACATACTTACTCACTTACTTACCCCCTTACTTACCCACTTACTTACCCACTTACTTACCCACTCACTTACCCACTTACTCACTTAGCCACTTAATTACTTACTCATTTTCCCACTTACTTACTTTCCCAATTACCCACTTACTTATCCAATTACTTACCCACTTACTTACCTAGCCACTTACTTACTTACCCACTTACATAGTTACCCACTTACTTACTTTCCCACTTACTTACTTACCCACTTACTTACCCACTTACTTACCCATTTACTTTGGCAATTACCCACTTACTTACTTTCCCACTTACTAACTTAATCCCTTAGCCACTTACTTACCCACTTATTTACTTACCCATTTACCCGCTTACAAACCCACTTAGTTAGTTACCCACTTACTTACTTAGTTACCCACTTACCCACTTACTTACTTACTAACCCACTAACTTACCCACGTACTTACTTAGCCACTTACTTACCCCCTCCTTACTTATTTAGCCACTTACCCACTTACTTACTTTCCCACTTACTTAGTTGCCCACTTACTTATCCACTAACATACCCACTTATTAACTTACGCACTTACTTACGTAGCCACTTACTTACCAACTTACTTACCCCCTTACTTACTTAACCACTTACCCACTTTCTTACTTACAAACTTACTTACTTACCCACTTACTTACCCACTTACTTAGTTACCCACTTACTTACTTAACCACTTTCCTACTTACCAACTTCCTTACCCAGTTACTCACTTACTTGCTTACCCACTTACTTAGCCACTTACCCACTTACTTACCCACTAACTTGTCCACTTAATTACCCACTTACATACCCATTTACTTACTTACTCACTTACTTACCTACCCACTTACTTACTTACCGACTTACCCTATTACTTACCCATTTACTTAGTTACCCACTTACTTAGCCACTTACCCACTTACTTACCAACTGACTTACCCACTTACTTAGCCACTTACCCCCTTACTTACTTAGCCACTTACCGACTTACTTACTTATCCACTAACTTACCCACTTAATTACTTACCCACTTATTTACTTACCCACTTACCCGCTTACAAACCCACTTAGTTAGTTACCCACTTACTAAGCCACTTACTTAGTTACGCAGTTACCCACTTACTTATTTAGCCACTTACTTTCCCAATTACTTAGTTGCCCACTTACATACCCACTTACTCACTTACTTACCTACCCACTTACTTACTTACCCACTTACTTACTTACCGACTTACCCTATTACTTACCCATTTACTTAGTTACCCACTTACTTAGCCACTTACCCACTTACTTACCCACTAACTTACTTACCCACTTACTTAACTACTTACCCCCTAACTTAACCACTTACCGACTTACTTATTTACTTACCCACTAACTTACTTAACCACTTAATTACTTACCCACTTACTTACCCACTTACTTAGTTACCCACTTACCCACTTACTTACTTACACACTTACTAACCCACTTACTTACTTACCCTCTTGCTTATTTACCCTCTTACCTACTTACTTACTTACTTAGCCACTTACCCGCTAACTTACTTACCCACTTGCTTACTCACTTTCCCACTTACTTACCTACTTATTTACTTGCTTACCCACTTACTTACTTACTTACTTACCCACTCACTTACTTATCTACTTACTTACTTAGTTACCCACTTACTTACATACCCACTTCCCGACTCACTTACCCACTTACATGCTCACTTACCCACTTGCTTAATTACTCACTAACTTACCTACCCACTTAATTACCCACTAACTTACTTACCCACTTACTTTTATAGCCACTTACCTACCCACTTACTTACCCACTTACTTACTAGCCACTTACTTACCCAATTACTTACTTACCCACTTACCCAGTTACAAACCCACTTAGTTAGTTACCCACTTACTTACCCACTTACTAGGCCACTTACTTAGTAACGCAGTCACCCACTTACTTACCCACGTACTTACTTAGCCACTTACTTACTACCCACTTACTTACCCCCTCCTTACTTATTTAACCACTTACTTTCCCACTTACTTAGTTGCCCACTTACATACCCACTTACTCACTTACTTACCTACCCACTTACTTACTTACCCACTTACTTACTTACCGACTTACCCTATTACTTACCCATTTACTTAGTTACCCACTTACTTAGCCACTTACTTACCCACTAACTTACTTAACCACTTAATTACTTACCCACTTACTTACCTACCCACTTACTTACCCACTTACTTAGTTACCCACTTACCCACTTACTTACTTACACACTTACTAACCCACTTACTTACTTACCCTCTTGCTTATTTACCCTCTTACCTACTTACTTACTTACTTAGCCACTTACCCGCTAACTTACTTACCCACTTGCTTACTCACTTTCCCACTTACTTACCTACTTATTTACTTGCTTACCCACTTACTTACTTACTTACTTGCTTACCCACTTACTTACTTACTTAGTTACCCACTTACTTACTTACCCACTTACTTACCCACTTACTTAGCCACTTATTTATTTACTCACTAACTTACTTACCCACTTACTTGATTGCTTACCGACTTACCCACTTACTAACTTACCCACTTACCAACTAACCCATTTACTTACTTATCCACTTATCCACCTACTTACTTACCCACTTACTCACTTACTAAGCCACTGACTTAGTTACCCACATACTTACTTACCCACGTACTTACCTAGCCACGTACTTACCTAGCCACTTACTTACTTACCGCATTACTTACCCACTTACTTACTTACATACTTACCCACTTACTTACCCCCTTACTTACTTACCCACTAACATACTTACCCACTCAATTACTTACCCACTTACTTAGTTACCCACTTACTTATATACTTACTTACAAACTTACTTACCTACCCACTTACTTACTTACCCCCTTACTTAGTTAACCACTTACTTACTTACCCACTTACTTACTTACCCACTTACTTACATACGCACTTACTTACCCACTAACTTACTTACGCACTCACTTACTTACCCACTTAATTACCCACATACTTAATTACCCACTTACTTACTAACCCACTTACCCACTTACTTAGTTACCCAATTACTAACTTACTCACATACTTACTTACCCAGTTAATTACTTACTTACCCACTTAGTTACCCACTTATCCACTTACTTACTTACCCACTTACTTACCAACTTACTTACTTACCCACTTACTTACTTAGCCACTTACCGACTTACTTACCCACTTACTTACTCACTTAGCCACTTACTTCATTACTCACTTACCCATTTATCCACTTACTAACTTACCCACTTACTTACCCACTTACTTACATACCCACTTACTTACCCACTAACTTACGCACTTACTTACTTACCCACTTAATTACCCACTTACTTAATTACCCACTTACTTACTTACCCACTTACTTAGTTACCCACTTATCCACTTACTTACATACCCACTTACTTATTTATCCACTTACTTACTTACCCACTTACTTACTTAGCCACTTACCGACTTACTTACCCACTTACTTACCCCCTTACTTACTTACCCACTTACTTATATACTTACTTACCAACTTACTTACCCACTTGGTTACTTACCCACTTACTTACCCACTTACTTACCCACTCACTTACTTATCTACTTACTTACTTAGTTACCCGCTTACTTAGCCACTTACTTACTTAGCCACTTACCGACTCACTTACCCACTTACATGCTCACTTACCCACTTGCTTACTTACTCAGTTACTTACCTACCCACTTAATTACCCACTAACTTACTTACTTACTTACTTTTATAGCCACTTACCTACCCACTTACTTACCTACTTACTTACTTAGCCACTTACCGACTTACATACCCACTTACTTACTTAGCCACTTACCCCCTTACTTACTTACCCACTTCCTTACTTACCCACTTACATACTTACCCACTTGTCCACTTACTTACCCCCTTACTTACTTACTCACTTACACACTTACTCACTTACTTAGTTACCCACTTACTTATTTAACCACTTACTTACTTACCAACTTACTTACCCAGTTACCCACTTACTTGCTTACCTATTTACTTACTTACTTAGTTACCCACTGACTTACCTACTTACTTACTTGCTTACCTACTTACTTGCTTACCTACTTACTTAATTACTTAGTTACTTAGTTACCCACTTACTTACTTACTTAGTTACTTAGTTACCCACTTACTTACTTACCCACTTACATAGTTACCCAGTTACTTACTTACCCACTTACTTACCCACTTACTTTGGCAATTACCCACTTACTTACTTTCCCACTTACTAACTTAATCCCTTAGCCACTTACTTACCCACTTATTTCCTTACCCATTTACCCGCTTACAAACCCACTTAGTTAGTTACCCACTTACTTACTTAGCTACCCACTTACTTACTTACCCACTAACTTACCCACGTACTTACTTAGCCACTTTCTTACCCCCTCCTTACTTATTTAGCCACTTACACACTTACTTACTTTCCTACTTACTTAGTTGCCCACTTACTTAGTTGCCCACTTACTTACCCACTTACTTACTTACTTACTTAGTTACCCACTTACTTTCTTACCCACTTACTTACCCACTTACTTACCCACTAACTTACTTACCCACTTACTTGATTGCTTACCGACTTACCCACTTACTTACTTGCCCACTTATCCACTTACTTACTTAACCACTTACTCACTTACTAACCCACTTACTTAGTTACCCACTTACTTACTTACCCACGTACTTACCTAGCCACGTACTTACCTTGCCACTTACTTACTTACCCACTTACTTACCGCATTACTTACACACTTACTTACTTACATACTTACCCACTTACTTACCCCCTTACTTACTTACCCACTAACATACTTACCCACTTACCCACTCAATTAATTACCCACTTACTTATATACTTACTTACCCACTTACTTACCATCTTACTTACCCACTTACTTAGCCACTTACCCACTTACTTACTTAGCCACTTACCGACTTACCTACTTACTTTCCCACTTACTTACTTAGCCACTTACCCACTTACTTAGTTCCCACTTATTTACCTACCCACTTACTGACTTACTCACTTACTTAGTTACCCACTTACTCACTTACCAACTTTCTTTCCCACTTACCCACTTTCGTACCCACTTACTTACTTACCCACTTACTTACTTGCTTACCCACTTACTTGATTGCTTACCGACTTACCTTCTTACTTACTAACCCACTTACTTACCCACTTATCCACTTACTTACTCACTTACTAACCCACTTACTTAGTTAGCCACTTACTTACCCACGTACTTACCTAGCCACTTACTTACTTACCCACTTACTTACCGCATTACTTACCCACTTACTTACATACTTACCCACTTACTTATCCCCTTACTCACCCCCTTACTTACCCACTTATTTACTTACACACTAACATACCCATTTACCCACTCAATTACTTACCCACTTACTTAGTTACCCACTTACTTATATACTTAATTACGCACTTATTTACTCACTTGCTTACTTACCCACTTACTGAACTACTTACTTAGTTAACCACTTACTTACCCACTTACTTACCCACTTAATTACCCACTTACTAAGCCACTTACCCACTTTCTTACTTACTTACCCACTAACTTACTTACCCACTTACCTACTTACTTACCCACTAACTTAACCACTTACCCACTTACTTACTTACCCACTTACTTACTCACTTACCTATTTACTTACTCACTTACTTACTTACCCACTTACTTACCAGCTTACTTACCCACTTAGCATCTTACTTACTTAGCCACTAACCGACTTACCTACTTACTTACTCACTTACTTACTTAGCCACTTACCCACTTACTTAGTTGCCCACTTACTTACATACTTACCCACTTACTTACCTACCCACTTACTGACTTACTCACTTACTTAGTTACCCACTTACTCACTTACCAACTCTCCTACCCAGTTACTTTCTTATCCACTTACCCACTTTCTTACCCCCTTACTTACTTACCCACTTATAAATTTACAGTGACTGCTTGTTCTTCTTCTTTCATTCTACATGAGAGAGGATTTTCGGCTTTCAACAAACTTTTTGGAAAACCTGCAGAAATTCAAAAATTCGTTACTAATTTATATATATATGAATGAAAGTTTGTTTGAAAAAGTTTGTTAAAAAAATTACTTGATGGAAAAAAACTGAATATGGTGAAATGTAGCCAAGACCTTCCTCTATTACCCCCCATTTTCAGATTTTTGGCACAAGTCCTAAATTTTGCACAATGGGGCAATATATGAATGAGTGAGTTGTGTGAAAAAGTTTGTTTGAAAAATTTATTGAAAAAATTACTTGATGGAAAAAAACTGAATATGGCGAAATGTAGCCAAGACCTTCCTCTATTACCCCTCATTTTCAGATTTTTGGCACAAGTCCTAAATTTTGCACAATGGGGCAATATATGAATGAGTGAGTTGTGTGAAAAAGTTTGTTTGAAAAATTTATTGAAAAAATAACTTGATGAAAAAAACTTAATATGGTGAAATGTAGCCAAGACCTTCCTCTATTACCCCCCGTTTTCAGATTTTTGGCACAAGTCCTAAATTTTGCACAATGGGGCAATATATGAATGAGTGAGTTGTGTGTAAAAGTTTGTTTGAAAAATTTATTGAAAAAATAACTTGATGAAAAAAAACTGAATATGGTGGAATGTAGCCAAGACATTCCTCTATTACCCCCCATTTTCAGATTTTTGGCACAAGTCCTAAATTTTGCACAATGGGGCAATATATGAATGAGTGAGTTGTGTGAAAAAGTTTGTTTGAAAAATTTATTGAAAAAATAACTTGATGAAAAAAAACTGAATATGGTGAAATGTAGCCAAGACCTTCCTCTATTACCCCCCATTTTCAGATTTTTGGCACAAGTCCTAAATTTTGCACAATGGGGCAATATATGAATGAGTGAGTTGTGTGAAAAAGTTTGTTTGAAAAATTTATTGAAAAAATAACTTGATGAAAAAAAACTGAATATGGTAAAATGTAGCCAAGACCTTCCTCTATTACCCCCCATTTTCAGATTTTTGGCACAAGTCCTAAATTTTGCACAATGGGGCAATATATGAATGAGTGAGTTGTGTGAAAAAGTTTGTTTGAAAAATTTATTGAAAAAATAACTTGATGAAAAAAAACTGAATATGGTGAAATGTAGCCAAGACCTTCCTCTATTACCCCCTATTTTCAGATTTTTGGCACAAGTCCTAAATTTTGCACAATGGGGCAATATATGAATGAGTGAGTTGTGTGAAAAAGTTTGTTTGAAAAATTTATTGAAAAAATTATTTGATGGAAAAAAACTGAATATGGTGAAATGTAGCCAAGACCTTCCTCTATTAACCCCCATTTTCAGATTTTTGGCACAAGTCCTAAATTTTGCACAATGGGGCAATATATGAATGAGTGAGTTGTGTGAAAAAGTTTGTTTGAAAAATTTATTGAAAAAATAACTTGATGAAAAAAAACTGAATATGGTGAAATGTAGCCAAGACCTTCCTCTATTACCCCCCATTTTCAGATTTTTGGCACAAGTCCTAAATTTTGCACAATGGGGCAATATATGAATGAGTGAGTTGTGTGAAAAAGTTTGTTTGAAAAATTTATTGAAAAAATAACTTGATGAAAAAAAACTGAATATGGGGAAATGTAGCCAAGACCTTCCTCTATTAACCCCCATTTTCAGATTTTTGTGAGTTGTGTGAAAAAGTTTGTTTGAAAAATTTATTGAAAAAATAACTTGATGAAAAAAAACTGAATATGGGGAAATGTAGCCAAGACCTTCCTCTATTACCCCCCATTTTCAGATTTTTGGCACAAGTCCTAAATTTTGCACAATGGGGCAATATATGAATGAGTGAGTTGTGTGAAAAAGTTTGTTTGAAAAATTTATTGAAAAAATAACTTGATGAAAAAAAACTGAATATGGTGAAATGTAGCCAAGACCTTCCTCTATTACCCCCCATTTTCAGATTTTTGGCACAAGTCCTAAATTTTGCACAATGGGGCAATATATGAATGAGTGAGTTGTGTGAAAAAGTTTGTTTGAAAAAGTTTGTTAAAAAAATTACTTGATGGAAAAAAACTGAATATGGTGAAATGTAGCCAAGACCTTCCTCTATTAATCCCCATTTTCAGATTCTTGGCACAAGTCCTAAATTTTGCACAATGGGGCAATATATGTGTGAGTGAGTTGTGTGAAAAAGTTTGTTTGAAAAATTTATTGAAAAAATAACTTGATGAAAAAAAACTGAATATGGTGAAATGTAGCCAAGACCTTCCTCTATTACCCCTCATTTTCAGATTTTTGGCACAAGTCCTAAATTTTGCACAATGGGGCAATATATGAATGAGTGAGTTGTGTGAAAAAGTTTGTTTGAAAAATTTATTGAAAAAATAACTTGATGAAAAAAAACTGAATATGGTGAAATGTAGCCAAGACCTTCCTCTATTAATCCCCATTTTCAGATTCTTGGCACAAGTCCTAAATTTTGCACAATGGGGCAATATATGAATGAGTGAGTTGTGTGAAAAAGTTTGTTTGAAAAATTTATTGAAAAAATAACTTGATGAAAAAAAACTGAATATGGTGGAATGTAGCCAAGACATTCCTCTATTACCCCCCATTTTCAGATTTTTGGCACAAGTCCTAAATTTTGCACAATGGGGCAATATATGAATGAGTGAGTTGTGTGAAAAAGTTTGTTTGAAAAATTTATTGAAAAAATAACTTGATGAAAAAAAACTGAATATGGTGAAATGTAGCCAAGACCTTCCTCTATTACCCCCCATTTTCAGATTTTTGGCACAAGTCCTAAATTTTGCACAATGGGGCAATATATGAATGAGTGAGTTGTGTGAAAAAGTTTGTTTGAAAAATTTATTGAAAAAATAACTTGATGAAAAAAAACTGAATATGGTAAAATGTAGCCAAGACCTTCCTCTATTACCCCCCATTTTCAGATTTTTGGCACAAGTCCTAAATTTTGCACAATGGGGCAATATATGAATGAGTGAGTTGTGTGAAAAAGTTTGTTTGAAAAATTTATTGAAAAAATAACTTGATGAAAAAAAACTGAATATGGTGAAATGTAGCCAAGACCTTCCTCTATTACCCCCTATTTTCAGATTTTTGGCACAAGTCCTAAATTTTGCACAATGGGGCAATATATGAATGAGTGAGTTGTGTGAAAAAGTTTGTTTGAAAAATTTATTGAAAAAATTATTTGATGGAAAAAAACTGAATATGGTGAAATGTAGCCAAGACCTTCCTCTATTAACCCCCATTTTCAGATTTTTGGCACAAGTCCTAAATTTTGCACAATGGGGCAATATATGAATGAGTGAGTTGTGTGAAAAAGTTTGTTTGAAAAATTTATTGAAAAAATAACTTGATGAAAAAAAACTGAATATGGTGAAATATAGCCAAGACCTTCCTCTATTACCCCCCATTTTCAGATTTTTGGCACAAGTCCTAAATTTTGCACAATGGGGCAATATATGAATGAGTGAGTTGTGTGAAAAAGTTTGTTTGAAAAATTTATTGAAAAAATAACTTGATGAAAAAAAACTGAATATGGGGAAATGTAGCCAAGACCTTCCTCTATTAACCCCCATTTTCAGATTTTTGGCACAAGTCCTAAATTTTGCACAATGGGGCAATATATGAATGAGTGAGTTGTGTGAAAAAGTTTGTTTGAAAAATTTATTGAAAAAATAACTTGATGAAAAAAAACTGAATATGGTGAAATGTAGCCAAGACCTTCCTCTATTACCCCCCATTTTCAGATTTTTGGCACAAGTCCTTAATTTTGCACAATGGGGCAATATATGAATGAGTGAGTTGTGTGAAAAAGTTTGTTTGAAAAATTTATTGAAAAAATAACTTGATGAAAAAAAACTGAATATGGGGAAATGTAGCCAAGACCTTCCTCTATTACCCCCCATTTTCAGATTTTTGGCACAAGTCCTAAATTTTGCACAATGGGGCAATATATGAATGAGTGAGTTGTGTGAAAAAGTTTGTTTGAAAAATTTATTGAAAAAATAACTTGATGAAAAAAAACTGAATATGGTGAAATGTAGCCAAGACCTTCCTCTATTACCCCCCATTTTCAGATTTTTGGCACAAGTCCTAAATTTTGCACAATGGGGCAATATATGAATGAGTGAGTTGTGTGAAAAAGTTTGTTTGAAAAATTTATTGAAAAAATTACTTGATGGAAAAAAACTGAATATGGTGAAATGTAGCCAAGACCTTCCTCTATTAATCCCCATTTTCAGATTCTTGGCACAAGTCCTAAATTTTGCACAATGGGGCAATATATGAATGAGTGAGTTGTGTGAAAAAGTTTGTTTGAAAAATTTATTGAAAAAATAACTTGATGAAAAAAAACTGAATATGGTGAAATGTAGCCAAGACCTTCCTCTATTACCCCCCATTTTCAGATTTTTGGCACAAGTCCTAAATTTTGCACAATGGGGCAATATATGAATGAGTGAGTTGTGTGAAAAAGTTTGTTTGAAAAATTTATTGAAAAAATTACTTGATGGAAAAAAACTGAATATGGTGAAATGTAGCCAAGACCTTCCTCTATTAATCCCCATTTTCAGATTCTTGGCACAAGTCCTAAATTTTGCACAATGGGGCAATATATGAATGAGTGAGTTGTGTGAAAAAGTTTGTTTGAAAAATTTATTGAAAAAATAACTTGATGAAAAAAAACTGAATAGTGGAATGTAGCCAAGACATTCCTCTATTACCCCCCATTTTCAGATTTTTGGCACAAGTCCTAAATTTTGCACAATGGGGCAATATATGAATGAGTGAGTTGTGTGAAAAAGTTTGTTTGAAAAATTTATTGAAAAAATAACTTGATGAAAAAAAACTGAATATGGTGAAATGTAGCCAAGACCTTCCTCTATTACCCCCCATTTTCAGATTTTTGGCACAAGTCCTAAATTTTGCACAATGGGGCAATATATGAATGATTGAGTTGTGTGAAAAAGTTTGTTTGAAAAATTTATTGAAAAAATAACTTGATGAAAAAAACTGAATATGGTAAAATGTAGCCAAGACCTTCCTCTATTACCCCCCATTTTCAGATTTTTGGTACAAGTCCTAAATTTTGCACAATGGGGCAATATATGAATGAGTGAGTTGTGTGAAAAAGTTTGTTTGAAAAATTTATTGAAAAAATAACTTGATGAAAAAAAACTGAATATGGTGAAATGTAGCCAAGACCTTCCTCTATTACCCCCCATTTTCAGATTTTTGGCACAAGTCCTAAATTTTGCACAATGGGGCAATATATGAATGAGTGAGTTGTGTGAAAAAGTTTGTTTGAAAAATTTATTGAAAAAATTATTTGATGGAAAAAAACTGAATATGGTGAAATGTAGCCAAGACCTTCCTCTATTAACCCCCATTTTCAGATTTTTGGCACAAGTCCTAAATTTTGCACAATGGGGCAATATATGAATGAGTGAGTTGTGTGAAAAAGTTTGTTTGAAAAATTTATTGAAAAAATAACTTGATGAAAAAAAACTGAATATGGTGAAATGTAGCCAAGACCTTCCTCTATTACCCCCCATTTTCAGATTTTTGGCACAAGTCCTAAATTTTGCACAATGGGGCAATATATGAATGAGTGAGTTGTGTGAAAAAGTTTGTTTGAAAAATTTATTGAAAAAATAACTTGATGAAAAAAAACTGAATATGGGGAAATGTAGCCAAGACCTTCCTCTATTAACCCCCATTTTCAGATTTTTGGCACAAGTCCTAAATTTTGCACAATGGGGCAATATATGAATGAGTGAGTTGTGTGAAAAAGTTTGTTTGAAAAATTTATTGAAAAAATAACTTGATGAAAAAAAACTAAATATGGTGAAATGTAGCCAAGACCTTCCTCTATTACCCCCCATTTTCAGATTTTTGGCACAAGTCCTAAATTTTGCACAATGGGGCAATATATGAATGAGTGAGTTGTGTGAAAAAGTTTGTTTGAAAAATTTATTGAAAAAATAACTTGATGAAAAAAAAACTGAATATGGGGAAATGTAGCCAAGACCTTCCTCTATTACCCCCCATTTTCAGATTTTTGGCACAAGTCCTAAATTTTGCACAATGGGGCAATATATGAATGAGTGAGTTGTGTGAAAAAGTTTGTTTGAAAAATTTATTGAAAAAATAACTTGATGAAAAAAAACTGAATATGGTGAAATGTAGCCAAGACCTTCCTCTATTACCCCCCATTTTCAGATTTTTGGCACAAGTCCTAAATTTTGCACAATGGGGCAATATATGAATGAGTGAGTTGTGTGAAAAAGTTTGTTTGAAAAATTTATTGAAAAAATAACTTGATGAAAAAAAACTGAATATGGTGAAATGTAGCCAAGACCTTCCTCTATTACCCCCCATTTTCAGATTTTTGGCACAAGTCCAAAATTTTGCACAATGGGGCAATATATGAATGAGTGAGTTGTGTGAAAAAGTTTGTTTGAAAAATTTATTGAAAAAATTACTTGATGGAAAAAAACTGAATATGGTGAAATGTAGCCAAGACCTTCCTCTATTAATCCCCATTTTCAGATTCTTGGCACAAGTCCTAAATTTTGCACAATGGGGCAATATATGAATGAGTGAGTTGTGTGAAAAAGTTTGTTTGAAAAATTTATTGAAAAAATAACTTGATGAAAAAAACTTAATATGGTGAAATGTAGCCAAGACCTTCCTCTATTACCCCCCATTTTCAGATTTTTGGCACAAGTCCTAAATTTTGCACAATGGGGCAATATATGAATGAGTGAGTTGTGTGAAAAAGTTTGTTTGAAAAATTTATTGAAAAAATAACTTGATGAAAAAAAACTGAATATGGTGAAATGTAGCCAAGACCTTCCTCTATTACCCCCCATTTTCAGATTTTTGGCACAAGTCCTAAATTTTGCACAATGGGGCAATATATGAATGAGTGAGTTGTGTGAAAAAGTTTGTTTGAAAAATTTATTGAAAAAATAACTTGATGAAAAAAAACTGAATATGGTGAAATGTAGCCAAGACCTTCCTTTATTACCCCCCATTTTCAGATTTTTGGCACAAGTCCTAAATTTTGCACAATGGGGCAATATATGAATGAGTGAGTTGTGTGAAAAAGTTTGTTTGAAAAATTTATTGAAAAAATTACTTGATGGAAAAAAACTGAATATGGTGAAATGTAGCCAAGACCTTCCTCTATTAATCCCCATTTTCAGATTCTTGGCACAAGTCCTAAATTTTGCACAATGGTGCAATATATGAATGAGTGAGTTGTGTGAAAAAGTTTGTTTGAAAAATTTATTGAAAAAATAACTTGATGAAAAAAACTTAATATGGTGAAATGTAGCCAAGACCTTCCTCTATTACCCCCCATTTTCAGATTTTTGGCACAAGTCCTAAATTTTGCACAATGGGGCAATATATGAATGAGTGAGTTGTGTGAAAAAGTTTGTTTGAAAAATTTATTGAAAAAATAACTTGATGAAAAAAAACTGAATATGGTGGAATGTAGCCAAGACATTCCTCTATTACCCCCCATTTTCAGATTTTTGGCACAAGTCCTAAATTTTGCACAATGGGGCAATATATGAATGAGTGAGTTGTGTGAAAAAGTTTGTTTGAAAAATTTATTGAAAAAATAACTAGATGAAAAAAAACTGAATATGGTGAAATGTAGCCAAGACCTTCCTCTATTACCCCCCATTTTCAGATTTTTGGCACAAGTCCTAAATTTTGCACAATGGGGCAATATATGAATGAGTGAGTTGTGTGAAAAAGTTTGTTTGAAAAATTTATTGAAAAAATAACTTGATGAAAAAAAACTGAATATGGTAAAATGTAGCCAAGACCTTCCTCTATTACCCCCCATTTTCAGATTTTTGGCACAAGTCCTAAATTTTGCACAATGGGGCAATATATGAATGAGTGAGTTGTGTGAAAAAGTTTGTTTGAAAAATTTATTGAAAAAATAACTTGATGAAAAAAAACTGAATATGGTGAAATGTAGCCAAGACCTTCCTCTATTACCCCCCATTTTCAGATTTTTGGCACAAGTCCTAAATTTTGCACAATGGGGCAATATATGAATGAGTGAGTTGTGTGAAAAAGTTTGTTTGAAAAATTTATTGAAAAAATTATTTGATGGAAAAAAACTGAATATGGTGAAATGTAGCCAAGACCTTCCTCTATTAACCCCCATTTTCAGATTTTTGGCACAAGTCCTAAATTTTGCACAATGGGGCAATATATGAATGAGTGAGTTGTGTGAAAAAGTTTGTTTGAAAAATTTATTGAAAAAATAACTTGATGAAAAAAAACTGAATATGGTGAAATGTAGCCAAGACCTTCCTCTATTACCCCCCATTTTCAGATTTTTGGCACAAGTCCTAAATTTTGCACAATGGGGCAATATATGAATGAGTGAGTTGTGTGAAAAAGTTTGTTTGAAAAATTTATTGAAAAAATAACTTGATGAAAAAAAACTGAATATGGGGAAATGTAGCCAAGACCTTCCTCTATTAACCCCCATTTTCAGATTTTTGGCACAAGTCCTAAATTTTGCACAATGGGGCAATATATGAATGAGTGAGTTGTGTGAAAAAGTTTGTTTGAAAAATTTATTGAAAAAATAACTTGATGAAAAAAAACTGAATATGGTGAAATGTAGCCAAGACCTTCTTCTATTACCCCCCATTTTCAGATTTTTGGCACAAGTCCTAAATTTTGCACAATGGGGCAATATATGAATGAGTGAGTTGTGTGAAAAAGTTTGTTTGAAAAATTTATTGAAAAAATAACTTGATGAAAAAAAACTGAATATGGGGAAATGTAGCCAAGACCTTCCTCTATTACCCCCCATTTTCAAATTTTTGGCACAAGTCCTAAATTTTGCACAATGGGGCAATATATGAATGAGTGAGTTGTGTGAAAAAGTTTGTTTGAAAAATTTATTGAAAAAATAACTTGATGAAAAAAAACTGAATATGGTGAAATGTAGCCAAGACCTTCCTCTATTACCCCCCATTTTCAGATTTTTGGCACAAGTCCTAAATTTTGCACAATGGGGCAATATATGAATGAGTGAGTTGTGTGAAAAAGTTTGTTTGAAAAATTTATTGAAAAAATAACTTGATGAAAAAAAACTGAATATGGTGAAATGTAGCCAATACCTTCCTCTATTACCCCCCATTTTCAGATTTTTGGCACAAGTCCTAAATTTTGCACAATGGGGCAATATATGAATGAGTGAGTTGTGTGAAAAAGTTTGTTTGAAAAATTTATTGAAAAAATTACTTGAATGAAAAAAACTGAATATGGTGAAATGTAGCCAAGACCTTCCTCTATTAATCCCCATTTTCAGATTCTTGGCACAAGTCCTAAATTTTGCACAATGGGGCAATATATGAATGAGTGAGTTGTGTGAAAAAGTTTGTTTGAAAAATTTATTGAAAAAATAACTTGATGAAAAAAAACTGAATATGGTGAAATGTAGCCAAGACCTTCCTCTATTACGCCCCATTTTCAGATTTTTGGCACAAGTCCTAAATTTTGCACAATGGGGCAATATATGAATGAGTGAGTTGTGTGAAAAAGTTTGTTTGAAAAATTTATTGAAAAAATTACTTGATGGAAAAAAACTGAATATGGTGAAATGTAGCCAAGACCTTCCTCTATTAATCCCCATTTTCAGATTCTTGGCACAAGTCCTAAATTTTGCACAATGGGGCAATATATGAATGAGTGAGTTGTGTGAAAAAGTTTGTTTGAAAAATTTATTGAAAAAATAACTTGATGAAAAAAACTTAATATGGTGAAATGTAGCCAAGACCTTCCTCTATTACCCCCCATTTTCAGATTTTTGGCACAAGTCCTAAATTTTGCACAATGGGGCAATATATGAATGAGTGAGTTGTGTGAAAAAGTTTGTTTGAAAAATTTATTGAAAAAATAACTTGATGAAAAAAAACTGAATATGGTGGAATGTAGCCAAGACATTCCTCTATTACCCCCCATTTTCAGATTTTTGGCACAAGTCCTAAATTTTGCACAATGGGGCAATATATGAATGAGTGAGTTGTGTGAAAAAGTTTGTTTGAAAAATTTATTGAAAAAATAACTTGATGAAAAAAAACTGAATATGGTGAAATGTAGCCAAGACCTTCCTCTATTACCCCCCATTTTCAGATTTTTGGCACAAGTCCTAAATTTTGCACAATGGGGCAATATATGAATGAGTGAGTTGTGTGAAAAAGTTTGTTTGAAAAATTTATTGAAAAAATTATTTGATGGAAAAAAACTGAATATGGTGAAATGTAGCCAAGACCTTCCTCTATTAACCCCCATTTTCAGATTTTTGGCACAAGTCCTAAATTTTGCACAATGGGGCAATATATGAATGAGTGAGTTGTGTGAAAAAGTTTGTTTGAAAAATTTATTGAAAAAATAACTTGATGAAAAAAAACTGAATATGGTGAAATGTAGCCAAGACCTTCCTCTATTACCCCCCATTTTCAGATTTTTGGCACAAGTCCTAAATTTTGCACAATGGGGCAATATATGAATGAGTGAGTTGTGTCAAAAAGTTTGTTTGAAAAATTTATTGAAAAAATAACTTGATGAAAAAAAACTGAATATGGTGAAATGTAGCCAAGACCTTCCTCTATTACCCCCCATTTTCAGATTTTTGGCACAAGTCCTAAATTTTGCACAATGGGGCAATATATGAATGAGTGAGTTGTGTGAAAAAGTTTGTTTGAAAAATTAATTGAAAAAATAACTTGATGAAAAAAAACTGAATATGGTGAAATGTAGCCAAGACCTTCCTCTATTACCCCCCATTTTCAGATTTTTGGCACAAGTCCTAAATTTTGCACAATGGGGCAATATATGAATGAGTGAGTTGTGTGAAAAAGTTTGTTTGAAAAATTTATTGAAAAAATAACTTGATGAAAAAAAACTGAATATGGTAAAATGTAGCCAAGACCTTCCTCTATTACCCCCCATTTTCAGATTTTTGGCACAAGTCCTAAATTTTGCACAATGGGGCAATATATGAATGAGTGAGTTGTGTGAAAAAGTTTGTTTGAAAAATTTATTGAAAAAATAACTTGATGAAAAAAAACTGAATATGGTGAAATGTAGCCAAGACCTTCCTCTATTACCCCCCATTTTCAGATTTTTGGCACAAGTCCTAAATTTTGCACAATGGGGCAATATATGAATGAGTGAGTTGTGTGAAAAAGTTTGTTTGAAAAATTTATTGAAAAAATTATTTGATGGAAAAAAACTGAATATGGAGAAATGTAGCCAAGACCTTCCTCTATTAACCCCCATTTTCAGATTTTTGGCACAAGTCCTAAATTTTGCACAATGGGGCAATATATGAATGAGTGAGTTGTGTGAAAAAGTTTGTTTGAAAAATTTATTGAAAAAATAACTTGATGAAAAAAAACTGAATATGGTGAAATGTAGCCAAGACCTTCCTCTATTACCCCCCATTTTCAGATTTTTGGCACAAGTCCTAAATTTTGCACAATGGGGCAATATATGAATGAGTGAGTTGTGTGAAAAAGTTTGTTTGAAAAATTTATTGAAAAAATAACTTGATGAAAAAAAACTGAATATGGGGAAATGTAGCCAAGACCTTCCTCTATTACCCCCCATTTTCAGATTTTTGGCACAAGTCCTAAATTTTGCACAATGGGGCAATATATGAATGAGTGAGTTGTGTGAAAAAGTTTGTTTGAAAAATTTATTGAAAAAATAACTTGATGAAAAAAAACTGAATATGGTGAAATGTAGCCAAGACCTTCCTCTATTACCCCCCATTTTCAGATTTTTGGCACAAGTCCTAAATTTTGCACAATGGGGCAATATATGAATGAGTGAGTTGTGTGAAAAAGTTTGTTTGAAAAATTTATTGAAAAAATAACTTGATGAAAAAAAACTGAATATGGTGAAATGTAGCCAAGACCTTCCTCTATTACCCCCCATTTTCAGATTTTTGGCACAAGTCCTAAATTTTGCACAATGGGGCAATATATGAATGAGTGAGTTGTGTGAAAAAGTTTGTTTGAAAAATTTATTGAAAAAATTACTTGATGGAAAAAAACTGAATATGGTGAAATGTAGCCAAGACCTTCCTCTATTAATCCCCATTTTCAGATTCTTGGCACAAGTCCTAAATTTTGCACAATGGGGCAATATATGAATGAGTGAGTTGTGTGAAAAAGTTTGTTTGAAAAATTTATTGAAAAAATAACTTGATGAAAAAAACTTAATATGGTGAAATGTAGCCAAGACCTTCCTCTATTACCCCCCATTTTCAGATTTTTGGCACAAGTTCTAAATTTTGCACAATGGGGCAATATATGAATGAGTGAGTTGTGTCAAAAAGTTTGTTTGAAAAATTTATTGAAAAAATAACTTGATGAAAAAAAACTGAATATGGTGAAATGTAGCCAAGACCTTCCTCTATTACCCCCCATTTTCAGATTTTTGGCACAAGTCCTAAATTTTGCACAATGGGGCAATATATGAATGAGTGAGTTGTGTGAAAAAGTTTGTTTGAAAAATTTATTGAAAAAATAACTTGATGAAAAAAAAATTAATATGGTGAAATGTAGCCAAGACCTTCCTCTATTACCCCCCATTTTCAGATTTTTGGCACAAGTCCTAAATTTTGCACAATGGGGCAATATATGAATGAGTGAGTTGTGTGAAAAAGTTTGTTTGAAAAATTTATTGAAAAAATAACTTGATGAAAAAAAACTGAATATGGTGGAATGTAGCCAAGACCTTCCTCTATTACCCCCCATTTTCAGATTTATGGCACAAGTCCTAAATTTTGCACAATGGGGCAATATATGAATGAGTGAGTTGTGTGAAAAAGTTTGTTTGAAAAATTTATTGAAAAAATAACTTGATGGAAAAAAACTGAATATGGGGAAATGTAGCCAAGATCTTCCTCTATTACCCCCCATTTTCAGATTTTTGGCACAAGTCCTAAATTTTGCATAATGGGGCAATATATGAATGAGTGAGTTGTGTGAAAAAGTTTGTTTGAAAAATTTATTGAAAAAATAACTTGATGAAAAAAAAATTAATATGGTGAAATGTAGCCAAGACCTTCCTCTATTACCCCCCATTTTCAGATTTTTGGCACAAGTCCTAAATTTTGCACAATGGGGCAATATATGAATGAGTGAGTTGTGTGAAAAAGTTTGTTTGAAAAATTTATTGAAAAAATAACTTGATGAAAAAAAAATTAATATGGTGAAATGTAGCCAAGACCTTCCTCTATTACCCCCCATTTTCAGATTTTTGGCACAAGTCCTAAATTTTGCACAATGGGGCAATATATGAATGAGTGAGTTGTGTGAAAAAGTTTGTTTGAAAAATTTATTGAAAAAATAACTTGATGAAAAAAAACTGAATATGGTGGAATGTAGCCAAGACCTTCCTCTATTACCCCCCATTTTCAGATTTATGGCACAAGTCCTAAATTTTGCACAATGGGGCAATATATGAATGAGTGAGTTGTGTGAAAAAGTTTGTTTGAAAAATTTATTGAAAAAATAACTTGATGGAAAAAAACTGAATATGGGGAAATGTAGCCAAGATCTTCCTCTATTACCCCCCATTTTCAGATTTTTGGCACAAGTCCTAAATTTTGCATAATGGGGCAATATATGAATGAGTGAGTTGTGTGAAAAAGTTTGTTTGAAAAATTTATTGAAAAAATAACTTGATGAAAAAAAACTGAATATGGTGAAATGTAGCCAAGACCTTCCTCTATTACCCCCCATTTTCAGATTTTTGGCACAAGTCCTAAATTTTGCACAATGGGGCAATATATGAATGAGTGAGTTGTGTGAAAAAGTTTGTTTGAAAAATTTATTGAAAAAATAACTTGATGAAAAAAAAATTAATATGGTGAAATGTAGCCAAGACCTTCCTCTATTACCCCCCATTTTCAGATTTTTGGCACAAGTCCTAAATTTTGCACAATGGGGCAATATATGAATGAGTGAGTTGTGTGAAAAAGTTTGTTTGAAAAATTTATTGAAAAAATAACTTGATGAAAAAAAACTGAATATGGTGGAATGTAGCCAAGACCTTCCTCTATTACCCCCCATTTTCAGATTTATGGCACAAGTCCTAAATTTTGCACAATGGGGCAATATATGAATGAGTGAGTTGTGTGAAAAAGTTTGTTTGAAAAATTTATTGAAAAAATAACTTGATGGAAAAAAACTGAATATGGGGAAATGTAGCCAAGATCTTCCTCTATTACCCCCCATTTTCAGATTTTTGGCACAAGTCCTAAATTTTGCATAATGGGGCAATATATGAATGAGTGAGTTGTGTGAAAAAGTTTGTTTGAAAAATTTATTGAAAAAATAACTTGATGGAAAAAAACTGAATATGGTGAAATGTAGCCAAGACCTTCCTCTATTACCCCCCATTTTCAGATTTTTGGCACAAGTCCTAAATTTTGCACAATGGGGCAATATATGAATGAGTGAGTTGTGTGAAAAAGTTTGTTTGAAAAATTTATTGAAAAAATAACTTGATGAAAAAAAACTGAATATGGTGAAATGTAGCCAAGACCTTCCTCTATTACCCCCCATTTTCAGATTTTTGGCACAAGTCCTAAATTTTGCACAATGGGGCAATATATGAATGAGTGAGTTGTGTGAAAAAGTTTGTTTGAAAAATTTATTGAAAAAATAACTTGATGAAAAAAAACTGAATATGGTGAAATGTAGCCAAGACCTTCCTCTATTACCCCCCATTTTCAGATTTTTGGCACAAGTCCTAAATTTTGCACAATAGGGCAATATATGAATGAGTGAGTTGTGTGAAAAAGTTTGTTTGAAAAATTTATTGAAAAAATAACTTGATGAAAAAAACTGAATATGGTGAAATGTAGCCAAGACCTTCCTCTATTACCCCCCATTTTCAGATTTTTGGCACAAGTCCTAAATTTTGCACAATGGGGCAATATATGAATGAGTGAGTTGTGTGAAAAAGTTTGTTTGAAAAATTTATTGAAAAAATAACTTGATGGAAAAAAACTGAATATGGTGAAATGTAGCCAAGACCTTCCTCTATTACCCCCCATTTTCAGATTTTTGGCACAAGTCCTAAATTTTGCACAATGGGGCAATATATGAATGAGTGAGTTGTGTGAAAAAGTTTGTTTGAAAAATTTATTGAAAAAATAACTTGATGGAAAAAAAAAATTATGTTAAAAAAGCTATTTTTCAGCAAAAACATAGTAAAAAAGCAAAATAAGTACCATAATAACAAAAACAGCAAAAAAAGCAAAAATGGGCAAAAACAGCAAAAAAGAAGCAAAACAGCAAAAAAAGCAAATTTGTCTTCTCTGATAATAACCAATATTTCGATATCGGTGTGTATCATCGTCAGGGAAAAATACAACTACAAAATATTTTTAATATAATAAAAAACAATAAAACGATTTTACAATCCAATTATTTTATAATTAATTATATATAGTAACAGCTTAAAAATTTGTTTAATTTTCTTATCTGTTTTTATTAATTATATTCTTATTACTTTGTCCTTTTTTAAATAAATATTATATTTTCATATATTTTTATCAAGCTTTAGTTCACTTTTTTATAAAAAAAATCAAAAATATAGAAATTTTAATTCAGCCCAAGGAACGGCATTATCAACACATTGTAGAGATTATAATCATTATCCTGATTTTGAGAACACATCTATTTTCAACATAGATAATTTTAATAAACGTAGATATATGCTAGAAATGTTACAGATTAATAATGTTCCATTTGAGAAAAGGATTAATTTCAAGAAAGACTCTGAGGGATTAGCTCAGATTTATAGACATTAATTGAATAAAAATAAATAGGTTGATGGAAGGGAAAATTATAAATAGGTATTTATTATTATTTGTCTATGGAATTATATTCCTTACAGACAATTTAAAAAATAATTGATTACAAAATGTTGCACATAAAAATGTAATACATAATTAACAACAAAATTACCAAGTGTTAAGAAATGTGGTTTGTCTTTGATTATTTAAAAAATTTAGTTCAGATGGCACAGCACAGGTTGAAAATATATATTAAATAAAAATAAATAGATTTGACGGAAAAGGAAATTAAAATAGATTTTAGGTTTTGAATATTTTAAAAATTTGTTTGCTTTTCTCTTTTTTTTAAGTTTGTTAATTGAAATTTTAAATTTATTTTTCCATTTATTGTCGAAAACAATTTTGTAATTTTATATTATTTAAAAAGATTTCCTGAAGAAGATTTCCAACGGAAATCGAAATATTGAAAAATAAATAATATTTTAATTGATTTTTTATAAAAAAGTGACCTAAAGCTTGATAAAAATATATGAAAATATAATACTTATCTGTTTTTGTAAACTAAAGTAAAATACAGAATTTCATTTTAAAAAAAAAGAATTTTTGTGTTTAATAAAAATAAACTTTCCATCCCTGAATAACTTTATTTCATTTGGTAGCACTGCAAATTTCAGTCTGTAAAGCAAAATAAAAACACTCATTTCTGTCTGCAACATTTCTCAGAGATTTACAAATTGCTATCTTTGAATTGAGTGAAAAAAAAAGTTTGTCAGCAAAAGTTTGTTATTTTCTCGCGGGTGAATACCGCTTATATATTTTTACAGAAGACTGGGCTACACTACACTTGGACAGGAATTTTGAAGCTTTAAGTTTTTAATTCGTCATAAAAAATTATTTAGAAATATTAATTATTGTATTTAAAATAAAAATCCATTAAAAATGGTTGCATTAAAGGAAAAATCCGTGTTATTACCTAATAAGATTAATTGTCATGGTATTTTTGTTAATAAAAACGTGAATTATAATATTTCGTTTTGTTTAAATTATAAGTTACAATATAAGTTATAATATTTGTATCAATCTTAAATTTAATATTAATATTTTGAAATAAAAAATAACTTCATAATAAAACTTAAAACTACTTGCTTTATTTTGGGCATTATGGGAACACAGTATGAAGGAAAATTTAAGTAACTTAGATATAAGTAGTTCTTTTAAACTGTTCACATTTAGAAAACCTAAAAAGTTTTTCCAAAAACATGCCCATTTGTTTCAAAATGTTATAGACATTTTAACCCTGTAACCCATACAACGCCAAATATGGTTATTAAGGTTTAGTGCATAGTATTTGCATAACAACGGGACTTATTCAAAAGAGAATAATATGGTAGTTTTTCTTGTTTTTTTTTTTGTCTACTGAAATTTAAAGCTTAATATTTTTAAGTTATGTTTTAGCTAATGTTCCCGCTGGTTTTTCATTAGTACTTGAAATGTGCGAAAAAAAAGTAATTGTTGAGGAGATTAATGTACGTTTTACAACAAAAATAATGTAAAAAAAATATTCTCCTATAGAAAGTGGAGTCGTTTTTCAAATATAATTAAAATTTATCTGGTAAGTAAATGTTATATATATTATTTTTTGTAAAAATTAACGAAGCCTTATATGGCCTTTCATGCACCTATAGTAAATAATTATAGTTCATACATATGTACATACATACATATGTGCGGTTTATATCTTTTTTTTTATAAAAACAAAAAAATTTTTTAAAAATGGATGTACGATTATTTTATGGAAATTTAGTATATGTAAATGTAATTACCAATAGTCATAAAAGTGATGATGACCATATATCTAATAATGATGAAGACCATTTTACAAGTCAACCGTCTGGTCAGGAACATATTTGTATAGCGGAAACTGATGACACCGACTCAGATGAATATCACGAGCCTACTGTGTCGAATGCGAAATCTATTACAAAACCAAGAGCTCCAATTTGGAAAGAAAGTAGTTTACCCACTTATCCGAGTGATAATTTTCCATTTAAAGGAGATACAAACCTTCCAAAATTTATTGAGGAACTGGAGATACCAGCAAATATGTATATTTAGTTTCGTTTTTACCGACGATTTGATGAAGTTTATTGTAGACTTATCAAATTTATTCGCATTACAAACTGATATAACAAAACCAGCTAATAATACTCGGAATGAAATGGATCAGTTTATAGGTAAAAAAAAGGGTTGTGACAAATTTCTAATAATACTTTTTTCAGGTTAATGTCTTTGTAGAAACTACCATCATCCAGACATTATTAGAATACATTTCGTCAAGATTTTGTACGTAGCACAATGACATGTAACAAATGGGAAACCATAAAACGATTTTTACACTTCAACAATAATGCACCAGGTGAACCCGATTTGAATAAGCTATTTAAGATTCGACCATTTTTAGAAAAGATTCGTGAACGATTGTTGCTTGTACCAAAGGAAGAGCATTAAGAGTTGATGAGCAAATCATTCCCACAAAGCGCTGACATCATCTTAAGCAGTATAGTCCAGCTAAATCTTACAAATGGGGATTTAAAAATTTTGTCTTGAGCGGTGTTTCAGGTTTCAGTTATGATTTTGATAACAAACTGCAACATTCCAACTGAAAAGGAAATAGAAAAGTTGGCTCGAGGAAGCATGGTCGAACAAGTTGCTAACATTGATATAGTCGAACTTGGTCTCGTCACTTGGCTTGACAATAAAGTTGTTTATATTATTTCAGCATGCGTCGGATGTCACCCTATATCAACAGCGCTTCTGTGAAAAGGAGAAAATGCACATTGAAATCAGTTCCCCTGGGCAATTGACGTTTATAATTGATTTATGGGTGGAGTAGATTTACTAGATTCTTTGCTAGGTCTTCATAGAATACAACTAAGAACAAAAAAGTGGTACAAAAAATAATTTTTATTTCACATGGTTGCGTTGTCAATGCTTGGATTCTGTGATGCAGGATAACCAAACAATATATCCGTTGTTTGACTTCAAGCTTGCAATAGCTGAACATATTTGTAAGGTTAGCAGATTTAAAAAATGAGGTCGACCAATCTTCACACCGTCAAACTCTCCATCAACAAGTTGAGCAAACACACCCACTAGGAGTTAAAAAAGAATGCGACGGGCTAACGGAATAGGATATTTCCCTAAATGGATGAAAACCCGAAAACATTATCAAAATGATTGCTCCTTTTGTTCATATACCTTTTGCGAAAAATGCAATATCTTACGACAAAAGAAACTGCTTTACAAGTTTTCGCACTGAATAATTTTATTTTTTTTAATGCATATTAGGCCAGATTTGGTACCATTTTCTTTTTCTTCCAAAATAACAAGTGAATTTTTATTTTTTTGTTAAATATATATTTAGTTGTCCTAAATTAACATACATATATTTACGGTCTTTCATTTTTTTTTTTTTTTGAACTCAAAACATGTTTATGCAGTATGAAAGAAGCAAATACAACAGAGTAAAAAATAATGCGAAAACTTGCAAACGAATATCGTATTTTAAAATTAAGAAATGCAATAAATTCTAATTTAGGAATGTCTGAAAATCTTCATTTCGAAACAAACTTAATTTTATCGAAAAGAAATATTTCGGATTTTTTTAATGAAACAAGCTTATTTTTCATCTTTATTGTCTGATATGGACAAAATTCAGGACACTAAATGTGAACGAAATTATCATTTAAATGATATAATTTAAAAATTTCAGAAGAAGTTATATTGTTTGATTCTGAAAATAATTTTTCAGCAAATGAAGAACAAAATGTATCTAATCATAAAATAAAAAATTTCAATTCCAATGAGATTTCTAATAACTCTATACTGGAATCAAATTTTAATGTATTTAATATGGATATGTTCAAAAAAAAAATTTAAATGAAATTTTGCATTATTTATTTAAGCAATTGTAAAAATACTTGTAATTTAAATGACGCTGTGAAACAAAATTTATATTTAAAGAAGATTTTTGCAAGTAGTGAGTCAAATTAAAATGTCATTAAAGTCTGCTAAAAGAAATTTTAATGAACCTCCAAGATAAACAAGATTTAACTATGGATAAAGTTTATTTAAAAAGTACACCATGCATCATTAACAACCCGGGTTTTAATAAATTGGAAAGCAATAATAATTAAAAATTGAAAATAAAATACGAGATCATACTCTTAGCCCATTTGAGATAACAGATGATTCTCTTAATGTATCAGATTTCTTGAAATATAGAAAAGAACCAAATCCGAATTAAAAATGCAACAGAAACGTAATACGTTCGAAATCAAAGCGCAATAAACCTATTAGAGCATTTAAAGAAAATATTTTTGATTGTTCTTTTACTGTTAATTTAGATACTGTAAAAATAGGAACAACAGACAAAATAACACAAAAAACTTCTCGAAGATCTTATTAGAGAAGAATATTTAAAACATTTTTTTTTTTTTTTTTTTTTTTTTCATTATTTATTTATTGAATCTTCATATATTAAATATGAACTAACAATAATTAATCAAATCTTATACTAATACTTTATTTTTGTCCTGCCAATGCTAGACGAAAATTTTTCTCCTCACTGTTTCTGTTCACATATGTAGATGTTTAGCGGTCTTCCCTTCGGATGAGTCCTGCGGTATCTCTTCTCCTTAATCTAGAGTGTCCACTGTCATTTAAAATATTTCGAGCAAGTGGATTTGGGTGCGACTCAAGCCTTTTTAAATATTTTGCTGCGTACTTCGTTATAATAGTTTTTACTAATGGCACATTGAGATCCTTGTGAATATTAGAGTTTTTAACATACCAGGGAGCGGCTGTGATTATTCGAAGAAGTTTATTTTGGCGCCTTTGAATTTTTTCGATATTTGAGGCCGAGGCAGTGCCCCATAGCTGAATACCGTAGCACCAGATTGGCTTCAATATAGAGTTATAAAGTAGAAGTTTGCAGTCGAGGCTAAGAACAGAATTTCTTCCAATAAGCCAATATATTTGAATTGCTTTTAGTTTCATTTGTGTTAGTTTTGCTTCTATATGGCATTTCCATGTCAAACGCCGATCTAGATGAATACCGAGATATTTTACATGCGATTGCTGGGGCACTAATTGATTATTGATTTTAATAGGGGGACATGACTCCCGACGCAAGGTAAATGTTATATGTACGCATTTTTGCTCATTGACCTTTATCCTCCATTGTTTTAACCACTTTTCCAGTTCAAATATATGATCCTGCAAGTAACGGGATGCTTCATGACAGTTTTCGTGTACGCTTATAAAAGCTGTATCATCAGCAAATGTTGAAGTTAGGGTGTGGTTGTTTGTTGGCATGTCTGAGGTATATATAAGGTATAAGAGTGGGCCCATGATGCTTCCCTGAGGGACTCCAGCGTCAATTGGCTGAGGAGAACTTATAAAATCACATTCTTTAATAATAAACTTTCGGCCGACTAAGTAGCTTTCTAACAGCTTGTGTGTGTTTACTGGTAAGTTTAGCTTCAATTTATGTAATAACCCTTCATGCCAGACTTTATCAAAAGCTTGGGAAACATCGATGAAGAGGGCGGAACAATATTTTTTTTCTTCAAAGGCTTTTCTTATGGCGTTTACTATACGATGGGTTTGTTCGATTGTGCTATGTTCTCTTCTAAAGCCGAATTGATGGTTAGGAATACATCTATTTACATTTAAAATTGGGGCTAATTTTGACACTAACAGCTTCTCAAACAGCTTTGATATATTAGACAATAAGCTAATAGGTCTATATGACTCAACTTTTGTAGGATCCTTTCCTGGCTTAGGTATCATTGTAACTAAGGATACTTTCCATTCTTGTGGGTAGTATTCAAGGCGTAAAATGGCATTAAAAATTAAAAGAATAATTTTCTTTGCTATGCTGGGTAGCTCTAAAAGCATTTTGTTGCTGATCTTATCAAAACCAGGGGCTTTCTTGGGGTTTAAATTATGAATAGCCTTTTCGATTTCTTTTATCTCAAATCTAAGTGGAACAGCAGCTCTAACAGCAACTGGTGGCAACTCGACTACAATATCGGGAGATGTATGCGGGGTAAATACGTTTTTCAAATGATTAACAAAAAGATTTCCTTTTTCTTCATCATTTCGTGCCCAACTTCCATTTAAGTTTCTTAATGGTGGTTTAGTGATAACTGGTCTTTTAAGATTTCTAGCTGCACGCCATAATGAGTAGTCTGATTGAGTAGTTGCATCAAGTTCCTTAAGATATTTTTCCAGGGAAGCCGTTTTCTGAGACTGCAGTAACTTTCTTAGCCTTTTTGTGCACTCTTTTAGTAAATTCTTAAGTTGAGGGGATCTATGCAATTGCCATTCTCTTCGAGCTCTCCTTTTTTCAGTCAAGAGACGCTCAACATCTGCAGAATATATTTTACTATTTTTGGTTTTTTTGAGGGTTATACTAGAATGTTGAACAGCTAGTTTCAGATAACTGTCAAAATTTACAATAGAAATATCCACATTCTCCGGTGTACTAAGCGAAATATTTTCAGTGCAGTGGGTACTGAGATATTTTTTATATTTTAACCAATTTATTTGAGTGGCTGACGACACTAAGTTATCAGACGGAGATACAATTCGATTAGGATTTGTTATTGTAAGAATTGTAGGTGTGTGATCAGAAGATAGTTCTAAGGAAGCTTCAACATAAATCGTTTCTGCGGGGATGTTTTTAACCACTCCAAAATCGATAACATCTGGAACTTTTTGCTGATCAGTAGGCCAATATGTTGGTTGTCCGCTCGCGACCACATTTAGATCCATTTTACAAATTGTGTTAAACAAAACACGACCCTTAGGTGTAATAAGTCGTGAACCCCAGAAAGTGTGTTTAGCGTTATAATCGCCAGCAGCCAGGAAGCAAGGTCCTAATGATTTGAAATATTTATGATATTGGCTTTCTGATATAGAAAATCTAGGTGGGGAGTATAATGATGAAATTACTATGTTTCGATTTAATTCCTCAACGCAAATGTTCGTTGCTTGGAGAAAGTCTTCACGATGATCACTCATTAAGTAGTGTTTTACTCGGTTCTTTATCAAAATGGCAGAACCGCCACAAGCTCTGTCTCGAGGGTCCTTGGTATCATATAATATATAACCATTGATTTTAAACGTATTTCTTGAGGTCAGATGAGTTTCAGAAACCATCATAACATCAATTTGTTTATTTTTAAGGAAGTATTCTAGTTCATTTTTGTGTTGGCGGATGCCGTTTGCGTTCCAAAAGCAAATTTTTAAACAGTTCATGGCTTGTTTAGTACAGCTTGCAATAACATCGATTGCATTCTTAACATTTCTTGCATCATGTTACCCATTGTGTTAGTAAAATTGTTAACTGTTTGCACTAATGTTTCCATAGTTTTTTCTAGCCGAGTTAAATTAGAAATGGGAATTTCGTCGTTATTTGGTACATCACCTTGCAGTTGCATAGGATTAGATTTTAATACATTAGCGTACGAGGTTCTGTTATTATTTGGCTGAGGCATCTGGACGCCGTACGTGTTTGCTTGATTAGTTGCCTGCGTTTGAGGGGGATTAAGTTTCTGTCCAACAGAACGCTTGACAATCGAATATACCGGGCATCCTCTATAGTTGGCAGTGTGGTTGCCACCACAGTTGCTACATTTTTTTACATTAGGGTCATTTTTGGACTTATCGCACCGGACGGTACCATGTAATTCTCCACATACGACGCAAACAGGGGGTAAATGGCAGTATGCCCTAGTATGACCAAATTCTTGGCAGTTTAAACACTGAACGGGCCCATTTCTTTTGTGCGGCTCCTCTATCGTGATTTTTCTGTACAGAATGTATTTTAAACTGTAAATGGGATGCGTTTCATTTTTTTTAGCTTAACATCGCCGGGCTCTAACTCCACTCGAAATAGAGGTTGTGGATTTTTTTCTTTATTTTTAATATTTGTAACATTTTTTATTTTGAAGCCTTTTTCTTCTAAAAATGATTTTATTTCGTCGGGGTCCACGCATGAGTCAATGCCCTTAATCACAACTTGAAGACCTTTACTGCTTTTCAGTTGGTACGTATAGAAGCTTTTTTTAAGTGCTTCAAACTTATTAATTATTTTACGGAAATCATTCTCATGATTAATCTGTATTTTTGTCTCGTTTATATTTCCACGCTTGATTGCAGCAACGTAAAACGAATTTTCACCTATCACCGAGATTAAACTTTTTATAAGCTCACTTGAGTTTTGCTCTCTAAGATATATCGGGGGTGGCTTCGACGATTTTATGACGTTAGGTGCTTCAGAAGATTCATCCTCCAGAATTGCAAAACGATTTTGTGAATTTATTCTATCAAAAGATGGAACCTTAGAGGCCGAGGCTACAGCTGAAGAGGCTGGGCTGCGACCCCGTTTGAGAACTGTTATATACCTGTCCATACCAACTTGCACTTGTGGTTTTTGAAAATTTTTTACTTGTGTGTTTTCCGTTGCGTCTGTGTTTGAGTTCATGGTATCATTTCCTACTAGGAATGTCTTTTCAATGGTAACACTTGATGGTTTTGCCGTTAGGTTGTTGCTATTGTTTTCTGTTGTAATGTTTATTTCCACATTGCTTTTGCTAGCATGAGTATCATTTATTTTTGTTGTTGTTTCATTGATATTACTCATATAGAGTTGTTTTTGTTTTTTTCACCGTTTTTTTTTTTTTTTATTTTTAATTTTTGTTATATTTAAAACATAACAATGTTTGTATTTTGAGCTTCTATGATATAAAATATTGCATTTAACATACTTTATTGTATGCATATTGTAAACTTAATGACTGCACTGCTTTTCGATTTACGATAAGTTCTCAAGTTAATGTGAATGTTTACTGAACAAAAGAGTTGCATGCATCATGCTGATGATATTGCGGAAAAGGGACATTTTCAAAATATTCAAAAATTAGAAACTTATAGAAAAATAATATCTGAAGGATACATTGAGAGATGTTATCACAAAGATCCATTCTATGCTCTTTACTTAATGCAAATGGGTCAATATAAAAACTATATTCATAAGCTTTCTTCTCCCTTTGTTGTCTACACATGGGTGAAATACACATTTCAGACAATCTCAAGTAATAATTAAAAAAGAATTTTAACATATAAAATAGTCCAATCGCAGAGGCTTTTCTCTCAGCACATACAATGAAGCAAATATGTGATTATTTAGATCATTTAAAGCTATTTTTAAAAGAGCACAAAGTAAAATGTCAATTCAAATGGCCTTACTGCAAAAGAGTTTGCACTTACGTTAGTGCCGCATTATACGGTGCCGTGTTTAAGTTTTAACAATCAAACATTCATAGAATACCTAAATGCTTGTGCCGAATTTTTAAATAAATTTGAAATAAATCCGAATTTAGAACCTAACTTTGTTGTATTGCAGTGGTGTAAATGCCATTACATTCATATTATTTGCAAAGATTTAGACGCAAGGTTAGGAAGGAAACATATTTTAAGGCCTCTATTAAAGAATGCTTTAATAGCTGTTTTTAGTTTAGGTACTGTTGACGAATGCCAACGATCGCTTAAACGTATTTTTACTGTCGTGCTTACACCATATGAGTGTCATAACTTAGAAACCAGCTTTGAGATATTACGTGAGTGTTTAATAGAAGTTGATGATCAAAACGTAGAAAATGAATATGTGATACTAAAAATATTAATAAGGGGCAAAATTTAAATATATATCGTAATGATGAAATGTGTAATTTTATTTTGAATAAATATTGCGCAGTGATTGCTCTCTGGACAAATATTATGGGTATTCAAGTCGATTCATCAGGAGAAGATATAAGTAATGCTCCTGTAGAATTCACTTACTTTTTACCAAAACATATAATTCTTCCAGAAAAATCTGCAAGAGCCGATGTGTTTGTAAATAAAAAAAGAATTGATTATCTCAGTTCGTTGAATGAATTGCGTTATAACTACAGAGTGTTTGGATCAATGGACAAAGAAATTGAAGATACAATAACTAGTTTAAATCAATACGATGAAATTGATAATTATGAAAGGATAAACAAAGAACATTCTTATATTACTTCACCGCCTGTCGAAAAAAAGATTGATAATTCTAAAAGTTTCAGTGTTGAAGTAATAGAAAAAGATCATTGTTATAACAAAGTTGCCATAGATTCTGATCCAGAAGAAGAATGGGAAAAAATAGATTTAGATAAAAAGCAAGCCATTCGACCCAAAATGATGTTTGAGTCAAAAGCAACTAAAGCAGTTATGCAAATTCGACAAAATAAAACAAAAGGAATTGAAATAAATGTCAATAAGGAAAATTTATTTCTTTTCAAATTTGACTTACTTTTTTCTGAAATTAATAATGTCCAATTAGTTTCGTATTCTATGATTATGAAGAAACTTCCGACTGGAATTCTTTTAATAATGGAGAAGTATTAACGAATTTTGTTTTAAATGCTTCTTTGTAAGCAGTTAAAAGAAAGTAGATCAATTGATTGCTTCTGTTTACTTTGTCAAATTGATAATATACAGTTTGATATATTAAATTTGCTAATGCAAAATCAACCTGAGTGGCTATTTGTACCAATATTGTGTTCTGGTCATTACACATTATGTGCTCTAAATTTATCTTTGCATGAATTTATGTATATAAATTCATTACCAGGTAAGCGTCTTTTTAATATGTTACAATAAACGAAAAAGCTTTATGGCATTTAGTCCAAAATTAAAAAGAGGTTTGCAAACAGATGGTACAAGTTGTTGTATATTTGTATTGATGTACGATCTAAATTGCAAAAAAATTAGCCTTTAACAAACCCAATAAATTTCGAAAAGATGTAAAAATATTGTTGTTAACACATCAAGGTGATAAAACAAGATTCTGTTGCCATTGTGGATGTTTAAAAAAGAAAATATTAATAATTTTATATGTAAGGACTGCGATTACTACATTTGTTCGAATTGTATAC
Organism: Pollenia amentaria; assembly: GCA_943735925.1. Classification (NCBI taxonomy): domain Eukaryota; kingdom Metazoa; phylum Arthropoda; class Insecta; order Diptera; family Polleniidae; genus Pollenia; species Pollenia amentaria. The sequence goes on from OX031006.1 coordinate 97,960,439, forward strand.
GCAAACATTACGCAAAAATTTCGAATATTTGCAAAGTTATTGAAAAAAATTTATTATCAATATATAGATACTTTTATAAAAACATACTGTGATATATGTATACAGTGATGTATTTAAAATAAATGGAATGTATGCCTAACAGGGATGCCAACCATTTAAAAAAAAGGGCAATGCACATGGCAACATCATAATGGCGAAAAGTCAGAAAACCTACAGTGAGTGCATGTTCTTCTTCTTTCTTTCTACACGAGAGAGGATTTTCGGCTTTCAACAAACTTTTTAGAAAAACAATACAAATTCAAAAAGATTGTTAGAAAAGATTTGTTCTACAAAATTCTTTAACTAAAAAAAAATTAATATGAGGAAATGTAGCCCGTAAATTCCTATATTAGGTCCAATTTGCACATTTTGGTCACAAGTCCTAAATTTTGCATAGTGGGTCGAAATATAGTATGAGTGTCTTTTGAAAAAAGTTTGTTGGAAAAAAATAGTTAAAAAAAACTTTAACGAGAAAAACTAAGAATGAGAAAATGTAGCCCAAAGATTTCACTATTACATATTTTTCATATTTCATATTTTTGGCACAAGTCCTAAATTTTTTAAATCGGCCAGTGCTTTTATAAAAGTATCACTGTTATTTGCTCAGATTATATTTGTTAGTTGTATGTTTTGTAAAATAAAATAATGTTTTTTTTTATAAGTGTTTGTATTATTGTTATTTTATTTTAATAAAAACACTTTAAAATCATTAATTAAATTAATTAAATCTTAACGAATTATCAAATACTCGCAGGTTTGTTGAAGTTTGTTGAAAACCAAAAATTCATCCCATATAGCACATAAGAAGAAGAACAGGCGTTCAAGTTAAATGTATGCAATTTTTCTAAAATCACGTTTTTGAACTTGGTAGCACTAAAATTTAGTCTGCAAGGCATAGAATAGTTAATCGCCATATTGGTTTCATGAGAGATTCCTGCACAATCTCTCTGCACAATGAGTGAAAAAAAAGTTTGTTATGTTCACGGAGATCCCATTTTCAGATTTTTGGCACAAGTCCTAAATTTTGCACAATGGGGCAATATATGAATGAAAGTTTGTTTGATAAAGTTTGTTAAAAAAATAACTTGATGGAAAAAAACTGAATATGAGGAAATGTAGCCAAACCCTTCCTCTATTACCCCCCATTTGCACATTTTTGGCATAAGTCCTAAATTTTGCACAATGGGGCAATATATAAATGAGTGAGTTGTGTGAAAAAGTTTCTTTGAAAAAGTTATTGAAAAAATAACTTGATGGAAAAAAACTGAATATGGTGAAATGTAGCCAAGACCTTCCTCTATTACCCCCATTTTCAGATTTTGGGCACAAGTCCTAAATTTTGCACAATGGGGCAATATATGAATGAAAGTTTGTTTGAAAAAGTTTGTTAAAAAAATAACTTGATGGAAAAAAACTGAAAATAATGGTAAAATATGTAGATGATATATTCTGCATTATTTCTGAGAGCGGAGTAAACACCTTATTGGAAACATTTAATGATTTTAGTAGTTATATTAAATTCACTTTGGAGATGGAATGTAATTCAAAATTACCTTTTTTAGATACTTTGATAATGAGAAGGGGAAACAATTTAGTAATAGATTGGTATCAAAAACCAACGACATCGGGAAGAATTGTGAACTATTTTTCGAAACATAGTAAACGGACTATTATAAATACTGCTAGAAATTTGATTAATAGGGTACTGACGATTAGTGATAAAGTTTTTCATAGGAAGAATAAAATTAGAATTAGGAATATACTAGGGAACAACAGTTTTCCAAGGAAACTTATTTATGAATTAATTAATGAATATAAGGAAAGGAGTAATAGTAATAGTAATGGTAATAGTAATACAATAATTTCAGTGGAACCGAAAATATACAAATCGTTATCGTATATATCTAACATATCGGAAAGAATTAAGAGATCAAAGATCTTTGACACTAATAAATATAAAGTGACATTTAAGGCTTACAATACTTTGAATAGTTTATTTAGCAAGACAAAAGATAGAATAAATAAATGGGATATGTCCAACATTATCTACAAAATTCTTTGTAATGGAAATGATAATGAAAATTGCGATAAGGTTTATATAGGTACAACAAAGAATAAATTAAGGACTAGAGTTGCTGGACATAGATCAGATCAAAAACATAGAAACATTAATTCTAAAAAAACAGCATTATCTCATCATTGTTATGAATTGAATCACTATCCAAATTTTGAAAATGCATCAGTTTTAAACACTGAAACCAACTACAAACGTAGATATATATTAGAAATGTTACACATAATCAATACACCAACAACACAAAGAATGAATTTCAAAGCAGACACAGAAAATATAGCTAGTAATTATAGAAATTTAGTTATTAAGAGATAGATTAAATAGATTTACATAAATATGTTAGATAAAATAAGTTTAATTTACAGAAAATTGTTATATGTTATGGTATTATTCTTTAATCAGAATTTATTATTGTAAATATGGTTTTCGAATTAGTTTTATAGTTATTTTTTTAGTTTATATGAATTGATTTTTTAACGTTAGGAAATTTGGTTTAAGGATAGGAAATGTTTTTTCAGTTTATATGAATTGTAATACTCTAGTTATAATATTTTTATTTTTGTTAATATGTTTTTTGAAATTAATTTTATGACAAATAGGATTTTGAATTTAATTTTGAAATAATTTTTTCTATAATTTTTATTGTTTGTATTATTAAAAATATTGTTAATTTTTCCTGACGATGCTAACCAAAGGTTAGCGAAATATCGAATTAATAATTAAATAAATTAATAATTTTTATATAAAAAAGACCTAGAGCTTAAAATTAAAAACATTCAAAGACCCCTTTCAGACAGGCAAAGTTTACTTTGACAAAGTTTGTTGAATTCTCTTTTAAACTTTGTTTGGTGCTCAGACACACAAAGTTTAATTTGACAAATTTTTGTTTTCTCTTGTTTGAATATAATATATAAACAGCGTTGTCAGAATGATGATTTTATCATATTTTTTTTTTATTTTTTCAAACAAAAAAATTATTAAAGATTTTTTTCTCAAATGATGATTTTTTATTTTTAGAAATTCTGATTTTTACTTTAATTTTGCTTATAGAAAATACACGATTACTTAAACAGTCAATTTTTAAAACAATGAAGTTTTGCATCAGCTTGATGTGTGTTGGTGCTGCACACTTTTGTACCCAGTATCTAGAATACACAAAATTGCATCATTATTTCTGGACATAAAAATATTAAAAAAGGCAAATTATAACCTATTTCCAATGTGCGAGAGAATTCCTTCTTTCGAACAACTACATTTAAAACAAAAACAAATTCTAAAAACTTTGTTTTTGTATTTGTAAAGGTACGTTCAGACTGATGAAATATTTGAAAGCAAACATCAAATATTTCATTTACGTAGTCTGAACACAAAATATTTTTGAGTATCAAATAAAATAACAGCTGATTTTGAGCAAACAAAAGTATTTGCCAGCAAACAAATATTTGTTCAATGTTCACATAGTGTGAACACAAAAAATCAATATTTTAGTAATTTTTGAGAAAACATTTATTTGATATTACAAAAAAATTGTAAGAGCAAACAACGACAAATAATTTTAGCCATGTTCCGGATAGAAGCAATTTTTCCTGTAAGTTTTCGGACTCTTTACAATTTTAAAGATTTTTTATAATTATTAGACTTTGCTATCGTGCCGCTATTAGCAAATTTTTGCGAATTTCCGCTAATTTAGCAATTTTTATCGAAGTTTTGCCATTCCTTAAAGGTTTAGGCACTTTTAATAAATTTTATGGCATGTTTGAAATATCTAAATTTTACGCGAATTTTCGCTATTTTTGCAAAAAATTTTTTTCTCGACATTTTGTTTTTTAACTGATTTAGCGACTTCAAATATTTTTAAGGGTTTGTTTCCAACTTTGCAATTTTTTTACAAATTTTAGCCATGTTCCCGTTACCCAGTGGCTTCCATTTTCTTCTTCTTCTACATTCTCCTGTTCTAACACTAAAAGATTTTATTCCACAGAATAAAATAAATAAATTAGCTTTATATATTATATTTCATTAGTCTGAACGTACCTTAAGAAGTAAATAATTCTTTCGTACATCGGAAATAGGCAGTTAGAATATTGATAAAAAAAATATTTTTTTTTTGTTTCACACAGTTTGAAGCAAATATCAGAACAAATATTTTCGTTAAATATTTCATTAGTCTGAACGTACCTTAAGAAGTAAATAATTCTTTCGTACATCGGAAATAGGCAGTTAGAATATTGATAAAAAAAATATTTGTGAAAAGAAAAAATATATTTTTATAAAGTTTCATATACTGACGAATTATGTTTTTATGTATTTCAATTTAAATAATAAGAAGTATGGTTTTATAAAAAATTAATAGTTCTTACTATTTTGCCCTTGTTTTAAAAAATTTAAATTAAGAAAAAAAAATTTAAGATTTTCCTCTTCAAAATATGATTTCTTTTGCCATATGACAATTTTTATTCCAAAGATTCTGGTAACGCTGTATATAAATATAAAGTTGCAGCCAACTTCAGGTATAATCTACGAACGAAAAACAAAACGACTTTGCGAGTACAGCAAAGTATGTACTCCCCCGCTATACTCTTTTCCCTTCTCTTCTATAAACTCAAGACTTTGCAAAGTAAACTTTGCTTGTCTGAAAGGGGTCAAAATATTATAAAAAAAGGTCAATTAAAACTGAATTTAAATTTGTTTGAAAACGTTTGATAAAAAAATAACTTGATGGAAAAAAACTGAATATGAGGAAATGTAGCCAAACCCTTCCTCTATTACCCCCATTTGCACATTTTTGGCACAAGTCCTAAATTTTGCACAATGGGGCAATATATGAATGAAAGTTTGTTGAAAGCAACAACAAAATTACAAAACATTTATGATATTGTTTGTGCTTTCAATGTTATTCTTTGGCATTGCGCTGCATTTTACATGATTAGGGCCTAAATGTTGCTACGTGTGTGGGGATGTTTCTGGTTGAAATATTTGTTACCTTTTTGGTTTCTCAAATTTCAAAAATTTTTGATATTTTATGTTTCCAAACAATGTTTCATCGTGTGTGGCGATCCTGACTCTTTTTTCTCTCTCATTTTGTTGAGAGCAGTTGTTGTGTGAGGTGCTTTTGCAACTCTCGGAGAAAAAATATGAAGAAAGAATTCGGAAAATGGCAACAATTTCAAATTGTAAGAATTGGAAAACCAATTATAATTGAATACAAAATTTTTCCAAATTTATGGGACATAAAATATGATAGGTTTAAAAACAAAATAAATAAAAACTTTTTTTTTGTTTTGTAGTAGTACATTCACAAAACACGCAATGCTAATGTTTCGTTTTTAGTGTCATCGTCGGTGGTAAAAACTGAAACATAAGTAGTAACGCGTGTTTCGACAAATGTTGCATCGTGTGTGGGTATCTTAACGATTAGCAATTTTGGTTTACTTGAGGGTTACACGATTAAGGTTGGTCTATCAAGTTTTAATACACTCACACTTTTTTACCAATACACTAATACTTTTAAAAATTGAAGCGAACTTGTCTTTAAAAATCTCTTTGTGAGTGTATAAATTTAAGTTCAAGAAAACAGCTGATTGATTACAAGTTTGGTGAGAAAATTTTTCGTTTTTCTTTATAAATTGTTCTCTTAATGACATCTTGAAAGTAAATTGCTTCAAAATTGCGTGCAGCCTACGTCACAGCTTTCAATTTTTGGAAATTTTGACAAACTGTATATGTAAAAGACTATCAAGAAAAACTTGATCGTGTGGCTGCTGTGTTAGCTGAAAATTTTCATTTAGCATTTGGTATATTATTTAGCATAGGTATAAAATGTTTTTTAGCTTTTTTTAATCTTTTTTGCTACAATACAAAGTTTTAAGCCAGCTAAACCTGTTTTAAACAACCGGTTTTTAATTAAAATGCATCAAACTTTTTCTATATGTGTGTAATACGGCTGCAAAAAGCATTTTTTCAAATGTTGTATATTAACTAAAACTAATATATATTTTATTTATCTATTTAAGTTTTTTTATCGACCTTTTCCTTATTTTATTATTGATTTGTTTAGAAAATTCTAAATCGGGCTTATTAAGGTCATGTATTCTATGCAAATAAAAGATAATTTCATAATTTTTTCCGACGTTTCGTTGGAGATTCCCAATTTTATCATTTATTTATTAAATTGTTGTCTATTTTATTTCATGCTTGTGGTTCACTTTTTCATAACAAAATAATTATAACGCTAATTTTATTATGTATAATAACCAATATTTCGATATCGGTGTGTATCATCGTCAGGGAAAAATACAACTACAAAATATTTTTAATATAATGAAAAACAATAAAACGATTTTACAATCCAATTATTTTATAACTAATTATATATAGTAACAGCTTAAAAATTTGTTTAATTTTCTTATCTGTTTTTATTAATTATATTCTTATTACTTTGTCCTTTTTTAAATTAATATTATATTTTCATATATTTTTATCAAGCTTTAGTTCACTTTTTTATAAAAAAAATCAAAAATATAGAAATTTTAATTCAGCCCAAGGAACGGCATTATCAACACATTGTAGAGATTATAATCATTATCCTGATTTTGAGAACACATCTATTTTCAACATAGATAATTTTAATAAACGTAGATATATGCTAGAACTGTTACAGATTAATAATGTTCCATTTGAGAAAAGGATTAATTTCAAGAAAGACTCTGAGGGATTAGCTCAGATTTATAGACATTAATTGAATAAAAATAAATAGGTTGATGGAAGGGAAAATTATAAATAGGTATTTATTATTATTTGTCTATGGAATTATATTCCTTACAGACAATTTAAAAAATAATTGATTACAAAATGTTGCACATAAAAATGTAATACATAATTAACAATAAAATTACCAAGTGTTAAGAAATGTGGTTTGTCTTTGATTATTTAAAAAATTTAGTTCAGATGGCACAGCACAGATTGAAAATATATATTAAATAAAAATAAATAGATTCACGGAAAAGGAAATTAAAATAGATTTTAGGTTTTGAATATTTTAAAAATTTGTTTGCTTTTCTCTTTTTTTTAAGTTTGTTAATTGAAATTTTAAATTTATTTTTCCATTTATTGTCGAAAACAATTTTGTAATTTTATATTATTTAAAAAGATTTCCTGAAGAAGATTTCCAACGGAAATCGAAATATTGAAAAATAAATAATATTTTAATTGATTTTTTATAAAAAAGTGACCTAAAGCTTGATAAAAATATATGAAAATATAATACTTATCTGTTTTTGTAAACTAAAGTAAAATACAGAATTTCATTTTAAAAAAAAAGAATTTTTGTGTTTAATAAAAATAAACTTTCCATCCCTGAATAACTTTATTTCATTTGGTAGCACTGCAAATTTCAGTCTGTAAAGCAAAATAAAAACACTCATTTCTGTCTGCAACATTTCTCAGAGATTTACAAATTGCTATCTTTGAATTGAGTGAAAAAAAAAGTTTGTCAGCAAAAGTTTGTTATTTTCTCGCGGGTAAAATAAAGTTAACCAATGCTACAACTGCCAAATGTTTGGCCACGGCTCAGATAACTGTAATGTTAAAACATTCTGCGCAAAGTGTTCCGGCCCACACAAAACATCTGACTGTAAAACCGAGGTAGTAAAATGTGTAAATTGTCAAGGAGAACATAAATCAACCGATAACTCTTGTCCCAGTAGAAATTCGTATGTTGAACTAAGAAAACGCTTTTCTAACGGTTATCGATCAACTAGAATTACTCAACAAACGCTGGTCAAGTAAGGCCAACTAATAACAATCAAAATATAGTACCAAATCAACCAATATTGAGTAATTTGAGCTATGCTAACATTCTCTCATCAAATGGTGGTAATACTGCTTCAATTGATTTATTTTCTGTTAATCAGCTTAAAGAAATGACTTTTGAGCTCATTAATAGTTTAAAAAATTGTAAGACAAAGTTAGAGCAACTTGATGTTATTACATCATTGGCCTTTAAATTTTTGTCGTAAACATGGATAGCAAAATTATAATATTAACTTGGAACGCTAGAGGTATGCGCAGAAAACTTAAAGAATTTTTTGATTATTTATTAAGAGAAAATATAGATGTAGCGTTGGTGTGCGAGACTTGGTTAAGTCAAGACATATCTGTACAACATCAAAATTTTTTTAGCTACCGTAAAGATCGAATAGGGTCGAAAGGAGGGGGAGTTGCAATTTTTATAAGAAAAAATATAAAACACGAGGTTCTTTCTGAAATTGACACACAACTTGTTGAAAATATTGGCATACAAATCACTCTTTCAGATAACTCAACCTTAGATATTTATAGCTGTTACTTTCCTGGAGGCTCCGCTGGTCCGTTAGAATAAAGAAAAATAATTTTAAATCAGATTTAAAGAAATTTGCTAGGATCAAAGGTAAATATATCTTGGGAGGCGATTTTAATTGCTGACATCAAAGTTGGGGATGCCTAAAAGCCAATTGCTGGGGTAATATACTTTTTGATTTAACTACAGTTAATGCTTTTGCATTAAACTACCCGCCTAATCCAACACTGGTTCCTGCGAGTAGTACAGCAAATGCTTCTGATTTAGACTTTTTCATTACTAATATTTCTGATAAACTTACTGGTGCTGAAGTTCCCAATAGTTTAAATTCAGACCATCTACCAGTGCTTACTTCTATTGACTTATTTACCACACGTTCTCATCTGTTAAAACCTGATTACAAAAAGGCAAACTGGGCTACATTTAAAAACTATATTAATAGCAATATTGACACACTTTTAGACATGGAAGTAAATGGAAATGATGACGTTGATAATTTAATAGAACTTTTTACAAAAGTCGTTCAAGATGCTATTGATATCAGTGTACCAAAAAGGATAGTGTCAAACATTTTTGTAAAAAGGCTACCACAACCAATTTTACACCTCTTTAAGTTGAGAAACCAATCTCGACGGAAATGGATAAGACATAGGACCGTTTTAGATAAGGCTCAAATGACTTTTCTAAATAACCTCATATCTGAAAAAATTTTCCAGTTTAGAAATTCGCAATGGAACAATCTATTGAATAGTTTGCCAAAAGCTTCTACTAAATTTTGGAATATATCAAAAATTATTAAAAAGAAAAATAAATGTATTCCATCACTTAAACAAAATGGCAACGTTTATATAACGAACAATCAAAAGTCAGAAATCCTGGCTCAAACTTTTGTTTTGAATCACACTATTTCTTCTGACCTAAGTGATCAGAATACAAAACGGCTTGTTAGCAATTCAATTGATATGGTTGAAAATCAAAGTCAGCTTACAAATAATATTATAGTAAGTGTTAGTTCAGTTAAAGCCATAATTAAACAACTAAAAGCAAAGAAATCGCCGGGTATTGACGGGGTTTCTAATCATTGTTTAAAACAATTACCTTTTAAGGGTCTTCAGTTACTTTGTCGTATTTATAACTCGTGTTTAAATCAAAGCTACTTTCCTTTAATCTGCAAGCAGTCGAAGATTATTGCAATTCCCAGGCCAGGTAAGGACAGTAACTGTCCAGAATCTTATCGTCCCATTAGTCTGCTAAACACCTTAAGAATAATACTAGAACAAATTATAAAAGAAAAAATTGTTAACTTTATTGATGATAACAACATTTTGCCATCACAGCAGTTTGGCTTTCGAGAGCAGCATAATACCATACAGCCTCTTGTGAGAATAAAAAATATTATAAAAAGTAATTTTAATTGTGGAAAATCTACTGCAATGGTCCTATTGGATATTAAAGCCGCATTTGACTCCGTATGGCACGATGCACTTATACACAAAATGTTTACAATTGGCATGGATATGTCTATTATAAAAATAATAAAAAGTTTTTTGTCGAACAGATCGTTTATAGTTCATATTGGAAACAGTACTTCACAAACTTATAATATTCCTGCTGGTTGTCCACAAGGCTCGTGCTTATCACCTATTTTATACAATATTTTTACCTATGACTTCCCAGTCCTGGATGGTTGCAATTTCTCAATATTTGCAGATGATACAGCCATTTTAAGCACTGACATTTTAGCAGAAGAAATCATTAATAACCTGGAAATTTCAGGAAAAATAGTAGTCGACTTTTTCAACAAATGGAAAATCATGATAAACCCTTCCAAAACGCATTCTATATTTTTTACTAGGAGAAGAAATGAGTGCTTCATTCCCCAATCTAATATTACAGTTGGAAATACTAGGGTTCCCTGGGAAACAAAAGTTAAATATTTGGGTGTTGTACTAGATACAAAATTGCTTTTTAACGATCATATAAGCTATATAATACATAAAATAAACTTTACAACAAAAGTTATGTACCCGTTAATTAATAGACATTCAGAATTGAGCATCGATAACAAGCTTCTATTATTAAAAGCAGTTTTTCATGCCATTTTGTTCTATGCGGCTCCTGTGTGGTATACTGCTTCTAAGTGTCATTTAAAGAAACTGTCAAAACAAACTTCTCAAAATGATATACAATTTACCAAATCATTTTTCGACATCAACACTACACTCTATGTCCAAAATAAATTTAGTAAGTAATAAACTTCTAATTTTATATGAAAATTTCGCAAATCGCTGCCGATACTCTAGCTATTCCCACATCAACTATTTATGTTTATAAGTTGAACTTTTTATTTTTTTTACTTTTTAAACGATTTTTTTTTTCATATTTCAATGGGTTTTGTTAACTTTTCCCTTCTAAAAAGCTTATATGTTTGTATACTTATATATTATTACTTGGTATTTAAATATTTAAGGTGAAAAATTGTACAGATTAATCTCTTAACTTTAAATTAATAAATTATTGTTAATATGTTTAATATAATTTTCAATAAATGGTTTAAAAAAAAAAAAAAAAAAAAATTATTGTTAGTTCATATTTAATATATGAAGATTCAATAAATAAATTATGAGAGAAAAAAAAAAAAAAAAGATAATTTTCCAAAAATAAAAAATAAAATAGTTTATTTTTATTTAACTTTTCAATCATTGGTAAATTTTCCAAGTTTTTAAGTAATTTTAACAAAATATTAAGATACCCTTTCGAACATAGAAATTACATAATTTAATATGTAACGGGTCCGCCATCTAACGTTTTTTTTCAACTAGTGCTTATTTCGTGAATGGTAACACTTAGCTCATGTCTGATTTGACAGATAATTCGTTTTATCCTTCCGCTGAACGAATATGGTTGTGTATATGCTTGAACAACGCTGGGAAATATTGCGACATTACTTTGAAAATCATGCCAATGTTGCAGAATGTGTGCGAAAATTTCGTACGGATTTTGGAAGAAGAGAAGCACCGTCAGCTCCGTATGTTCGTTATCTTGTGAAAAAAGTGAAAGAAACTGGCATCCTTATCGATAAACCAAAGCGCGAGAAGCCAAAAACAGTGCGTACACCCGAGAATATTGCTACTGTGGCAGAAAGTATGCGTGAAACGCCATCAACATCAATTCACCGTCGTTCTCAACAATTGAACATTTCGGAGACATCATTGACACAAATTTTGCATAAAGACCTTGGTATGACGCCATACAAAGTCCAATTGGTTCAGGAGTTGAAGCCAACTGACCATCCAATGCGTTTTCGCTTTGCTAAGTGGGCCTGGGATCGACTTACAGAAGATGCCGATTTTGCCAAAAAAAAATCATCTTTTCAGATGAAGCTCATTTTGATCTTGTCGGGTATGTAAACAAGCAAATTTGGGGCACAGATAACCCGCACGCATACATTGAAAAGAAGCCGTTGCACCCAAAACGAGTCACTGTTTGGTGCGGATTTTGGTCCAGAGGCATAATTGGGCCATTTTTCCTTCAAAAATGTGCAAGGAGTGGCCGTTACAGTAAATGGCGATCGTTATCGGGCCATGTTGAACGAATTTTTGTTCACAAAAATTAAAGAGGAGGATATTGGCAACATTTTGTTTCAACAGGACGGCGCTACACAGCCGAAGCTACACTCGATGTTTGCGCCATGTTGTTGTAGATCGCATTATCCGCCGCAGAGCTGCTTTCGTTTGCCCACCTCGGAGCTGCGATTTGACACCGTTGGACTATTATTTGTGGGGTGCCGTCAAAGATAAGTGTTACGTCGACAAGTCAGAGACAACTGACGCTTTAAAGGACAATATTCGTGAAGCCATTGGTGAAATACAGCTGCACACAATCGATAATGTGCTTAAAAATTGGACCGATCGTGTAGGCTACTGCATGGCCAGCCGAGGCAACCATTATTACCCGGAAGGATTGTACTTTCAAATAAAAAAAGAAATTTGAGAAAATATTCAGTAGTTTTTTTTATAGCATTTTCAAAAAAAAAAAAAGTTATTTGTATTTTCTTGTGTGTATGTATGAATGTATTTATAATATTTTTCTTTAAATATACATAAAAAATTAGTATTTATGTGTTTTATAACAATGTTATTAATAAGTTAACATAATAATTATTTCCGACTATAAATTTTTGTATGTGATAACGTAATCAAAACAACACAAATGAAGGAAAAATTAAACCACCAAAGTACAATTAAATTTATAATGTTCATACCCAATTTTATGGGATATGAATAATAAATCATACATATATATACCTTCTATTTCTAGATTTTTTAATTCTAGAAGTTAAATACTTTATGCAACTTTTCGCTTTGACGACATTTTTAAAATGAACTTTCACTTTCCTGTGTAATTTCAAAAGAAATTTTCAAGAAAGTCGTCTATATCATTGAAATTTTTATTTGTTATACGTATACAGAAATTTCATGAAGTACTTTCACGTGTAAATGCAGTGTAAAATAAACCTTAGGAAATTAAAAGTTTTGTACAGCGCGGAGCAATTATTTTGCTATTCGTGTTGCACATTGGCCGTTTACAGCCATCACATATTTTGCGTGTTCTGCGATCCGATTTCTAATCAATGGTCACGAAAAGGTAGCAACAACTTTTTAATGGTAGCTGGCACGTTTTTTACCGCTTTGATATTTCCGATGAACTACCAGCATCCTGAGAAACTTCCTTCGTGATGGTTTAATTTGTCATTTATTACACTAAAAAAAAAAATTAACTAAAACTTAGGAAATTGTACCTAAGTTCAGTGCACTATTTAAGTTAAATAGATAAAATTTTTTTACTTAAAATAGGGCAAATGTTACACTCAAAAAAAAAATTAACTAAAGCTTAGGAAATTTTACTTAAGTTTAGTACACTGTGGCTGGCGCCAAAGACATTTTATACAGCAATTTAGTAAAAAATTTCCTTGTTATTAAGAAATAAATTTTATTCACTACTACATCAAAATTTTTAATTTTTACCAAAATTTTACTTCATTTAAATAACTTTTTACTAAGCAATATAAACTTTTGTTCTAAAATTTAGATTTATAATTATCTTAAGATATCCCGTAAACATGTAAAAACTTCCTTTGATTAAGTTCAGATAATTTTATTATGATATGGGAAATGAGACAACTTTTCCAAACTTTAAGTTAAATAGATAAAATTTTTGAACTTAAAATAGTGGAAAGTATTAAGTTAAAATATTCTCTGAAGGATTGAAATGCTTTGCTAAAGTCAATAAAAAATACTGCTATTCAACCCACCCATTTCATGACTTTTAGAAAAAATATCCACTTATTAGGACATAAATTCGTTTAAAATAGGAAATACTTACTATGTTTTTGTTTTATTTTTACTGATATAAGGTAAATTGTTCATATTTTCAAAGAACATGCTTACTTATCAGTAATATGTATTTATTAAAACTTAGAAAAATAAATTAAAATTAAGCAAATATTTTCCAAAAATTTGGTAAATACGCCTATATTTTAGTACGCATTTTTCATTAAGCAATAAATGAAAATATTAATTTTAAGTACATCTATACTCTTTTTAAGGGAAGGATGTACTAAAAACTATTATTTTTTGAACCAAATTTGTTTGATTTGTATACCTACTTTTTTAGTGTTTTAAGAAATATGCTCTGCTGATAAATACATACATTATATATATATATACGCCTTTTTTTCTTTAACTATAAATTAAATATAGTAACTAGGCATTAAAGAAATTATATGTTTTATTTCAAATACATTTAATATAATAACATTAACAAAAAAAGGTTCTAATAATTCTTAACATAAAATGAAGTACATATTAATAACAATTCTGCTCATTTAAAAACAAAACAAGATTTTTCTTTTATATAATGCACACATCTTAAATTTAATATACAAAAATTTATAAAATTAAATTTTAAATTATTGTGTTTATACATATATTTCAATTTATAATAAAACAGCTACTAAGTATTTTTAGGTCTTAAATAATATTTATTATTTAATTCATGAATGTGAATTGGAGGCAATTTTAAAGATCTTGCAGATAGTATGTTATAGTCTAACAACTTAGAACTAACAGAATACGATGAACAAGATTTTACATATGATAAAATCTGTATTTTTTGACATAACAAAAATATATTGCCATTTATTTCAAAAATTTCTAGAATTTTTGAAGCATTAAAATCTGGGTCGTAATTATAAATAATAAAGCCATTTTTATATAAAGTCCCATAACGTTCAAAACTTTTGATACACCGTTCTAAATCATCCGTTTTTATGAACTTTACTAGTATTTCAAAGAATAATGAATTGTTAACATTGTACTTTTTATTTCCCATAACGAAAGTCTTTTTTTCAAAATTTAAAATTGTTTCTGAAAAAGATATGCAAAACTTTATTGCCAATGATAATATAATATTCCTTCAAAAGTTATATTTTTAACATAAGATTTTAATTGTCGATGTTTTGATTCAAAGCCGAAAGTCCACAAATAAACAAATGGACCAGAGTGTTCTAAAATTCTACAATAATCTGTCAAAAAATGATGCTTTGGTTTTAAATTGTCTGAGAAAAGTGTGATATATTTTTCGTTATGATAATCAATGTGAGATTTTAAATTTATAATGTCTAAATTTGTAAAATGTGTTAATAGTAATAAATCAATTAGTTCAACTAAATTTGTTACAAATTTCCATATATCTGAGTTGATATCTACCAAATCCCCAATAAACAATGGAAAGAAGTGAGCAAAAGTAAGTATTTCGCTGCCAGACATTTTCAAGTTAGATGACTTTAGATGGCTTATCTTAATTTTGGGAGATTTATTTCCGATATCCTGTTCTCCATAGTTAAAATTTTGTTTTCGAATATTAAAAAGTTCAAGATCAAATGTGTTATTATTTATGAAAAATAATAGTTTGTGGCAAAAATCATATTTTAAAACACCCTTTAGAACATCGTGCAATAAATCTGGGTAGAAATTTTCAACAACATGGTAATTATTGACCTTATTAAAGATACTATTTTCTCTTATGCCATTTTTTTCTAAATCATTTAAACTTAAGTCATCTCTTTACTTATTCGCGTCTTCTCCATATTTAATTTTAGATTCCGCCTTGTCAATTTTGCAAAGCCTGCAAAAATATTTAGATGAAAAGGATTTTGAAAATCCTAAGACATTATTTAAAGCTAAATTATCACCAACAATCAATGCTAAGCAAAATTAAATTTTATAGTTTCCATTTTTCCATTTCCATTAGATTCTAAGTCATTAAGATTTTCGATCAATTTAAAAAAACATTTATCATTACCAAAATCTTTAACATCGTTAGACTTAAATAGTGCAGCAATAAAAATATTTTTTAACGTAAATTTTAAAAATTCCGGAGCAGAAGGAAGAGATAAATATACCCCCATAAGGCTTGAACTGTGTGAGCCAAGGGGGTTGTTAATTTCAAAATCATCAAAATATAAAAAGTATGGTAACACAAATTTTTTCTTGTAGTTTTTAAGCTTTTTTTTCCATATTTTACCATTGCAAAAGTTTTTTAAGGTCCCTCAATTATTTATATTTTGCATAGTTTCTTTAAATTCCTCATAAATTTGTGGAATTTCAAAAAAATTTTGTAATTGAAATTTAATTGGAAATAAAACTCCTTTTGTAACAACTTCATCCATTGTATTAACATGATTTAAAACAATATTGCTAACTGTATTGTTTAATTTTATTACCTGTGGACTTTCGTACAAATTTATGTTTTTTAGTGTTTTTATAAACTTATACTCCGTGCCAAAACCATCAAATGGTTTATCGCAAAAGGACACAAGATTTTGTAGGCTATCTTTTATTTGCGTCAAGTCATTCTCTTGCAGGCCATTAATTATTTGTTTAATTTCGTCTCTAATTGAATGTGTTAAATTTTTTTCTATAGTTTCTTGTAATCTTGTAGCATCTTTTCTAGAAAAATTATAGGATGAGAATTTAGTCAAAGCCAATTTAAAAGACTGTTTTGCCGAAAAAGGTAAAGATTTTCTCGTAATTTTAGAACAATTAATTTCTAAAATATCGGATTTTAAATAACTCTGTTGCGGTTCTGAATTATTGATGTTTGTTTCTATATCATAATTTTCCGTTTCTAAAATATTTTCTTGTTCTAAAAATTCATTTTCTCTTTCTAACATGTTACTTTTTAAATTATTTTCTTTCACAGATTTTATATTTTCTCCTTTTTGAAGTTACTAAACTTTTGTTTGCAACTTATAAAGGCACATTCGTATAAATTATTTGGTGGTAGATTATGAAAATATTTTAAATGACAAGCGATCTTTTTGAAATCGGCAAATTTTTTTTGCAAATAAAACAATATAAACTCATTTTCAAATTTCTTTCAATACTGTTACTACTAATTTGAAAGTGCTAGATAAGATAAATTTTAAGTATAAGTAATAAGTATGGTACTTGATTTTTGTAATTTAGTTGTAAATAATAATAGAAGAAATAAAATCTGTAAATAAAAATTAAAATGTATTAAAGGCTGTTAAATTACTAAATGGGGCTTTAACCTTACCAAATATTCGGGTTCAAATATTTTGAATATCTGTTAAAATCGTAGATAGCGCTGTACATCTTTCATTATTATCTACTTTAATTTCAAAAAAATATTCCTGTATGAAAAGCCAAATTAAACTGCAGTTGTGTGGGTATTTGATAACAGCAAAAAGGGCTTAGAAGTAACCAAAGGCACTGGAGCATCGGATACTGTTAAAGCGGTGGTATTGCAAAAGTACGAGGAATTGGGTCCCATGTCTGTGCACGAGTGGCAAATTTTATGGTGGTTTGTGTGCATGGTTGTACTATTGTTTACCCGCGCTCCTGGTTTTATGCCCGGTTGGGGTGATTTCTTAAATGCAGTTAAAGAAAAAAAAGCGTTGAACGGAGAATTGTTTTAACTTGATATCGTTTTCTTTATTTCTAGTTCCATAAAATCTTCCACTCCCCTTATGTTTTGCGTATTAGCCTTGTTTATGTTTCCGATGACTTGTTTTTGTTGCAGCCATTGTAAATCGGAAGGTAGGTTTGAAATGACATCGAAAATTGTTTAGTTTTTTTGAGAACTGTATTGAAACTGTTCTGGAATTGAAATTAATTGGAAACTGAACTAGAATCAGAACTAGAAACTCAACTCTAAGATAAAAAAAAACTGCACCAGAAACAAAACTAGAAATAGTGAACAGGGAAGTGAACTAGAATCTGTTAGAGAATCTGAACTAGAACTCAGCTATATTTTATTGATTAGAATATCAACTGGAACTCAACAAAAACTTAACTTTAACGGAACAAGAACTTTTCTAGAATTAAAATTAAACTTAACATTAAAACTACTCTAGAACTGAACTTGGAGTAGAACTGAACTAAACTAAAATAGAAACTAGTAACAAAGTGAATTTAAAAAGTTGTTTACGTAGCTGAACGTTTTGAAATCACAAAATAATTTGCCCAGAACACCTTTCTTGTGGTTTCAAATCACTTTGATAAAAATTGATTTTCAGAAGAGGCCTGTATAACTTGATTTAGTAACAGGAATAAGAGAAACAAACGAAATAAAATTACAATTACTCAAAACGCACATTGATAAAATAGCGGGAATATAATAACCATTACGATGAATAAATGTAAAATTTATGACATTTTTTCGTTGTATTAACGTAAAATAAGAAAAATATCATTGTATTAATGAAACAATGTTTTTAAATAATTGAAAAGATTTCATTTCATTCATGACAAGTTATACATCATTTGAACGAAATTAGTTCATTGCGTAAATGATACATTACATTTCAATAAAGAAAATGTACTTTGATTTTTAAAATTTATGGCATATAATTAATGACAAAATTTCATTGTATTAATGACAGATTCGAACTTATTGAAACGAAATTCATTGCAGTAATTAAAAAAATCGTAGCATTTACGAAGGTTTTATAGATATGTATATGTAAATATCAACTGATATTTTTCTAGCTTAACCGCCTATTTCCGATCTGCGAAAGAATTATTTACTTCGTACAAATACATTTAAAACAAAAACAAAGTTTTTAGAATGTGTTTTTGTTTTAAATGTAGTTGTTCGAAAGAAGGAATTCTTCCTCACATTGGAAATAGGTCATAATACTAGTTACTTTGTCTGCATACTTTCTAAAATTTAAACTTTTTTAATTCAGGACTATAAATAATAACATATATTATCATTTAAAATATTGTATGCAAAGATTTGAAGATTTCAAACTAAATAAGATTTTTTATAAGAAAACTTTTGTGATGTTTACGAGCCATTTGGTCCGATCTGTATATTAATTTTAATAGCTATATAAAGTTTTAAATATTATAGAAAACAAATATTTAAATTATGCTAAGTTTGATTCTCTTACGGTTTCAGAATTTTTAATAAATATTAATTTTGAAGAGTTTTTAAAAATCCTGCTTTAAATTTTAATAAAAAGAACATTGGTAACAAATTAAAAAATTGATTAAAAAAAAAAGCTAAAACCGTACAAAAAATTATTTAGAAAAAATTTGACCAATATAGAAAAAATAAGAGTTTTCATGAAATCGCTTAAAACTGTCCTTTGTGCAAATGAACAAACTTGCGAGACTCTTTTCGTGAAGACCCTTTTTAATTTTTGTGTAATTTAAAACAATTATGCAATGTCAGTTTGTAAGAAACGTCAATACAAAAAAAAATTAAAAAAATAAAAGTTGAACATTGTGATTAAAATGTGAAATTTGTTTTTAAAAATGCATAAGAAAGCCAAGACTAGTTTGCTTAAGTTATTGGAAGTATTTATTCTTAGTGACTTTTAAATGATTAAATTTTTAGTTCAAAATTACGGTAAGCATTAAAGAAATCTGTTTGTATAAATGCACCATTGAACAGTAAATTGCTCGCTTAATTTAAGAAGTTTGTGTAAATGAATTATCATACAATTTTAAAATGCACAGTTTGAAAAGATTGTGATACTTTAAGCGATATCATGAAAGCCCTTTATATGTATTAAAATTTTAAATAATCATTAACAATTAAATTAAACAAATTACTATCAGGCCTGTTCTGAAAATCACGTGATTTAAAATCACATGTGCTTTTAAAATCACACGTGTGATTTGGTGGTGTTCTGTAAATCACACCGTTTTTGTGTTTTTCGGTGTGATTTTCAATTGTCAAAAGCACAAGCAAACACAAGTTTTTTAACACCTGCTTGTTCTACAAAGGCGTAGCTCATTTTTTAACTCTTTATGCTATTTTCCGATAATATGTTTTTTTAACCGATTTAGCGATCACAAGTTGGTTTTAGGGCTTCTTTAAATTTTGCAATTTTTTGCGAATTTTAGCCATGTTCGCGATAGAAGCGATTTGTTCCTGTAAGATTTCTGATTCTTTACAGCTTTAAAGATTTATAATAAACAGAAGACTCTGCTATCTTGCCGCTGTTAACAAATTTTTGCGAATTTCTACTAATTTAGCAATTTTTACCGAATTTTTGCCATTCCTTTTAGTTTTACGGACTTTTAATCAATTTTATGGCTTGCTTGTAATATTAAAAATTTTCGCGAATTTTAACTATTTTTGCAAAAATATTTTTCGTGAATTCTAGCCATGTTCGCGGATAGAAGCGATTTTTCCTGTGATTCTTCACAGCTTTAACGATTTTTAATAAATATTAGACTTTGCTATCATGCCGCTGTTAGCAAATTAGCGATTTTTTATTCAACTAAAAAACAAGCCTGAAATTACAACAGAAGTCACAAATGCAAATTTTATTTTTGTACTGTGGTCGAATTTTCTTAATTTTAAATGATTTGTTGTAAATAAAACAACTTATTGCATAAAAAAATTAATAAACAACTCATTCAATGTCTTATTAAGTTATTTACTATGACGGTCATCTTACAATAGTCGCAAAAATAACAAAGTGATTTTAAAAAGTTGTTTAATTTGCCCAGAACACCTTTCTTGTGGTTTCAAATCACTTTGATAAAATGTGATTTTCTGAACAGGCCTGTATAATAGGTATTAATATAAAACAACTAATAAACAAATCAGTGAAAATACATATTTTTGTAAAAAATATTATGGAAAATATTTTTGTGTTAACCCTCTAACTGCCGTTCATAACGGTAATTTTCGGCTTTATTCTAATAAATTGTAAAAAACCCCCTAAGAAGGGTGAGGGCGGAGATGATTTGTTTAAAGCAGACCATACACGATTCAATTCAATTGTCAACTGAGTGGGTTGTTGTCCAAATCAAAGCGTATATGGCCTTGTCAGTTGATTAGTTTGACGGTTGTCGAGTTGGTTGAAGAAAAATCAAAAGATTTTGATTTTTTCAAGTTGACTACTAAGTCTTTCAATTCGATTGTACTGAATTGTGGGTGCTCAAGTCTCTTGATCAGCTGTCAAAATTTATGTAAAAAAAAATCTAAATTTGACAGTTGAATTAAAATCTTTCAATTCAGTTGAAGAAGTGTGTGGCCCAGACAACTGAATTGAACCGTGTATGGGGCGCATAACATATCATCACAAACAAAAATAAATAGCCAAACTCAAGAGTGAATAAAAATACGCCAATCGGATGGGCATACAGCACCTCATTTCATTCATTGAGCCTACAATGCACAGTGGGGAGGTAGACATATCATATATCAGAGGGCAGAGAATTGGATATAAGTTTAAAAAAATAATAAATTTTTTGAATACAGAAAAGCTGCACAAAAAGGCCAAAAGGGTGAAACCTTAACCCCACACAAATAAAATTCCGCCTCTACACGAACCCCGTAGTTTTGCAAAAAGTTCGAAATTATTGTACAGTGCTACTAGTTGCATTTTTTTTCAAAGTCCTTTGAAAATATTTCTATTAAACGAATAGTTAATTTTATTATTAATAAGCTGTCTCGATGACGTGCTAAATTCCCAATATGTATTTTTGTAGAAAAGCTAAAAATATCAAATATGACTTGTGACGACAAAAGTCGCTCCTCTCGTTTTTGCCTACATCTTAGCTGTATATATTGTTGTTATTGTTATTATATTTTTAGTCTTTTTTAGTTGTTATTATAATTGTATGTATTATAATTATTGTATGTATTATAATTATTGTATTTATTATAATTCTCGGCACTTATTTAAACTTAACGGAAATAAATGAGTAGGGGCGACGCCTAGCGTAAAGTTATTGAAACCTGCCGACGGTAAAATGCAACCCTGAGGCTGTAGTGGTGAAAGCACTGAACAGCTGGTTGACCGTGGTGAGTTGAGGTTGACACGGTATATAAGGGTGTGTTTTAATGAAAGCGAGTCAGTCGGCTAGTAGCTAGCAACCGGGTAAGAATTACCATTGGCGAGGAGATTACATCTCCCCAACTGTTTTTCTTACGTGAATGCTTAAGTAGTCAACTAGTAGAAATAGTAAAACCAGAGGTCACACTTCTATCTTTACTGTCGCGCCCACACAACCGAAGCGTCCTTCGCGCGTGTGTTCCTTCCCCACTGGTTGAAGACTTAAGTAGGTCTGTGATAGTGGTGGGTAAGGAGATTACATCTCCCAACGCGCTCACCTCTAGCTCCGAACGCAGCGCGCAATTACTGCCTAGCCTGAAAGTGCCTGTATATTGTATTGTAGTCCTAGTGTTAATAAAGTATACGATTTATAACGTTTTGTAATTGTGCGTGTTTTATTTATGTCGAAGAACGGAAACGACACCGGCCCGATGAGCTACCCCAGCACCCAGCAAAAACGTGTCGTTACAATGGCGCCCGAGCAGGGACATGAAAGTGTTCCAACCAACCGAACGCTGAAGACCGCATGGGTCTATTATCTTAGACGGGAGGAGTTGCTAAAGTATTTGCAGCAATTTGAGCAAGATGCTACAGGCACCGTAGAGGAGCTGAGAAAGAAGTTCGTGAAATTCTTGGCGACGGAGCATGATGAAAACCAACAGAAACAACTGCTAGATCTGCAGTCGATACACGACGCGTTGAACGGGACTACACCGGTGTCACCCGTCACACGGTTACAAGTGCCGGCGGCAGCTGCAGAAAAATCACGCGTGATGCCCGAATTCTTTCGGGAAAAAGCACTGATTTGGTTTAGAAATAACAACAAACATTGGTTACCGTGGACGCAGTTCAAGGCAGATTTTTACAAATTCTTCCTTCATTCTCGTTACTTCGAGAAGCTAGAAGATGAAATCAGAAAGCGAGCACAGCGTCCCCGAGAATCCTTCAAAGATTATGTCCTTGCACTTCAGAATCTTATGCGGCACACGAGTATGACAGACGAGCTAAAGCTGGAGAGGATTTTTCGTAACGCCCAGCCAGACTATCAGTGGTACATTAAAAGAAAGGACTTTGCCACTTTGGATGATCTCATCCAGCTAGCAGATGATTTGGAAAGTATACCCACTACATCCCATCACCGAATGATGTCCCACCGCCCAGAAGATTCCCTTGGCTCCGTGCCGAAGAATAAAACCAGCATCACCTGTGACGACGAGAAGATAAAAACAACCGTACTGATTAACAATAAATTGATCACTGCCATTATCGACACGGGAGCCACCATGAGCTTTATCACCCCGAAACAAATACGGCAAATATGTGATAAGCCTGTGTATGTGTCGGTAAACATAGATGTGTTCTTGGCAGATGGATCAAAGAAAACCATAACGGAGGCGGTAAAATTTAGGATTACCCTGGGGAATATGAACGCAGAATGCAATCTGCTGGTGATGCGCGAGGCCACTGAAGACATCGTACTCGGGCTGGATTTCTTGCGGAAATTTAATACCACCCTCACCTGTGCGGGCCTGGAAATAAATTGCTCTCAGTGGAGGACTTCCCATCGCAACTCACGTAAGAAGGTAAGCGAAACTCGTGGAAAACCCCAAAGGCTAGACCCACCAGCCATCATCGCGAAGATTCTGTCTGTCAGTTCCATCGAGCAGCAAGTACCACAGCCAGCTCACATGCAATCATCACAGGCCCAATCACACTTGACTAATCTGACATCGTATTATCCAAATTGCACACAACAAATTGCCTCACAATACACAGCGGGTATGCAACAGACAGCTGCTGCGACGGCTTCATCGACGGCTGGCACTCACCAACAACAGCAGCAACAGCAGGAGGAACAACAACAGAAGCACCAGTTTTCCGTCAAATACCGAAAGGGGAAGCAGAATCGTGTGGCCGACGCATTGTCCCGCCAACCCTGTGAAGTCAGCATTCTCCTGACGGCCAGACCAGCCGTTACGTGTAAGTGGTTACAAACCAGATTGGATGAAGTACGTAAAGCCCCAGCAGATTTCCCGGACTACTCCATCGTGGAGGGTCAACTTTATCGCCATTTTTCACACGAACTAAACGATGAAGACTGTACCCCGTGGAAATTGTGTGTAGCCACCCCATTGAGAGAAAAGGTGCTAAAAGAAACCCATGACAACGCGGCCGGCGGGCATCTAGGGATCCGGAAGACTATCAACAAAGTCGCCAATCGGTACTATTGGCCAGGGATGTTTCGCGACATAAGTCAATACGTCCGCAGATGTGAAAGTTGCCAGCGCTATAAGGTATCGCAACAATTGCCAGCCGGAGAAATGCTTACCCGGATTCCTGAAGAACCATGGGCTACAGTGTGCGCTGATTTTGTGGGGCCATTACCAAGAACCAAGCATGGTCATACGATGCTGCTGGTTTTCGTCGACAAATTCTCCAAGTGGTGCGAACTGGTTCCCCTGAGGAAGGCAACGTCAGATGGAGTGGTGAAAGCGTTTCGAGAGCGTATTCTAGCACGGTATGGGGTGCCCAAGGTACTCATCACTGACAATGGTACGCAGTTTACATCACGGGTTCTTACGAAATTCCTCGAAGCTATGGGAGTACGACACCAATTTACAGCCGCATACACACCCAGGAAAACCCCACCGAAAGGGCAAATCGAACCATTAAGACAGTTATAGCACAGCTGGCCGGAGAGCAACACAACACGTGGGATGCGTTCTTACCCGAAATAATGTTGGCCCTAAATACCAGCATATCCGAAACCACAACCTATTCACCTGCTTTCCTTACCCAGGGTAGGGAGCCATGGCTCCCAAAGTCCCTTTACGACGAGGTCACTGTGCGAACAGGAGCAAGAAACCCTAACCCGGAGGAACGGGCCACCGAGTTGAAAGAAGTCTTCGAGATGGTAAGAAGGAACTTAGGGAAGGCCGCACAGAGGCAGCAGCGCCACTACAATTTGCGTAGGCGTAACTGGAGACCACAAATCGGCGATCAAGTCCTTGTTAGACAACATCCCTTGTCGAGCGCGGTGAATAATTTTGCAGCCAAGCTCGCACCAAAGTACGGGGGGCCATACGTCATCCAGGGGTTTGTGTTCCCCGTTATCGTAACAATTCGCGGCCAACAAAATAATGACGTGCGCACGGCTCACCTCAGCGATCTTAAAACTTATCAACACAACTTGAGTCAAACGTAATTTTTGGTGTACCTGATTTCGCAGCTAAATGACAAGTACGACACACACACACCTTCACACAGAAAATTGGCGACCACAGCAAATACATCATCACCAGCAGCAAAGCGGCTACCACACCAGCTGCTACGAGAAGTATGGGTCAAGCCATAACCACGCGATCGGTCGGGAGGGGGTAATGTGACGACAAAAGTCGCTCCTCTCGTTTTTGCCTACATCTTAGCTGTATATATTGTTGTTATTGTTATTATATTTTTAGTCTTTATTAGTTGTTATTATAATTGTATGTATTATAATTATTGTATGTATTATAATTATTGTATGTATTATAATTATTGTATTTATTATAATTCTCGGCACTTATTTAAACTTAACGGAAATAAATGAGTAGGGGCGACGCCTAGCGTAAAGTTATTGAAACCTGCCGACGGTAAAATGCAACCCTGAGGCTGTAGTGGTGAAAGCACTGAACAGCTGGTTGACCGTGGTGAGTTGAGGTTGACACGGTATATAAGGGTGTGTTTTAATGAAAGCGAGTCAGTCGGCTAGTAGCTAGCAACCGGGTAAGAATTACCATTGGCGAGGAGATTACATCTCCCCAACTATTTTTCTTACGTAAATGCTTAAGTAGTCAACTAGTGGAAGAAATAGTAAAACCAGAGGTCACACTTCTATCTTTACTGTCGCGCCCACACAACCGAAGCGTCCTTCGCGCGTGTGTTCCTTCCCCACTGGTTGAAGACTTAAGTAGGTCTGTGATAGTGGTGGGTAAGGAGATTACATCTCCCAACGCGCTCACCTCTAGCTCCGAACGCAGCGCGCAATTACTGCCTAGCCTGAAAGTGCCTGTATATTGTATTGTAGTCCTAGTGTTAATAAAGTATACGATTTATAACGTTTTGTAATTGTGCGTGTTTTATTTATGTCGAAGAACGGAAACGACACTGGCCCGATGAGCTATCCCAGCACCCAGCAAAAACGTGTCGTTACAGACTATAAAGTGAATAAGAATTTTAAACACTCAGGTTGTAACAATATCAAAGCTTCAACAAAGCCACAACAATAAACAGTGAATTTATCTTTTCTTACATTCCCCTACAATTTGCTGGTTTTTTTCCAACTATAATTGTAGAATTGTAAAAAAAAACAAATAGCTTAATAAAGCAACTTGCCAGTTCAGTTTTTTTTTTGCCGGGCACATGCAAAGTAAATTTTATTATTTAATGAATTTTTTTATAACTGATTTGAGAAATAGATTTACAAATTTAAGAAATTTTTGTTTAATCTAATTGTATTTTACTATAAGACATGGATTTTTTGAGTGTAAGTGTTTATGGATAAACAATTCTCATGTTGATTATAGACAAATCAAATGAGTATATGTATGTAAGTGCTTTCGTGTGCTAAGTGATGTGTACAAACAAGGCTCCTTTAGGCCAAACATCCTTGAAAAACATTTGATGTTTTCATAAACATATCCCTAGTTAGAGACATGCAGCCACTTGTAGGCACTTGCACACTTGGTATGTCGACAAATAGAATTAAATAAATAATGGTAACTATGCGTGATCCATTTCGAGGTTCCCTACTTTTTTAAAGAAAAAAAAAAAAACACAGAAAATTCAAATTAAATGGGGAATGTTTATGATCATTTGAAAGAAGATTCTTTGGCATTTATTTTTTTGAAGATTATGTCTATCAAATGTTGGCCGTTGCTACGTCGCAGATGGTCCATCCGTTGAGTCCAATTTTCGATGACTCGTTCGAGCATTTCGACTGGTAACTGGCCTGAATCGAAGCGGGTTTGTCCTCAAAAACTTTAGACTTTACATATCCCCACAGCAAAAAGTCTAACGGTGTGCGATCTTTGTGGCCAACCGACCAGCCCAAAACGTGAAATTATGTGCTCACCGAAGTGTTCTCTCAAAAAATCCATTGATAGATGCGATGTGTGGGAAGTGGCGCCGTCTTGCTGGAACCACGAGCTCCGAGATCACGAGCTTCAATTTCAGGCATCAAATAGTCGGTTATCATGGCACTATAACGGTCGCCATTGACGGTTACGTTCGCACCGACATCATTTTTAAAGATATATGGGCTGATGATTCCACCGGCCCACAAACCACACCAAACCGTTGTTTTTTCTGGATGAAGTGGCAGTTCTTGAATTTCTTCAGGTTGCTCTTCATCCCAAATGCGGCAATTTTGTTTGTTTATAAACCCATTGAGCCTGAAATGGAACTTTTCAAGAGCCCATAGAGCGAAGCGATGTCGCTTGGGAAGGTCGAGCGGCTTCAGTTGTTGCACAAGCTGTATTTTCTACGCTTTCCATTTAAGATCTCTACGTAAAATTCGCCAAGTCGTTCCATACGTCAGTCCGAGTTGCTGCGAACGGCGCCGAATCGACTCTCCACGGTCTTCGTGTACACTCTCAGCTACGGCCGCTATATTTTCTTCACAGCGTGCTGGACGTGGTCTATTCGGTCGAATATTATCCAATAATGAATGCTGGGTCTCAAAATGGGTGATGGGGTTGCGAATAGTACGCTCAGTAGGCCGATTATGTTGACCATAAGTTGAGCGAAGTGCACGAAAAACATTCCTCACAGAACGTGAATTTTCGTAATAAAGTTGAAGATTTGTAAACGTTGTTCAGTTGTAAGTCTTTCCATTATGAAATGCCAAACAATACTAAACAAAAATAACATGACAGCATGACACGACTCACACGTGATCTGTAAAAAATGCTATTAAAAAAAGTATCTCTACTTGAATCACCCATTTTAATGATTTTGTAATTAATGTTACGAAACTTATCATTATATTAACTTAACTTTCATAAGCATAATCTAACGGGACTTAGATTAATATGAGCACACAAAAATGTGTACACTCATATAATTTGTAGTAAATATAACAATTTGTTTCGTTAGTACAATGATCTCGTCATCCACATAACGTAATTTATAATTTAAGGTTCAGAAACAAACAGCGAAAGAGAAAAAACAAGTGCAGATAATTCTCACTTTTTTCTCAATTGTTTATTTAAATACACAAAAATTTCGGTAGATACTAGCAAAACGGAAAGAATGTTGATGAAGGTCGTTGGGGTGTGGATAATGAATTACATGCAATTTACTGCTTACTTCACTCACTGTCATTGAAAGAAGGGGTTATGAAATGTACCACTTTGATGGAACAAGAATAAAAAATTAAATTAAATTAACACCTAAATTTCTTTAGGTAATTTTTTTCATTGTTAAGGATCGAAGAATGTTAACAGAAAAATATTTAAAGAAATCTGGAAATAAAGAAAATTTATAACACGCGGTTCACACGGTGATTTTTTCCATGTTTTTTAAGACATGATTTTTTGTGTTTGTAGGCGAACGGTGTAGAAAAGCAAGAGGGGTAGAGAAAAAAACACGTTTTCTGATATCTGTGTCTTTTTTTATATTTTTCTTTGCACACATTCGTATTTTTGTTATGTTGCTTCATTTTATTTTTTATTTCAATGTGGCAACATCTCCTTACAATACAAAACATGGAGCGCATTAAAATTGTTTATTTTTATAAATAAGCAAGTAAAGAAGAATTACCGATAATGGGAAAAAAAATCAACCCTAAAATCATGGGGAAAAAATCTTCGTTTGAATCTGTTGTGATTTTGGAAGCAACTTTCAAAAGGAATTAAAAAAAAGACATGATTTTTAAATCACGGTCTGAATCTAGCCTAAGAAATGGTTTAGTTAAAAAAATACCATGATAAACACTTGTTTAAAAAAATAATTATAAAATAATTTTTTGTATGTCAAAATTTAACTATGAAGTTCCCCTCAATTTTAAAAATTTTTTAAGCCAATAAATAGATTTTTTTATAAAGATTTACAATAAAATGGCGTAAGATTTATTTTAATATCATCATTTATATTTAAAGTTATAATTATCTTTTTTTCTCAGCGATATAGAAGAAGTAAAATCCACTTTTGGAATGTTCTGTGGCCATCATTGGAAGGGCGTTTTACCTCTGTTAGTACCTTTGATTTTGTTACCCAAACCTGTGATGGAGCTGTAAGTAAACAGTAACCCCGCCTAAACGAGATATTTGTTATAAAGACTATTCTTGAAACTCTTTGAAAACAATTTTGAACAAAATTTACAGCAGAAAGCTCTTAGACCCACTAAATTAATTTGTTTAATCTTCAAAAATCTTTTCTAGGTATATCGTTGCATGTATGTGATTATAATTTGCTGTCTTTATTGGACCACAGAATGTATTCCACTGTATGTCACTTCGTTAATGCCTCTTTTTGCTCTGCCATTATTGGGAGTCTTGGTGAGGAAATTAAATTTTAATTAAAACTAAACCGAAACCGATTATCAGTCCAATTATGAACAAAAATTCCCCGGTAGTTTATTCCTTTTTCCCATTGTTAGAATTGAATTTAAATAGAGAATTTAGAAGAAGGTGAAGAAACTCCCGGGAAATGGATTTTGTATGAAAATCCGTTTCATAAACCCTTTATTAACCTGTTTTGTTTTTTATAACTTAGGCGGTTAATATTTACTGCCTGTTTTTAGAACACGAGCGCAAAACATATTCGTTTAACTTATATTTGAAGCAAAAACAACATTTTTACATTTGTTTCAAATGTAAGTTAAACAAACGAACTTTTCGCTCATGTTCTAAAAACAGGCAGTAAATATTAACCGCCTAAGTTATAAAAAACAAAACAGGTTAATAAAGGGTTTATGAAACGGATTTTCATACAAAATCCATTTCATACAAAATCCATTTCATAAACCCTTTATTAACCCGTTTTATTTTTTATAACTTAGGCCGTAAGCCAATAAGCAATTTGGAATTAAAGTAGAAACTAACATTAAACAAAATAAAAATAAACTAAGGCCTTAATTGTGTAAAACGAAACGCAATGCCAAAGAATTGCATTAAATGCAAAAACAGTGTCATAAATATTTTGTAATTTTGTTGTTGCTTTTACAGAAATTCACATTGCGTTTTAAAATTTAAAACGCTCCATTGCTCGTGGCGTTGAAAATTTAAAAACGGTACATGAATTTCTGTCGAAAGCAACAACAAAATTACAAAATATGTGACATTGTTTTTGCTTTTAGTGCAATTCTTTGGCGTTGCGTTGCGTTTTACAATATTAGGTTCTAAAACTAGAGCTGAACTAGAATTGAATTATAACTTAATTTAAACTCAAACTGAACTATAACTGAACCAGAACCAAACTAAAATAAGACTGAACTAAACTAGAAATGCACTACACAGAAAACATGTTTCATCAATTAAAGCATTAATCAAAAATACAATCAGTTTTAATTAAACATTTAATCAAGGGAATTAAACGTTTAATCAAGTGAATTATACTTTTAATTAATACTATTAATTTGTTTACTGGTGGAAATTAAATTAATTTTTAAATTAATCGGGCATGTTCTGAAAATCACATGATTTCAAATCACGTGCTTTTAAAGTTACGCGTGTGATTTTGTGGTGTTTTGAAAAACATTTAGTTTTTAAGGTTCTTGGTATGCTTTCGGCAATTGAAAATCACACCAAAACATACAAAAACGGAACCCAAAAATATCAAACGTGTGATTTTAAAAGGCTCATGTGATTTTAAATCACGTGATTTGAATAAAAGTGATTTTCAGAACAGGCCTGAATATCACAATTTTTATTTTTTTCTTTTTAGAATTAAACTAGAACTGGGGGGGTTTTTCGCGTATGTATTTTGATTAGAAACAAACAATTTACTGTTTGTGCTGTGTATAATGATTTGCGTTATCATTCGAAACGATTGTAGAATTGTATATATAAACAAATTGACAATTTGATAAAAAGGTTGGGTTGGTGAAAGGGAGGTACTGTTTTATAAAGCGATGTTTTTGTTGTCGATGAAGGATAAAAAAAAAATTCCGTTCATTTGAAACAAATACAATTTGTTCGAACTCGTTAATAATTTCTTTCGAATCGAAATACGCGGTACGCAGTTCTAGGTCAATTCTATAGTAGTGCAGTTCGTAGTAGAGAGTTTGGAAAAGTTTTTTTTTTCGAGAAAGTTTAAAAAACTTCCGTTTATTCAAAGCAAATTTTTCGAATTCGTAAATTATTTCTTACGAATCGAAACAGGCAGGAACCACCCTGAACTGAACTAAAATAAAATTGAACTAAAACGGGTATGTTTTCAATCAAATGCTATCAAATTACAAACTATACCAAATTTAAACTAACGATAACGAGTAAAACCGGACCACAAAAGAAGCTGGGATTTCAGTAAAAATACGTTTATAAAACCGACTTTCAATTACTGTACAAAAAAAAAGGTGTAAATCTTAAAATTAAATTACTTTTCCTCAACTACTTGGAAAAATTTATTCTCACACTCTATCAGGATTCGGAGACAACCTGTCAACAATATTTTAAAGATACTCTTGTCATGTTTTTGGGAGGCTTAATGGTGGCTTTGGCTGTGGAATATTGTAATCTACACAAAAGATTGGCCTTGAAAACTATACTTATTGTTGGGTGTAGTCCCAGGCGGTAAATATTATAAAATGGAATGTTAACTTTCATAACGTTTTACCCAAAACTTTATAGTTTACACTTTGGCTTAATTTGTGTAACTAGTTTTATTTCGTTGTGGATTTCAAATTCCGCATCAACAGCCATGATGTGTCCTATTATTAAAGCAGTAATTAAGGAATTGGAAACGGTATTTAAGTTAAAAAACAAAAAAAAAAAAAAAATTATATTTAAACATTCTTTTTGAATGATTTCAGAATAACGTTATTAATGTGTACATGGACGAAAGCTTTGAACCTGCTGTGGATGGCTTATGCCGCCACTACAGGCGGCTGTGGTACTCTTATAGGAACTGGCACAAATTTGACTTTGAAAGGGATATATGAGAAGTATTTAACAAATTCGCATTAAGGGAACATTAATTTAACTGTTTTGAATAAAAATGACATTTTAGTCGCTTTCCTGATGCCACCGACAAAATCGATTTTCCGACTTATGTTTTGGGCTTTATCTATGGTTGTCTTGGATACTTTATTACTTTATCTTTGCTTGAAAATAACCCACTTTGGATTGTTTCGTCCCAACAGCAAAGAGGGCTTAGAAGTAACCAAAGGCACTGGAGCATCGGATACTGTTAAAGCGGTGGTATTGCAAAAGTACGAGGAATTGGGTCCCATGTCTGTGCACGAGTGGCAAATTTTATGGTGGTTTGTGTGCATGGTTGTACTATTGTTTACCCGCGCTCCTGGTTTTATGCCCGGTTGGGGTGATTTCTTAAATGCAGTGTAAGAAAAAAAAGCGTTGAAGGGAGAATTGTTTTAACTTGATATCGTTTTCTTTATTTCTAGTTCCATAAAATCTTCCACTCCCGTTATGTTTTGCGTATTAGCCTTGTTTATGTTTCCGATGACTTGTTTTTGTTGCAGCCATTGTAAATCGGAAGGTAGGTTTGAAATGACATCGAAAATTGTTTAGTTTTTTTGAGAACTGTATTGAAACTGTTCTGGAACTGAAATTAATTGGAAACTGAACTAGAATCAGAACTAGAAACTCAACTCTAAGATAAAAAAAAAACTGCACCAGAAACAAAACTAGAAATAGTGAACAGGGAAGTGAACTAGAATCTGTTAGAGAATCTGAACTAGAACTCAGCTATATTTTATTGATTAGAATATCAACTGGAACTCAACAAAAACTTAACTTTAACGGAACAAGAACTTTTCTAGAATTAAAATTAAACTTAACATTAAAACTACTCTAGAACTGAACTTGGAGTAGAACTGAACTAAACTAAAATAGAAACTAGTAACAAAGTGAATTTAAAAAGTTGTTTACGTAGCTGAACGTTTTGAAATCACAAAATAATTTGCCCAGAACACCTTTCTTGTGGTTTCAAATCACTTTGATAAAAATTGATTTTCAGAAGAGGCCTGTATAACTTGATTTAGTAACAGGAATAAGAGAAACAAACGAAATAAAATTACAATTACTCAAAACGCACATTGATAAAATAGCGGGAATATAATAACCATTACGATGAATAAATGTAAAATTTATGACATTTTTTCGTTGTATTAACGTAAAATAAGAAAAATATCATTGTATTAATGAAACAATGTTTTTAAATAATTGAAAAGATTTCATTTCATTCATGACAAGTTATACATCATTTGAACGAAATTAGTTCATTGCGTAAATGATACATTACATTTCAATAAAGAAAATGTACTTTGATTTTTAAAATTTATGGCATAGAATTAATGACAAAATTTCATTGTATTAATGACAGATTCGAACTTATTGAAACGAAATTCATTGCAGTAATTAAAAAAATCGTAACATTTACGAAGGTTTTATAGATATGTATATGTAAATATCAACTGATATTTTTCTAGCTTAACCGCCTATTTCCGATCTGCGAAAGAATTATTTACTTCGTACAAATACATTTAAAACAAAAACAAAGTTTTTAGAATGTGTTTTTGTTTTAAATGTAGTTGTTCGAAAGAAGGAATTCTTCCTCACATTGGAAATAGGTCATAATACTAGTTACTTTGTCTGCATACTTTCTAAAATTTAAACTTTTTTAATTCAGGACTATAAATAATAACATATATTATCATTTAAAATATTGTATGCAAAGATTTGAAGATTTCAAACTAAATAAGATTTTTTATAAGAAAACTTTTGTGATGTTTACGAGCTATTTGGTCCGATCTGTATATTAATTTTAATAGCTATATAAAGTTTTAAATATTATAGAAAACAAATATTTAAATTATGCTAAGTTTGATTCTCTTACGGTTTCAGAATTTTTAATAAATATTAATTTTGAAGAGTTTTTAAAAATCCTGCTTTAAATTTTAACAAAAAGAACATTGGTAACAAATTAAAAAATTGATTAAAAAAAAAAGCTAAAACCGTACAAAAAATTATTTAGAAAAAATTTGACCAATATAGAAAAAATAAGAGTTTTCATGAAATCGCTTAAAACTGTCCTTTGTGCAAATGAACAAACTTGCGAGACTCTTTTCGTGAAGACCCTTTTTAATTTTTGTGTAATTTAAAACAATTATGCAATGTCAGTTTAAAAATAAATTAAAAAAATAAAAGTTGAACATTGTGATTAAAATGTGAAATTTGTTTTTAAAAATGCATAAGAAAGCCAAGACTAGTTTGCTTAAGTTATTGGAAGTATTTATTCTTAGTGACTTATAAATGATTAAATTTTTAGTTCAAAATTACGGTAAGCATTAAAGAAATCTGTTTCTATAAATGCACCATTGAACAGTAAATTGCTCGCTTAATTTAAGAAGTTTGTGTAAATGAATTATCATACAATTTTAAAATGCACAGTTTGAACAGATTGCGATACTTTTAAGCGATATCATAATCATTAACAATTAAATTAAACAAATTACTATCAGGCCTGTTCTGAAAATCACGTGATTTAAAATCACATGTGCTTTTAAAATCACACGTGTGATTTGGTGGTGTTCTGTAAATCACACCGTTTTTGTGTTTTTCGGTGTGATTTTCAATTGTCAAAAGCACAAGCAAACACAAGTTTTTTAACACCTGCTTGTTCTACAAAGGCGTAGCTCATTTTTTAACTCTTTATGCTATTTTCCGATAATATGTTTTTTTAACCGATTTAGCGATCACAAGTTGGTTTTAGGGCTTCTTTAAATTTTGCAATTTTTTGCGAATTTTAGCCATGTTCGCGATAGAAGCGATTTGTTCCTGTAAGATTTCTGATTCTTTACAGCTTTAAAGATTTATAATAAACAGAAGACTCTGCTATCTTGCCGCTGTTAACAAATTTTTGCGAATTTCTACTAATTTAGCAATTTTTACCGAATTTTTGCCATTCCTTTTAGTTTTACGGACTTTTAATCAATTTTATGGCTTGCTTGTAATATTAAAAATTTTCGCGAATTTTAACTATTTTTGCAAAAATATTTTTTTATTTTCCGTTATTTTGTTTTTTTTTTAGCCCATTTATCGATTTCAAATAAGTTTAAGGGTTTGTTTACAAGTTTGCAATTTTTCGTGAATTCTAGCCATGTTCGCGGATAGAAGCGATTTTTCCTGTGATTCTTCACAGCTTTAACGATTTTTAATAAATATTAGACTTTGCTATCATGCCGCTGTTAGCAAATTAGCGATTTTTTATTCAACTAAAAAACAAGCCTGAAATTACAACAGAAGTCACAAATGCAAATTTTATTTTTGTACTGTGGTCGAATTTTCTTAATTTTAAATGAT
The DNA here is from genome assembly GCA_943735925.1 of Pollenia amentaria. NCBI lineage: Eukaryota > Metazoa > Arthropoda > Insecta > Diptera > Polleniidae > Pollenia > Pollenia amentaria. Next base: position 97,995,802 of record OX031006.1, read on the forward strand.
TTGTTGTAAATAAAACAACTTATTGCATAAAAAAATTAATAAACAACTCATTCAATGTCTTATTAAGTTATTTACTATGACGGTCATCTTACAATAGTCGCAAAAATAACAAAGTGATTTTAAAAAGTTGTTTAATTTGCCCAGAACACCTTTCTTGTGGTTTCAAATCACTTTGATAAAATGTGATTTTCTGAACAGGCCTGTATAATAGGTATTAATATAAAACAACTAATAAACAAATCAGTGAAAATACATATTTTTGTAAAAAATATTATGGAAAATATTTTTGTGTTAACCCTCTAACTGCCGTTCATAACGGTAATTTTCGGCTTTATTCTAATAAATTGTAAAAAACCCCCTAAGAAGGGTGAGGGCGGAGATGATTTGTTTAAAGCAGACCATACACGATTCAATTCAATTGTCAACTGAGTGGGTTGTTGTCCAAATCAAAGCGTATATGGCCTTGTCAGTTGATTAGTTTGACGGTTGTCGAGTTGGTTGAAGAAAAATCAAAAGATTTTGATTTTTTCAAGTTGACTACTAAGTCTTTCAATTCGATTGTACTGAATTGTGGGTGCTCAAGTCTCTTGATCAGCTGTCAAAATTTATGTAAAAAAAAATCTAAATTTGACAGTTGAATTAAAATCTTTCAATTCAGTTGAAGAAGTGTGTGGCCCAGTATCAATTCAGTTGAAAGACTCAGTTGACAACTGAATTGAACCGTGTATGGGGCGCATAACATATCATCACAAACAAAAATAAATAGCCAAACTCAAGAGTGAATAAAAATACGTCAATCGGATGGGCATACAGCACCTCATTTCATTCATTGAGCCTACAATGCACAGTGGGGAGGTAGACATATCATATATCAGAGTGCAGAGAATTGGATATAAGTTTAAAAAAATAATAAATTTTTTGAATACAGAAAAGCTGCACAAAAAGGCCAAAAGGGTGAAACCTTAACCCCACACAAATAAAATTCCGCCTCTACACGAACCCCGTAGTTTTGCAAAAAGTTCGAAATTATTGTACAGTGCTACTAGTTGCATTTTTTTTCAAAGTCCTTTGAAAATATTTCTATTAAACGAATAGTTAATTTTATTATTAATAAGCTGTCTCGATGACGTGCTAAATTCCCAATATGTATTTTTTTAGAAAAGCTAAAAATATCAAATATGACTATAAAGTGAATAAGAATTTTAAACACTCAGGTTGTAACAATATCAAAGCTTCAACAAAACCACAACAATAAACAGTGAATTTATCTTTTCTTACATTCCCCTACAATTTGCTGGTTTTTTTCCAACTATAATTGTAGAATTGTAAAAAAAAAACAAATAGCTTAATAAAGCAACTTGCCAGTTCAGTTTTTTTTTTGCCGGGCACATGCAAAGTAAATTTTATTATTTAATGAATTTTTTTATAACTGATTTGAGAAATAGATTTACAAATTTAGGAAATTTTTGTTTAATCTAATTGTATTTTACTATAAGACATGGATTTTTTGAGTGTAAGTGTTTATGGATAAACAATTCTCATGTTGATTATAGACAAATCAAATGAGTATATGTATGTAAGTGCTTTCGTGTGCTAAGTGATGTGTACAAACAAGGCTCCTTTAGGCCAAACATCCTTGAAAAACATTTGATGTTTTCATAAACATATCCCTAGTTAGAGACATGCAGCCACTTGTAGGCACTTGCACACTTGGTATGTCGACAAATAGAATTAAATAAATAATGGTAACTATGCGTGATCCATTTCGAGGTTCCCTACTTTTTTAAAGAAAAAAAAAAAAAACACAGAAAATTCAAATTAAATGGGGAATGTTTATGATCATTTGAAAGAAGATTCTTTGGCATTTATTTTTTTGAAGATTATGTCTATCAAATGTTGGCCGTTGCTACGTCGCAGATGGTCCATCCGTTGAGTCCAATTTTCGATGACTCGTTCGAGTATTTCGACTGGTAACTGGCGAATGACACGCGTGATGTTTTCCTCCAAGGCCTGAATCGAAGCGAGTTTGTCCTCAAAAACTTTAGACTTTACATATGCCCACAGCAAACAGTCTAACGGTGTGATATCACACGATCTTGGTGGCTAATCGACCAGCCCAAAACGTGAAATTATGTGCTCACCGAAGTGTTCTCTCAAAAAATCCATTGATTGATACGATGTGTGGGAAGTGGCGCCGTCTTGCTGGAACCACGAGCTCCGAGATCACGAGCTTCAATTTCAGCCATCAAATAGTCGGTTATCATGGCACTATAACGGTCGCCATTGACGGTTACGTTCGCACCGACATCATTTTTAAAGATATATGGGCTGATGATTCCACCGGCCCACAAACCACACCAAACCGTTGTTTTTTCTGGATGAAGTGGCAGTTCTTGAATTTCTTCAGGTTGCTCTTCATCCCAAATGCGGCAATTTTGTTTGTTTATAAACCCATTGAGCCTGAAATGGAACTTTTCAAGAGCCCATAGAGCGAAGCGATGTCGCTTGGGAAGGTCGAGCGGCTTCAGTTGTTGCACAAGCTGTATTTTCTACGCTTTCAATTTAAGATCTCTACGTAAAATTAGCCAAGTCGAGTTGCTGCGAACGGCGCCGAATCGACTCTCCACGGTCTTCGTGTACACTCTCAGCTACGGCCGCTATATTTTCTTCACAGCGTGCTGGACGTGGTCTATTCGAATATTATCCAATAATGAATGCTGGGTCTTAAAATGGGTGATGGGGTTGCGAATAGTACGCTCAGTAGGCCGATAATGTTGACCATAAGTTGAGCGAAGTGCACGAAAAACATTCCTCACAGAACGTGAATTTTCGTAATAAAGATGAACGATTTGTAAACGTTGTTCAGTTGTAAGTCTTTCCGTTATGAAATGCCAAACAATACTTAACAAAAATAACATGACAGCATGACACGACTCACACGTGATCTGTAAAAAATGCTATTAAAAAAAGTATCACTACTTGAATCACCCATTTTAATGATTTTGTAATTAATGTTACGAAACTTATCATTATATTAACTTAACTTTCATAAGCATAATCTAACGGGACTTAGATTAATATGAGCACACAACAATGTGTACACTCATATAATTTGTAGTAAATATAACAATTTGTTTCGTTAGTACAATGATCTCGTCATCCACATAACGTAATTTATAATTTAAGGTTCAGAAACAAACAGCGAAAGAGTGCAGATAATTCTCACTTTTTTCTCAATTGTTTATTTAAATACACAAAAATTTCGGTAGATACTAGCAAAACGGAAAGAATGTTGATGAAGGTCGTTGGGGTGTGGATAATGAATTACATGCAATTTACTGCTTACTTCACTCACTGTCATTGAAAGAAGGGGTTATGAAATGTACCACTTTGATGGAACAAGAATAAAAAATTAAATTAAATTAACACCTAAAATTCTTTAGGTAATTTTTTTCATTGTTAAGGATCGAAGAATGTTAACAGAAAAATATTTAAAGAAATCTGGAAATAAAGAAAATTTATAAGAAATGGTTTAGTTAAAAAAATACCATGATAAACACTTGTTTAAAAAAATAATTATAAAATAATTTTTTGTATGTCAAAATTAAACTATGAAGTTCCCCTCAATTTTAAAAATTTTTTAAGCCAATAAATAGATTTTTTTATAAAGATTTACAATAAAATGGCGTAAGATTTTTTTTAATATCATCATTTATATTTAAAGTTATAATTATCTTTTTTTCTCAGCGATATAGAAGAAGTAAAACCCACTTTTGGAATGTTCTGTGGCCATCATTGGAAGGGCGTTTTACCTCTGTTAGTACCTTTGATTTTGTTACCCAAACCTGTGAAGTAAGTAAACACTAACCCCGCCTAAACGAGATATTTGTTATAAAGACTATTCTTGAAACTATTTGAAAACAATTTTGAACAAAATTTACAGCAGAAAGCTCTTAGACCCACTAAATTAATTTGTTTAATCTTCATAAATCTTTTCTAGGTATATCGTTGCATGTATGTGATTATAATTTGCTGTCTTTATTGGATCAAAGAATGTATTCCACTGTATGTCACTTCGTTAATGCCTCTTTTTGCTCTGCCATTATTGGGAGTCTTGGTGAGGAAATTAAATTTTAATTAAAACTAAACCGAAACCGATTATCAGTCCAATTATGAACAAAAATTCCCCGGTAGTTTATTCCTTTTTCCCATTGTTAGAATTGAATTTAAATAGAGAATTTAGAAGAAGGTGAAGAAACTCCCGGGAAATTTTTATTCATAATTTAGTTGTTTATAAAAGAAGCGATTCAGAATAAAAAGCTTTCAATCAAAACGTATGACCCAGTTTGGAAAGATCTACAATTAATTTAACTGCCTGTTTTTAGAACACGAGCGCAAAACATATTCGTTTAACTTATATTTGAAGCAAAAACAACATTTTTACATTTGTTTCAAATGTAAGTTAAACAAACGAACTTTTCGCTCATGTTCTAAAAACAGGCAGTAAATATTAACCGCCTAAGTTATAAAAAACAAAACAGGTTAATAAAGGGTTTATGAAACGGATTTTCATACAAAATCCATTTCATACAAAATCCATTTCATACAAAATCCATTTCATAAACCCTTTATTAACCCGTTTTATTTTTTATAACTTAGGCCGTAAGCCAATAAGCAATTTGGAATTAAAGTAGAAACTAACATTAAACAAAATAAAAATAAACTAAGGCCTTAATTGTGTAAAACGAAACGCAATGCCAAAGAATTGCATTAAATGCAAAAACAGTGTCATAAATATTTTGTAATTTTGTTGTTGCTTTTACAGAAATTCACATTGCGTTTTAAAATTTAAAACGCTCCATTGCTCGTGGCGTTGAAAATTTAAAAACGGTACATGAATTTCTGTCGAAAGCAACAACAAAATTACAAAATATGTGACATTGTTTTTGCTTTTAGTGCAATTCTTTGGCGTTGCGTTGCGTTTTACAAGATTAGGTTCTAAAACTAGAGCTGAACTAGAATTGAATTATAACTTAATTTAAACTCAAACTGAACTATAACTGAACCAGAACCAAACTAAAATAAGACTGAACTAAACTAGAAATGCACTACACAGAAAACATGTTTCATCAATTAAAGCATTAATCAAAAATACAATCAGTTTTAATTAAACATTTAATCAAGGGAATTAAACGTTTAATCAAGTGAATTATACTTTTAATTAATACTATTAATTTGTTTACTGGTGGAAATTAAATTAATTTTTAAATTAATCGGGCATGTTCTGAAAATCACATGATTTCAAATCACGTGCTTTTAAAGTTACGCGTGTGATTTTGTGGTGTTTTGAAAAACATTTAGTTTTTAAGGTTCTTGGTATGCTTTCGGCAATTGAAAATCACACCAAAACATACAAAAACGGAACCCAAAAATATTAAACGTGTGATTTTAAAAGGCTCATGTGATTTTAAATCACGTGATTTGAATAAAAGTGATTTTCAGAACAGGCCTGAATATCACAATTTTTATTTTTTTCTTTTTAGAATTAAACTAGAACTGGGGGGGTTTTTCGCGTATGTATTTTGATTAGAAACAAACAATTTACTGTTTGTGCTGTGTATAATGATTTGCGTTATCATTCGAAACGATTGTAGAATTGTATATATAAACAAATTGACAATTTGATAAAAAGGTTGGGTTGGTGAAAGGGAGGTACTGTTTTATAAAGCGATGTTTTTGTTGTCGATGAAGGATAAAAAAAAAATTCCGTTCATTTGAAACAAATACAATTTGTTCGAACTCGTTAATAATTTCTTTCGAATCGAAATACGCGGTACGCAGTTCTAGGTCAATTCTATAGTAGTGCAGTTCGTAGTAGAGAGTTTGGAAAAGTTTTTTTTTTCGAGAAAGTTTAAAAAACTTCCGTTTATTCAAAGCAAATTTTTCGAATTCGTAAATTATTTCTTACGAATCGAAACAGGCAGGAACCACCCTGAACTGAACTAAAATAAAATTGAACTAAAACGGGTATGTTTTCAATCAAATGCTATCAAATTACAAACTATACCAAATTTAAACTAACGATAACGAGTAAAACCGGACCACAAAAGAAGCTGGGATTTCAGTAAAAATACGTTTATAAAACCGACTTTCAATTACTGTACAAAAAAAAAAAGGTCTAAATCTTAAAATTAAATTACTTTTCCTCAACTACTTGGAAAAATTTATTCTCACACTCTTTCAGGATTCGGAGACAACCTGTCAACAATATTTTAAAGATACTCTTGTCATGTTTTTGGGAGGCTTAATGGTGGCTTTGGCTGTGGAATATTGTAATCTACACAAAAGATTGGCCTTGAAAACTATACTTATTGTTGGGTGTAGTCCCAGGCGGTAAATATTATAAAATGGAATGTTAACTTTCATAACGTTTTACCCAAAACTTTATAGTTTACACTTTGGCTTAATTTGTGTAACTAGTTTTTTTTCGTTGTGGATTTCAAATTCCGCATCAACAGCCATGATGTGTCCTATTATTAAAGCAGTAATTAAGGAATTGGAAACGGTATTTAAGTTAAAAAACAAAAAAAAAAAAAAAAATTATATTTAAACATTCTTTTTGAATGATTTCAGAATAACGTTATTAATGTGTACATGGACGAAAGCTTTGAACCTGCTGTGGATGGCTTATGCCGCCACTACAGGCGGCTGTGGTACTCTTATAGGAACTGGCACAAATTTGACTTTGAAAGGGATATATGAGAAGTATTTAACAAATTCGCATTAAGGGAACATTAATTTAACTGTTTTGAATAAAAATGACATTTTAGTCGCTTTCCTGATGCCACCGACAAAATCGATTTTCCGACTTATGTTTTGGGCTTTATCTATGGTTGTCTTGGATACTTTATTACTTTATCTTTGCTTGAAAATAACCCACTTTGGATTGTTTCGTCCCAACAGCAAAGAGGGCTTAGAAGTAACCAAAGGCACTGGAGCATCGGATACTGTTAAAGCGGTGGTATTGCAAAAGTACGAGGAATTGGGTCCCATGTCTGTGCACGAGTGGCAAATTTTATGGTGGTTTGTGTGCATGGTTGTACTATTGTTTACCCGCGCTCCTGGTTTTATGCCCGGTTGGGGTGATTTCTTAAATGCAGTGTAAGAAAAAAAAGCGTTGAAGGGAGAATTGTTTTAACTTGATATCGTTTTCTTTATTTCTAGTTCCATAAAATCTTCCACTCCCGTTATGTTTTGCGTATTAGCCTTGTTTATGTTTCCGATGACTTGTTTTTGTTGCAGCCATTGTAAATCGGAAGGTAGGTTTGAAATGACATCGAAAATTGTTTAGTTTTTTTGAGAACTGTATTGAAACTGTTCTGGAACTGAAATTAATTGGAAACTGAACTAGAATCAGAACTAGAAACTCAACTCTAAGATAAAAAAAACTGCACCAGAAACAAAACTAGAAATAGTGAACAGGGAAGTGAACTAGAATCTGTTAGAGAATCTGAACTAGAACTCAGCTATATTTTATTGATTAGAATATCAACTGGAACTCAACAAAAACTTAACTTTAACGGAACAAGAACTTTTCTAGAATTAAAATTAAACTTAACATTAAAACTACTCTAGAACTGAACTTGGAGTAGAACTGAACTAAACTAAAATAGAAACTAGTAACAAAGTGAATTTAAAAAGTTGTTTACGTAGCTGAACGTTTTGAAATCACAAAATAATTTGCCCAGAACACCTTTCTTGTGGTTTCAAATCACTTTGATAAAAATTGATTTTCAGAAGAGGCCTGTATAACTTGATTTAGTAACAGGAATAAGAGAAACAAACGAAATAAAATTACAATTACTCAAAACGCACATTGATAAAATAGCGGGAATATAATAACCATTACGATGAATAAATGTAAAATTTATGACATTTTTTCGTTGTATTAACGTAATATAGGAAAAATATCATTGTATTAATGAAACAATGTTTTTAAATAATTGAAAAGATTTCATTTCATTCATCACAAGTTATACATCATTTGAACGAAATTAGTTCATTGCGTAAATGATACATTACATTTCAATAAAGAAAATGTACTTTGATTTTTAAAATTTATGGCATAGAATTAATGACAAAATTTCATTGTATTAATGACAGATTCGAACTTATTGAAACGAAATTCATTGCAGTAATTAAAAAAATCGTAACATTTACGAAGGTTTTATAGATATGTATATGTAAATATCAACTGATATTTTTCTAGCTTAATACTAGTTACTTTGTCTGCATACTTTCTAAAATTTAAACTTTTTTAATTCAGGACTATAAATAATAACATATATTATCATTTAAAATATTGTATGCAAAGATTTGAAGATTTCAAACTAAATAAGATTTTTTATAAGAAAACTTTTGTGATGTTTACGAGCTATTTGGTCCGATCTGTATATTAATTTTAATAGCTCTATAAAGTTTTAAATATTATAGAAAACAAATATTTAAATTATGCTAAGTTTGATTCTCTTACGGTTTCAGAATTTTTAATAAATATTAATTTTGAAGAGTTTTTAAAAATCCTGCTTTAAATTTTAATAAAAAGAACATTGGTAACAAATTAAAAAATTGATTAAAAAAAAAAGCTAAAACCGTACAAAAAATTATTTAGAAAAAATTTGACCAATATAGAAAAAATAAGAGTTTTCATGAAATCGCTTAAAACTGTCCTTTGTGCAAATGAACAAACTTGCGAGACTCTTTTCGTGAAGACCCTTTTTAATTTTTGTGTAATTTAAAACAATTATGCAATGTCAGTTTAAAAATAAATTAAATAAATAAAAGTTGAACATTGTGATTAAAATGTGAAATTTGTTTTTAAAAATGCATAAGAAAGCCAAGACTAGTTTGCTTAAGTTATTGGAAGTATTTATTCTTAGTGACTTATAAATGATTAAATTTTTAGTTCAAAATTACGGTAAGCATTAAAGAAATCTGTTTCTATAAATGCACCATTGAACAGTAAATTGCTCGCTTAATTTAAGAAGTTTGTGTAAATGAATTATCATACAATTTTAAAATGCACAGTTTGAACAGATTGCGATACTTTTAAGCGATATCATAATCATTAACAATTAAATTAAACAAATTACTATCAGGCCTGTTCTGAAAATCACGTGATTTAAAATCACATGTGCTTTTAAAATCACACGTGTGATTTGGTGGTGTTCTGTAAATCACACCGTTTTTGTGTTTTTCGGTGTGATTTTCAATTGTCAAAAGCACAAGCAAACACAAGTTTTTTAACACCTGCTTGTTCTACAAAGGCGTAGCTCATTTTTTAACTCTTTATGCTATTTTCCGATAATATGTTTTTTTAACCGATTTAGCGATCACAAGTTGGTTTTAGGGCTTCTTTAAATTTTGCAATTTTTTGCGAATTTTAGCCATGTTCGCGATAGAAGCGATTTGTTCCTGTAAGATTTCTGATTCTTTACAGCTTTAAAGATTTATAATAAACAGAAGACTCTGCTATCTTGCCGCTGTTAACAAATTTTTGCGAATTTCTACTAATTTAGCAATTTTTACCGAATTTTTGCCATTCCTTTTAGTTTTACGGACTTTTAATCAATTTTATGGCTTGCTTGTAATATTAAAAATTTTCGCGAATTTTAACTATTTTTGCAAAAATATTTTTTTATTTTCCGTTATTTTGTTTTTTTTTTAGCCCATTTATCGATTTCAAATAAGTTTAAGGGTTTGTTTACAAGTTTGCAATTTTTCGTGAATTCTAGCCATGTTCGCGGATAGAAGCGATTTTTCCTGTGATTCTTCACAGCTTTAACGATTTTTAATAAATATTAGACTTTGCTATCATGCCGCTGTTAGCAAATTAGCGATTTTTTATTCAACTAAAAAACAAGCCTGAAATTACAACAGAAGTCACAAATGCAAATTTTATTTTTGTACTGTGGTCGAATTTTCTTAATTTTAAATGATTTGTTGTAAATAAAACAACTTATTGCATAAAAAAATTAATAAACAACTCATTCAATGTCTTATTAAGTTATTTACTATGACGGTCATCTTACAATAGTCGCAAAAATAACAAAGTGATTTTAAAAAGTTGTTTAATTTGCCCAGAACACCTTTCTTGTGGTTTCAAATCACTTCGATAAAATGTGATTTTCAGAACAGGCCTGTATAATAGGTATTAATATAAAACAACTAATAAACAAATCAGTGAAAATACATATTTTAAATTTTGTAATTTAACTAAGTTCGTAAAAAAATAACATGAAAAAGAGATCTTAAAATTAGCAAAAATTACTAAAACGAAAATTAAAATAAATGTTTTCAATAATTAGTATGTCTTTTGGTTATTTTATTGAACTGTAAATGGTTTTTAATCCTAATTTCGATATTTTAATTAGGCTTAAGTTCATTGAATTTAATTTTCATTAAATTATTTTCATGAAGACAGGAATTTTACAACATGACATAAATTAAAATTTATTGATAATTTTTCATTCTTGACTGAACTGAGAGTTGAACCCAGATTTTCACGGACAGGTTGACCTGACTAGTTTCGATTGTAACCACACAATCTCTTCGGAGTGGTTTGCCGTTTTACTCACACCTCCATTGAAGACGGATGACGTCAATAGTCAAACATCAATCTTTAAACCAAATGGTATTTGACCTTGGTAGATCGAAATTTGCTTTGAATGAATGATTATCTATTCAATTGATTTACATGTTCTTCCTAACTTCTGTTTTTTCGTACCGTTTGTCAAGAATTCTACTTGAAATCCAAAGTACATTTTTTTCATAAAAAATCTATTTTTAAAAAATCCATTAGACTTAATTTTACAACTGGACAAAAAAAAAAAACGCTCAGAAGGGACAAAAATTATATAGACAAAATAAAATAAAAAAAATATTTTAAAATTAAATTATTTTACAACTTCTAAAAAAAAATAACATTTTTATAAAAAATTATTAATATGATTTTATAAATAACCCATATTTATATACCTACACTTTAACGTTATTTCATTTAAGGTCTCATACAAACCGGCTTTATGCATGTAGAGGATCAATTAGTTGATATTTCAACAAGTCGACCAATACCGGTAAGTTGCTTGCAAAGAACTTTTATTAAATTTAAATATAAAATAAAAGAAAAACAACAAACAGTAGTTAACGAAAAAATACATAAAGCTTTACCCCATATGGGACCCACAATCCCCGGCTTAGGAGGCCGATGGCGTATCCTTGGGCCACTGGGGCAGTTAGCGCATCGATACACCATTTACACCCATTCGACTCCACACACTGCAAAAAAAATATGATAACAAAAAAACCTCAACAAAAAGAATACAAACATCACTTTATCCCCTGCGTATTGTGCAATCATCGTCTTCACTGTGCGATTTGCCGTTGGATTTTCTTGTGGAGTATAGGGAGCTGTCAGCTTCTGTTGAATGCCGTAGTCGGATAGGAATTTGATAAATGGTCTACTGGTAACCTGCGTTCCGTTGTCCGTTACTAGACATTTTGGGGTTCCAAAACGGCTAACTATTCCTTCTTTGAGAGCCTTCTGCACTACCTCACTTGTAGCCTTTCTAGCTGGTACTAGTTCCGTCCATTCGGTATTTCTCTGAATAAACCCGGCCAATAGTATCGGTTGCAAACACGTGCGATGGTCTTCCGTATTCCCATGTGCCCTACCCCTGGTTGATCGTGATTTTCCTGTAGAACTTCCTGTCGGAGGTGCTTTGGCACACAAAGCTTCCAAGGTGTGCAACCTTCGACCTCGTTCTGACTAGGAATATGCCGATACAGATGGCCATTTTCTGGGTTCTCCTGCACTTTGATCTTTCGCTCCAGCCAGGCAAACTTTCAGGATCCTATAGTGGTGGTACACAGTGTGTAATGGCTCCCGGGATAAAGTGTCTGCTACCACATTACTTTTTCCCCGTCGGTACTCTACCTCGAAAGAATATTGTTGCAGCTCCTGAGCCCATCGAGCTATCCTTCCTGTTGATCTTTCTATGCTGTTTAGCCACTTTAGTGAAAGGTGGTCTGTGATTAACTTAAAATGGTATCCTTCTAGATACGGCCTCATTTTCCGTATTCCCCACACAATTTCAGACACTCCTTCTCTGTTGCGGAGTAGTTGCATTTGGCCTTGTTCTATTTCCGACTGGCATATTCAATCACTCGTTCTCCTCCGTTTATTTTTTGTGTTAGTACCGAGCCTAGCAAGAATTCACACCGTCAGTTTGTAGCATAAATTGTCTGGAAAAATCTGGGCAAGCAAGAATTGGGGCTTCTGTCAGATGTTCCTTCAATTGTCAGACTTTTCTAGCTCATTTTCCAAAAATCTTTCTACTTGTTCTTCCTCAGTACCTTCGTCCTCCGATATTTCCGTAAGTCGTACCCTCTCGACGTTTGCCGCCATTTGATTTTTGCCAAGTTGAATATCCTCCCCACCGCATTTCAGTGTCGTACCCATCGCTGTCAGGAAATCCATTCCCAGAATTATATTATCCAGAATCTTGGGATTGGGATATCCAGAATCAATTAGTCAATTTGTAAGCAGCATTCGATTGTTTTAAGGCATGGTCGACCGCAGTCCCAACAAAATAATTTCTGCTCGTTTTTGCAATTCCTGGCAAGATGTCCATCTTGACCATATCGTCGGCAGGCAGTACTGGAATTAACTTGCCTTGGTCGATTTTAGGGTTCAGCGGCGTTCCTTATAGTGTTTTGATGAGGATTTACTCCCGGATCTCTCATCTGTGGGACCACTGGTCTAGGTTGATTTCGTACCTGTTCTGCCTCTACTCCTTCATAGTCTTCTGCTAGTCTTGATAATTCCTGTAGGGTAGAAAATCTCTTCGTTTTATATACATCCTGTATCCAGTTGAGGTATTGTCGTATAGTCTCTCCAGTTTTTTGAGCGACTCACCCGGCTGCTGCTTCCTGGTCCGTATCGTGTCTTCTAATTTATCGATGTACCCCGACGGCAAGAGAAATGCCAGGAAGTCGTGTCTGAAAGTATTCCATGATGTCCAGCGCCTATTGTTGTTGCGGTACCATGATAGTGCGAAGTCCCTTAGTAGCTCTGGCATAGTACGGGGAAGTAAATCTAAACGTATTTCATATACCTCTGCCAATTCCTTATCTCGTTCGATCCACGTGATCAAACTTAAAAGACCACTTCCGGATTTGTTCAATGGCCTGCAAATAATCCTCTGGTTCACTTTGCCGTTGCTCATTGAAGGGTGTCGGTGCTTGCTGCGGTGCAGGGTATGACAAAGTTAGTACTACAAGATTTGTCGTCATAATCACCCCTATTATGAAAGTCGACGTCGACATGAGTCGACGGCATCGGGACAGTAATTATATTTTCTGAGTCGTTATTGACAATAATCGATTACTATTGACAGTCACTTGATATTTTCTAGGGCGCTTTTAAGTCGACGTCGAGTAAAATTGTCTCTGTTTTAGTCGACAGGAAATTTTGCGACGACTCAAATAAAAGTTAAAGAAATTTTAAGTAGAATGTTACTATATTTATTAAGGCCGTTAAAATAAAAAAATGCAAATTTAAAAGAAGTTATGGGACAAATTAAACGCGAAAATTCGGAAAAGTTTGCTAAAATAGCGAAAATTCGCAAAAATTTTAAATATTTCAAACAAGCCATAAAATTAATTAAAAGTCCCTAAAACTAAATGGAATGTCAAAAATTCGGTAAAAATAGCAAAATTTGCATAAAGTCGCAAAAATTTGCTAATAGCTGCATGATAGCAAAGTCTTATATTTATTAATAATAGTTAAAACTATAAATAATCAGAAATATTTCAGTAAAAAATAGCTCTTATCACGAACCTGGCCAAAATTTGCGAAAAATTCATAATCGGAAACAAACTCTAAAATTAATTTGAAATCGCTTAATCGGTTAAAAGAAACAAAATGTCGGAAAATAGCATAAAAAGCTTTAACAAATTAACTTTCATGATGAAGAACAAAAATAATAGAAAAAAAATTGGAGATGGGATTTATTTTTATCAGATTTTCGATAACTTGTCGACGTCGACTCAACTTTCTTATAAAATACCAAATTAACGTCGAAGTGATGTAGTCGTCGACTTGATGTGAATATTTATTTATTTTTATATATATTTATTTTTATATTTATTTATTTTTATATTTATTATTTACTTATCTTCTTACTTATTAACTTACTTACTTACCCACTTACTACTTATCCACTTAATTACTTACCCACTTACTTACTTAGCCACTTACACACTTACTTACTTAGCCACTTACTTACTTACCCACTTACGTACTCACTTACCCACTAACTTACTTACCCACTTATCCACTTACTTATCCACTTACTTACTTACCCACTTATCCACTTACTTACACACTTATTTACTTAACCACTTATCCACTTACTTACCTACTTACCCACTTACTTACTAACCCACTTACTTACCCACTTACTTACTTACCAACTTACTTAACCACTTATCCACTTACTTACCTACTTTCCCTCTTACTTACTTACTTACCAACTAACTTAACCACTTACTTACCCATTTAATTACCCACTTACCTACCCACTAAGCCACTTACTTACCCACTTATTTACTTACCCACTTACTTACTTACCCCCTTACCTACTTACCCACTTACTTACTTACGCAATAAACTACCCACTTACTTACTAATACACTTACTTACTTACTCACTTACCCACTTACTTAACCACTTACTTACCCACTTCCTTACTTACCCACTTATCCACTTATTTACTTACCCACTTACTTACTTAGCCACTTACCCACTTACGTACTCACTTACTTACTAACCCACTAACTTACTTACCCACTTACTTACCCTCTTATCCACTTACTTTCCTACTTATTTAGTTACCCCTTTACTTACCCAATTACTTACTTACCCACTTACCTACTTACCCACTTACTTACTTACCCACTTACTTAGCCACTTACTTACACACTTACTTACCCACTTACTTATCCACTTACTTACTTACCCATTTAATTACCCACCTACTTACTTACCCCCTTACTTACTTACCCAGTTACCCACTGACTTATTTATTTATTTATATATTTATTTATTTAATTATTATTACCCACTTACTTACTTACCCACTTACAAACTTACTTACCAAATTACTTACTTACTTACTCACTTACCTACATACCCACTAACCCACTTACTTACTTACCCACTTACGTACTTACTTTACCACTTACTTACTTTCCCACTTACGCACCTACTTACTCCCACTTACCTACTTACTTACCCACTTACCTACTTACCCACTTCCTTACGCACTTATTTAGCCACTTACTTACCCACTTACGTACCCACTTATCCACTTACTTACCCACTAACTTACTTACCCATTTACCTATCCACTTACCCACTTACTTACTTACCCACTTACTTGCCCACTTACTTACCCACCAACCTAGCCACTTACTTATCCACTCACTTACCCACTTACTTTCCCAGTTAACCACCGACTTAGTTGCCCACTTACCCACTTTTTTACTTACTTTCCCACTTACTTACCCACTTACTTTCTTACTCACTTCCCCACTTACTTACATACTTACTTACCAACTTACTTTCCCACTTACCCACTTACTTTCTTACTCACTTCCCCACTTACTTACCCACTTACCTACCCACTTAGCCACTTACTTACGCAGTTACCCACTGCCTTAATTACCCACTTACATAGTTGCCCACTTACTTACTCACTGACCCACTTACTTACCCAGCTACTTACTCACTTACTTAGCCACTTACCCACGTTCTTATCCACTTACGTAGTTATCCACTTACCCACTTACTTACTTACCCACTTACTTAGTTACTCACTTACCCACTTACTTACTTTTCCACTTACCTACTTTCCCCCTTACTTACCCACATAATCTCTTACTAACTTCCCACCTTACTTACCCACTTACTTACTAACCCACCTACTTAACCACTTACCCACTGACTTACTTACCCACTTACTTACTTACTTACTTACGTACTTACCAACTTAGCCACTTTCTTACTTACCCACTTACTTACGTTTTATTTTATTTGATTTTATTGTATTTTATTTTATTTTATTTAATTTTTATATTTATTTATTTTTATATATATTTATTTTTATATTTATTTATTTTTATATATATTTATTTTTATATTTATTTATTTTTATATATATTTATTTATTTTTATATTTATTTATTTTTATATTTATTTATTTTTATATTAATTTATTTTTATATTTATTTATTTTTATATTTATTTATTTATTTATTTTTATATTTATGTTTATATATATTTATTTTTATATTTATTTATTTTTATATTCATTTATTTTTATATATATTTATTTATTTATTTTTATATATATTTATTTTTATATTTATTTATTTTTATATTTATTTATTTTTATATTTATTTATTTATTTATTTCTATATTTATTTATTTATTTATTTTTATATATATTTTATTATTTATTTTAATATATATTTATTTTTATATTTATTTATTTATTTTTTTTTAAATTTATTTTTATATATATTTATTTTTATATTTATTTTTATATATATTTATTTTTATATTTATTTATTTTTATTTATATTTATATTTATATTTATTTATTTTTTTATATATATTTATTTATTTATTTTTATATTTATTTTTTTTATATTTATATTTATTTTTTTTATATTTATTTATTTATTTATTTATTTTTATATATATTTTATTATTTATTTTAATATTTATTTATTTTTATATTTATTTATATATTTATTTTTATATTAATTTTTATATATATTTATTTTTATATTTATTTATTTTTATATATATTTATTTATTTTTATATATATTTTTTTTATATTTATTTATTTTTATATTTATTTATTTTTATATTTATTTGTTTTTATATTTATTTATTTTTATATATATTTATTTCTATATTTATTTATTTATTTTTATATATATTTTATTATTTAATTTAATATTTATTTATTTTAACATTTATTTATTTTTATATTTATTTTTATATATATTTATTTTTATATTTATTTATTTTTATATTTATTTTTATATATATTTATTTTTATATATATTTATTTTTTATATATATTTATTTTTATATTTATTTATTTTTATATATATTTATTTATTTTTATATTTATTTATTTATTTATTTCTATATTTATTTTTATATATATTTTTTTTTTATATATATTTTATTATTTAATTTAATATTTATTTATTTCTATATTTATTTATTTATTTATTTTTATATATATTTTATTATTTATTTTAATATTTATTTATTTTTATATTTATATATTTATTTATTTTTATATTTATTTTTATATATATTTTTTTTTTATATATATTTATTTCTATATTTATTTATTTTTTATATATATTTTAATATTTATTTATTTTTATATATATTTATTTTTATATTTATATATTTTTATATTTATTTATTTTTATATTTATTTATTTTTATATTTATTTATTGACTTATTTCTATATTTATTTATTTTATATATATTTTATTATTTATTTTAATATTTATTTATTTTTATATTTGTTTATTTTTATATTTATTTTTATATATATTTATTTTTATATTTATTTATTTTTATATATATATTTATTTATTTTTATATATATTTATTTTTATATATATTTATTTTTATAGTTATCTATTTTTATATTTAATTATTTTTATATTTATTTATTTATTTATTTCTATATTTATTTATTTATTTATTTTTATACATATATATTATTAATTATATATTTATTTATTTTTATATTTATTTATTTATTTTTATATTTATTTTTATATATATTTATTTTTATATTTATTTATTTTTATATATATCTATTTATTTTTATATTTATTTATTTTTATATTTATTTATTTTTATATTTATTTATTTATTTATTTCTATATTTATTTATTTATTTATTTTTATATATATGTTATTATTTATTTTAATATTTATTTATTTTTATATATAATTATTTTTATATATATTTATTTTTATATTCATTTATTTTTTTATTTTTATATATATTTATTTATTTATTTTTATATATATTTATTCTTATATTTATTTATTTTTATATTTTTTTATTTTTATATTTATTTATTTTTATATTTATTTATTTATTTATTTCTATATTTATTTATTTATTTATTTTAATATATATTTAATTATTTATTTTAATATTTATTTATTTTTATATTTATTTATTTATTTATTTTTATATTTATTTTTATATATATTTATTTTTATATTTATTTATTTTTATATTCATTTATTTTTTTATTTTTATATATATTTATTTATTTATTTTTATATATATTTATTTTTATATTTATTTATTTTTATATATATTTATTTTTATGTTTATTTATTTTTATATTCATATATTTTTTTATTTTTATATATATTTTATTATTTATTTTAATATTTATTTATTTATTTATTTTTATATTTATTTATTTTTATATATATTTATTTATTTTTATATTTATTTATTTTTATATTTATTTATTTTTATATTTATTTATTTTTATATTTATTTATTTTTATATTTATTTATTTATTTATTTCTATATTTATTTTTATATATATTTTATTATTTATTTTAATATTTATTTATTTTTATATTAATTTATTTATTTATTTTTATATTTATTTTATATATATTTATTTTTATATTTATTTATTTTTATATTCATTTATTTTTATATTCATTTATTTTTTTATTTTTATATATATTTATTTATTTATTTTTATATTTATTTAGTTTTACATTTATTTATTTTTATATTTATTTATTTTTATATGTATTTATTTATTTATTTATTTTTATATTAATTTATTTTTATATTAATTTATTTTTATATTAATTTATTTTTATATTTATTTATATATTTATTTATTTGTATATTTATTTATTACCCACTAACCTACCCACTTACTTACTTACGTACTTACTTACCCACTTACTTACTCAGTCACTTACTTACCCACTTACTTATTAACCCACTTACTTACCCACTTACTTATCTTCTTACTTATGAACTTACTTACTTACCCACTTACTTACTTAGCCAGTTACTTACTTACCCACTTACTTAGCCACTTACACACTTACTTACTTACCCACTTACGTACTCACTTACCCACTAACTTACCCACTTACTTATCCACTTACTTACTTACCCACTTATCCACTTACTTACACACTTATTTACTTAACCACTTATCCACTTACTTACTTACCTGCTTACCCACTTACTTACTTACCAACTAACTTAACTACTTACTTACCCATTTAATTACCCACTTACTTACCTAGCCACTCAGCAACTTACTTACCCACTTATTTACTTACCCACTTACCTACTTATCCACTTACTTACCCACTTACTTACTTACCCACTTATCCACTTATTTTCTTACCCACTTACTTAGCCACTTACCCACTTACGTACTCACTTACTTACTAACTCACTAACTTACTTACCCACTTATTTAGTTACCCACTTACTTAGCCACTTACTTACACACTTACTTACCCACTTACTTATCCACTTACTTACTTACCCATTTAATTACCCACTTACTTACCCCCTTACTTACTTACCCAGTTACCCACTGACTTATTTATTTATTTATATAATTATTTTTTTATTTATTTATTATTACCCACTTACTTACTTACCCACTTACATACTTACTTACCAAATTACTTACTTACTTAACCACTTACCTACATACCCACTAACCCACTTACTTACTTATCCACTTACGTACTTACTTTACCACTTACCCACTTACGCACCTACTTACTTACCTACTTACTTACCCACTTACCCACTTACCCACTTCCTTACGCACTTATTTACCCACTTACTTACCCACTTACTAACCCACTTACTTACTCACTTACGTACCCACTTATCCACTTACTTACCCACTAACTAACTTACCCATTTACCTAGCCACTTACCCACTTACTTACCCACTTACTTGCCCACTTTCTTACCCACCAACCTAGCCACTTACTTATCCACTGACTTACTTACCCACTTACTTTCCCAGTTACCCACCGACTTAGTTGCCCACTTACCCACTTTCTTACTTACCCACTTACTTACCCACTTACTTTCTTACTCACTTCCCCACTTACATACTTACTTACCCACTTACTTTCCCACTTGCCCACTTACTTTCTTACTCACTTCCCCACTTACTTACTTACCCACCTACCTACCCACTTAGCCACATACTTACGCAGTTACCCACTGACTTAATTACCCACTTACATAGTTGCCCAATTACTTACTCACTGACCCACTTACTTACTTACCCAGCTACTTACTTTCTCACTTACTTAGCCACGTACTTATCCACTTACGTAGTTAGCCACTTACCCACTTACTTATTTACTCACTTACCCACTTACTTACTTTTCCACTTACCTACTTACCCCCTTACTTACTTACCCACATAATCTCTTACTCACTTCCCACCTTACTTACCCACTTACTTACTAACCCACTTACTTAACCACTTACCCACTGACTTACTTACCTACTTACGTACTTACCCACTTACGTTTTATTTTATTTTATTTTATTGTATTTTATTTTATTTTATTTTATTTTTATATATGCTTATTTTTATATTAATTTATTTATATATATATTTATTTTTATATTTATTTATTTTTATATATATTTATTTATTTTTATATTTATTTATTTTTATATTTATTTATTTTTATATTTATTTATTTATTTATTTCTATATTTATTTATTTTTATATATATTTTATTATTTATTTTTATATTTATTTATTTTTATATTTATATATTTTTATATTTATTTTTATATATATTTATTTTTATATTTTTATATTAATTTATTTTTATATATATTTATTTTTATATATATTTATTTTTATATTTATTTATTTTTATATTTATTTATTTATTTATTTCTATATTTATTTATTTATTTATTTTAATATTTATTTATTTATTTATTTTTATATATATTTATTTTTATATTTATTTATTTTTATATATATTTATTTATTTTTATATTTATTTATCTTTATATTTATTTATTTTTGTATTTATTTATTTTTATATTTATTTATTTATTTATTTCTATATTTATTTATTTATTTATTTTTATATATATTTTATTACTTATTTTAATATTTATTTATTTTTATATTTATTTTTATATATATTTATTTTTATATTTATTTATTTTTATATATATTTATTTTTATACTTATTTATTTTTATATATATTTATTTATTTTTATATTTATTTATTTTTATATATATTTATTTTTATATTTATTTATTTTTATATTTATTTATTTTTATATTTATTTATTTTCATATTTATTTATTTTTATATTTATTTATTTCTATATTTATTTATTTTTATATATATTTTATTATTTATTTATTTTTATATTTATTTATTTATTTATTTTTATATTTATTTTTATATATATTTATTTTTATATTTATTTATTTTTATATTCATTTATTTTTTTATTTTTGTATATATTTATTTATTTATTTTTATATATATTTATTTTTATATTTATTTATTTTTATATTTATTTATTTTTATATTTATTTATTTATTTATTTTTATATATATTTAATTATTTATTTTAATATTTATTTATTTTGATATATATTTATTTTTATATATATTTATTTTTATATTTATTTTTTTTATATATATTTATTTATTTTTATATATATTTATTTTTTTATTTATTTATTTTTATATTTATTTATTTTTATATTTATTTATTTTTATATTTATTTATTTATTTATTTCTGTATTTATTTATTTTATATATATTTTATTATTTATTTTTATATTTATTTATATATTTATTTTTATATTTATTTTTATATATATTTATTTTTATATTTATTTATTTTTATATATATTTATTTATTTTTATATTTATTTTACTTACATGGCCACTTACTTACGCACTTACTTACCCACTTTCTTACTTAGACACTTACCGACTTACATACCCACTTACTTAGCCACTTACCCACTTCCTTACTTACCCACTTACATACTTACCCACTTGCCCACTTATTTACCCACTTACTTACTCACTTACTTACTCACTTACTTAGTTACCCACTTACTCACTTACCCACTTCCTTACTTACCCTTTTACCCACTTCCTTACTTAGCAACTTACATACTTACCCACTTGCCCACTTACTTACCCACTTACTTACTCACTTACTTAGTTACCCACTTACTTACTTACCCACTTACTTACTTACCCACTTACTTACCAACTTACTTTCCAACTTACTTACATACCCACTTATTTACTTACCCAATTACTTACTTACCCACTTACTTACTTACCCACTCACGTACCCACTTACCCACTTACTTACTTACTCACTTAGCCACTTAATTACTTACTCACTTACCCACTTACTCACTTACTTACCAACTTACTTACTTACTCACTTACCCACTTACTCACTTACTTACTTTGCAATTACCCACTTACATACCCACTTACCCACTTACTTACTTACCCACTTACTAACCTACCCACGTACTTACTTATCCACTTACTTACTTACCGACTTACCCTATTACTTACCCATTTACTTAGTTACCCACTTAATTACTTACTCACTTACCCACTTACTCACTTACTTACTTACCAACTTACTTTCTTACTCACTTACCCACTTAATCACTTTCCCACTTACTTACTTTGCCAATTACCCACTTACATACCCACTTACCCACTTACTTACTTACTCACTTACTTACCCACTCACGTACCCACTTACTTACTTAACCACTTACCGACTTACTTACTTACTTACATTCGCACTTACTTACCCACTTAATTACTTACCCACTTACTTACCTACCCACTTACTTAGTTACCCACTTACTTACTGACTTGCCCACTTAGTTACCTACTTACTTACTTATCCACTTACCTACTTACCCACTTACTTATCCACTTACTTACTTACCCACTTACTTACTTATCCACTAACTTAACCACTTACTTACTTACCCACTTACTCACTTACCTATTTACTTACTCACTTACCCATTTACTTCCTTACCTACTTACTTACCCACATACTTAGCCACTTACCCACTTACTTAACCACTTACCGACTTACTTACTTACCTACTTACCCACTAACTTACTTACCCACTTAATTACTTACCCACTTACTTAGTTACCCACTTTCTTACTTACAAACTTACCGACTTACTTACTTAGCCACTTACCCACTTACTTACTTACCCACTTACTTACCCACTTACATACCCACTTATTTACTTACCCAATTACTTACTTACCCACTTACTTAGTTACCCACTTACTTACTGACTTGCCCACTTAGTTACCTACTTACTTACTTATCCACTTACCTACTTACCCACTTACTTATCCACTTACTTACTCACTTACTTACTTACCCACTTACTTACTTATCCACTTACCCACTAACTTAACCACTTACTTACTTACCCACTTACTCACTTACCTATTTACTTACTCACTTACCCATTTACTTCCTTACCTAATTTACTTACCCACATACTTAGCCACTTACCCACTTACTAAACCACTTACCGACTTACTTACTTACCTACTTACCCACTAACTTACTTACCCACTTAATTACTTACCCACTTACCCACTTACTTAGTTACCCACTTTCTTACTTACAAACTTACCGACTTACTTACTTAGCCACTTACCCACTTACTTACCCACTTACATACCCACTTACTTACCTACTTACCTACCCACTTACTTACATACCCACTTACTTTCCGACTTACCCACTTACTTACCCATTTACTTAATTACCCACTTGCTTAGCCACTTACCCACTTTCTAACTTACTTACCCACTAACTTACTTACCCACTTATCTACTTACTTACCCATTTACCCACTTACTTAACCACTTACCCACTTACTTACTTACCCACTTACTTACTCACTTACCTATTTACTTACTTACCCATTTACATACCCACTTACTTACTCACACCTTACTTACTCACTTACTTAGCCACTTACCGACTTACTTACGCACTTACTTACTCACTAAGCCACTTACGTAATTACTCACTTACCCACTTATCCACTTATTCACTTACTTACTTTTCCAATTACCCACTTACTTACTTTCCCACTTACACACTTACTTACTTTCCCACTTACTTACCCACTTACTTACTTACGCACTTACTAACCTCCTTACCCACTTACTTACTTACCCACTTACTTACCCAGCTACCTACTTACTTATCCACGTACTTACTCACCCACTTACTTATTTGCGCACTTATCCACTTATTTACCCACTTACTTATCCACTTACTTACCCACTTACTTATCCACTTAGCCACTTACCCACTTACTTACTTACCCACTTACTTACCCCTTACTTACTTACCCACTTACTTACTAACTTACCCACTTACTTACTTAGCCACTTACCGACTTACTTACCCACTTACTTACTCACTTAGCCACTTACTTGCTTACCCACTTACTTACTCACTAAGCCACTTACTTACTTACCCACTTACGTACTCACTTACTTACTTACCCACTAACTTACTTACCCTCTTACTTACTTACCCACTTACCCACTTACTTACTTACCCACTTACTTACTTACCAACTTACTTACCTCTTTACCCACTTACTTACTTACCCAGTTACCTACTTACTTATCCACTTACTTACCCACTTACTTAATTATTAAGTAACTTACCCACTAACTTATCCACTTACCCACTTATTTACTTAGCCACTTACTTACTTTGCCAGTTACCCACTTACTTACTTACCCATTTACTTTCTCATTTACTTTCCCTTTTAATTGCCCACTTACTTACCCACATACTTAGCCTTTTACGTAGTTACTCACTTACGTAGTTACCCACTTACGTAGTTACCCACTTACGTAGTTACCCACTTACGTACTTACCCACTTACGTACTTACCCACTTACGTACTTAGCCACTTACTTACTTAACCACTGACCCCCTTACTTAATTACCCACTTACTTATCTACTTACTTTCTTACTTACCCACTTAGCCACTTACTTACCCACTTACTTACCCTCTTACCTACTTACCCACTTACATACTTAGCCACTTACTTACTTACCCACTTACTTAATTATCCACTTACCAACCCACTTGCTTACTAACCCACTTACTTAGTTAACCATTTACTTACCCACTTACTTACTTGCCGACTAACTTACTTACCAACTTAATTACCCCCTTACTTACCCACTTAGTTACATACCCAATTACTTACCTAGTTACCCACTTACCCACTTACTTATTTACCCACTTACTTACTAAGCCACTTACCCACTTACTTAGTTACTTACTTACCCACGTACTTAGCCGCTTACTTACCTACCTACTTACTTACCCACTTACTCACTTACTTACCCACTTACTTACCCCCTTACTTACTTACATAGCCACTTACCCACTTACTAACTTACCCACTTACTTTCCCCCTTAGTTGCCCACTTACTTATCCGCTTACATACTTAACCACTTACTTACTTACCCACTTTCTTAGCCACTTACTTACTTAGCCACTTACCCACTTACTTACTTACTTACTCACTTATCCACTTACCGACTTACTTACCCACTTACTTACTCACTTAGCCTCTTACATAATTACTCACTTACCCACTTATCCACTTACTTACCTACTTACTTACTTATTCACTTACTTACTTTTCCAATTACCCACTTACTTACTTTCCCACTTACACACTTACTTACTTTACCACTTACCCACTTACTTACTTACCCACTTACTTACTTACCCAGCTACCTACTTAGCCACTTACTTACGTACTCACATACTTACCCACTAAGTTACTTACCAACTTACTTACCCACTTACTTACCCACTTACTTACCCACTTACTTACTTACCGACTTACTTACTTTGCCAGTTACCCACTGACTTACCCACTTACTTACCCACTTACTTACCCCCTTACTTACCCACTTACTTACTTACCCACTTACTTACTTACCCACTTACTTACTTACCCACTTATTTACCCACTTACTTACTTAACCACTTACTAACCCACTTACCTACCCACTTACCTACCCACTTGCTTACCCACTTACTTAGTTAACCATTTACTTACCCAGCTACTTACTTGCCGACTGACTTACCAACTTAATTACCCCCTTACTTACCCACTTACTTACTTAGTTAACCACTTACCCACTTACTTACTTCGTTACCCACTTAACCACTTACTTCCTTACCCTCTTTTCCACTTACTTACTAAGCCACTTACCCACTTACTTAGTTACTTACCCACTTACTTACTTCTCACTTACTTACTTATCCACTTATTAAGTTGCCCACTTACCCACTTACCTACTTACTTACTTACTTACCCACTTACTTACTTACTTACCCACTTACTAACTTACTTAGCCACTTACTAACTTACTTAGCCACTTACTAACTTACCCACTTCCTTACTTACCCACTTACCCACTTCCTTACTTACCCACTTACAAACTTACCCACTTACTTACTTACCCACTTACTTAGTTACCCACTTACTTAGCCACTTACTTACCCACTTACTGACTTAGCCACTTACCCCCTTTCTTACTTACCCACTTACTTACTTACCCACTTACTTAGTTACCCACTTACTTAGTTACCCACTTACTTATCCACTTACTTACTTACCCACTTACTTACCAACTTACTTACTTATCCTCTTACTTATTTAGTTGCCCAATTACCCACTTACTTACTTACCCATTTACCTACTTACTTACTTACCCACTTACTTGCCCACTTACTTACTTAATTACCCACTTACTTACCAACTTACTTACTTACCCACTTCCTTACTTACCCACTTCCTTACTTACCCACTTACTTAGTTACCCACTTACTTAGTTATCCACTTACTTATCCACTTACTTACTTACCCACTTACTTAATTACCCACTTAATTACTTAGCCACTTACCGACTTACTTACCCACTTACTTACCCACTTACTTACTCACTTACCCACTTACTCTTTTACCAACTTACTTACTTATCCTCTTACAGTCTTACCCATTTACTTACCTACCCACTTACTTACCCACTAACTTACTTACCCACTTACTTACTTAGCCACTTACTTACTTAACCACTTACTGACCCACTTACCCACTTACTTACTTATCCACTTACCTTCTTACTTTCTTACCATCTTACTTACCCACATACTTACTTACTTACCCACTTACTTACCAACTTACTTACTTACTTACTTACTTACGCACTTCCTTACTTACCCACTTACCCACTTACAAACTTACCCACTTACTTACTAAGCCACTTACCCATTTACTTAGTTACTTACTTACCCACGTACTTACTTAGCCACTTACTTACCTACCTACTTACTTACCCACTTACTTACCCCCTTACTTACTAACATAGCCACTTACCCACTTACTAACTTACCCACTTACTTACTTACTTACTCACTTATCCACTTACCGACTTACTTACCCACTTACTTACTCACTTAGCCTCTTACATAATTACTCACTTACCCACTTATCCACTTACTTACCCACTTACTTAATTATTCACTTACTTTTCCAATTACCCACTTACTTACTTTCCCACTTACTTACTTTACCACTTACTTACCCACTTACTTACTTACCCACTTACTTACCCACTTATTTACTTACCCAGCTACCTACTTATCCACTTACTTACGTACTCACTTACATACTTACCCACTAACTTACTTACCCTTTTATCCACTTACTTACTTACCCACTTAGTTACTTACCAACTTACTTACCCACTTACTTACCCACTTACTTACTTACCCACTTACTTACTTACCGACTTACTTACTTTGCCAGTTACCCACTGACTTACCCACTTACTTACCCACTTACTTACCCCCTTACTTAGCCACTTACTTACTTACCCACTTACTTACTTACCCACTTACCCACTTACTTACTTACCCACTTACTTACTTACCCACTTACTTAGTTACCCACTTACCAACCCACTTACCTACCCACTTACCTACCCACTTGCTTACTTACCCACATACTTAGTTAACCATTTACTTACCCAGCTACTTACTTGCCGACTTACTTACCAACTTAATTACCCCCGTACTTACCCACTTAGTTACTTACCCACTTACTTAGTTACCCACTTACTTCCTTACCCACTTACTTACTAAGCCACTTACCCACTTGCTAAGTTACTTACCCACTTACTAACTTCTCACTTACTTACTTATCCACTTATTTAGTTGCCCTCTTACCCACTTACCTACTTACTTAGTTACTTACTTACCCACTTACTTACTTACTTACCCACTTACTTACCCACTTACTTACCCAATTACTTACCCACTTACTTACCCACTTACCAAACCACTTGCTTACTTACCCACTTACTTAGTTAACCATTTACTTACCCAGCTACTTACTTGCCGACTGACTTACCAACTTAATTACCCCCTTACTTACCCACTTACTTACTTAGTTATCCACTTACCCACTTACTTACTTAGTTACCCACTTACCCACTTACTTACCCTCTTACCCACTTACTTACTAAGCCACTTACCCACTTACTTAGTTACTTACCCACTTACTTACTTCTCACTTACTTACTTATCCACTTATTTAGTTGCCCACTTACCTACTTACTTACTTACCCCCTTACTTACCCACTTACTTACTTACTTACTTACCCACTTACTTACCCACTTACTTACTTACCCACTTACTTACCCACTTCATTTCTTACCCACTTACTTACTTACCCACTTACCCACTTACTTAGTTACTCACTTACTTAGCCAATTACTTACCCACTTACTGACTTAGCCACTTACCCACTTCCTTACTTACCCACTTACTTAGCTACCCACTTACTTAGTTACCCACTTACTTATCCACTTACTTACCCACTTACTTACCAACTTACTTACTTATCCACTTACTTATTTAGTTCCCCAATTACCCACTTACTTACTTACCCATTTACCTACTTACTTACTTACCCACTTACTTACCCACTTACTTGCCCACTTACTTACTTACCCACTTACTTAATTAGCCACTTACTTACCAACTTACTTACTTACTTACCCACTTCCTTACTTACCCACTTACAAACTTACCCACTTACTTACTTACCCACTTACTTAGTTACCCACTTACTTAGTTATCCACTTACTTACCCACTTACTTACACACTTACTTACTCACTTACCCACTTACTCTTTTAGCCACTAACTTACTTATCCTCTTACCGACTTACTTACAGTCTTACCCATTTACTTACCTACCCACTTACTTACCCACTAACTTACTTACCCACTTACTTACTTAGCCACTTACTTACTTACCCACTTACTTACCAACTTACTTACTTATCCTCTTACTTATTTAGTTGCCCAATTACCCACTTACTTACTTACCCATTTACCTACTTACTTACTTACCCACTTACTTGCCCACTTACTTACTTAATTACCCACTTACTTACCAACTTACTTACTTACCCACTTCCTTACTTACCCACTTCCTTACTTACCCACTTACTTAGTTACCCACTTACTTAGTTATCCACTTACTTATCCACTTACTTACTTACCCACTTACTTAATTACCCACTTAATTACTTAGCCACTTACCGACTTACTTACCCACTTACTTACACACTTACGTACTCACTTACCCACTTACCCACTTACTCTTTTACCCACTTACTTACTTATCCTCTTACAGTCTTACCCATTTACTTACCTACCCACTTACTTACCCACTAACTTACTTACCCACTTACTTACTTAGCCACTTACTTACTTAACCACTTACTGACCCACTTACCCACTTACTTACTTATCCACTTACCTTCTTACTTTCTTACCATCTTACTTACTTACCCACATACTTACTTACTTACCCACTTACTTACCAACTTACTTACTTACTTACTTACTTACCCACTTCCTTACTTACCCACTTACAAACTTACCCACTTACTTACTAAGCCACTTACCCATTTACTTAGTTACTTACTTACCCACGTACTTACTTAGCCACTTACTTACCTACCTACTTACTTACCCACTTACTTACCCCCTAACTTACTAACATGGCCACTTACCCACTTACTAACTTACCCACTTACTTACTTACGTACTCACTTATCCACTTACCGACTTACTTACCCACTTACTTACTCACTTAGCCTCTTACATAATTACTCACTTACCCACTTATCCACTTACTTACCCACTTACTTAATTATTCACTTACTTTTCCAATTACCCACTTACTTACTTTCCCACTTACTTACTTTACCACTTACCCACTTACTTACCCACTTACTTACTTACCCACTTACTTACCCACTTATTTACTTACCCAGCTACCTACTTATCCACTTACTTACGTACTCACATACATACTTACCCACTAACTTACTTACCCTTTTATCCACTTACTTACTTACCCACTTAGTTACTTACCAACTTACTTACCCACTTACTTACCCACTTACTTACTTGCCCACTTACTTACTTACCGACTTACTTACTTTGCCAGTTACCCACTGACTTACCCACTTACTTACCCCCTTACTTAGCCACTTACTTACTTACCCACTTACTTACTGACCCACTTACTTACTTACCCACTTACCCACTTACTTACTTACCCACTTACTTAGTTACCCACTTACCAACCCACTTACCTACCCACTTACCTACCCACTTGCTTACTTACCCACATACTTAGTTAACCATTTACTTACCCAGCTACTTACTTGCCGACTTACTTACCAACTTAATTACCCCCGTACTTACCCACTTAGTTACTTACCCACTTACTTAGTTACCCACTTACCCACTTACTTCCTTACCCACTTACTTACTAAGCCACTTACCCACTTACTAAGTTACTTACCCACTTACTAACTTCTCACTTACTTACTTATCCACTTATTTAGTTGCCCTCTTACCCACTTACCTACTTACTTAGTTACTTACTTACCCACTTACTTACTTACTTACCCACTTACTTACCCACTTACTTACTTACCCAATTACTTACCCACTTACTTACCCACTTACCACACCACTTGCTTACTTACCCACTTACTTAGTTAACCATTTACTTACCCAGCTACTTACTTGCCGACTGACTTACCAACTTAATTACCCCCTTACTTACCCACTTACTTACTTAGTTATCCACTTACCCACTTACTTACTTAGTTACCCACTTACCCACTTACTTACCCTCTTACCCACTTACTTACTAAGCCACTTACCCACTTACTTAGTTACTTACCCACTTACTTACTTCTCACTTACTTACTTATCCACTTATTTAGTTGCCCACTTACCTACTTACTTACCCACTTACCTACTTACTTACTTACCCCCTTACTTACCCACTTACTTACTTACTTACCCACTTACTTACCCACTTACTTACTTACCCACTTACTTACCCACTTCATTTCTTACCCACTTACCTACTTCCTTACTTACCCACTTACAAACTTACCCACTTACTTACTTACCCACTTACTTAGTTACTCACTTACTTAGCCAATTACTTACCCACTTACTGACTTAGCCACTTACCCACTTCCTTACTTACCCACTTACAAACTTACCCACTTACTTACTTACCCACTTACTTAGCTACCCACTTACTTAGTTACCCACTTACTTAGTTACCCACTTACTTACCCACTTACTTACCAACTTACTTACTTATCCACTTACTTATTTAGTTGCCCAATTACCCACTTACTTACTTACCCATTTACCTACTTACTTACTTACCCACTTACTTACCCACTTACTTGCCCACTTACTTACTTACCCACTTACTTAATTAGCCACTTACTTACTTACTTACCCACTTACTTAGTTACCCACTTACCAACCCACTTACCTACCCACTTACCTACCCACTTGCTTACTTACCCACATACTTAGTTAACCATTTACTTACCCAGCTACTTACTTGCCGACTTACTTACCAACTTAATTACCCCCGTACTTACCCACTTAGTTACTTACCCACTTACTTAGTTACCCACTTACCCACTTACTTCCTTACCCACTTACTTACTAAGCCACTTACCCACTTACTAAGTTACTTACCCACTTACTAACTTCTCACTTACTTACTTATCCACTTATTTAGTTGCCCTCTTACCCACTTACCTACTTACTTAGTTACTTACTTACCCACTTACTTACTTACTTACCCACTTACTTACCCACTTACTAACTTACCCAATTACTTACCCACTTACTTACCCACTTACCAAACCACTTGCTTACTTACCCACTTACTTAGTTAACCATTTACTTACCCAGCTACTTACTTGCCGACTGACTTACCAACTTAATTACCCCCTTACTTACCCACTTACTTACTTAGTTATCCACTTACCCACTTACTTACTTAGTTACCCACTTACCCACTTACTTACCCTCTTACCCACTTACTTACTAAGCCACTTACCCACTTACTTAGTTACTTACCCACTTACTTACTTCTCACTTACTTACTTATCCACTTATTTAGTTGCCCACTTACCTACTTACTTACCCACTTACCTACTTACTTACTTACCCCCTTACTTACCCACTTACTTACTTACTTACCCACTTACTTACCCACTTACTTACTTACCCACTTACTTACCCACTTCATTTCTTACCCACTTACCCACTTCCTTACTTACCCACTTACAAACTTACCCACTTACTTACTTACCCACTTACTTAGTTACTCACTTACTTAGCCAATTACTTACCCACTTACTGACTTAGCCACTTACCCACTTCCTTACTTACCCACTTACAAACTTACCCACTTACTTACCCACTTACTTAGCTACCCACTTACTTAGTTACCCACTTACTTATCCACTTACTTACCCACTTACTTACCAACTTACTTACTTATCCACTTACTTATTTAGTTGCCCAATTACCCACTTACTTACTTACCCATTTACCTACTTACTTACTTACCCACTTACTTGCCCACTTACTTACTTAATTACCCACTTACTTACCAACTTACTTACTTACCCACTTCCTTACTTACCCACTTCCTTACTTACCCACTTACTTAGTTACCCACTTACTTAGTTATCCACTTACTTATCCACTTACTTACTTACCCACTTACTTAATTACCCACTTAATTACTTAGCCACTTACCGACTTACTTACCCACTTACTTACCCACTTACTTACACACTTACTTACTCACTTACCCACTTACTCTTTTACCCACTTACTTACTTATCCTCTTACAGTCTTACCCATTTACTTACCTACCCACTAACTTACTTACCCACTTACTTACTTAGCCACTTACTTACCAACTTACTTACTTACCCACTTCCTTACTTACCCACTTACAAACTTACCCACTTACTTACTTACCCACTTACTTAGTTACCCACTTACTTAGTTATCCACTTACTTATCCACTTACTTACTTACCCACTTACTTAATTACCCACTTAATTACTTAGCCACTTGCCGACTTACTTACCCACTTACTTACCCACTTACTTACACACTTACTTACTCACTTACCCACTTACTCTTTTACCCACTTACTTACTTATCCTCTTACCGACTTACTTACAGTCTTACCCATTTACTTACCTACCCACTTACTTACCCACTAACTTACTTACCCACTTACTTACTTACCCACTTACTTACTTAGCCACTTACTTACTTACCCACTTACTTACCAACTTACTTACTTATCCTCTTACTTATTTAGTTGCCCAATTACCCACTTACTTACTTACCCATTTACCTACTTACTTACTTACCCACTTACTTGCCCACTTACTTACTTAATTACCCACTTACTTACCAACTTACTTACTTACCCACTTCCTTACTTACCCACTTCCTTACTTACCCACTTACTTAGTTACCCACTTACTTAGTTATCCACTTACTTATCCACTTACTTACTTACCCACTTACTTAATTACCCACTTAATTACTTAGCCACTTACCGACTTACTTACCCACTTACTTACCCACTTACTTACACACTTACTTACTCACTTACCCACTTACTCTTTTACCCACTTACTTACTTATCCTCTTACAGTCTTACCCATTTACTTACCTACCCACTAACTTACTTACCCACTTACTTACTTAGCCACTTACTTACTTAACCACTTACTGACCCACTTACTTACTTATCCACTTACCTTCTTACTTTCTTACCATCTTACTTACTTACCCACATACTTACTTACTTACCCACTTACTTACCAACTTACTTACTTACTTACTTACCCACTTCCTTACTTACCCACTTACCCACGTACAAACTTACCCACTTACTTACTAAGCCACTTACCCATTTACTTAGTTACTTACTTACCCACGTACTTACTTAGCCACTTACTTACCTACCTACTTACTTACCCACTTACTTACCCCCTAACTTACTAACATAGCCACTTACCCACTTACTAACTTAGCCACTTACTTACTTACTTACTCACTTATCCACTTACCGACTTACTTACCCACTTACTTACTCACTTAGCCTCTTACATAATTACTCACTTACCCACTTTTCCACTTACTTACCCACTTACTTAATTATTCACTTACTTTTCCAAATACCCACTTACTTACTTTCCCACTTACTTACTTTACCACTTACCCACTTACTTACCCACTTACTTACTTACCCACTTACTTACCCACTTATTTACTTACCCAGCTACCTACTTATCCACTTACTTACGTACTCACTTACATACTTACCCACTAACTTACTTACCCTTTTATCCACTTACTTACTTACCCACTTAGTTACTTACCAACTTACTTACCCACTTACTTACCCACTTACTTACTTACCCACTTACTTACTTACCGACTTACTTACTTTGCCAGTTACCCACTGACTTACCCACTTACTTACCCACTTACTTACCCCCTTACTTACCCACTTACTTACTTACCCACTTACTTACTTACCCACTTACTTACTTACCCACTTACTTACTTACCCACTTACTTAGTTACCCACTTACCAACCCACTTACCTACCCACTTACCTACCCACTTGCTTACTTACCCACATACTTAGTTAACCATTTACTTACCCAGCTACTTACTTGCCGACTTACTTACCAACTTAATTACCCCCGTACTTACCCACTTAGTTACTTACCCACTTACTTAGTTAGCCACTTACCCACTTACTTCCTTACCCACTTACTTACTAAGCCACTTACCCACTTACTAAGTTACTTACCCACTTACTAACTTCTCACTTACTTACTTATCCACTTATTTAGTTGCCCTCTTACCCACTTACCTACTTACTTACTTACTTACTTACCCACTTACTTACTTACTTACCCACTTACTTACTTACCCAATTACTTACCCACTTACTTACCCACTTACCAAACCACTTGCTTACTTACCCACTTACTTAGTTAACCATTTACTTACCCAGCTACTTACTTGCCGACTGACTTACCAACTTAATTACCCCCTTTTTTACCCACTTACTTACCTAGTTAGCCACTTACCCACTTACTTACCTAGTTACCCACTTACTTACTAAGCCACTTACCCACTTACTTAGTTACTTACCCACTTACTTACTTACTTATCCACTTATTTAGTTGCCCACTTACCTACTTACTTACCCACTTACCTACTTACTTACTTACCCCCTTACTTACCCACTTACTTACTTACTTACCCACTTACTTACCCACTTACTTACTTACCCACTTACTTACCCACTTCATTTTTTACCCACTTACCCACTTCCTTACTTACCCACTTACAAACTTACCCACTTACTTACTTACCCACTTACTTAGTTACTCACTTACTTAGCCAATTACTTACCCACTTACTGACTTAGCCACTTACCCACTTCCTTACTTACCCACTTACAAACTTACCCACTTACTTACTTACCCACTTACTTAGCTACCCACTTACTTAGTTACCCACTTACTTATCCACTTACTTACCCACTTACTTACCAACTTACTTACTTATCCACTTACTTATTTAGTTGCCCAATTACCCACTTACTTACTTACCCATTTACCTACTTACTTACTTACCCACTTACTTGCCCACTTACTTACTTACCCGCTTACTTAATTAGCCACTTACTTACCAACTTACTTACTTACTTACCCACTTCCTTACTTACCCACTTACAAACTTACCCACTTACTTACTTACCCACTTACTTAGTTACCCACTTACTTAGTTATCCACTTACTTATCCACTTACTTACTTACCCACTTACTTAATTACCCACTTAATTACTTAGCCACTTACCGACTTACTTACCCACTTACTTACACACTTACTTACTCACTTACCCACTTACTCTTTTACCCACTTACTTATCCTCTTACCGACTTACTTACAGTCTTACCCATTTACTTACCTACCCACTTACTTACCCACTAACTTACTTACCCACTTACTTACTTAGCCACTTACTTACTTAACCACTTACTGATCCACTTATCCACTTACTTACTTACCCACTTACCTACTTACTTTCTTACCATCTTACCTACCCACTTACTTACTTACTTACCCACTTACTTACCAACTTACTTACTTACTTACTTAGCCACTTCCTTACTTATCCACTTACCCACTTCCTTACTTACCCACTTACAAACTTACCCACTTACTTACTAAGCCACTTACCCACTGACTTAGTTACTTTCTTAGTTACTTACTTACCCCCTTACTTACTTACATATCCTTTTACCCACTTACTAACTTACCCACTTACTTACTTATTTACTCACTTATCCACTTACCGACTTACTTACCCACTTACTTACTCACTTAGCCTCTTACATAATTACTCACTTACCCACTTACTTATTCACTTACTTACTTTTCCAATTACCCACTTACTTTCCCATTTACACTCTTACTTACTTTACCACTTACCCACTTACTTACCCACTTACTTACTTACCCACTTAGTTACTTACCAACTTACTTACCCACTTACTTACCCACTTACTTACTTACCCACTTACTTACTTACCGACTTACTTACTTTGCCAGTTACCCACTGACTTACCCACTTACTTACCCACTTACTTACCCCCTTACTTACCCACTTACTTACTTACCCACTTACTTACTTACCCACTTACTTACTTACCCACTTACTTACTTACCCACTTACTTAGTTACCCACTTACCAACCCACTTACCTACCCACTTACCTACCCACTTGCTTACTTACCCACATACTTAGTTAACCATTTACTTACCCAGCTACTTACTTGCCGACTTACTTACCAACTTAATTACCCCCGTACTTACCCACTTAGTTACTTACCCACTTACTTAGTTAGCCACTTACCCACTTACTTCCTTACCCACTTACTTACTAAGCCACTTACCCACTTACTAAGTTACTTACCCAGTTACTAACTTCTCACTTACTTACTTATCCACTTATTTAGTTGCCCACTTACCTACTTACTTACCCACTTACCTACTTACTTACTTACCCACTTACTTACTTACTTACCCACTTACTTACCCACTTACTTACCCACTTCATTTCTTACCCACTTACCCACTTCCTTACTTACCCACTTACAAACTTACCCACTTACTTACTTACCCACTTACTTAGTTACTCACTTACTTAGCCAATTACTTACCCACTTACTGACTTAGCCACTTACCCACTTCCTTACTTACCCACTTCCTTACTTACCCACTGACAAACTTACCCACTTACTTACTTACCCACTTACTTAGCTACCCACTTACTTAGTTACCCACTTACTTATCCACTTACTTACCCACTTACTTACCAACTTACTTACTTATCCACTTACTTATTTAGTTCCCCAATTACCCACTTACTTACTTACCCATTTACCTACTTACTTACTTACCCACTTACTTACCCACTTACTTGCCCACTTACTTACTTACACACTTACTTAATTAGCCACTTACTTACCAACTTACTTACTTACTTACCCACTTCCTTACTTACCCACTTACAAACTTACCCACTTACTTACTTACCCACTTACTTAGTTACCCACTTACTTAGTTATCCACTTACTTATCCACTTACTTACTTACCCACTTACTTAATTACCCACTTAATTACTTAGCCACTTACTGACTTACTTACCCACTTACTTACCCACTTACTTACACACTTACTTACTCACTTACCCACTTACTCTTTTAGCCACTTACTTACTTATCCTCTTACCGACTTACTTACAGTCTTACCCATTTACTTACCTACCCACTTACTTACCCACTAACTTACTTACCCACTTACTTACTTAGCCACTTACTTACTTACCCACTTACTTACCAACTTACTTACTTATCCTCTTACTTATTTAGTTGCCCAATTACCCACTTACTTACTTACCCATTTACCTACTTACTTACTTACCCACTTACTTGCCCACTTACTTACTTAATTACCCACTTACTTACCAACTTACTTACTTACCCACTTCCTTACTTACCCACTTCCTTACTTACCCACTTCCTTACTTACCCACTTACTTAGTTACCCACTTACTTAGTTATCCACTTACTTATCCACTTACTTACTTACCCACTTACTTAATTACCCACTTAATTACTTAGCCACTTACCGACTTACTTACCCACTTACTTACACACTTACGTACACACTTTGTAACGTGGAAATATAATTTATACTTCCACGTACATAGTTTATATAATTAATATAATTCTATTTCATTTTATTATTAGTTTTAGTTTATTTTATTAGTTTATATAATTAATTTTACTTCATTTTATTATTAGTTTCAGCTTATTTTATTAGTTTATATAATTAATATAATTTTACTTCATTTTATTATTAGTTTCAGTTTATTTTATTAGTTTATATAATTAATATAATTTTACTTAATTTTATTATTAATTTTAGTTTATTATTTGTAGTTAAGTTCATTTTATTATTTCAGTGAGTCCCCCTACTGTGACAACAACCCACACACAAACACACATCGTATTATTACAAACACACGTCGCTGTTTTAATTCATTGGTTTAACCAGTGTTTGTTTGCTACACAACTAGCGTAATAATTCTCATGTAGTTTATCGGGTTACTGACATAAGTAGCAAAGGTTTTGTCACAGTAGGGGCGATTCTCACAAGACAAGAAACCGCCCTACAAGTCTCGGAAGTTGGACATACAATTGAAGAGCCGACTGATTTCACGAAAGTGAACTCGGTTGTATATTTTCCTAAAGATACTTAACCTGTGGGTTAGGTGTCAAATAAATTACATCGCGGCTTCGGCTGGCGGTTCTCACAAGTGGCTTCGTGTCGCCTGTTCTCACAAGTGGCCTCGTGTCGCCTGTTCTCACAAGTGGCTTCGTGTCGCCTGTTCTCACAAGTGGCCTCGTGTCGCCTGTTCTCACAAGTGGCTTCGTGTCGCCTGTTCTCACAAGTGGCCTCGTGTCGCCTGTTCTCACAAGTGGCTTCGTGTCGCCTGTTCTCACAAGTGGCCTCGTGTCGCCTGTTCTCACAAGTGGCTTCGTGTCGCCTGTTCTCACAAGTGGCCTCGTGTCGCCTGTTCTCACAAGTGGCTTCGTGTCGCCTGTTCTCACAAGTGGCCTCGTGTCGCCTGTTCTCACAAGTGGCTTCGTGTCGCCTGTTCTCACAAGTGGCCTCGTGTCGCCTGTTCTCACAAGTGGCTTCGTGTCGCCTGTTCTCACAAGTGGCTTCGTGTCGCCTGTTCTCACAAGTGGCTTCGTGTCGCCTGTTCTCACAAGTGACTTCGTGTCGCCTGTTCTCACAAGTGGCTTCGTGTCGCCTGTTCTCACAAGTGGCCTCGTGTCGCCTGTTCTCACAAGTGGCTTCGTGTCGCTTGTTCCCACCAGTAGTATTGTAAAGTAGAATTTCGTAGAATAAGTTATTTTCTAGGATATATTAGCTGTAAGAACCTTTGTACATATTGTATTTATCAGTAATACGACGAACGTGTGAACCAAGGAAGAAGCCGAGGGTAAAGCCGAACCGTCTACCAAGCACGCCGCCCGAACCCGCCGAAGACCGTGGTACGAAACCGCCGAACGTTGCCGCCGATCCGAATTTACCGAAAACCGAGTGCAGTACTCGGGTACCGACCAATACGCGATCCCTCAGGCCGAATATATCCATACCAAGGTTGTCGTAGTTATCGTATTTCATGAATTGTAATTGAATTATTTAAGAGAAAATAATAAAGAGAATATTAATTTAACCCCCGAAAGGGTAAATATATCGTCTTCTCACTTAAGGTTAGTGGATCCGTAAGTACACCCTGGACTCGTCTGAGCTACCTCAGCCGATGAAGAAAACCACGTTGCAAATGGCGCCCGAGCAGGGACCCGATTCCGAGTCGCAATGCGGAAAGAAAAGAGCGACCGCCAACGAGGAAGAATCGGGCCAAATTTACGAGAAGCACGATAACCTCACGACGAGTAAAACCTTGAGCCATAACTCAACCGGCTGGATATATGTGTTAAGAAAAGAGCAACTGATCGAGCACTGCCGGAAAATCGGCATACCCACCACCGGTTACACCGTAGAGTACCTACGAAAGCAGCTGGCGGAGAACATCCATAATAAACGACGCAGAGCATCCGCCGAAGACTTGCTTCGTGAATTGGAAAAAGAAGTACAGTCGGCAGAGCGAAGTATCGTCAGCGAGGAGGAAGTTCGTTTAGTAGTACCCCCGAAGCCGGACAGGGGAAACCCTTCCGACGCCGAGATCATAGCGGCTATCCAACGATGGAATCTTTCGTTTTCGGGGGATACCGACGTGATGGAATTCCTGGAACGCTTTGAGGAGCTTGCTGAAAGTTACCACTTACCGCTCGACCGACTACTGCCCACGATGTT
This sequence comes from Pollenia amentaria, assembly GCA_943735925.1. Lineage (NCBI taxonomy): Eukaryota > Metazoa > Arthropoda > Insecta > Diptera > Polleniidae > Pollenia > Pollenia amentaria. The sequence goes on from OX031006.1 coordinate 98,037,057, forward strand.
AAGTATGCTTCGCGGCAACGCCCTCAAGTGGTATCGGGTAAAACGAGCCTCCATCGGCACCTGGCTCTCCTTTAAGGAGGAAATACAAAAATTCTTTCTGCCGAACCGATATCTCGCCCAGCTAGAACAAAATTTTTATAACCGGAAGCAAAATGGCCGAGAGCGTGCCAAGGAATACATTCTTATAATGTTAACCCTTTCAAACCAGCACCCTCACCTCCGGAAACAAAACCACCTTGACAGAATCTACGACGGCCTGCGCACCGAGTACAGGCATTACGTCCGCCGGAATGACTTTACCACCCTAGACGAACTTATTTGCCTCACGGATGAGTTCGAGGCCCTTAAACGCGAAGAACGACCATCAACCTCGCACATGATAGGGGAGGCCCCCTATGAGCGCGCCACGAGTTGTTGGAGATGCAAGGGGCCAGGCCATACCCGAAGGGAGTGCATCAACCCATTCAGACTGTTCTGTTCGCATTGTGGACAAGAAGGCGTACTATCACGGGCATGCGACTGCCGACAACATCATTCTAGTACGGTAGCACCAACCAGTCCGACATACGATAGCCGCTACTATGTATGCGTGGAGGTTAACGGGAAGACCACCCGAGCACTCATTGACACCGGGGCCTCACGAACATATATCGGCGAGTCGCTGAGGGACCACTTAGTGAGTCTGAGCGTCAGTCCAACTTGCTCTAAGGGAACCGTCCAAATGGCTGACCAGTCACTCGTAACATATATGGACGTTTTTCCCATCAACATTATCTACAAGTCGAGTAGAGTATGCCTAAGCGTTTCCGTAATACCTACACTAGCAGAACCGATAATACTTGGCCTGGACTTCCTGGGTGCGTTGAATTTGGAATTAAGGCTAGATGGCGAACTCCTCACCCGTCAGAACGTCGGCCACGGCACCGAGCGCCTACATACACTAACGACTCGCGAATTCCAGTCCGATTAAACAACGATACATGCCAAGGAACCCCGCTATGATGGCCATCATTAACGAAGAAATAGACAAACTGCTGGAGGAAGATCGTATCGAACCATCCCGAAGTCCCTACAGTTCACCGATAGTCCTCGCCCGAAAGAAACAGGGAGGGTGGCGAATGTGTATCGACTATCGTCTCCTCAACGCCGCCACCGAGCCTGATGCATACCCACTGCCGCAGATCAATGCGATACTGGATCAGTTACGAGAGGCGCAGTTTATATCCTCGCTCGACCTGAAGAATGGATATTGGCAGATCCCGCTGACGTTAGCCTCCCGACCGTGCACCGCATTCACCGTCCCAGGCCGAGGGTTATATCAATGGAAGGTGATGCCCTTTGGGCTACACTCGGCACCGGCGACCTTCCAGCGCGCCCTGGACACAATCATCGGGTCCGATTTATACCCCCTCGTATTCGTCTACCTCGACGATATAATCGTGCTAGGCCGGACATTCCCCGAACATTTACGAACGCTCGAAACCGTATTCACCCGTCTACAACAGGCCCAAATGTTGGTTAACTTTGACAAGTGCGAGTTCGTGCGAACGAGCTTACGTTACCTTGGACATGTGGTTACCCCCGAAGGAATCCACACCGATCCCGACAAAGTAATGGCCATGCGTGGCTTACCGGCACCGACTAGTATAAAGGAGTTACGCCGAGTTCTTGGGGTCGCCTCGTGGTATCGTCGGTTTGTACCAAATTTCTCCAAGCTGGTCTCCCCATTAAACAGGCTACTAAAGAAGAACAGTAAATGGTGCTGGGGAGGGGAACAAGAAGAGGCATTTAACAACCTGAAGGAAGCACTCACCCGCGCACCAGTACTCGGCTGTCCCCAGTTTGAACATCCGTTCTTGCTACAGACAGATGCGAGTTCAGAAGGCCTTGGAGTCGTTCTATTTCAACGGCATTCGGGCTCCGAGTCGGTAATAGCCTACGCCAGCCGGACACTGACCGAACTCGAAAAAAAGTACTCCGCCACCGAACAAGAATGCCTCGCCATTCTGTACGCGATACGGAAAATGAGGCCATACTTAGAGGGGTACCACTTCACCGTCATCACCGATCACCACTCCCTGAAATGGTTACACTCATTACAGAACCCCTCGGGACGACTAGCCAGGTGGGCTCTCGAACTCCAGCAGTACGATTTAAACATCGAATATCGGAAGGGCAGCCTCAATGTCGTGGCGGATGCGTTATCCCGAGCGCCACTACCAAATACCGAGCACAGTGCTATAATGGCTATCTCAGGGGCAGACTGGTACGACCGGATGACGAGAATGGTCATGGAAAACCGGACGAAAACCCCCGACTTTCAAATCATCCAGAATCGGCTATTCAAACATATCCCACGAAGAACCCCACTAGACTCGAAACCCGAATGGAAAATGTGTGTGCCGAACGGAGAACGCGCCAGGGTCTTAAGAGAAAATCACGACTCACCCGAAGCCGGTCACCTCGGCGTATATAAAACAGTTAAACGAATTCAAGAGAAATACTATTGGCCAGGCTTGTACCGAGATGTTGTTCAATACGTTCGGTCATGTGATCTATGTGCGCGCTACAAGCCCGAGCAGAGGAAATTACCAGGGCTAATGAATACCATGCAATGCTCCAGGCCTTGGGAGATCGTTGCCGCGGACTTTGTCGGTCCTCTCCCACGATCCACTAATGGATACACCTCCTTACTGGTTATCATAGACGTCTTCAGCAAGTGGGTTGAACTAGTCCCATCCCGCCAAGCGCTTGCGAGGGATGTGGTGAAAGCCCTCCGCGAACGCATTGTATTCCGCTTCGGCTGCCCCCGCGTTTTCCTAACCGACAACGGGGCCCAGTTTCTGAGCCACGCCGTACAAGGCCTTCTAGACGGATATGGTATCCGGCACTGCACGACTGCCCCGTATGCCCCACACGAAAACCCGACCGAAAGAATGAATCGGGTCGTTAAGACGATGATCGCACAACAGACCGGCACAGACCACCGCCATTGGGACCAAAAGCTCCCTGAAATAGCATTCGCCATCAACACCGCCACCAGCGAGACGTCACGATTTTCACCGGCCGAAATTATCTACGGCAAAAACCCGATCAGCCCCAACCAGCTGAGACGAGAACACGCATGTCCTCCAGAACAACAACACAAGAGCGGGGTAGAAGACCTCTGGAAGGTTGTAACACGGCACCGTGAGGACGAAGGTACCCGACAAGCAAAATACTATAACTTACGAAGGCGAGAATGGAAACCCACCGTAGGCGAACAAGTTTGGAAGAGGGAACGACATTTATCCTCAGCGGCCAACAAATTCAACCAAAAACTAGCCGAAAAATTTTGCGGCCCTTTTAAAATCGTCCAGTGCCTTGCGGCAAATATTTACGAACTCGAAGATGAAAAGAAGGTGGTAACAAGAGCCAACATACAAGATCTAAAACCCTACGTTGCCAGAACACCACAGTCAGGGGCAGTCGTCCTAACCCGTAAGTAGTACGACCCTTCATATCATAAATAACTTCCTGCCGTCACAAGTCTCATTTAGTAGAACAACTCAAAAAGATATAAAAGGAAGTCTGTTTCAGTGACAGGTTCAGTCGCAAAGGTAAACTCAACACGTTCAGATGGAGAGGAAAAGAACCATGCCAAGCAAATTTCGAGTGCCCGCTTCTAAGCCGTCGGCCTACGTTCCACCACCCGAGGCCAGACCTCGCATAATCCACGATATACTTATCCAGCCCCCGTCATCTCCCGCGGCCCCACCACCGCTAGCGTATATTTCTACGGGCCAACGGCGAGTACGAATAGCCCACGACGGCCATTCGCAGTGTGCAGCGGCCCCAGACCCTTCTTTACCACCGCTAAAACACAAAGGGACGGACGGCAACCCAATCCCGGTCGACAAGCAAAATACTATAACTTACGAAGGCGAGAATGGAAACCCACCGTAGGCGAACAAGTTTGGAAGAGGGAACGACATTTATCCTCAGCGGCCAACAAATTCAACCAAAAACTAGCCGAAAAATTTTGCGGCCCTTTTAAAATCGTCCAGTGCCTTGCGGCAAATATTTACGAACTCGAAGATGAAAAGAAGGTGGTAACAAGAGCCAACATACAAGATCTAAAACCCTACGTTGCCAGAACACCACAGTCAGGGGCAGTCGTCCTAACCCGTAAGTAGTACGACCCTTCATATCATAAATAACTTCCTGCCGTCACAAGTCTCATTTAGTAGAACAACTCAAAAAGATATAAAAGGAAGTCTGTTTCAGTGACAGGTTCAGTCGCAAAGGTAAACTCAACACGTTCAGATGGAGAGGAAAAGAACCATGCCAAGCAAATTTCGAGTGCCCGCTTCTAAGCCGTCGGCCTACGTTCCACCACCCGAGGCCAGACCTCGCATAATCCACGATATACTTATCCAGCCCCCGTCATCTCCCGCGGCCCCACCACCGCTAGCGTATATTTCTACGGGCCAACGGCGAGTACGAATAGCCCACGACGGCCATTCGCAGTGTGCAGCGGCCCCAGACCCTTCTTTACCACCGCTAAAACACAAAGGGACGGACGGCAACCCAATCCCGGTCGTCACTACAGGAAGGGGAGTCCCGACATCAGCCACCAATGGAACCCCAAACCCCCAAGTCCTCGCACCGACGAAGGTACCCGAGGAACCTTCCACCTCGGCAGCAGCCAAGACCGGCAATAACCAGCCCCCCAAAAAGCGGCAACGCTGCAAGAAAAAGCCTCGGCCGTACCGCCGGTTTAGCGAAGAAGAGGTGTTCCGGGACGTCGTGATCACTCGGCCCAAGAACGTCCCGAAGCACATGCAGTACCTTATTAACCGGCCAGCTTTTCCGCCAATCAAGGTGAAGATCTTGGACCGGCAGCGGGCCCGGCTGATGTGCCAAGGCTACCAACGGATAGTAGAGATGGTGAATTAGGACATCAACTTGAGCCGTCCTGAATTATTTTATTATTAGATATAAATCATATTTTCTGGAAAAAAAAAAATCAAGACTGTAGGACAGCCATTCTCAAATTATTTAGTTTAAGCTTAGTTTTATTATAAGTTAGAAAAAAAGAAAAAAAAAAAAAAAAAAAAAAAAAAAAAAAAAAATCAAGACTGTAGGACAGCCATTCTCATATTATTTAGTTTAAGTTTAGTTCTAGGGGCTGAGCCTCCCACATGGGATGGTTAATATTACCTTCAAGGTAGTGCGGGTCTTCGGACCAAAACTCGCCCACACAGTAAAGAAATGCTCGGATCCCCGAGTAGAGCATCGCTCTCTAAAGTGGGAGGGGGATGTAACGTGGAAATATAATTTATACTTCCACGTACATAGTTTATATAATTAATATAATTCTATTTCATTTTATTATTAGTTTTAGTTTATTTTATTAGTTTATATAATTAATTTTACTTCATTTTATTATTAGTTTCAGCTTATTTTATTAGTTTATATAATTAATATAATTTTACTTCATTTTATTATTAGTTTCAGTTTATTTTATTAGTTTATATAATTAATATAATTTTACTTAATTTTATTATTAATTTTAGTTTATTATTTGTAGTTAAGTTCATTTTATTATTTCAGTGAGTCCCCCTACTGTGACAACAACCCACACACAAACACACATCGTATTATTACAAACACACAAACACACGTCGCTGTTTTAATTCATTGGTTTAACCAGTGTTTGTTTGCTACACAACTAGCGTAATAATTCTCATGTAGTTTATCGGGTTACTGACATAAGTAGCAAAGGTTTTGTCACAGTAGGGGCGATTCTCACAAGACAAGAAACCGCCCTACAAGTCTCGGAAGTTGGACATACAATTGAAGAGCCGACTGATTTCACGAAAGTGAACTCGGTTGTATATTTTCCTAAAGATACTTAACCTGTGGGTTAGGTGTCAAATAAATTACATCGCGGCTTCGGCTGGCGGTTCTCACAAGTGGCTTCGTGTCGCCTGTTCTCACAAGTGGCCTCGTGTCGCCTGTTCTCACAAGTGGCTTCGTGTCGCCTGTTCTCACAAGTGGCCTCGTGTCGCCTGTTCTCACAAGTGGCTTCGTGTCGCCTGTTCTCACAAGTGGCCTCGTGTCGCCTGTTCTCACAAGTGGCTTCGTGTCGCCTGTTCTCACAAGTGGCCTCGTGTCGCCTGTTCTCACAAGTGGCTTCGTGTCGCCTGTTCTCACAAGTGGCCTCGTGTCGCCTGTTCTCACAAGTGGCTTCGTGTCGCCTGTTCTCACAAGTGGCCTCGTGTCGCCTGTTCTCACAAGTGGCTTCGTGTCGCCTGTTCTCACAAGTGGCTTCGTGTCGCCTGTTCTCACAAGTGGCTTCGTGTCGCCTGTTCTCACAAGTGACTTCGTGTCGCCTGTTCTCACAAGTGGCTTCGTGTCGCCTGTTCTCACAAGTGGCCTCGTGTCGCCTGTTCTCACAAGTGGCTTCGTGTCGCTTGTTCCCACCAGTAGTATTGTAAAGTAGAATTTCGTAGAATAAGTTATTTTCTAGGATATATTAGCTGTAAGAACCTTTGTACATATTGTATTTATCAGTAATACGACGAACGTGTGAACCAAGGAAGAAGCCGAGGGTAAAGCCGAACCGTCTACCAAGCACGCCGCCCGAACCCGCCGAAGACCGTGGTACGAAACCGCCGAACGTTGCCGCCGATCCGAATTTACCGAAAACCGAGTGCAGTACTCGGGTACCGACCAATACGCGATCCCTCAGGCCGAATATATCCATACCAAGGTTGTCGTAGTTATCGTATTTCATGAATTGTAATTGAATTATTTAAGAGAAAATAATAAAGAGAATATTAATTTAACCCCCGAAAGGGTAAATATATCGTCTTCTCACTTAAGGTTAGTGGATCCGTAAGTACACCCTGGACTCGTCTGAGCTACCTCAGCCGATGAAGAAAACCACGTTGCAACTTACCCACTTACTCTTTTACCCACTTACTTACTTATCCTCTTACAGTCTTACCCATTTACTTACCTACCCACTTACTTACCCACTAACTTACTTACCCACTTACTTACTTAGCCACTTACTTACTTAACCACTTACTGACCCACTTACCCACTTACTTACTTATCCACTTACCTTCTTACTTTCTTACCATCTTACTTACTTACCCACATACTTACTTACTTACCCACTTACTTACCAACTTACTTACTTACTTACCCACTTCCTTACTTACCCACTTACCCACTTACAAACTTAGCCACTTACTTACTAAGCCACTTACCCATTTACTTAGTTACTTACTTACCCACGTACTTACTTAGCCACTTACTTACCTACCTACTTACTTACCCACTTACTTACCCCCTAACTTACTAACATAGCCACTTACCCACTTACTAACTTACCCACTTACTTACTTACTTACTCACTTATCCACTTACCGACTTACTTACCCACTTACTTACTCACTTAGCCTCTTACATAATTACTCACTTACCCACTTATCCACTTACTTACCCACTTACTTAATTATTCACTTACTTTTCCAATTACCCACTTACTTACTTTCCCACTTACTTACTTTACCACTTACCCACTTACTTACCCACTTACTTACTTACCCACTTACTTACCCACTTATTTACTTACCCAGCTACCTACTTATCCACTTACTTACGTACTCACTTACATACTTACCCACTAACTTACTTACCCTTTTATCCACTTACTTACTTACCCACTTAGTTACTTACCAACTTACTTACCCACTTACTTACCCACTTACTTACTTGCCCACTTACTTACTTACCGACTTACTTACTTTGCCAGTTACCCACTGACTTACCCACTTACTTACCCACTTACTTACCCCCTTACTTAGCCACTTACTTACTTACCCACTTACTTACTTACCCACTTACTTACTTACCCACTTACCCACTTACTTACTTACCCACTTACTTACTTACCCACTTACTTAGTTACCCACTTACCAACCCACTTACCTACCCACTTACCTACCCACTTGCTTACTTACCCACATACTTAGTTAACCATTTACTTACCCAGCTACTTACTTGCCGACTTACTTACCAACTTAATTACCCCCGTACTTACCCACTTAGTTACTTACCCACTTACTTAGTTACCCACTTACCCACTTACTTCCTTACCCACTTACTTACTAAGCCACTTACCCACTTACTAAGTTACTTACCCACTTACTAACTTCTCACTTACTTACTTATCCACTTATTTAGTTGCCCTCTTACCCACTTACCTACTTACTTACCCACTTACTTACCCACTTACTTACTTACCCAATTACTTACCCACTTACTTACCCACTTACCAAACCACTTGCTTACTTACCCACTTACTTAGTTAACCATTTACTTACCCAGCTACTTACTTGCCGACTGACTTACCAACTTAATTACCCCCTTACTTACCCACTTACTTACTTAGTTATCCACTTACCCACTTACTTACTTAGTTACCCACTTACCCACTTACTTACTAAGCCACTTACCCACTTACTTAGTTACTTACCCACTTACTTACTTCTCACTTACTTACTTATCCACTTATTTAGTTGCCCACTTACCTACTTACTTACCCACTTACCTACTTACTTACTTACCCCCTTACTTACCCACTTACTTACTTACTTACCCACTTACTTACCCACTTACTTACTTACCCACTTACTTACCCACTTTATTTCTTATCCACTTACCCACTTCCTTACTTACCCACTTACAAACTTACCCACTTACTTAGTTACTCACTTACTTAGCCAATTACTTACCCACTTACTGACTTAGCCACTTACCCACTTCCTTACTTACCCACTTACAAACTTACCCACTTACTTACTTACCCACTTACTTAGCTACCCACTTACTTAGTTACCCACTTACTTATCCACTTACTTACCCACTTACTTACCAACTTACTTACTTATCCACTTACTTATTTAGTTGCCCAATTACCCACTTACTTACTTACCCATTTACCTACTTACTTACTTACCCACTTACTTACCCACTTACTTGCCCACTTACTTACTTACCCACTTACTTACTTACCCACTTCCTTACTTACCCACTTACAAACTTACCCACTTACTTACTTACCCACTTACTTAGTTACCCACTTACTTAGTTATCCACTTACTTATCCACTTACTTACTTACCCACTTACTTAATTACCCACTTAATTACTTAGCCACTTGCCGACTTACTTACCCACTTACTTACCCACTTACTTACACACTTACTTACTCACTTACCCACTTACTCTTTTACCCACTTACTTACTTATCCTCTTACCGACTTACTTACAGTCTTACCCATTTACTTACCTACCCACTTACTTACCCACTAACTTACTTACCCACTTACTTACTTAGCCACTTACTTACTTACCCACTTACCAACTTACTTACTTATCCTCTTACTTATTTAGTTGCCCAATTACCCACTTACTTACTTACCCATTTACCTACTTACTTACTTACCCACTTACTTGCCCACTTACTTACTTAATTACCCACTTACTTACCAACTTACTTACTTACCCACTTCCTTACTTACCCACTTCCTTACTTACCCACTTACTTAGTTACCCACTTACTTAGTTATCCACTTACTTATCCACTTACTTACTTACCCACTTACTTAATTACCCACTTAATTACTTAGCCACTTACCGACTTACTTACCCACTTACTTACCCACTTACTTACACACTTACTTACTCACTTACCCACTTACTCTTTTACCCACTTACTTACTTATCCTCTTACAGTCTTACCCATTTACTTACCTACCCACTTACTTACCCACTAACTTACTTACCCACTTACTTACTTAGCCACTTACTTACTTAACCACTTACTGACCCACTTACTTACTTATCCACTTACCTTCTTACTTTCTTACCATCTTACTTACCCACATACTTACTTACTTACCCACTTACTTACCAACTTACTTACTTACTTACTTACCCACTTCCTTACTTACCCACTTACCCACTTACAAACTTACCCACTTACTTACTAAGCCACTTACCCATTTACTTAGTCACTTACTTACCCACGTACTTACTTACCCACTTACTTACCCCCTAACTTACTAACATAGCCACTTACCCACTTACTAACTTACCCACTTACTTACTTACTTACTCACTTATCCACTTACCGACTTACTTACCCACTTACTTACTCACTTAGCCTCTTACATAATTACTCACTTACCCACTTATCCACTTACTTACCCACTTACTTAATTATTCACTTACTTTTCCAATTACCCACTTACTTACTTTCCCACTTACTTACTTTACCACTTACCCACTTACTTACCCACTTACTTACTTACCCACTTACTTACCCACTTATTTACTTACCCAGCTACCTACTTATCCACTTACTTACGTACTCACTTACATACTTACCCACTAACTTACTTACCCTTTTATCCACTTACTTACTTACCCACTTAGTTACTTACCAACTTACTTACCCACTTACTTACCCACTTACTTACTTACCCACTTACTTACTTACCGACTTACTTACTTTGCCAGTTACCCACTGACTTACCCACTTACTTACCCACTTACTTACCCCCTTACTTACCCACTTACTTACTTACCCACTTACTTACTTACCCACTTACTTACTTACCCACTTACCCACTTACTTACTTACCCACTTACTTACTTACCCACTTACCAACCTACTTACCTACCCACTTACCTACCCACTTGCTTACTTACCCACATACTTAGTTAACCATTTACTTACCCAGCTACTTACTTGCCGACTTACTTACCAACTTAATTACCCCCGTACTTACCCACTTAGTTACTTACCCACTTACTTAGTTAGCCACTTACCCACTTACTTCCTTACCCACTTACTTACTAAGCCACTTACCCACTTACTAAGTTACTTACCCACTTACTAACTTCTCACTTACTTACTTATCCACTTATTTAGTTGCCCTCTTACCCACTTACCTACTTACTTAGTTACTTACTTACCCACTTACTTACTTACTTACCCACTTACTTACCCACTTACTTACTTACCCAATTACTTACCCACTTACTTACCCACTTACCAAACCACTTGCTTACTTACCCACTTACTTAGTTAACCATTTACTTACCCAGCTACTTACTTGCCGACTGACTTACCAACTTAATTACCCCCTTACTTACCCACTTACTTACTTAGTTATCCACTTACCCACTTACTTACTTAGTTACCCACTTACCCACTTACTTACCCTCTTACCCACTTACTTACTAAGCCACTTACCCACTTACTTAGTTACTTACCCACTTACTTACTTATCCACTTATTTAGTTGCCCACTTACCTACTTACTTACCCACTTACCTACTTACTTACTTACCCCCTTACTTACCCACTTACTTACTTACTTACCCACTTACTTACCCACTTACTTACTTACCCACTTACTTACCCACTTCATTTCTTACCCACTTACCCACTTCCTTACTTACCCACTTACAAACTTACCCACTTACTTACTTACCCACTTACTTAGTTACTCACTTACTTAGCTAATTACTTACCCACTTACTGACTTAGCCACTTACCCACTTCCTTACTTACCCACTTACAAACTTACCCACTTACTTACTTACCCACTTACTTAGCTACCCACTTACTTAGTTACCCACTTACTTATCCACTTACTTACCCACTTACTTACCAACTTACTTACTTATCCACTTACTTATTTAGTTGCCCAATTACCCACTTACTTACTTACCCATTTACCTACTTACTTACTTACCCACTTACTTACCCACTTACTTGCCCACTTACTTACTTACCCACTTACTTAATTAGCCACTTACTTACCAACTTACTTACTTACTTACCCACTTCCTTACTTACCCACTTACAAACTTACCCACTTACTTACTTACCCACTTACTTAGTTACCCACTTACTTAGTTATCCACTTACTTATCCACTTACTTACTTACCCACTTACTTAATTACCCACTTAATTACTTAGCCACTTACCGACTTACTTACCCACTTACTTACACACTTACTTACTCACTTACCCACTTACTCTTTTACCCACTTACTTACTTATCCTCTTACCGACTTACTTACAGTCTTACCCATTTACTTACCTACCCACTTACTTACCCACTAACTTACTTACCCACTTACTTACTTAGCCACTTACTTAACCACTTACTGATCCACTTACCCACTTACTTACTTACCCACTTACCTACTTACTTTCTTACCATCTTACTTACCCACTTACTTACTTACTTACCCACTTACTTACCAACTTACTTACTTACTTACTTAGCCACTTCCTTACTTATCCACTTGCCCACTTCCTTACTTACCCACTTACAAACTTACCCACTTACTTACTAAGCCACTTACCCACTGACTTAGTTACTTACTTAGTTACTTACTTACCCCCTTACTTACTTACATATCCTTTTACCCACTTACTAACTTACCCACTTACTTACTTATTTACTCACTTATCCACTTACCGACTTACTTACCCACTTACTTACTCACTTAGCCTCTTACATAATTACTCACTTACCCACTTATCCACTTACTTATTCACTTACTTACTTTTCCAATTACCCACTTACTTTCCCATTTACACACTTACTTACTTTACCACTTACCCACTTACTTACCCACTTACTTACTTACCCACTTACTTACCCACTTACTTTCCCACTTACTTACTTACCCAGCTACCTACTTACTTATCCACTTACTTACGTACTCACTTACGTACTTACCCACTAACTTACTTACCCACTTATCCACTAACTTACTTACCCACTTAGTTACTTACCAACTTACTTACCCACTTACTTACCCACTTACTTACTTACCCACTTACATGCTCACTTACCCACTTGCTTACTTACTCACTTACTTACCTACCCACTTAATTACCCACTAACTTACTTACCCACTTACTTTTATAGCCACTTACCTACCCACTTACTTACCCACTTACTTACTAGCCACTTACTTACCCACTTACTTACTTACCCAGTTACAAACCCACTTAGTTAGTTACCCACTTACTTACCCACTTACTAAGCCACTTACTTAGTAACGCAGTCACCCACTTACCCACGTACTTACTTAGCCACTTACTACCCACTTACTTACCCCCTCCTTACTTATTTAACCACTTACTTTCCCACTTACTTAGTTGCCCACTTACATACCCTTTTACTCACTTACTTACCTACCCACTTACTTACTTACCCACTTACTTACTTACCGACTTACCCTATTACTTACCCATTTACTTAGTTACCCACTTACTTAGCCACTTACCCACTTACTTACCCACTAACTTACTTACCCACTTACTTAACCACTTACCCACTAACTTAACCACTTACCGACTTACTTACTTACTTACTTACCCACTAACTTACTTAACCACTTAATTACTTACCCACTTACTTACCTACCCACTTACTTACCCACTTACTTAGTTACCCACTTACCCACTTACTTACTTACACACTTACTAACCCACTTACTTACTTACCCTCTTGCTTATTTACCCTCTTACCTACTTACTCACTTACTTAGCCACTTACCCGCTAACTTACTTACCCACTTGCTTACTCACTTTCCCACTTACTTACCTACTTATTTACTTGCTTACCCACTTACTTACTTACTTGCTTACCCACTTACTTACTTACTTACTTAGTTACCCACTTACTTACTTATCCACTTACTTACCCACTTACTTACCCACTTACTTAGCCACTTATTTATTTACTCACTAACTTACTTACCCACTTACTTGATTGCTTACCGACTTACCCACTTACTAACTTACCCACTTACTAACTAACCCATTTACTTACTTATCCACTTATCCACCTACTTACTTACCCACTTACTCACTTACTAAGCCACTGACTTAGTTACCCACATACTTACTTACCCACGTACTTACCTAGCCACTTACTTACTTACCGCATTACTTACCCACTTACTTACTTACATACTTACCCACTTACTTACCCCCTTACTTACTTACCCACTAACATACTTACCCACTCAATTACTTACCCACTTACTTAGTTACCCACTTACTTAGTTACCCACTTACTTATTTACTTACTTACAATCTTACTTACCTACCCACTTACTTACCCCCTTACTTAGTTAACCACTTACTTACTTACCCACTTACTTACTTACCCACTTACTTACATACCCACTTACTTACCCACTAACTTACTTACGCACTTACTTACCCACTTAATTACCCACTTACTTACTAACACACTTACCCACTTACTTAGTTACCCAATTACTAACTTACTCACATACTTACTTACCCAGTTAATTACTTACTTACCCACTTAGTTACCCACTTATCCACTTACTTACTTACCCACTTACTTACCAACTTACTTACTTAGCCACTTACCGACTTACTTACCCACTTACTTACTCACTTAGCCACTTACTTAATTACTCACTTACCCACTTATCCACTTACTAACTTACCCACTTACTTACCCACTTACTTACATAACCACTTACTTACCCACTAACTTACTTACGCGCTTACTTACTTACCCACTTACTTACCCACTTAATTACCCACTTACTTAATTACCCACTTACTTACTAACCCACTTACTTAGTTACCCACTTACTAACCCAGTTAATTACTTACTTACCCACTTACTTAGTTACCCACTTAGCCACTTACTTACATATCCACTTACTTATTTATCCACTTACTTACTTACCCACTTACTTACTTAGCCACTTACCGACTTACTTACCAACTTACTTACCCACTTACTTACCCACTTGGTTACTTACCCACTTACTTACCCACTCACTTACTTATCTACTTACTTACTTAGTTACCCACTTACTTTGCCACTTACGCACTTACCGACTCACATACCCACTTACATGCTCACTTACCCACTTGCTTACTTACTCACTTACTTACCTACCCACTTAATTACCCACTAACTTACTTACCCACTTACTTTTATAGCCACTTACCTACCCACTTACTTACCTACTTACTTACTTAGCCACTTACTTACATACCCACTTACTTACTTAGCCACTTACCCCCTTACTTACTTACCCACTTCCTTACTTACCCACTTACATACTTACCAACTTGCCCACTTACTTACCCCCTTACTTACTTACTCACTTACACACTTACTCACTTACCCACTTACTTACTTTCCCAATTACCCACTTACTTATCCACTTACTTACCCACTTACTTACCTAGCCACTTACTTACTTACACACTTACTTATCCACTTACTTACTTAATCCCTTACCCACTTACAAACCCACTTAGTTAGTTACCCACTTACTTACATACCCACTTACTAAGCCACTTACTTAGTTACCCAGTTACACACTTACTTACCCACTTACTTACTCTCTTATCTATTTACTTACTCACTTACCCACTTACTTACCCACTTATTTACCAACTTACTTACCAACTTACCGAGTTACCTACTTACTTACCCACTTACTTACTTAACCACTTACCCACTTACTTAGTTTCCCACTTACTTACTTACCCACTTACTTACCTACCCACTTACTGACTTACTGACTTACTTAGTTACCCACTTACTCACTTACCAACTTTCTTACCCAGTTACTTTCTTATCCACTTGCCCACTTTCTTACCCACATACTTACCCACATACTTACCCACATACTTACTTACCCGCTTTCTTACTTACTTGCTTACCCACTTACTTACTTAGTTACCCACTTACTTACCCAGTTACCCCACTTACTTACTAACCCACTTAGCCACTTACTTACCCACTAACTTACTTACCCTTTTACTTGATTGCTTACCGACTTACCCACTTACTTACCCACTTACTTAGTTACCCACTTATCCACTAACTTACTCACTTATTAACCCACTTACTTAGTTACCCACTTACTTACCCACGTACTTACCTGGCCACTTACTTACCTACCCACTTACCGCATTACTTACCCACTTACTAAAATACTTACCCACTTACTTACCCCCTTACTTACCCACTTACCCACTTACTTACTTACCCACTAACATACTTACCCACTCAATTACTTACCCACTTACTTAGTTATCCACTTACTTATATACTTACGCACTTATTTACTCACTTGCTTACTTACCCACTTACTTACCTACCCACTTAGTTACTTACCCACTTACTTAGTTAACCGCTTACTTACCGACTTACTTACTTACCCACTTACTTGCTTAACCACTTCCCGACTTACACACCCAATTACTTACTAACGCACTTACCCACATACAAACCCACTTAGTTAGTTACCCACTTTTTACATACCGACTTACTAAGCCACTTACTTAGTTACGCAGTTACCCACTTACTTACCCACGTACATACTTAGCCACTTACTACCCACTTACTTACCCCCTCCTTACTTATTTAGCCACTTACCCACTTACCCACTTACTTACTTACTTACCCACTAATTTACTTACCCACTTACCCACTTACTTACTTACCCACTTACTTAGTAACCCACTCACCCACTTACTTACACACTTACTAGCCAACTTACCCACTTACTTACTCACCCACTTGCTTATTTACTCACTTACCTACTTACCCACTTACTTATCCACTTACCCACTTACTTACTCACTTGCCCACTGACTTACCTACTTACTTACTTGCTTACCTACTTAGTTGCTTACCTACTTACTTACCCACTTACTTAGCCACTTACTTACTTACCCACTTACTTGATTGATTACCGACTTACCCACATACTTACTTATCCACTTACATATCCACTTACTTACTTACCCACTTACTTAACTACCCATTTAATTACTTAGCCACTTACCGACTTACTTACCCACTTACTTACCCACTTACTCACCTACTTACTTACACACTTACTTACTCACTTACTCACTTACTCTTTTACCCACTTACTTACTTATCCTCTTACCGACTTACTTACAGTCTTACCCATTTACTTACCCACTTACTTACCTACCCACTTACTTGCCCACTAACTTACTTACCCACTTACTTAGCCACTTACTTAACCACTTGCTGACCCACTTACTTACTTACCCACTTACCTACTTACCCACTTACTTACCCACTTACACACTTACCCACTTACTTACTTACCCACTTACTTACCAACTTACTTACTTACCCACTTACTTACTTACTTAGCCACTTCCTTACTTACCCACTTCCTTACTTACCCACTTACAAACTTACCCGCTTACTTACTTACCCACTTATCCACTTACTGACTTAGCCACTTACTTACCTATCCACTTACTTACCAACTTACTTACATATCCACTTACCCACTTACTTAAGTAGCCACTTAATTACTTAGCTACTTACCGACTTACTTATCCACTTACTCACTTACTTACTTACTCACCTATCAACTTACTATTTTACCGACTTACTTACTTATCCACTTACCGACTTACTTAGAGTCTTACCCATTTACTTACCCACTTACTTACCCACTTACTTACCTAGCCACTTACTTACCCACTAACTTACTCACCCACTTACTTACTTAGCCACTTACCCACTAACTTACTTAACCAATTACCCACTTACTTACTGACTCACTTACCTACTTACTTACTCACTTACCCACTTACTTACTTACCCACTTAGTTACCCACTTACTTACCCAGTTACCCACTTACTTACCCACTTACTTACCTACTAACTTACTTACCCACTTATCCACTTTCTTACTACCCACTTACTTAAACACTTACTTACCTAGCCACTTACATACTTACCCACTTATCCACTTACTTACTTACCCACTTACTTACTCACTTACTAACCCACTTACTTAGTTACCCACTTACTTACTTATCCACGTAATTACCTAGCCACTTACTTACTTACCGCATTACTTACCCACTTACTTACCCCCTTACTTACTTACCCCCTTACTTACTTACCCACTAACATACTTACTCACTTACCATCTCAATTACTTACCCACTTACTTAGTTACCCACTTATATACTTACTTAGCCACTTACTTACTTACTCACTTTCCCACTTACTTATTCACTTCCTTACTTTCCCATTTTACACTTACTTACTCTCCCACTTTCTTACTTACTCACTTACTTACCCAATTACTTACCTACTCACTTACTTACCTAGTTACCCACTTACTTGCTTACCCACTTACTGACCCACTTACTAACCCACTTACTTACCCATTTACTTACCGCCTTACTTACCATTTTACTTACACACTTACATACTTAGCCACTTACTTACCCACTTACCCACTTCTTAAGTTAACCACTTACCCACTTACTTACTCACTTACTTACCTACTTACTTACTTACTTACCTACCCACTTACTTACCCACTTACTTAGTTACCCACTTACTTACTTACCCACTTACTTAGTTACCCACTTACTCACTTACCCACTTACTTACCAACTGACTTACCCACTTAGCCACTTACCCACATACTTACTTAGCCACTTACCGACTTACTTACTTACCCACTAACTTACTTACCCACTTAATTACTTACCCACTTACCCACTTACTTACTTACCCACTTACCTACCTACCCACTTACTTATCCACTTACTTAGTTACCCACTTATATACTTAGTTACCCACTTACTTACCCACTTAATCACTTTCCCACTTACTCATTCACTTCCTTACTTTCCCACTTTACACTTACTTACTTTCCCACTTTCTTACTTACTCACTTTCCCACTTTCTTAGTTACTCACTTACTTACCTACTCACTTACTTGCTTACCCACTTATTGACCCACTTACTAACCCACTTACTTACCCACGTACTTACCTAGATACTTACTTACCCATTTACTTACCGCCTTACTTACCGCCTTACTTACCCACTTACTAACCCACTTACCCACTTCTTAAGTTAACCACTTACTTACTCACTTACTTACCTACTTACTTACTTACTTACTTACCTACCCACTTACTTACCCACTTACTTAGTTACCCACTTACTTACTTACCCACTTAGTTACCCACTTACTTACTTACCCACGTACTTACCTAGCCACTTAATTACTTAGCCACTTACTTACTTACTTACTTACCCACTTACATACTTACTCACTTACTTACCCCCTACTTACCCACTTACTTATTTGCCCACTTGCTTACTTAGCCACTTACCGACTTACTTACCCACTTACTTGCTTACCCACTCACTTACCCACTTACTTACTCACTTAGCCACTTAATTACTTACTCATTTTCCCACTTACTTACTTTCCCAATTACCCACTTTCTTACATACAAACTTACTTACTTAGCCACTTACTTACTTAACCACTTACTTACCCACTTACTTACCTACCCACTTACATATTTACCCACTTACTTACTTGCCCACTTACTTACTTACCCACTTACTTTGGCAATTACCCACTTACTTACTTTCCCACTTAACACTTACTAACTTAATCCCTTAGCCACTTACTTACCCACTTATTTACTTACCCATTTACCCGCTTACAAGCCCACTTAGTTAGTTAGCCACTTACTTACTTAGTTACCCACTTACTTACTTACTTACCCACTAACTTACCCACGTACTTACTTAGCCACTTACTTACCCCCTCCTTACTTATAGCCACTTACCCACTTACTTACTTTCCCACTTACTTAGTTGTCCACTTACTTATCCACTAACATACCCACTTATTTACTTACGCACTTACTTACTTAACCACTTACCCACTTACTTACTTACTCACTTACCCACTTTCTTACTTATCCACTTACTTACTTACCCACTTACTTAGTTACCCACTTACTTACTTAACCACTTACTTACTTACTAACTTACTTACCCAGTTACCCACTTACTTGCTTACCCACTTACTTAGCCACTTACCCACTTACTTACCCACTTACTTACTCACTTGCCCACTGACTTACCTACTTACTTACTTGCTTACCTACTTACTTGCTTACCTACTTACTTACTTAGTTACCCACTTACTTACTTACCCACTTACTTACTTACCCACTTACTTGATTGCTTACTGACTTACCCACTTACTTACTTACCCACTTACCAACTTACTTACATATCCACTTACTTACCCACTTACTTAATTACCCACTTAATTACTTAGCCACTTACCGACTTACTTACCCACTTACTTACCCACTTACTCACCTACTTACTTACACAGTTACTTACTTACTCACTTACCCACTTACTCTTTTACCCACTTACTTACCCACTTACTTATCCTCTTACCGACTTACTTACAGTCTTACCCATTTACTTACCCACATACTTACCTACCCACTTACTTGCCCACTAACTTACTTACCCACTTACTTAGCCACTTACTTACTTAACCACTTACTGACCCACTTACCCACTTACATACTTACCCCCTTACCTACTTACTTACGTACCCACTTACTTACCCACTTACTTACTTACTTACCCACTTACTTACCCACTTACTTACCAACTTACTTACCCACTTACTTATTTACCCACTTACCCACTTCCTTACTTACCCACTTCCTTACTTACCCACTTACAAACTTACCCGCTTACTTACTTACCCACTTACTTAGTTACCCACTTACTGACTTAGCCACTTACCCACTTACTTAAGTACCCACTTAATTACTTAGCCACTTACCGACTTACTTATCCACTTACTTACCCACTTACTTACCCACTTATCCACTTACTCACTTACTTACACGCTTACTTACTTACTCACTTATCCACTTACTCTTTTACCCACTTACCCACTTACTTACTTAGCCACTTACCGACTTACTTACAGTCTTACCCATTTACTTACCCACTTACTTACCTAGCCACTTACTTACCCACTTACTTACCTAGCCACTTACTTACACACTTACATACTTACCCACTTACTTACCCACTTACTAACCCACTTACCCACTTCTTAAGTTAACCACTTACCCACTTACTTACTCACTTACTTACCTACTTACTTACTTACTTACCTACCCACTTACTTACCCACTTACTTAGTTACCCACTTACTTACTTACCCACTTAGTTACCCACTTACTTACTTACCCACGTACTTACCTAGCCACTTAATTACTTAGCCACTTACTTACTTACTTACTTACCCACTTACATACTTACTCACTTACTTACCCCCTACTTACCCACTTACTTATTTGCCCACTTACTTACTTAGCCACTTACCGACTTACTTACCCACTTACTTGCTTACCCACTCACTTACCCACTTACTTACTCACTTAGCCACTTAATTACTTACTCATTTTCCCACTTACTTACTTTCCCAATTACCCACTTTCTTACATACAAACTTACTTACTTAGCCACTTACTTACTTAACCACTTACTTACCCACTTACTTACTTACCCACTTACATAATAACCCACTTACTTACTTGCCCACTTCCTTACTTACCCACTTACTTTGGCAATTACCCACTTACTTACTTTCCCACTTACCACTTACTAACTTAATCCCTTAGCCACTTACTTACCCACTTATTTACTTACCCATTTACCCGCTTACAAACCCACTTAGTTAGTTAGCCACTTACTTACTTAGTTACCCACTTACCCACCTACTTACTTAGTTACCCACTTACTTACTTACTTACCCACTAACTTACCCACGTACTTACTTAGCCACTTACTTACCCCCTCCTTACTTATAGCCACTTACCCACTTACTTACTTTCCCACTTACTTAGTTGCCCACTTACTTATCCACTAACATACCCACTTATTTACTTACGCACTTACTTACTTAACCACTTACCCACTTACTCACTTACCCACTTTCTTACTTAGCCACTTACTTACTTACCCACTTACTTAGTTACCCACTTACTTACTTAACCACTTACTTACTTACTAACTTACTTACCCACTTACTTGCTTACCCACTTACTTAGCCACTTACCCACTTACTTACCCACTTACTTACTCACTTGCCCACTGACTTACCTACTTACTTACTTGCTTACCTACTTACTTGCTTACCTACTTACTTACTTAGTTACCCACTTACTTACTTACCCACTTACTTACTTACCCACTTACTTGATTGCTTACTGACTTACCCACTTACTTACTTACCCACTTACCAACTTACTTACATATCCACTTACTTACCCACTTACTTAATTACCCACTTAATTACTTAGCCACTTACCGACTTACTTACCCACTTACTTACCCACTTACTCACCTACTTACTTACACAGTTACTTACTTACTCACTTACCCACTTACTCTTTTACCCACTTACTTACCCACTTACTTATCCTCTTACCGACTTACTTACAGTCTTACCCATTTACTTACCCACATACTTACCTACCCACTTACTTGCCCACTAACTTACTTACCCACTTACTTAGCCACTTACTTACTTAACCACTTACTGACCCACTTACCCACTTACATACTTACCCACTTACCTACTTACTTACGTACCCACTTACTTACCCACTTACTTACTTACTTACCCACTTACTTACCCACTACTTACCCACTTACTTACCAACTTACTTACCCACTTACTTATTTACCCACTTACCCACTTCCTTACTTACCCACTTCCTTACTTACCCACTTACAAACTTACCCGCTTACTTACTTACCCACTTACTAAGTTACCCACTTACTGACTTAGCCACTTACCCACTTACTTAAGTACCCACTTAATTACTTAGCCACTTACCGACTTACTTACCCACTTACTTACCCACTTATCCACTTACTCACTTACTTACTTACACACTTACTTACTTACTCACTTATCCACTTACTCTTTTACCCACTTACCCACTTACTTACTTATCCACTTACCGACTTACTTACAGTCTTACCCATTTACTTACCCACTTACTTACCTAGCCACTTACTTACCCACTTACTTACCTAGCCACTTACTTACCCACTAACTTACTCACCCACTTACTTAGCCACATACTTAGCCACTTACCCACTAACTTACTTAACCAATTACCCACTTACTTACTGACTCACTTACCTAATTACTTACTCACTTACCCACTTACTTACTTACCCACTTAGTTACCCACTTACATACCCACTTACTTACTTAGCCACTTACCCCCTTACTTACCCACTTCCTTACTTACCCACTTACTTACCAACTTACTTACATACCCACTTATTTACTTACCCAATTACTTACCCACTTACTTACTTACTCACTTAGCCACTTAATTACTTACTCACTTACCCACTTACTTACCTAGCCACTTACTTACTTACCCACTTACATAGTTACCCACTTACTTACTTACCCACTTACTAAGCCACTTACTTAGTCACCCACTTACCCACTTACTTTGCCAATTATCCACTTACTTACTTTCACACTTACCCACTTACTAACTTAATCCCTTAGCCACTTACTTACTTACCCACTTACCCAGTTACAAACCCACTTTGTTAGTTACCCACTTACTTACCCACTTACTTACCCACTTACTAAGCCACTTACTTAGTAACGCAGTCACCCACTTACTTACCCACGTACTTACTTAGCCACTTACTTACTACCCACTTACTTACCCCCTCCTTACTTATTTAGCCACTTACTTTCCCAATTACTTAGTTGCCCACTTACATACCCACTTACTCACTTACTTACCTACCCACTTACTTACTTACTTACCGACTTACCCTATTACTTACCCATTTACTTAGTTACCCACTTACTTAGCCACTTACCCACTTACTTACCCACTAACTTACTTACCCACTTACTTAACTACTTACCCCCTAACTTAACCACTTACCGACTTACTTACTTACTTACCCACTAACTTACTTAACCACTTAATTACTTACCCACTTACTTACCTACCCACTTACTTACCCACTTACTTAGTTACCCACTTACCCACTTACTAACCCACTTACTTACTTACCCACTTACTTACTCACTTTCCCACTTACTTACCTACTTACTTACTTGCTTACCCACTTACTTACTTACTTACTTAGTTACCCACTTACTTACTTACCCCCTTACTTACCCACTTACTTACCCACTTACTTAGCCACTTACTTATTTACTCACTAACTTACTTACCCACTTACATGATTGCTTACCGACTTAACCACTTACTTACTTACCCACTTACTAACTAACCCATTTACTTACCCACTTATCCACCTACTTACTTACCCACTTACTCACTTACTAAGGGCTAATAAATCAGAGCAAGTTAAACTTTATTTTTGGTTTAAAATGTGTTTAAGCCCACAAATCTATAAATCAGAAAACATATAAACCATCTTTAAACGCATAAAATTGGGCGTTTAAGCTACCGATACAAACCATATGAATTTGTCAACATTTATCGTAGTGCTGCCACATGTTACTTTTTAAACTACATATAATACATGGGACACTGATTTACAACTGTTGAGTTTAAACTACATATAAATTTAAGTTTAGTTCAACTAAACCAGCGTTTAAACACTTACTGATTTATTAGCCATAAGCCACTGATTTAGTTACCCACATACTTACTTACCCACGTACTTACCTAGCCACTTACTTACTTACTTACCGCATTAGTTACCCACTTACTTACTTACATACTTACCCACTTACTTACCCCCTTACTTACTTACCCACTAACATACTTACCCACTCAATTACTTACCCACTTACTTACTTACCCCCTTACTTAGTTAATCACTTACTTACATACTAACTAACTAACCCATTTACTTACCCACTTATCCACCTACTTACTTACCCACTTACTCACTTACTAAGCCACTGACTTAGTTACCCACTTACTTACTTAACCACTTACCAACTAACTTACCCAGTTACCCACTTACTGGCTTACCCACTTACTTAGCCACTTACCTTCTTACCCACTAACTTATTTGTCCACTTAATTACCCACTTACTTACCCACTTATTTACTTAGCCACTTACCGACTTACTTACCCACTTACTTACTCACTTAGCCACTTACTTAATTACTCACTTAGCCACTTACTTAATTACTCACTTACCCGCTTATCCACTTACTTACTTACCCACTTACTTACCCACTTACTTACTTACCCACTTACTTACATACCCACTTACTTACCCACTAACTTACTTACGCACTTACTTACTTACCCACTTAATTACCCACTTACTTAATTACCCACTAAATAACTAACCCACTTACTTAGTTTCCCACTTACTAACCCAGTTAATTACTTACTTACCCACTTACTTAGTTACCCACTTATCCACTTACCTACATACCCACTTACTTATTTATCCACTTACTTACTTACCCACTTACTTACTTAGCCACTTACCGACTTACTTACCCACTTACTTACCCCCTTACTTACTTACCCACTTACTTATATACTTACTTACCAATCTACTTACCCACTTACTTACCCACTTGGTTACTTACCCACTTACTTACCCACTTACTTACCCACTCACTTACTTATCTACTTACTTACTTAGTTACCCACTTACTTACATACCCACTTCCCGACTCACTTACCCACTTACATGCTCACTTACCCACTTGCTTACTTACTCACTTACTTACCTACCCACTTAATTACCCACTAACTTACTTACCCACTTACTTTTATTGCCACTTACCTACCCACTTACTTACCCACTTACTTACTAGCCACTTACTTACCCAATTACTTACTTACCCACTTACCCAGTTACAAACCCACTTAGTTAGTTACCCACTTACTTACCCACTTACTAGGCCACTTACTTAGTAACGCAGTCACCCACTTACTTACCCACGTACTTACTTAGCCACTTACTTACTACCCACTTACTTACCCCCTCCTTACTTATTTAACCACTTACTTTCCCACTTACATACCCACTTACTCACTTACTTACCTACCCACTTACTTACTTACCCACTTACTTACTTACCGACTTACCCAATTACTTACCCATTTACTTAGTTACCCACTTACTTAGCCACTTACCCACTTACTTACCCACTAACTTACTTAACCACTTAATTACTTACCCACTTACTTACCTACCCACTTACTTACCCACTTACTTAGTTACCCACTTACCCACTTACTTACTTACACACTTACTAACCCACTTACTTACTTACCCTCTTGCTTATTTACCCTCTTACCTACTTACTCACTTACTTAGCCACTTAAACGCTAACTTACTTACCCACTTGCTTAATCACTTTCCCACTTACTTACCTACTTATTTACTTGCTTACCCACTTACTTACTTACTTACTTGCTTACCCACTTACTTACTTACTTAGTTACCCACTTACTTACTTACCCACTTACTTACCCACTTACTTACCCACTTACTTACCCACTTACTTAGCCACTTATTTATTTACTCACTAACTTACTTACCCACTTACTTGATTGCTTACCGACTTACCCACTTACTAACTTACCCACTTACCAACTAACCCATTTACTTACTTATCCACTTATCCACCTACTTACTTACCCACTTACTCACTTACTAAGCCACTGACTTAGTTACCCACATACTTACTTACCCACGTACTTACCTAGCCACGTACTTACCTAGCCACTTACTTACTTACCGCATTACTTACCCACTTACTTACTTACATACTTACCCACTTACTTACCCCCTTACTTACTTACCCACTAACATACTTACCCACTCAATTACTTGTCCACTTACTTAGTTACCCACTTACTTATATACTTACTTACAAACTTACTTACCTACCCACTTACTTACTTACCCCCTTACTTAGTTAACCACTTACTTACTTACCCACTTACTTACTTACCCACTTACTTACATACGCACTTACTTACCCACTAACTTACTTACGCACTTACTTACTTACCCACTTAATTACCCACTTACTTAATTACCCACTTACTTACTAACCCACTTACCCACTTACTTAGTTACCCAATTACTAACTAACTCACATACTTACTTACCCAGTTAATTACTTACTTACCCACTTAGTTACCCACTTATCCACTTACTTACTTACCCACTTACTTACAAACTTACTTACTTACCCACTTACTTACTTAGCCACTTACCGACTTACTTACCCACTTACTTACTCACTTAGCCACTTACTTAATTACTCACTTACCCATTTATCCACTTACTAACTTACCCACTTACTTACCCACTTACTTACATACCCACTTACTTACCCACTAACTTACGCACTTACTTACTTACCCACTTAATTACCCACTTACTTAATTACCCACTTACTTACTTACCCACTTACTTAGTTACCCACTTATCCACTTACTTACATACCCACTTACTTATTTATCCACTTACTTACTTACCCACTTACTTACTTAGCCACTTACCGACTTACTTACCCACTTACTTACCCCTTTACTTACTTACCCACTTACTTATATACTTACTTACCAACTTACTTACCCACTTGGTTACTTACCCACTTACTTACCCACTTACTTACCCACTCACTTACTTATCTACTTACTTACTTAGTTACCCACTTACTTAGCCACTTACTTACTTAGCCACTTACCCCCTTACTTACTTACCCACTTCCTTACTTACCCACTTACATACTTACCCACTTGTCCACTTACTTACCCCCTTACTTACTTACTCACTTACACACTTACTCACTTACCCACTTACTTACTTTCCCAATTACCCACTTACTTACCTAGCCACTTACTTACTTACACACTTACTTATCCACTTACTTACTTAATCCCTTACCCACTTACAAACCCACTTAGTTAGTTACCCACTTACTTACATACCCACTTACTAAGTCACTTACTTAGTTACCCAGTTACACACTTACTTACCCACTTACTTATCCACTTACTTTACCACTTACTTACCTATCCACTTACTTACCCCCTTACTTTGCCGATTACCCACTTACTTACTTTCCCACTTACACACTTACTTATCCACTTACTTATTTAATCCCTTACCCACTTACCAACTTACAAGCCCACTTAGTTAGTTACCCACTTACTTACATACTCACTTACTAAGCCACTTACTTAGCTACCCAGTTACACACTTACTTTCCCACTTACTTAGTTGCCCACTTACTTATCCACTAACTTACCCACTTATTTACTTACGCACTTACTTACGTAGCCACTTACTTACCCACTTACTTACTTACCCACTAACATACTTACCCACTCAATTACTTGTCCACTTACTTAGTTACCCACTTACTTATATACTTACTTACAAACTTACTTACCTACCCACTTACTTACTTACCCCCTTACTTAGTTAACCACTTACTTACTTACCCACTTACTTACTTACCCACTTACTTACATACGCACTTACTTACCCACTAACTTACTTACGCACTTACTTACTTACCCACTTAATTACCCACTTACTTAATTACCCACTTACTTACTAACCCACTTACCCACTTACTTAGTTACCCAATTACTAACTAACTCACATACTTACTTACCCAGTTAATTACTTACTTACCCACTTAGTTACCCACTTATCCACTTACTTACTTACCCACTTACTTACAAACTTACTTACTTACCCACTTACTTACTTAGCCACTTACCGACTTACTTACCCACTTACTTACTCACTTAGCCACTTACTTAATTACTCACTTACCCATTTATCCACTTACTAACTTACCCACTTACTTACCCACTTACTTACCCACTTACTTACCCACTCACTTACTTATCTACTTACTTACTTAGTTACCCACTTACTTAGCCACTTACTTACTTAGCCACTTACCCCCTTACTTACTTACCCACTTCCTTACTTACCCACTTACATACTTACCCACTTGTCCACTTACTTACCCCCTTACTTACTTACTCACTTACACACTTACTCACTTACCCACTTACTTACTTTCCCAATTACCCACTTACTTACCTAGCCACTTACTTACTTACACACTTACTTATCCACTTACTTACTTAATCCCTTACCCACTTACAAACCCACTTAGTTAGTTACCCACTTACTTACATACCCACTTACTAAGTCACTTACTTAGTTACCCAGTTACACACTTACTTACCCACTTACTTATCCACTTACTTTACCACTTACTTACCTATCCACTTACTTACCCCCTTACTTTGCCGATTACCCACTTACTTACTTTCCCACTTACACACTTACTTATCCACTTACTTATTTAATCCCTTACCCACTTACCAACTTACAAGCCCACTTAGTTAGTTACCCACTTACTTACATACTCACTTACTAAGCCACTTACTTAGCTACCCATTTACACACTTACTTTCCCACTTACTTAGTTGCCCACTTACTTATCCACTAACTTACCCACTTATTTACTTACGCACTTACTTACGTAGCCACTTACTTACCCACTTACTTACTTACCCACTAACATACTTACCCACTCAATTACTTGTCCACTTACTTAGTTACCCACTTACTTATATACTTACTTACAAACTTACTTACCTACCCACTTACTTACTTACCCCCTTACTTAGTTAACCACTTACTTACTTACCCACTTACTTACTTACCCACTTACTTACATACCCACTTACTTACCCACTAACTTACTTACGCACTTACTTACTTACCCACTTAATTACCCACTTACTTAATTACCCACTTACTTACTAACCCACTTACCCACTTACTTAGTTACCCAATTACTAACTAACTCACATACTTACTTACCCAGTTAATTACTTACTTACCCACTTAGTTACCCACTTATCCACTTACTTACTTACCCACTTACTTACAAACTTACTTACTTACCCACTTACTTACTTAGCCACTTACCGACTTACTTACCCACTTACTTACTCACTTAGCCACTTACTTAATTACTCACTTACCCATTTATCCACTTACTAACTTACCCACTTACTTACCCACTTACTTACCCACTTACTTACATACCCACTTACTTACCCACTAACTTACGCACTTACTTACTTACCCACTTAATTACCCACTTACTTAATTACCCACTTACTTACTTACCCACTTACTTAGTTACCCACTTATCCACTTACTTACATACCCACTTACTTATTTATCCACTTACTTACTTACCCACTTACTTACTTAGCCACTTACCGACTTACTTACCCACTTACTTACCCCTTTACTTACTTACCCACTTACTTATATACTTACTTACCAACTTACTTACCCACTTGGTTACTTACCCACTTACTTACCCACTTACTTACCCACTCACTTACTTATCTACTTACTTACTTAGTTACCCACTTACTTAGCCACTTACTTACTTAGCCACTTACCCCCTTACTTACTTACCCACTTCCTTACTTACCCACTTACATACTTACCCACTTGCCCACTTACTTACCCCCTTACTTACTTACTCACTTACACACTTACTCACTTACCCACTTACTTACTTTCCCAATTACCCACTTACTTACCTAGCCACTTACTTACTTACACACTTACTTATCCACTTACTTACTTAATCCCTTACCCACTTACAAACCCACTTAGTTAGTTACCCACTTACTTACATACCCACTTACTAAGTCACTTACTTAGTTACCCAGTTACACACTTACTTACCCACTTACTTATCCACTTACTTTACCACTTACTTACCTATCCACTTACTTACCCCCTTACTTTGCCGATTACCCACTTACTTACTTTCCCACTTACACACTTACTTATCCACTTACTTATTTAATCCCTTACCCACTTACCAACTTACAAGCCCACTTAGTTAGTTACCCACTTACTTACATACTCACTTACTAAGCCACTTACTTAGCTACCCAGTTACACACTTACTTTCCCACTTACTTAGTTGCCCACTTACTTATCCACTAACTTACCCACTTATTTACTTACGCACTTACTTACGTAGCCACTTACTTACCCACTTACTTACTTACCCACTAACATACTTACCCACTCAATTACTTGTCCACTTACTTAGTTACCCACTTACTTATATACTTACTTACAAACTTACTTACCTACCCACTTACTTACTTACCCCCTTACTTAGTTAACCACTTACTTACTTACCCACTTACTTACTTACCCACTTACTTACATACGCACTTACTTACCCACTAACTTACTTACTCACTTACTTACTTACCCACTTAATTACCCACTTACTTAATTACCCACTTACTTACTAACCCACTTACCCACTTACTTAGTTACCCACTTACTAACTAACTCACATACTTACTTACCCAGTTAATTACTTACTTACCCACTTAGTTACCCACTTATCCACTTACTTACTTACCCACTTACTTACAAACTTACTTACTTACCCACTTACTTACTTAGCCACTTACCGACTTACTTACCCACTTACTTACTCACTTAGCCACTTACTTAATTACTCACTTACCCATTTATCCACTTACTAACTTACCCACTTACTTACCCACTTACTTACCCACTTACTTACATACCCACTTACTTACCCACTAACTTACGCACTTACTTACTTACCCACTTAATTACCCACTTACTTAATTACCCACTTACTTACTTACCCACTTACTTAGTTACCCACTTATCCACTTACTTACATACCCACTTACTTATTTATCCACTTACTTACTTACCCACTTACTTACTTAGCCACTTACCGACTTACTTACCCACTTACTTACCCCTTTACTTACTTACCCACTTACTTATATACTTACTTACCAACTTACTTACCCACTTGGTTACTTACCCACTTACTTACCCACTTACTTACCCACTCACTTACTTATCTACTTACTTACTTAGTTACCCACTTACTTAGCCACTTACTTACTTAGCCACTTACCCCCTTACTTACTTACCCACTTCCTTACTTACCCACTTACATACTTACCCACTTGCCCACTTACTTACCCCCTTACTTACTTACTCACTTACACACTTACTCACTTACCCACTTACTTACTTTCCCAATTACCCACTTACTTACCTAGCCACTTACTTACTTACACACTTACTTATCCACTTACTTACTTAATCCCTTACCCACTTACAAACCCACTTAGTTAGTTACCCACTTACTTACATACCCACTTACTAAGTCACTTACTTAGTTACCCAGTTACACACTTACTTACCCACTTACTTATCCACTTACTTTACCACTTACTTACCTATCCACTTACTTACCCCCTTACTTTGCCGATTACCCACTTACTTACTTTCCCACTTACACACTTACTTATCCACTTACTTATTTAATCCCTTACCCACTTACCAACTTACAAGCCCACTTAGTTAGTTACCCACTTACTTACATACTCACTTACTAAGCCACTTACTTAGCTACCCAGTTACACACTTACTTTCCCACTTACTTAGTTGCCCACTTACTTATCCACTAACTTACCCACTTATTTACTTACGCACTTACTTACGTAGCCACTTACTTACCCACTTACTTATCCCCTTACTTACTTACTTACTTAACCACTTACCACTTACTCACTTACCCACTTACTTACTTACCAACTTACTTACTTTCCCACTTACTTACCTACTTACTTAGTTACCCACTTACTTACACACCAACTTACCCAGTTACGAACTTTCTTACTTACCCACCTACTTAGCCACTTACCCACTTACTTACTTACCCACCAACTTACTTACCCACTTACATACCCACTTACTTACTTACCTACCCACTTACTTACATATCCACTTACTTACTTTCCGACTTACCCACTTACCTACCCATTTACTTAGTTACCCACTTACCCACCTTCTTACTTACTTACCCACTAACTTACTTACCCACTTACCTACTTACTTACTTACCCACTAACTTAACCACTAACCCACTTACTTACTTAGCCACTTACTTACTCACTTATCTATTTACTTACTCACTTACCCACTTACTTACCCACTTACTTTCCAACTTACTTACCAACTTACTTACCCACTTACTTAGCCACTTACTTAGCCACTTACCGAGTTACCTACTTACTTACCCACTTACTTAACCAATTACCCACTTACTTAGTTTCGCACTTACTTACTTACCCACTTACTTACATACCCACTTACTGACTTACTCACTTACTTAGTTACCCACTTACTCACTTACCAACTTTCTTACCCAGTTACTTTCTTACCCACTTGCCCACTTTCTTACCCACATACTTACTTACCCGCTTTCTTACTTACTTGCTTACCCACTTACTTACTTAGTTACCCACTTACTTACCCAGTTACCCCACTTTCTTACTAACCCACTTAGCCACTTACTTACCCACTAACTTACTTACCCACTTACTTGATTGCTTACCGACTTACCCACTTACTTACTAACCCACTTACTTACCGACTTACTTAGTTACCCACTTATCCACTTACTTACTCACTTATTAACCCACTTACTTAGTTACCCACTCAATTACTTACCCACTTACTTAGTTACCCACTTACTTATATACTTACGCACTTATTTACTCACTTGCTTACTTACCCACTTACTTACCTACCCACTTAGTTACTTACCCACTTACTTAGTTAACCGCTTACTTACCGACTTACTTACTTACCCACTTACTTGCTTAACCACTTCCCGACTTACACACCCAATTACTTACTTAAACACTTACCCACTTACAAACCCACTTAGTTAGTTACCCACTTTTTACATACCGACTTACTAATCCACTTACTTAGTTACGCAGTTACCCACTTACTTACCCACGTACATACTTAGCCACTTACTTACTACCCACTTACTTACCCCCTCCTTACTTATTTATCCACTTACCCACTTACTTACTTTCCCACTTACTTAGTTTTCCACTTACTTATCCACTAACATACCCACTTATTTACTTACGCACTCACTTACGTTGCCACTTACTTACCCACTTACTTACCCTTACTTACTTACTTAACCACTTACCCACATACTTACTTACTCACTTACCCAATTTCTTACTTACAAACTTACGTACTTACCCACTTACTTAGTTACCCACTTACTTACTTAACCACTTACTTACTTACCAACTTACTTACCCACTTACTTGCTTACCCACTTACTAAGCCACTTACTTACTTGTCCACTTAATTACCCACTTACATACCCACTTACTAACTTACTCACTTACTTACCTACCCACTTACTTACCGACTTACCCTATTACTTACCCATTTACTTACCTACCCACTAACTTACTTACCCACTAACTTACTTACCCACTTACCCACTAACTTAACCACTTACTTACTTACCCACTTACTTACTTACTCACTTACATATTTACTTACTTACCCACTTACTTAGCCACCCACTTACTTATCCACTTACCGACTTACTTACTTACCCACTTACTTACCTACCCACTTACTTAGTTACCCACTTACCCACTTACTTACTTACCCAATTGCTTATTTACCCACTTACCTACTTACCCACTTACTTAGCCACTTACCCACTTACTTACTTACCCACTTACTTACTCACTTGCCCACTTACTTACCTACAAAGTTACTTACCCACTTACTTAGCTACCCACTTACCCACTTACTTACTTACCCACTTGCTTATTTACCCACTTACCTACTTACCCACTTACTTAGCCACTTACCCACTTACTTACTTACCCACTTACTTAGTTACCCACTTACTTATTTAACCACTTACTTACTTACCAACTTACTTACCCAGTTACCCACTTACTTGCTTACCTATTTACTTACTTACTTAGTTACCCACTGACTTACCTACTTACTTACTTGCTTACCTACTTACTTGCTTACCTACTTACTTACTTACTTAGTTACCCACTTACTTACTTACTTACTTACCCACTTACTTACCCACTTACTTACTTACCCACTTACTTACTTACCCACTTACATAGTTACCCACTTACTTACTTAGCCACTTACTTACCCACTTACTTTGGCAATTACCCACTTACTTACTTTCCCACTTACTAACTTAATCCCTTAGCCACTTACTTACCCACTTAGTTAGTTACCCACTTACTTACTTAGCTACCCACTTACTTACTTACCCACGTACTTACTTAGCCACTTTCTTACCCCCTCCTTACTTATTTAGCCACTTACACACTTACTTACTTTCCTACTTACTTAGTTGCCCACTTGCTTAGTTGCCCACTTACTTACCCACTTACTTACTTACTTACTTAGTTACCCACTTACTTTCTTACCCACTTACTTACCCACTTACTTACCCACTAACTTACTTACCCACTTACTTGATTGCTTACCGACTTACCCACTTACTTACTTGCCCACTTATCCACTTACTTACTTACCCACTTACTCACTTACTAACCCACTTACTTAGTTACCCACTTACTTACTTACCCACGTACTTACCTAGCCACGTACTTACCTTGCCACTTACTTACTTACCCACTTACTTACCGCATTACCTACACACTTACTTACTTACATACTTACCCACTTACTTACCCCCTTACTTACTTACCCACTAACATACTTACCCACTTACCCACTCAATTAATTACCCACTTACTTATATACTTACTTACCCACTTACTTACCAT
Organism: Pollenia amentaria; assembly: GCA_943735925.1. Lineage (NCBI taxonomy): Eukaryota > Metazoa > Arthropoda > Insecta > Diptera > Polleniidae > Pollenia > Pollenia amentaria. The sequence goes on from OX031006.1 coordinate 98,072,809, forward strand.
CTTACTTACCCACTTACTTAGCCACTTACCCACTTACTTACTTAGCCACTTACCGACTTACCTACTTACTTTCCCTTACTTAGTTCCCACTTATTTACCTACCCACTTACTGACTTACTCACTTACTTAGTTACCCACTTACTCACTTACCAACTTTCTTTCCCACTTACCCACTTTCGTACCCACTTACTTACTTACCCACTTACTTACTTGCTTACCCACTTACTTGGTTGCTTACCGACTAACCTTCTTACTTACTAACCCACTTACTTACCCACTTATCCACTTACTTACTCACTTACTAACCCACTTACTTAGTTAGCCACTTACTTACCCACGTACTTACCTAGCCACTTACTTACTTACCCACTTACTTACCGCATTACTTACCCACTTACTTACATACTTACCCACTTACTTATCCCCTTACTCACCCCCTTACTTACCCACTTATTTACTTAAACACTAACATACCCATTTACCCACTCAATTACTTACCCACTTACTTAGTTACCCACTTACTTATATACTTAATTACGCACTTATTTACTCACTTGCTTACTTACCCACTTACTGAACTACTTACTTAGTTAACCACTTACTTACCCACTTACTTACCCACTTAATTACCCACTTACTAAGCCACTTACCCACTTTCTTACTTACTTACCCACTAACTTACTTACCCACTTACCTACTTACTTACCCACTAACTTAACCACTTACCCACTTACTTACTTACCCACTTACTTACTCACTTACCTATTTACTTACTCACTTACTTACTTTCCCACTTACACACTTACTTATCCACTTACTTATTTAATCCCTTACCCACTTACCAACTTACAAGCCCACTTAGTTAGTTACCCACTTACTTACATACTCACTTACTAAGCCACTTACTTAGCTACCCAGTTACACACTTACTTTCCCACTTACTTAGTTGCCCACTTACTTATCCACTAACTTACCCACTTATTTACTTACGCACTTACTTACGTAGCCACTTACTTACCCACTTACTTACTTACCCACTAACATACTTACCCACTCAATTACTTGTCCACTTACTTAGTTACCCACTTACTTATATACTTACTTACAAACTTACTTATCTACCCACTTACTTACTTACCCCCTTACTTAGTTAACCACTTACTTACTTACCCACTTACTTACTTACCCACTTACTTACATACGCACTTACTTACCCACTAACTTACTTACGCACTTACTTACTTACCCACTTAATTACCCACTTACTTAATTACCCACTTACTTACTAACCCACTTACCCACTTACTTAGTTACCCAATTACTAACTAACTCACATACTTACTTACCCAGTTAATTACTTACTTACCCACTTAGTTACCCACTTATCCACTTACTTACTTACCCACTTACTTACAAACTTACTTACTTACCCACTTACTTACTTAGCCACTTACCGACTTACTTACCCACTTACTTACTCACTTAGCCACTTACTTAATTACTCACTTACCCATTTATCCACTTACTAACTTACCCACTTACTTACCCACTTACTTACCCACTTACTTACATACCCACTTACTTACCCACTAACTTACGCACTTACTTACTTACCCACTTAATTACCCACTTACTTAATTACCCACTTACTTACTTACCCACTTACTTAGTTACCCACTTATCCACTTACTTACATACCCACATACTTATTTATCCACTTACTTACTTACCCACTTACTTACTTAGCCACTTACCGACTTACTTACCCACTTACTTACCCCTTTACTTACTTACCCACTTACTTATATACTTACTTACCAACTTACTTACCCACTTGGTTACTTACCCACTTACTTACCCACTTACTTACCCACTCACTTACTTATCTACTTACTTACTTAGTTACCCACTTACTTAGCCACTTACTTACTTAGCCACTTACCCCCTTACTTACTTACCCACTTCCTTACTTACCCACTTACATACTTACCCACTTGTCCACTTACTTACCCCCTTACTTACTTACTCACTTACACACTTACTCACTTACCCACTTACTTACTTTCCCAATTACCCACTTACTTACCTAGCCACTTACTTACTTACACACTTACTTATCCACTTACTTACTTAATCCCTTACCCACTTACAAACCCACTTAGTTAGTTACCCACTTACTTACATACCCACTTACTAAGTCACTTACTTAGTTACCCAGTTACACACTTACTTACCCACTTACTTATCCACTTACTTTACCACTTACTTACCTATCCACTTACTTACCCCCTTACTTTGCCGATTACCCACTTACTTACTTTCCCACTTACACACTTACTTATCCACTTACTTATTTAATCCCTTACCCACTTACCAACTTACAAGCCCACTTAGTTAGTTACCCACTTACTTACATACTCACTTACTAAGCCACTTACTTAGCTACCCAGTTACACACTTACTTTCCCACTTACTTAGTTGCCCACTTACTTATCCACTAACTTACCCACTTATTTACTTACGCACTTACTTACGTAGCCACTTACTTACCCACTTACTTATCCCCTTACTTACTTACTTACTTAACCACTTACCACTTACTCACTTACCCACTTACTTACTTACCAACTTACTTACTTTCCCACTTACTTACCTACTTACTTAGTTACCCACTTACTTACACACCAACTTACCCAGTTACGAACTTTCTTACTTACCCACCTACTTAGCCACTTACCCACTTACTTACTTACCCACCAACTTACTTACCCACTTACATACCCACTTACTTACTTACCTACCCACTTACTTACATATCCACTTACTTACTTTCCGACTTACCCACTTACCTACCCATTTACTTAGTTACCCACTTACCCACCTTCTTACTTACTTACCCACTAACTTACTTACCCACTTACCTACTTACTTACTTACCCACTAACTTAACCACTAACCCACTTACTTACTTAGCCACTTACTTACTCACTTATCTATTTACTTACTCACTTACCCACTTACTTACCCACTTACTTTCCAACTTACTTACCAACTTACTTACCCACTTACTTAGCCACTTACTTAGCCACTTACCGAGTTACCTACTTACTTACCCACTTACTTAACCAATTACCCACTTACTTAGTTTCGCACTTACTTACTTACCCACTTACTTACATACCCACTTACTGACTTACTCACTTACTTAGTTACCCACTTACTCACTTACCAACTTTCTTACCCAGTTACTTTCTTACCCACTTGCCCACTTTCTTACCCACATACTTACTTACCCGCTTTCTTACTTACTTGCTTACCCACTTACTTACTTAGTTACCCACTTACTTACCCAGTTACCCCACTTTCTTACTAACCCACTTAGCCACTTACTTACCCACTAACTTACTTACCCACTTACTTGATTGCTTACCGACTTACCCACTTACTTACTAACCCACTTACTTACCGACTTACTTAGTTACCCACTTATCCACTTACTTACTCACTTATTAACCCACTTACTTAGTTACCCACTCAATTACTTACCCACTTACTTAGTTACCCACTTACTTATATACTTACGCACTTATTTACTCACTTGCTTACTTACCCACTTACTTACCTACCCACTTAGTTACTTACCCACTTACTTAGTTAACCGCTTACTTACCGACTTACTTACTTACCCACTTACTTGCTTAACCACTTCCCGACTTACACACCCAATTACTTACTTAAACACTTACCCACTTACAAACCCACTTAGTTAGTTACCCACTTTTTACATACCGACTTACTAATCCACTTACTTAGTTACGCAGTTACCCACTTACTTACCCACGTACATACTTAGCCACTTACTTACTACCCACTTACTTACCCCCTCCTTACTTATTTATCCACTTACCCACTTACTTACTTTCCCACTTACTTAGTTTTCCACTTACTTATCCACTAACATACCCACTTATTTACTTACGCACTCACTTACGTTGCCACTTACTTACCCACTTACTTACCCTTACTTACTTACTTAACCACTTACCCACATACTTACTTACTCACTTACCCAATTTCTTACTTACAAACTTACGTACTTACCCACTTACTTAGTTACCCACTTACTTACTTAACCACTTACTTACTTACCAACTTACTTACCCACTTACTTGCTTACCCACTTACTAAGCCACTTACTTACTTGTCCACTTAATTACCCACTTACATACCCACTTACTAACTTACTCACTTACTTACCTACCCACTTACTTACCGACTTACCCTATTACTTACCCATTTACTTACCTACCCACTAACTTACTTACCCACTAACTTACTTACCCACTTACCCACTAACTTAACCACTTACTTACTTACCCACTTACTTACTTACTCACTTACATATTTACTTACTTACCCACTTACTTAGCCACCCACTTACTTATCCACTTACCGACTTACTTACTTACCCACTTACTTACCTACCCACTTACTTAGTTACCCACTTACCCACTTACTTACTTACCCAATTGCTTATTTACCCACTTACCTACTTACCCACTTACTTAGCCACTTACCCACTTACTTACTTACCCACTTACTTACTCACTTGCCCACTTACTTACCTACAAAGTTACTTACCCACTTACTTAGCTACCCACTTACCCACTTACTTACTTACCCACTTGCTTATTTACCCACTTACCTACTTACCCACTTACTTAGCCACTTACCCACTTACTTACTTACCCACTTACTTAGTTACCCACTTACTTATTTAACCACTTACTTACTTACCAACTTACTTACCCAGTTACCCACTTACTTGCTTACCTATTTACTTACTTACTTAGTTACCCACTGACTTACCTACTTACTTACTTGCTTACCTACTTACTTGCTTACCTACTTACTTACTTACTTAGTTACCCACTTACTTACTTACTTACTTACCCACTTACTTACCCACTTACTTACTTACCCACTTACTTACTTACCCACTTACATAGTTACCCACTTACTTACTTAGCCACTTACTTACCCACTTACTTTGGCAATTACCCACTTACTTACTTTCCCACTTACTAACTTAATCCCTTAGCCACTTACTTACCCACTTAGTTAGTTACCCACTTACTTACTTAGCTACCCACTTACTTACTTACCCACGTACTTACTTAGCCACTTTCTTACCCCCTCCTTACTTATTTAGCCACTTACACACTTACTTACTTTCCTACTTACTTAGTTGCCCACTTGCTTAGTTGCCCACTTACTTACCCACTTACTTACTTACTTACTTAGTTACCCACTTACTTTCTTACCCACTTACTTACCCACTTACTTACCCACTAACTTACTTACCCACTTACTTGATTGCTTACCGACTTACCCACTTACTTACTTGCCCACTTATCCACTTACTTACTTACCCACTTACTCACTTACTAACCCACTTACTTAGTTACCCACTTACTTACTTACCCACGTACTTACCTAGCCACGTACTTACCTTGCCACTTACTTACTTACCCACTTACTTACCGCATTACCTACACACTTACTTACTTACATACTTACCCACTTACTTACCCCCTTACTTACTTACCCACTAACATACTTACCCACTTACCCACTCAATTAATTACCCACTTACTTATATACTTACTTACCCACTTACTTACCATCTTACTTACCCACTTACTTAGCCACTTACCCACTTACTTACTTAGCCACTTACCGACTTACCTACTTACTTTCCCTTACTTAGTTCCCACTTATTTACCTACCCACTTACTGACTTACTCACTTACTTAGTTACCCACTTACTCACTTACCAACTTTCTTTCCCACTTACCCACTTTCGTACCCACTTACTTACTTACCCACTTACTTACTTGCTTACCCACTTACTTGGTTGCTTACCGACTAACCTTCTTACTTACTAACCCACTTACTTACCCACTTATCCACTTACTTACTCACTTACTAACCCACTTACTTAGTTAGCCACTTACTTACCCACGTACTTACCTAGCCACTTACTTACTTACCCACTTACTTACCGCATTACTTACCCACTTACTTACATACTTACCCACTTACTTATCCCCTTACTCACCCCCTTACTTACCCACTTATTTACTTAAACACTAACATACCCATTTACCCACTCAATTACTTACCCACTTACTTAGTTACCCACTTACTTATATACTTAATTACGCACTTATTTACTCACTTGCTTACTTACCCACTTACTGAACTACTTACTTAGTTAACCACTTACTTACCCACTTACTTACCCACTTAATTACCCACTTACTAAGCCACTTACCCACTTTCTTACTTACTTACCCACTAACTTACTTACCCACTTACCTACTTACTTACCCACTAACTTAACCACTTACCCACTTACTTACTTACCCACTTACTTACTCACTTACCTATTTACTTACTCACTTACTTACTTACCCACTTACTTACCAACTTACTTACCCACTTACTTACCCACTTAATTACCCACTTACTAAGCCACTTACCCACTTTCTTACTTACTTACCCACTAACTTACTTACCCACTTACCTACTTACTTACCCACTAACTTAACCACTTACCCACTTACTTACTTACCCACTTACTTACTCACTTACTTACTTACCCACTTACTTACCAACTTACTTACCCACTTACTTAGCCACTTACTTACTTAGCCACTAACCGACTTACCTACTTACTTACCCACTTACTTAGTTGCCCACTTACTTACATACTTACCCACTTACTTACCTACCCATTTACTGACTTACTCACTTACTTAGTTACCCACTTACTCACTTACCAACTTTCCTACCCAGTTACTTTCTTATCCACTTACCCACTTTCTTACCCCCTTACTTACTTACCCACTTACTTACTTGCTTACCCACTTATAAATTTACAGTGACTGCTTGTTCTTCTTCTTTCATTCTACATGAGAGAGGATTTTCGGCTTTCAACAAACTTATTGGAAAACCTGCAGAAATTCAAAAATTCGTTACTAATTTATTTATATATGAATGAAAGTTTGTTTGAAAAAGTTTGTTAAAAAAATTACTTGATGGAAAAAAACTGAATATGGTGAAATGTAGCCAAGACCTTCCTCTATTAACCCCCATTTTCAGATTTTTGGCACAAGTCCTAAATTTTGCACAATGGGGCAATATATGAATGAGTGAGTTGTGTGAAAAAGTTTGTTTGAAAAATTTATTGAAAAAATAACTTGATGAAAAAAAACTGAATATGGTGAAATGTAGACAAGACCTTCCTCTATTACCCCCCATTTTCAGATTTTTGGCACAAGTCCTAAATTTTGCACAATGGGGCAATATATGAATGAGTGAGTTGTGTGAAAAAGTTTGTTTGAAAAATTTATTGAAAAAATAACTTGATGAAAAAAAACTGAATATGGGGAAATATAGCCAAGACCTTCCTCTATTACCCCCCATTTTCAGATTTTTGGCACAAGTCCTAAATTTTGCACAATGGGGCAATATATGAATGAGTGAGTTGTGTGAAAAAGTTTGTTTGAAAAATTTATTGAAAAAATAACTTGATGAAAAAAAACTGAATATGGTGAAATGTAGCCAAGACCTTCCTCTATTACCCCCCATTTTCAGATTTTTGGCACAAGTCCTAAATTTTGCACAATGGGGCAATATATGAATGAGTGAGTTGTGTGAAAAAGTTTGTTTGAAAAATTTATTGAAAAAATAACTTGATGAAAAAAAACTGAATATGGTGAAATGTAGCCAAGACCTTCCTCTATTACCCCCCATTTTCAGATTTTTGGCACAAGTCCTAAATTTTGCACAATGGGGCAATATATGAATGAGTGAGTTGTGTGAAAAAGTTTGTTTGAAAAATTTATTGAAAAAATTACTTGATGGAAAAAAACTGAATATGGTGAAATGTAGCCAAGACCTTCCTTTATTAATCCCCATTTTCAGATTCTTGGCACAAGTCCTAAATTTTGCACAATGGGGCAATATATGAATGAGTGAGTTGTGTGAAAAAGTTTGTTTGAAAAATTTATTGAAAAAATAACTTGATGAAAAAAACTGAATATGGTGAAATGTAGCCAAGACCTTCCTCTATTACCCCCCATTTTCAGATTTTTGGCACAAGTCCTAAATTTTGCACAATGGGGCAATATATGAATGAGTGAGTTGTGTGAAAAAGTTTGTTTGAAAAATTTATTGAAAAAATAACTTGATGAAAAAAACTGAATATGGTGGAATGTAGCCAAGACCTTCCTCTATTACCCCCCATTTTCAGATTTTTGGCACAAGTCCTAAATTTTGCACAATGGGGCAATATATGAATGAGTGAGTTGTGTGAAAAAGTTTGTTTGAAAAATTTATTGAAAAAATAACTTGATGAAAAAAAACTGAATATGGTGAAATGTAGCCAAGACCTTACTCTATTACCCCCCATTTTCAGATTTTTGGCACAAGTCCTAAATTTTGCACAATGGGGCAATATATGAATGAGTGAGTTGTGTGAAAAAGTTTGTTTGAAAAATTTATTGAAAAAATAACTTGATGAAAAAAAACTGAATATGGTGAAATGTAGCCAAGACCTTCCTCTATTACCCCCCATTTTCAGATTTTTGGCACAAGTCCTAAATTTTGCACAATGGGGCAATATATGAATGAGTGAGTTGTGTGAAAAAGTTTGTTTGAAAAATTTATTGAAAAAATAACTTGATGAAACAAAACTGAATATGGTGAAATGTAGCCAAGACCTTCCTCTATTACCCCCCATTTTCAGATTTTTGGCACAAGTCCTAAATTTTGCACAATGGGGCAATATATGAATGAGTGAGTTGTGTGAAAAAGTTTGTTTGAAAAATTTATTGAAAAAATAACTTGATGAAAAAAAACTGAATATGGTGAAATGTAGCCAAGACCTTCCTCTATTACCCCCCATTTTCAGATTTTTGGCACAAGTCCTAAATTTTGCACAATGGGGCAATATATGAATGAGTGAGTTGTGTGAAAAAGTTTGTGTGAAAAATTTATTGAAAAAATAACTTGATGAAAAAAAACTGAATATGGTGGAATGTAGCCAAGACCTTCCTCTATTACCCCCCATTTTCAGATTTTTGGCACAAGTCCTAAATTTTGCACAATGGGGCAATATATGAATGAGTGAGTTGTGTGAAAAAGTTTGTTTGAAAAATTTATTGAAAAAATAACTTGATGGAAAAAAACTGAATGTGGGGAAATGTAGCCAAGATCTTCCTCTATTACCCCCCATTTTCAGATTTTTGGCACAAGTCCTAAATTTTGCATAATGGGGCAATATATGAATGAGTGAGTTGTGTGAAAAAGTTTGTTTGAAAAATTTATTGAAAAAATAACTTGATGGAAAAAAACTGAATATGGTGAAATGTAGCCAAGACCTTCCTCTATTACCCCCCATTTTCAGATTTTTGGCACAAGTCCTAAATTTTGCACAATGGGGCAATATATGAATGAGTGAGTTGTGTGAAAAAGTTTGTTTGAAAAATTTATTGAAAAAATAACTTGATGAAAAAAAACTGAATATGGTGAAATGTAGCCAAGACCTTCCTCTATTACCCCCCATTTTCAGATTTTTGGCACAAGTCCTAAATTTTGCACAATGGGGTAATATATGAATGAGTGAGTTGTGTGAAAAAGTTTGTTTGAAAAATTTATTGAAAAAATAACTTGATGAAAAAAAACTGAATATGGTGAAATGTAGACAAGACCTTCCTCTATTACCCCCCATTTTCAGATTTTTGGCACAAGTCCTAAATTTTGCACAATGGGGCAATATATGAATGAGTGAGTTGTGTGAAAAAGTTTGTTTGAAAAATTTATTGAAAAAATAACTTGATGAAAAAAAACTGAATATGGGGAAATGTAGCCAAGACCTTCCTCTATTACCCCCCATTTTCAGATTTTTGGCACAAGTCCTAAATTTTGCACAATGGGGCAATATATGAATGAGTGAGTTGTGTGAAAAAGTTTGTTTGAAAAATTTATTGAAAAAATAACTTGATGAAAAAAAACTGAATATGGTGAAATGTAGCCAAGACCTTCCTCTATTACCCCCCATTTTCAGATTTTTGGCACAAGTCCTAAATTTTGCACAATGGGGCAATATATGAATGAGTGAGTTGTGTGAAAAAGTTTGTTTGAAAAATTTATTGAAAAAATAACTTGATGAAAAAAAACTGAATATGGTGAAATGTAGCCAAGACCTTCCTCTATTACCCCCCATTTTCAGATTTTTGGCACAAGTCCTAAATTTTGCACAATGGGGCAATATATGAATGAGTGAGTTGTGTGAAAAAGTTTGTTTGAAAAATTTATTGAAAAAATAACTTGATGGAAAAAAACTGATATGGTGAAATGTAGCCAAGACCTTCCTTTATTAATCCCCATTTTCAGATTCTTGGCACAAGTCCTAAATTTTGCACAATGGGGCAATATATGAATGAGTGAGTTGTGTGAAAAAGTTTGTTTGAAAAATTTATTGAAAAAATAACTTGATGAAAAAAACTGAATATGGTGAAATGTAGCCAAGACCTTCCTCTATTACCCCCCATTTTCAGATTTTTGGCACAAGTCCTAAATTTTGCACAATGGGGCAATATATGAATGAGTGAGTTGTGTGAAAAAGTTTGTTTGAAAAATTTATTGAAAAAATAACTTGATGAAAAAAACTGAATATGGTGGAATGTAGCCAAGACCTTCCTCTATTACCCCCCATTTTCAGATTTTTGGCACAAGTCCTAAATTTTGCACAATGGGGCAATATATGAATGAGTGAGTTGTGTGAAAAAGTTTGTTTGAAAAATTAATTGAAAAAATAACTTGATGAAAAAAAACTGAATATGGTGAAATGTAGCCAAGACCTTCCTCTATTACCCCCCATTTTCAGATTTTTGGCACAAGTCCTAAATTTTGCACAATGGGGCAATATATGAATGAGTGAGTTGTGTGAAAAAGTTTGTTTGAAAAATTTATTGAAAAAATAACTTGATGAAAAAAAACTGAATATGGTGAAATGTAGCCAAGACCTTCCTCTATTACCCCCCATTTTCAGATTTTTGGCACAAGTCCTAAATTTTGCACAATGGGGCAATATATGAATGAGTGAGTTGTGTGAAAAAGTTTGTTTGAAAAATTTATTGAAAAAATAACTTGATGAAAAAAAACTGAATATGGTGAAATGTAGCCAAGACCTTCCTCTATTACCCCCCATTTTCAGATTTTTGGCACAAGTCCTAAATTTTGCACAATGGGGCAATATATGAATGAGTGAGTTGTGTGAAAAAGTTTGTTTGAAAAATTTATTGAAAAAATTATTTGATGGAAAAAAACTGAATATGGTGAAATGTAGCCAAGACCTTCCTCTATTAACCCCCATTTTCAGATTTTTGGCACAAGTCCTAAATTTTGCACAATGGGGCAATATATGAATGAGTGAGTTGTGTGAAAAAGTTTGTTTGAAAAATTTATTGAAAAAATAACTTGATGAAAAAAAACTGAATATGGTGAAATGTAGCCAAGACCTTCCTCTATTACCCCCCATTTTCAGATTTTTGGCACAAGTCCTAAATTTTGCACAATGGGGCAATATATGAATGAGTGAGTTGTGTGAAAAAGTTTGTTTGAAAAATTTATTGAAAAAATAACTTGATGAAAAAAAACTGAATATGGTGGAATGTAGCCAAGACCTTCCTCTATTACCCCCCATTTTCAGATTTTTGGCACAAGTCCTAAATTTTGCACAATGGGGCAATATATGAATGAGTGAGTTGTGTGAAAAAGTTTGTTTGAAAAATTTATTGAAAAAATAACTTGATGAAAAAAAAATTAATATGGTGAAATGTAGCCAAGACCTTCCTCTATTACCCCCCATTTTCAGATTTTTGACACAAGTCCTAAATTTTGCACAATGGGGCAATATATGAATGAGTGAGTTGTGTGAAAAAGTTTGTTTGAAAAATTTATTGAAAAAATAACTTGATGAAAAAAAACTGAATATGGTGGAATGTAGCCAAGACCTTCCTCTATTACCCCCCATTTTCAGATTTTTGGCACAAGTCCTAAATTTTGCACAATGGGGCAATATATGAATGAGTGAGTTGTGTGAAAAAGTTTGTTTGAAAAATTTATTGAAAAAATAACTTGATGGAAAAAAACTGAATATGGGGAAATGTAGCCAAGATCTTCGTCTATTACCCCCCATTTTCAGATTTTTGGCACAAGTCCTAAATTTTGCATAATGGGGCAATATATGAATGAGTGAGTTGTGTGAAAAAGTTTGTTTGAAAAATTTATTGAAAAAATAACTTGATGGAAAAAAACTGAATATGGTGAAATGTAGCCAAGACCTTCCTCTATTACCCCCCATTTTCAGATTTTTGGCACAAGTCCTAAATTTTGCACAATGGGGCAATATATGAATGAGTGAGTTGTGTGAAAAAGTTTGTTTGAAAAATTTATTGAAAAAATAACTTGATGAAAAAAAACTGAATATGGTGAAATGTAGCCAAGACCTTCCTCTATTACCCCCCATTTTCAGATTTTTGGCACAAGTCCTAAATTTTGCACAATGGGGCAATATATGAATGAGTGAGTTGTGTGAAAAAGTTTGTTTGAAAAATTTATTGAAAAAATAACTTGATGAAAAAAAACTGAATATGGTGAAATGTAGCCAAGACCTTCCTCTATTACCCCCCATTTTCAGATTTTTGGCACAAGTCCTAAATTTTGCACAATGGGGCAATATATGAATGAGTGAGTTGTGTGAAAAAGTTTGTTTGAAAAATTTATTGAAAAAATAACTTGATGAAAAAAAAATTAATATGGTGAAATGTAGCCAAGACCTTCCTCTATTACCCCCCATTTTCAGATTTTTGGCACAAGTCCTAAATTTTGCACAATGGGGCAATATATGAATGAGTGAGTTGTGTGAAAAAGTTTGTTTGAAAAATTTATTGAAAAAATAACTTGATGAAAAAAAACTGAATATGGTGGAATGTAGCCAAGACCTTCCTCTATTACCCCCCATTTTCAGATTTTTGGCACAAGTCCTAAATTTTGCACAATGGGGCAATATATGAATGAGTGAGTTGTGTGAAAAAGTTTGTTTGAAAAATTTATTGAAAAAATAACTTGATGGAAAAAAACTGAATATGGGGAAATGTAGCCAAGATCTTCGTCTATTACCCCCCATTTTCAGATTTTTGGCACAAGTCCTAAATTTTGCATAATGGGGCAATATATGAATGAGTGAGTTGTGTGAAAAAGTTTGTTTGAAAAATTTATTGAAAAAATAACTTGATGGAAAAAAAACTGAATATGGTGAAATGTAGCCAAGACCTTCCTCTATTACCCCCCATTTTCAGATTTTTGGCACAAGTCCTAAATTTTGCACAATGGGGCAATATATGAATGAGTGAGTTGTGTGAAAAAGTTTGTTTGAAAAATTTATTGAAAAAATAACTTGATGAAAAAAAACTGAATATGGTGAAATGTAGCCAAGACCTTCCTCTATTACCCCCCATTTTCAGATTTTTGGCACAAGTCCTAAATTTTGCACAATGGGGCAATATATGAATGAGTGAGTTGTGTGAAAAAGTTTGTTTGAAAAATTTATTGAAAAAATAACTTGATGAAAAAAAACTGAATATGGTGAAATGTAGCCAAGACCTTCCTCTATTACCCCCCATTTTCAGATTTTTGGCACAAGTCCTAAATTTTGCACAATGGGGCAATATATAAATGAGTGAGTTGTGTGAAAAAGTTTGTTTGAAAAATTTATTGAAAAAATTACTTGATGGAAAAAAACTGAATATGGTGAAATGTAGCCAAGACCTTCCTTTATTAATCCCCATTTTCAGATTCTTGGCACAAGTCCTAAATTTTGCACAATGGGGCAATATATGAATGAGTGAGTTGTGTGAAAAAGTTTGTTTGAAAAATTTATTGAAAAAATAACTTGATGAAAAAAACTGAATATGGTGAAATGTAGCCAAGACCTTCCTCTATTACCCCCCATTTTCAGATTTTTGGCACAAGTCCTAAATTTTGCACAATGGGGCAATATATGAATGAGTGAGTTGTGTGAAAAAGTTTGTTTGAAAAATTTATTGAAAAAATAACTTGATGAAAAAAACTGAATATGGTGGAATGTAGCCAAGACCTTCCTCTATTACCCCCCATTTTCAGATTTTTGGCACAAGTCCTAAATTTTGCACAATGGGGCAATATATGAATGAGTGAGTTGTGTGAAAAAGTTTGTTTGAAAAATTTATTGAAAAAATAACTTGATGAAAAAAAACTGAATATGGTGAAATGTAGCCAAGACCTTCCTCTATTACCCCCCATTTTCAGATTTTTGGCACAAGTCCTAAATTTTGCACAATGGGGCAATATATGAATGAGTGAGTTGTGTGAAAAAGTTTGTTTGAAAAATTTATTGAAAAAATAACTTGATGAAAAAAACTGAATATGGTGAAATTTAGCCAAGACCTTCCTCTATTACCCCCCATTTTCAGATTTTTGGCACAAGTCCTAAATTTTGCACAATGGGGCAATATATGAATGAGTGAGTTGTGTGAAAAAGTTTGTTTGAAAAATTTATTGAAAAAATAACTTGATGGAAAAAAACTGAATATGGTGAAATGTAGCCAAGACCTTCCTCTATTACCCCCCATTTTCAGATTTTTGGCACAAGTCCTAAATTTTGCACAATGGGGCAATATATGAATGAGTGAGTTGTGTGAAAAAGTTTGTTTGAAAAATTTATTGAAAAAATAACTTGATGAAAAAAAACTGAATATGGTGAAATGTAGCAAAGACCTTCCTCTATTACCCCCCATTTTCAGATTTTTGGCACAAGTCCTAAATTTTGCACAATGGGGCAATATATGAATGAGTGAGTTGTGTGAAAAAGTTTGTTTGAAAAATTTATTGAAAAAATAACTTGATGAAAAAAAACTGAATATGGTGAAATGTAGCCAAGACCTTCCTCTATTACCCCCCATTTTCAGATTTTTGGCACAAGTCCTAAATTTTGCACAATGGGGCAATATATGAATGAGTGAGTTGTGTGAAAAAGTTTGTTTGAAAAATTTATTGAAAAAATAACTTGATGAAAAAAAAATTAATATGGTGAAATGTAGCCAAGACCTTCCTCTATTACCCCCTATTTTCAGATTTTTGGCACAAGTCCTAAATTTTGCACAATGGGGCAATATATGAATGAGTGAGTTGTGTGAAAAAGTTTGTTTGAAAAATTTATTGAAAAAATAACTTGATGAAAAAAAACTGAATATGGTGGAATGTAGCCAAGACCTTCCTCTATTACCCCCCATTTTCAGATTTTTGGCACAAGTCCTAAATTTTGCACAATGGGGCAATATATGAATGAGTGAGTTGTGTGAAAAAGTTTGTTTGAAAAATTTATTGAAAAAATAACTTGATGGAAAAAAACTGAATATGGGGAAATGTAGCCAAGATCTTCGTCTATTACCCCCCATTTTCAGATTTTTGGCACAAGTCCTAAATTTTGCATAATGGGGCAATATATGAATGAGTGAGTTGTGTGAAAAAGTTTGTTTGAAAAATTTATTGAAAAAATAACTTGATGGAAAAAAACTGAATATGGTGAAATGTAGCCAAGACCTTCCTCTATTACCCCCCATTTTCAGATTTTTGGCACAAGTCCTAAATTTTGCACAATGGGGCAATATATGAATGAGTGAGTTGTGTGAAAAAGTTTGTTTGAAAAATTTATTGAAAAAATAACTTGATGAAAAAAAACTGAATATGGTGAAATGTAGCCAAGACCTTCCTCTATTACCCCCCATTTTCAGATTTTTGGCACAAGTCCTAAATTTTGCACAATGGGGCAATATATGAATGAGTGAGTTGTGTGAAAAAGTTTGTTTGAAAAATTTATTGAAAAAATAACTTGATGAAAAAAAACTGAATATGGTGAAATGTAGCCAAGACCTTCCTCTATTACCCCCCATTTTCAGATTTTTGGCACAAGTCCTAAATTTTGCACAATGGGGCAATATATGAATGAGTGAGTTGTGTGAAAAAGTTTGTTTGAAAAATTTATTGAAAAAATTACTTGATGGAAAAAAACTGAATATGGTGAAATGTAGCCAAGACCTTCCTTTATTAATCCCCATTTTCAGATTCTTGGCACAAGTCCTAAATTTTGCACAATGGGGCAATATATGAATGAGTGAGTTGTGTGAAAAAGTTTGTTTGAAAAATTTATTGAAAAAATAACTTGATGAAAAAAACTGAATATGGTGAAATGTAGCCAAGACCTTCCTCTATTACCCCCCATTTTCAGATTTTTGGCACAAGTCCTAAATTTTGCACAATGGGGCAATATATGAATGAGTGAGTTGTGTGAAAAAGTTTGTTTGAAAAATTTATTGAAAAAATAACTTGATGAAAAAAACTTAATATGGTGGAATGTAGCCAAGACCTTCCTCTATTACCCCCCATTTTCAGATTTTTGGCACAAGTCCTAAATTTTGCACAATGGGGCAATATATGAATGAGTGAGTTGTGTGAAAAAGTTTGTTTGAAAAATTTATTGAAAAAATAACTTGATGAAAAAAAACTGAATATGGTGAAATGTAGCCAAGACCTTCCTCTATTACCCCCCATTTTCAGATTTTTGGCACAAGTCCTAAATTTTGCACAATGGGGCAATATATGAATGAGTGAGTTGTGTGAAAAAGTTTGTTTGAAAAATTTATTGAAAAAATAACTTGATGAAAAAAAACTGAATATGGTGAAATTTAGCCAAGACCTTCCTCTATTACCCCCCATTTTCAGATTTTTGGCACAAGTCCTAAATTTTGCACAATGGGGCAATATATGAATGAGTGAGTTGTGTGAAAAAGTTTGTTTGAAAAATTTATTGAAAAAATAACTTGATGAAAAAAAACTGAATATGGTGAAATGTAGCCAAGACCTTCCTCTATTACCCCCCATTTTCAGATTTTTGGCACAAGTCCTAAATTTTGCACAATGGGGCAATATATGAATGAGTGAGTTGTGTGAAAAAGTTTGTTTGAAAAATTTATTGAAAAAATTATTTGATGGAAAAAAACTGAATATGGTGAAATGTAGCCAAGACCTTCCTCTATTAACCCCCATTTTCAGATTTTTGGCACAAGTCCTAAATTTTGCACAATGGGGCAATATATGAATGAGTGAGTTGTGTGAAAAAGTTTGTTTGAAAAATTTATTGAAAAAATAACTTGATGAAAAAAAACTGAATATGGTGAAATGTAGCCAAGACCTTCCTCTATTACCCCCCATTTTCAGATTTTTGGCACAAGTCCTAAATTTTGCACAATGGGGCAATATATGAATGAGTGAGTTGTGTGAAAAAGTTTGTTTGAAAAATTTATTGAAAAAATAACTTGATGAAACAAAACTGAATATGGTGAAATGTAGCCAAGACCTTCCTCTATTACCCCCCATTTTCAGATTTTTGGCACAAGTCCTAAATTTTGCACAATGGGGCAATATATGAATGAGTGAGTTGTGTGAAAAAGTTTGTTTGAAAAATTTATTGAAAAAATAACTTGATGAAAAAAAACTGAATATGGTGAAATGTAGCCAAGACCTTCCTCTATTACCCCCCATTTTCAGATTTTTGGCACAAGTCCTAAATTTTGCACAATGGGGCAATATATGAATGAGTGAGTTGTGTGAAAAAGTTTGTTTGAAAAATTTATTGAAAAAATAACTTGATGAAAAAAAACTGAATATGGTGGAATGTAGCCAAGACCTTCCTCTATTACCCCCCATTTTCAGATTTTTGGCACAAGTCCTAAATTTTGCACAATGGGGCAATATATGAATGAGTGAGTTGTGTGAAAAAGTTTGTTTGAAAAATTTATTGAAAAAATAACTTGATGAAAAAAAAATTAATTTGGTGAAATGTAGCCAAGACCTTCCTCTATTACCCCCCATTTTCAGATTTTTGGCACAAGTCCTAAATTTTGCACAATGGGGCAATATATGAATGAGTGAGTTGTGTGAAAAAGTTTGTTTGAAAAATTTATTGAAAAAATAACTTGATGAAAAAAAACTGAATATGGTGGAATGTAGCCAAGACCTTCCTCTATTACCCCCCATTTTCAGATTTTTGGCACAAGTCCTAAATTTTGCACAATGGGGCAATATATGAATGAGTGAGTTGTGTGAAAAAGTTTGTTTGAAAAATTTATTGAAAAAATAACTTGATGGAAAAAAACTGAATATGGGGAAATGTAGCCAAGATCTTCGTCTATTACCCCCCATTTTCAGATTTTTGGCACAAGTCCTAAATTTTGCATAATGGGGCAATATATGAATGAGTGAGTTGTGTGAAAAAGTTTGTTTGAAAAATTTATTGAAAAAATAACTTGATGGAAAAAAACTGAATATGGTGAAATGTAGCCAAGACCTTCCTCTATTACCCCCCATTTTCAGATTTTTGGCACAAGTCCTAAATTTTGCACAATGGGGCAATATATGAATGAGTGAGTTGTGTGAAAAAGTTTGTTTGAAAAATTTATGGAAAAAATAACTTGATGAAAAAAAACTGAATATGGTGAAATGTAGCCAAGACCTTCCTCTATTACCCCCCATTTTCAGATTTTTGGCACAAGTCCTAAATTTTGCACAATGGGGCAATATATGAATGAGTGAGTTGTGTGAAAAAGTTTGTTTGAAAAATTTATTGAAAAAATAACTTGATGAAAAAAAACTGAATATGGTGAAATGTAGCCAAGACCTTCCTCTATTACCCCCCATTTTCAGATTTTTGGCACAAGTCCTAAATTTTGCACAATGGGGCAATATATGAATGAGTGAGTTGTATGAAAAAGTTTGTTTGAAAAATTTATTGAAAAAATAACTTGATGAAAAAAAAATTAATATGGTGGAATGTAGCCAAGACCTTCCTCTATTACCCCCCATTTTCAGATTTTTGGCACAAGTCCTAAATTTTGCACAATGGGGCAATATATGAATGAGTGAGTTGTGTGAAAAAGTTTGTTTGAAAAATTTATTGAAAAAATAACTTGATGGAAAAAAACTGAATATGGGGAAATGTAGCCAAGATCTTCGTCTATTACCCCCCATTTTCAGATTTTTGGCACAAGTCCTAAATTTTGCATAATGGGGCAATATATGAATGAGTGAGTTGTGTGAAAAAGTTTGTTTGAAAAATTTATTGAAAAAATAACTTGATGGAAAAAAACTGAATATGGTGAAATGTAGCCAAGACCTTCCTCTATTACCCCCCATTTTCAGATTTTTGGCACAAGTCCTAAATTTTGCACAATGGGGCAATATATGAATGAGTGAGTTGTGTGAAAAAGTTTGTTTGAAAAATTTATTGAAAAAATAACTTGATGAAAAAAAACTGAATATGGTGAAATGTAGCCAAGACCTTCCTCTATTACCCCCCATTTTCAGATTTTTGGCACAAGTCCTAAATTTTGCACAATGGGGCAATATATGAATGAGTGAGTTGTGTGAAAAAGTTTGTTTGAAAAATTTATTGAAAAAATAACTTGATGAAAAAAAACTGAATATGGTGAAATGTAGCCAAGACCTTCCTCTATTACCCCCCATTTTCAGATTTTTGGCACAAGTCCTAAATTTTGCACAATAGGGCAATATATGAATGAGTGAGTTGTGTGAAAAAGTTTGTTTGAAAAATTTATTGAAAAAATAACTTGATGAAAAAAACTGAATATGGTGAAATGTAGCCAAGACCTTCCTCTATTACCCCCCATTTTCAGATTTTTGGCACAAGTCCTAAATTTTGCACAATGGGGCAATATATGAATGAGTGAGTTGTGTGAAAAAGTTTGTTTGAAAAATTTATTGAAAAAATAACTTGATGGAAAAAAATGTTTCATCGTGTGTGAGGTGCTTTTGCAACTCTCGGAGAAAAAAATATGAAGAAAGAATTCGGAAAATGGCAACAATTTCAAATTGTAAGAATTGGAAAACCAATTATAATTGAATACAAAATTTTTCCAAATTTATGGGACATAAAATATGATAGGTTTAAAAACAAAATAAATAAAAACTTTTTTTTTGTTTTGTAGTAGTACATTCACAAAACACGCAATGCTAATGTTTCGTTTTTAGTGTCATCGTCGGTGGTAAAAACTGAAACATAAGTAGTAACGCGTGTTTCGACAAATGTTGCATCGTGTGTGGGTATCTTAACGATTAGCAATTTTGGTTTACTTGAGGGTTACACGATTAAGGTTGGTCTATCAAGTTTTAATACACTCACACTTTTTTACCAATACACTAATACTTTTAAAAATTGAAGCGAACTTGTCTTTAAAAATCTCTTTGTGAGTGTATAAATTTAAGTTCAAGAAAACAGCTGATTGATTACAAGTTTGGTGAGAAAATTTTTCGTTTTTCTTTATAAATTGTTCTCTTAATGACATCTTGAAAGTAAATTGCTTCAAAATTGCGTGCAGCCTACGTCACAGCTTTCAATTTTTGGAAATTTTGACAAACTGTATATGTAAAAGACTATCAAGAAAAACTTGATCGTGTGGCTGCTGTGTTAGCTGAAAATTTTCATTTAGCATTTGGTATATTATTTAGCATAGGTATAAAATGTTTTTTAGCTTTTTTTAATCTTTTTTGCTACAATACAAAGTTTTAAGCCAGCTAAACCTGTTTTAAACAACCGGTTTTTAATTAAAATGCATCAAACTTTTTCTATATGTGTGTAATACGGCTGCAAAAAGCATTTTTTCAAATGTTGTATATTAACTAAAACTAATATATATTTTATTTATCTATTTAAGTTTTTTTATCGACCTTTTCCTTATTTTATTATTGATTTGTTTAGAAAATTCTAAATCGGGCTTATTAAGGTCATGTATTCTATGCAAATAAAAGATAATTTCATAATTTTTTCCGACGTTTCGTTGGAGATTCCCAATTTTATCATTTATTTATTAAATTGTTGTCTATTTTATTTCATGCTTGTGGTTCACTTTTTCATAACAAAATAATTATAACGCTAATTTTATTATGTATAATAACCAATATTTCGATATCGGTGTGTATCATCGTCAGGGAAAAATACAACTACAAAATATTTTTAATATAATGAAAAACAATAAAACGATTTTACAATCCAATTATTTTATAACTAATTATATATAGTAACAGCTTAAAAATTTGTTTAATTTTCTTATCTGTTTTTATTAATTATATTCTTATTACTTTGTCCTTTTTTAAATTAATATTATATTTTCATATATTTTTATCAAGCTTTAGTTCACTTTTTTATAAAAAAAATCAAAAATATAGAAATTTTAATTCAGCCCAAGGAACGGCATTATCAACACATTGTAGAGATTATAATCATTATCCTGATTTTGAGAACACATCTATTTTCAACATAGATAATTTTAATAAACGTAGATATATGCTAGAACTGTTACAGATTAATAATGTTCCATTTGAGAAAAGGATTAATTTCAAGAAAGACTCTGAGGGATTAGCTCAGATTTATAGACATTAATTGAATAAAAATAAATAGGTTGATGGAAGGGAAAATTATAAATAGGTATTTATTATTATTTGTCTATGGAATTATATTCCTTACAGACAATTTAAAAAATAATTGATTACAAAATGTTGCACATAAAAATGTAATACATAATTAACAATAAAATTACCAAGTGTTAAGAAATGTGGTTTGTCTTTGATTATTTAAAAAATTTAGTTCAGATGGCACAGCACAGATTGAAAATATATATTAAATAAAAATAAATAGATTCACGGAAAAGGAAATTAAAATAGATTTTAGGTTTTGAATATTTTAAAAATTTGTTTGCTTTTCTCTTTTTTTTAAGTTTGTTAATTGAAATTTTAAATTTATTTTTCCATTTATTGTCGAAAACAATTTTGTAATTTTATATTATTTAAAAAGATTTCCTGAAGAAGATTTCCAACGGAAATCGAAATATTGAAAAATAAATAATATTTTAATTGATTTTTTATAAAAAAGTGACCTAAAGCTTGATAAAAATATATGAAAATATAATACTTATCTGTTTTTGTAAACTAAAGTAAAATACAGAATTTCATTTTAAAAAAAAAGAATTTTTGTGTTTAATAAAAATAAACTTTCCATCCCTGAATAACTTTATTTCATTTGGTAGCACTGCAAATTTCAGTCTGTAAAGCAAAATAAAAACACTCATTTCTGTCTGCAACATTTCTCAGAGATTTACAAATTGCTATCTTTGAATTGAGTGAAAAAAAAAGTTTGTCAGCAAAAGTTTGTTATTTTCTCGCGGGTAAAATAAAGTTAACCAATGCTACAACTGCCAAATGTTTGGCCACGGCTCAGATAACTGTAATGTTAAAACATTCTGCGCAAAGTGTTCCGGCCCACACAAAACATCTGACTGTAAAACCGAGGTAGTAAAATGTGTAAATTGTCAAGGAGAACATAAATCAACCGATAACTCTTGTCCCAGTAGAAATTCGTATGTTGAACTAAGAAAACGCTTTTCTAACGGTTATCGATCAACTAGAATTACTCAACAAACGCTGGTCAAGTAAGGCCAACTAATAACAATCAAAATATAGTACCAAATCAACCAATATTGAGTAATTTGAGCTATGCTAACATTCTCTCATCAAATGGTGGTAATACTGCTTCAATTGATTTATTTTCTGTTAATCAGCTTAAAGAAATGACTTTTGAGCTCATTAATAGTTTAAAAAATTGTAAGACAAAGTTAGAGCAACTTGATGTTATTACATCATTGGCCTTTAAATTTTTGTCGTAAACATGGATAGCAAAATTATAATATTAACTTGGAACGCTAGAGGTATGCGCAGAAAACTTAAAGAATTTTTTGATTATTTATTAAGAGAAAATATAGATGTAGCGTTGGTGTGCGAGACTTGGTTAAGTCAAGACATATCTGTACAACATCAAAATTTTTTTAGCTACCGTAAAGATCGAATAGGGTCGAAAGGAGGGGGAGTTGCAATTTTTATAAGAAAAAATATAAAACACGAGGTTCTTTCTGAAATTGACACACAACTTGTTGAAAATATTGGCATACAAATCACTCTTTCAGATAACTCAACCTTAGATATTTATAGCTGTTACTTTCCTGGAGGCTCCGCTGGTCCGTTAGAATAAAGAAAAATAATTTTAAATCAGATTTAAAGAAATTTGCTAGGATCAAAGGTAAATATATCTTGGGAGGCGATTTTAATTGCCGACATCAAAGTTGGGGATGCCTAAAAGCCAATTGCTGGGGTAATATACTTTTTGATTTAACTACAGTTAATGCTTTTGCATTAAACTACCCGCCTAATCCAACACTGGTTCCTGCGAGTAGTACAGCAAATGCTTCTGATTTAGACTTTTTCATTACTAATATTTCTGATAAACTTACTGGTGCTGAAGTTCCCAATAGTTTAAATTCAGACCATCTACCAGTGCTTACTTCTATTGACTTATTTACCACATCATCTGTTAAAACCTGATTACAAAAAGGCAAACTGGGCTACATTTAAAAACTATATTAATAGCAATATTGACACACTTTTAGACATGGAAGTAAATGGAAATGATGACGTTGATAATTTAA
Organism: Pollenia amentaria; assembly: GCA_943735925.1. Classification (NCBI taxonomy): domain Eukaryota; kingdom Metazoa; phylum Arthropoda; class Insecta; order Diptera; family Polleniidae; genus Pollenia; species Pollenia amentaria. Next base: position 98,096,529 of record OX031006.1, read on the forward strand.
TAGAACTTTTTACAAAAGTCGTTCAAGATGCTATTGATATCAGTGTACCAAAAAGGATAGTGTCAAACATTTTTGTAAAAAGGCTACCACAACCAATTTTTCACCTCTTTAAGTTGAGAAACCAATCTCGACGGAAATGGATAAGACATAGGACCGTTTTAGATAAGGCTCAAATGACTTTTCTAAATAACCTCATATCTGAAAAAATTTTCCAGTTTAGAAATTCGCAATGGAACAATCTATTGAATAGTTTGCCAAAAGCTTCTACTAAATTTTGGAATATATCAAAAATTATTAAAAAGAAAAATAAATGTATTCCATCACTTAAACAAAATGGCAACGTTTATATAACGAACAATCAAAAGTCAGAAATCCTGGCTCAAACTTTTGTTTTGAATCACACTATTTCTTCTGACCTAAGTGATCAGAATACAAAACGGCTTGTTAGCAATTCAATTGATATGGTTGAAAATCAAAGTCAGCTTACAAATAATATTATAGTAAGTGTTAGTTCAGTTAAAGCCATAATTAAACAACTAAAAGCAAAGAAATCGCCGGGTATTGACGGGGTTTCTAATCGTTGTTTAAAACAATTACCTTTTAAGGGTCTTCAGTTACTTTGTCGTATTTATAACTCGTGTTTAAATCAAAGCTACTTTCCTTTAATCTGGAAGCAGTCGAAGATTATTGCAATTCCCAAACCAGGTAAGGACAGTAACTGTCCAGAATCTTATCGTCCCATTAGTCTGCTAAACACCTTAAGAAAAATACTAGAAAAAATTATAAAAGAAAAAATTGTTAACTTTATTGATGATAACAACATTTTGCCATCACAGCAGTTTGGCTTTCGAGCGCAGCATAATACCATACAGCCTCTTGTGAGAATAAAAAATATTATAAAAAGTAATTTTAATTGTGTAAAATCTACTGCAATGGTCCTATTGGATATTAAAGCCGCATTTGACTCCGTATGACACGATGCACTTATACACAAAATGTTTACAATTGGCATGGATATGTCTATTATAAAAATAATAAAAAGTTTTTTGTCGAACAGATCGTTTATAGTTCATATTGGAAACAGTACTTCACAAACTTATAATATTCCTGCTGGTTGTCCACAAGGCTCGTGCTTATCACCTATTTTATACAATATTTTTACCTATGACTTCCCAGTCCTGGATGGTTGCAATTTCTCAATATTTGCAGATGATACAGCCATTTTAAGCACTGACATTTTAGCAGAAGAAATCATTAATAACCTGGAAATTTCAGGAAAAATAGTAGTCGACTTTTTCAACAAATGGAAAATCATGATAAACCCTTCCAAAACGCATTCTATATTTTTTACTAGGAGAAGAAATGAGTGCTTCATTCCCCAATCTAATATTACAGTTGGAAATACTAGGGTTCCCTGGGAAACAAAAGTTAAATATTTGGGTGTTGTACTAGATACAAAATTGCTTTTTAACGATCATATAAGCTATATAATACATAAAATAAACTTTACAACAAAAGTTATGTACCCGTTAATTAATAGACATTCAGAATTGAGCATCGATAACAAGCTTCTATTATTAAAAGCAGTTTTTCATGCCATTTTGTTCTATGCGGCTCCTGTGTGGTATACTGCCTCTAAGTGTCATTTAAAGAAACTGTCAAAACAAACTTCTCAAAATGATATACAATTTACCAAATCATTTTTCGACATCAACACTACACTCTATGTCCAAAATAAATTTAGTAAGTAATAAACTTCTAATTTTATATGAAAATTTCGCAAATCGCTGCCGATACTCTAGCTATTCCCACATCAACTATTTATGTTTATAAGTTGAACTTTTTATTTTTTTTACTTTTTAAACGATTTTTTTTTTCATATTTCAATGGGTTTTGTTAACTTTTCCCTTCTAAAAAGCTTATATGTTTGTATACTTATATATTATTACTTGGTATTTAAATATTTAAGGTGAAAAATTGTACAGATTAATCTCTTAACTTTAAATTAATAAATTATTGTTAATATGTTTAATATAATTTTCAATAAATGGTTTAAAAAAAAAAAAAAAAAAATTATTGTTAGTTCATATTTAATATATGAAGATTCAATAAATAAATTATGAGAGAAAAAAAAAAAAAAAAGATAATTTTCCAAAAATAAAAAATAAAATAGTTTATTTTTATTTAACTTTTCAATCATTGGTAAATTTTCCAAGTTTTTAAGTAATTTTAACAAAATATTAAGATACCCTTTCGAACATAGAAATTACATAATTTAATATGTAACGGGTCCGCCATCTAACGTTTTTTTTCAACTAGTGCTTATTTCGTGAATGGTAACACTTAGCTCATGTCTGATTTGACAGATAATTCGTTTTATCCTTCCGCTGAACGAATATGGTTGTGTATATGCTTGAACAACGCTGGGAAATATTGCGACATTACTTTGAAAATCATGCCAATGTTGCAGAATGTGTGCGAAAATTTCGTACGGATTTTGGAAGAAGAGAAGCACCGTCAGCTCCGTATGTTCGTTATCTTGTGAAAAAAGTGAAAGAAACTGGCATCCTTATCGATAAACCAAAGCGCGAGAAGCCAAAAACAGTGCGTACACCCGAGAATATTGCTACTGTGGCAGAAAGTATGCGTGAAACGCCATCAACATCAATTCACCGTCGTTCTCAACAATTGAACATTTCGGAGACATCATTGAGACAAATTTTGCATAAAGACCTTGGTATGACGCCATACAAAGTCCAATTGGTTCAGGAGTTGAAGCCAACTGACCATCCAATGCGTTTTCGCTTTGCTAAGTGGGCCTGGGATCGACTTACAGAAGATGCCGATTTTGCCAAAAAAAAATCATCTTTTCAGATGAAGCTCATTTTGATCTTGTCGGGTATGTAAACAAGCAAATTTGGGGCACAGATAACCCGCACGCATACATTGAAAAGAAGCCGTTGCACCCAAAACGAGTCACTGTTTGGTGCGGATTTTGGTCCAGAGGCATAATTGGGCCATTTTTCCTTCAAAAATGTGCAAGGAGTGGCCGTTACAGTAAATGGCGATCGTTATCGGGCCATGTTGAACGAATTTTTGTTCACAAAAATTAAAGAGGAGGATATTGGCAACATTTTGTTTCAACAGGACGGCGCTACACAGCCGAAGCTACACTCGATGTTTGCGCCATGTTGTTGTAGATCGCATTATCCGCCGCAGAGCTGCTTTCGTTTGCCCACCTCGGAGCTGCGATTTGACACCGTTGGACTATTATTTGTGGGGTGCCGTCAAAGATAAGTGTTACGTCGACAAGTCAGAGACAATTGACGCTTTAAAGGACAATATTCGTGAAGCCATTGGTGAAATACAGCTGCACACAATCGATAATGTGCTTAAAAATTGGACCGATCGTGTAGGCTACTGCATGGCCAGCCGAGGCAACCATTTGAATGAAATTATTTTCCATTATTACCCGGAAGGATTGTACTTTCAAATAAAAAAAGAAATTTGAGAAAATATTCAGTAGTTTTTTTTATAGCATTTTCAAAAAAAAAAAAAAGTTATTTGTATTTTCTTGTGTGTATGTATGAATGTATTTATAATATTTTTCTTTAAATATACATAAAAAATTAGTATTTATGTGTTTTATAACAATAATGTTATTAATAAGTTAACATAATAATTATTTCCGACTATAAATTTTTGTATGTGATAACGTAATCAAAACAACACAAATGAAGGAAAAATTAAACCACCAAAGTACAATTAAATTTATAATGTTCATACCCAATTTTATGGGATATGAATAATAAATCATACATATATATACCTTCCATTTCTAGATTTTTTAATTCTAGAAGTTAAATACTTTATGCAACTTTTCGCTTTGACGACATTTTTAAAATGAACTTTCACTTTCCTGAGTAATTTCAAAAGAAATTTTCAAGAAAGTCGTCTATATCATTGAAATTTTTATTTGTTATACGTATACAGAAATTTCATGAAGTACTTTCACGTGTAAATGCAGTGTAAAATAAACCTTAGGAAATTAAAAGTTTTGTACAGCGTGGAGCAATTATTTTGCTGTTCGTGTTGCACATTGGCCGTTTACAGCCATCACATATTTTGCGTGTTCTGCGATCCGATTTCTAATCAATGGTCACGAAAAGGTAGCAACAACTTTTTAATGGTAGCTGGCACGTTTTTTACCGCTTTGATATTTCCGATGAACTACCAGCATCCTGAGAAACTTCCTTCGTGATGGTTTAATTTGTCATTTATTACACTAAAAAAAAAAATTAACTAAAACTTAGGAAATTGTACCTAAGTTCAGTGCACTATTTAAGTTAAATAGATAAAATTTTTTTACTTAAAATAGGGCAAATGTTACACTCAAAAAAAAAATTAACTAAAGCTTAGGAAATTTTACTTAAGTTCAGTACACTGTGGCTGGCGCCAAAGACATTTTATACAGCAATTTAGTAAAAAATTTCCTTGTTATTAAGAAATAAATTTTATTCACTACTACATCAAAATTTTTAATTTTTACCAAAATTTTACTTCATTTAAATAACTTTTTACTAAGCAATATAAACTTTTGTTCTAAAATTTAGATTTATAATTATCTTAAGATATCCCGTAAACATGTAAAAACTTCCTTTGATTAAGTTCAGATAATTTTATTATGATATGGGAAATGAGACAACTTTTCCAAACTTTAAGTTAAATAGATAAAATTTTTGAACTTAAAATAGTGGAAAGTATTAAGTTAAAATATTCTCTGAAGGATTGAAATGCTTTGCTAAAGTCAATAAAAAATACTGCTATTCAACCCACCCATTTCATGACTTTTAGAAAAAATATCCACTTATTAGGACATAAATTCGTTTAAACTAGGAAATACTTACTATGATTTTGTTTTATTTTTACTGATATAAGGTAAATTGTTCATATTTTCAAAGAACATGCTTACTTATCAGTAATATGTATTTATTAAAACTTAGAAAAATAAATTAAAATTAAGCAAATATTTTCCAAAAATTTGGTAAATACGCCTATATTTTAGTAAGCATTTTTCATTAAGCAATAAATGAAAATATTAATTTTAAGTACATCTATACTATTTTTAAGGGAAGGATGTACTAAAAACTATTATTTTTTGAACCAAATTTGTTTGATTTGTATACCTACTTTTTTAGTGTTTTAAGAAATATGCTCTGCTGATAAATACATACATTATATATATATATACGCCTTTTTTTCTTTAACTATAAATTAAATATAGTAACTAGGCATTAAAGAAATTATATGTTTTATTTCAAATACATTTAATATAATAACATTAACAAAAAAAGGTTCTAATAATTCTTAACATAAAATGAAGTACATATTAATAACAATTCTGCTCATTTAAAAACAAAACAAGATTTTTCTTTTATATAATGCACACATCTTAAATTTAATATACAAAAATTTATAAAATTAAATTTTAAATTATTGTGTTTATACATATATTTCAATTTATAATAAAACAGCTACTAAGTATTTTTAGGTCTTAAATAATATTTATTATTTAATTCATGAATGTGAATTGGAGGCAATTTTAAAGATCTTGCAGATAGTATGTTATAGTCTAACAACTTAGAACTAACAGAATACGATGAACAAGATTTTACATATGATAAAATCTGTATTTTTTGACATAACAAAAATATATTGCCATTTATTTCAAAAATTTCTAGAATTTTTGACGCATTAAAATCTGGGTCGTAATTATAAATAATAAAGCCATTTTTATATAAAGTCCCATAACGTTCAAAACTTTTGATACATGTGCACCGTTCTAAATCATCCGTTTTTATGAACTTTACTAGTATTTCAAAGAATAATGAATTGTTAACATTGTACTTTTTATTTCCCATAACGAAAGTCTTTTTTTCAAAATTTAAAATTGTTTCTGAAAAAGATATGCAAAACTTTATTGCCAATGATAATATAATATTCCTTCAAAAGTTATATTTTTAACATAAGATTTTAATTGTCGATGTTTTGATTCAAAGCCGAAAGTCCACAAATAAACAAATGGACCAGAGTGTTCTAAAATTCTACAATAATCTGTCAAAAAATGATGCTTTGGTTTTAAATTGTCTGAGAAAAGTGTGATATATTTTTCGTTATGATAATCAATGTGAGATTTTAAATTTATAATGTCTAAATTTGTAAAATGTGTTAATAGTAATAAATCAATTAGTTCAACTAAATTTGTTACAAATTTCCATATATCTGAGTTGATATCTACCAAATCCCCAATAAACAATGGAAAGAAGTGAGCAAAAGTAAGTATTTCGCTGCCAGACATTTTCAAGTTAGATGACTTTAGATGGCTTATCTTAATTTTGGGAGATTTATTTCCGATATCCTGTTCTCCATAGTTAAAATTTTGTTTTCAAATATTAAAAAGTTCAAGATCAAATGTGTTATTATTTATGAAAAATAATAGTTTGTGGCAAAAATCATATTTTAAAACACCCTTTCGAACATCGTGCAATAAATATGCGTAGAAATTTTCAACAACATGGTAATTATTGACCTTATTAAAGATACTATTTTCTCTTATGCCATTTTTTTCTAAATCATTTAAACTTAAGTCATCTCTTTACTTATTCGCGTCTTCTCCATATTTAATTTTAGATTCCGCCTTGTCAATTTTGCAAAGCCTGCAAAAATATTTAGATGAAAAGGATCTTGAAAATCCTAAGACATTATTTAAAGCTAAATTATCACCAACAATCAATGCTAAGCAAAATTAAATTTTATAGTTTCCATTTTTCCATTTCCATTAGATTCTAAGTCATTAAGATTTTCGATCAATTTAAAAAAACATTTATCATTACCAAAATCTTTAACATCGTTAGACTTAAATAGTGCAGCAATAAAAATATTTTTTAACGTAAATTTTAAAAATTCCGGAGCAGAAGGAAGAGATAAATATACCCCCATAAGGCTTGAACTGTGTGAGCCAAGGGGGTTGTTAATTTCAAAATCATCAAAATATAAAAAGTATGGTAACACAAATTTTTTCTTGTAGTTTTTAAGCTTTTTTTTCCATATTTTACCATTGCAAAAGTTTTTTAAGGTCCCTCAATTATTTATATTTTGCATAGTTTCTTTAAATTCCTCATAAATTTGTGGAATTTCAAAAAAATTTTGTAATTGAAATTTAATTGGAAATAAAACTCCTTTTGTAACAACTTCATCCATTGTATTAACATGATTTAAAACAATATTGCTAACTGTATTGTTTAATTTTATTACCTGTGGACTTTCGTACAAATTTATGTTTTTTAGTGTTTTTATAAACTTATACTCCGTGTCAAAACCATCAAATGGTTTATCGCAAAAGGACACAAGATTTTGTAGGCTATCTTTTATTTGCGTCAAGTCATTCTCTTGCAGGCCATTAATTATTTGTTTAATTTCGTCTCTAATTGAATGTGTTAAATTTTTTTCTATAGTTTCTTGTAATCTTGTAGCATCTTTTCTAGAAAAATTATAGGATGAGAATTTAGTCAAAGCCAATTTAAAAGACTGTTTTGCCAAAAAAGGTAAAGATTTTCTCGTAATTTTAGAACAATTAATTTCTAAAATATCGGATTTTAAATAACTCTGTTGCGGTTCTGAATTATTGATGTTTGTTTCTATATCATAATTTTCCGTTTCTAAAATATTTTCTTGTTCTAAAAATTCATTTTCTCTTTCTAACATGTTACTTTTTAAATTATTTTCTTTCACAGATTTTATATTTTCTCCTTTTTGAAGTTACTAAACTTTTGTTTGCAACTTATAAAGGCACATTCGTATAAATTATTTGGTGGTAGGTTATGAAAATATTTTAAATGACAAGCGATCTTTTTGAAATCGGCAAATTTTTTTTGCAAATAAAACAATATAAACTCATTTTCAAATTTCTTTCAATACTGTTACTACTAATTTGAAAGTGCTAGATAAGATAAATTGTAAGTATAAGTAATAAGTATGGTACTTGATTTTTGTAATTTAGTTGTAAATAATAATAGAAGAAATAAAATCTGTAAATAAAAATTAAAATGTATTAAAGGCTGTTAAATTACTAAATGGGGCTTTAACCTTACCAAATATTCGGGTTCAAATATTTTGAATATCTGTTAAAATCGTAGATAGCGCTGTACATCTTTCATTATTATCTACTTTAATTTCAAAAAAATATTCCTGTATGAAAAGCCAAATTAAACTGCAGTTGTGTGGGTATTTGATAACAGCAAAAAGGGCTTAGAAGTAACCAAAGGCACTGGAGCATCGGATACTGTTAAAGCGGTGGTATTGCAAAAGTACGAGGAATTGGGTCCCATGTCTGTGCACGAGTGGCAAATTTTATGGTGGTTTGTGTGCATGGTTGTACTATTGTTTACCCGCGCTCCTGGTTTTATGCCCGGTTGGGGTGATTTCTTAAATGCAGTTAAAGAAAAAAAAGCGTTGAACGGAGAATTGTTTTAACTTGATATCGTTTTCTTTATTTCTAGTTCCATAAAATCTTCCACTCCCCTTATGTTTTGCGTATTAGCCTTGTTTATGTTTCCGATGACTTGTTTTTGTTGCAGCCATTGTAAATCGGAAGGTAGGTTTGAAATGACATCGAAAATTGTTTAGTTTTTTTGAGAACTGTATTGAAACTGTTCTGGAATTGAAATTAATTGGAAACTGAACTAGAATCAGAACTAGAAACTCAACTCTAAGATAAAAAAAAACTGCACCAGAAACAAAACTAGAAATAGTGAACAGGGAAGTGAACTAGAATCTGTTAGAGAATCTGAACTAGAACTCAGCTATATTTTATTGATTAGAATATCAACTGGAACTCAACAAAAACTTAACTTTAACGGAACAAGAACTTTTCTAGAATTAAAATTAAACTTAACATTAAAACTACTCTAGAACTGAACTTGGAGTAGAACTGAACTAAACTAAAATAGAAACTAGTAACAAAGTGAATTTAAAAAGTTGTTTACGTAGCTGAACGTTTTGAAATCACAAAATAATTTGCCCAGAACACCTTTCTTGTGGTTTCAAATCACTTTGATAAAAATTGATTTTCAGAAGAGGCCTGTATAACTTGATTTAGTAACAGGAATAAGAGAAACAAACGAAATAAAATTACAATTACTCAAAACGCACATTGATAAAATAGCGGGAATATAATAACCATTACGATGAATAAATGTAAAATTTATGACATTTTTTCGTTGTATTAACGTAAAATAAGAAAAATATCATTGTATTAATGAAACAATGTTTTTAAATAATTGAAAAGATTTCATTTCATTCATGACAAGTTATACATCATTTGAACGAAATTAGTTCATTGCGTAAATGATACATTACATTTCAATAAAGAAAATGTACTTTGATTTTTAAAATTTATGGCATATAATTAATGACAAAATTTCATTGTATTAATGACAGATTCGAACTTATTGAAACGAAATTCATTGCAGTAATTAAAAAAATCGTAACATTTACGAAGGTTTTATAGATATGTATATGTAAATATCAACTGATATTTTTCTAGCTTAACCGCCTATTTCCGATCTGCGAAAGAATTATTTACTTCGTACAAATACATTTAAAACAAAAACAAAGTTTTTAGAATGTGTTTTTGTTTTAAATGTAGTTGTTCGAAAGAAGGAATTCTTCCTCACATTGGAAATAGGTCATAATACTAGTTACTTTGTCTGCATACTTTCTAAAATTTAAACTTTTTTAATTCAGGACTATAAATAATAACATATATTATCATTTAAAATATTGTATGCAAAGATTTGAAGATTTCAAACTAAATAAGATTTTTTATAAGAAAACTTTTGTGATGTTTACGAGCTATTTGGTCCGATCTGTATATTAATTTTAATAGCTATATAAAGTTTTAAATATTATAGAAAACAAATATTTAAATTATGCTAAGTTTGATTCTCTTACGGTTTCAGAATTTTTAATAAATATTAATTTTGAAGAGTTTTTAAAAATCCTGCTTTAAAATTTAATAAAAAGAACATTGGTAACAAATTAAAAAATTGATTAAAAAAAAAAGCTAAAACCGTACAAAAAATTATTTAGAAAAAATTTGACCAATATAGAAAAAATAAGAGTTTTCATGAAATCGCTTAAAACTGTCCTTTGTGCAAATGAACAAACTTGCGAGACTCTTTTCGTGAAGACCCTTTTTAATTTTTGTGTAATTTAAAACAATTATGCAATGTCAGTTTGTAAGAAACGTCAATACAAAAATAAATTAAAAAAATAAAAGTTGAACATTGTGATTAAAATGGGAAATTTGTTTTTAAAAATGCATAAGAAAGCCAAGACTAGTTTGCTTAAGTTATTGGAAGTATTTATTCTTAGTGACTTTTAAATGATTACATTTTTAGTTCAAAATTACGGTAAGCATTAAAGAAATCTGTTTCTATAAATGCACCATTGAACAGTAAATTGCTCGCTTAATTTAAGAAGTTTGTGTAAATGAATTATCATACAATTTTAAAATGCACAGTTTGAAAAGATTGTGATACTTTAAGCGATATCATGAAAGCCCTTTATATGTATTAAAATTTTAAATAATTATTAACAATTAAATTAAACAAATTACTATCAGGCCTGTTCTGAAAATCACGTGATTTAAAATCACATGTGCTTTTAAAATCACACGTGTGATTTGGTGGTGTTCTGTAAATCACACCGTTTTTGTGTTTTTCGGTGTGATTTTCAATTGTCAAAAGCACAAGCAAACACAAGTTTTTTAACACCTGCTTGTTCTACAAAGGCGTAGCTCATTTTTTAACTCTTTATGCTATTTTCCGATAATATGTTTTTTTAACCGATTTAGCGATCACAAGTTGGTTTTAGGGCTTCTTTAAATTTTGCAATTTTTTGCGAATTTTAGCCATGTTCGCGATAGAAGCGATTTGTTCCTGTAAGATTTCTGATTCTTTACAGCTTTAAAGATTTATAATAAACAGAAGACTCTGCTATCTTGCCGCTGTTAACAAATTTTTGCGAATTTCTACTAATTTAGCAATTTTTACCGAATTTTTGCCATTCCTTTTAGTTTTACGGACTTTTAATCAATTTTATGGCTTGCTTGTAATATTAAAAATTTTCGCGAATTTTAACTATTTTTGCAAAAATATTTTTTTATTTTCCGTTATTTTGTTTTTTTTTTTTAGCCCATTTATCGATTTCAAATAAGTTTAAGGGTTTGTTTACAAGTTTGCAATTTTTCGTGAATTCTAGCCATGTTCGCGGATAGAAGCGATTTTTCCTGTGATTCTTCACAGCTTTAACGATTTTTAATAAATATTAGACTTTGCTATCATGCCGCTGTTAGCAAATTAGCGATTTTTTATTCAACTAAAAAATAAGCCTGAAATTACAACAGAAGTCACAAATGCAAATTTTATTTTTGTACTGTGGTCGAATTTTCTTAATTTTAAATGATTTGTTGTAAATAAAACATCTTATTGCATAAAAAAATTAATAAACAACACATTCAATGTCTTATTAAGTTATTTACTATGACGGTCATCTTACAATAGTCGCAAAAATAACAAAGTGATTTTAAAAAGTTGTTTAATTTGCCCAGAACACCTTTCTTGTGGTTTCAAATCACTTTGATAAAATGTGATTTTCTGAACAGGCCTGTATAATAGGTATTAATATAAAACAACTAATAAACAAATCAGTGAAAATACATATTTTTGTAAAAAATATTATGGAAAATATTTTTGTGTTAACCCTCTAACTGCCGTTCATAACGGTAATTTTCGGCTTTATTCTAATAAATTGTAAAAAACCCCCTAAGAAGGGTGAGGGCGGAGATGATTTGTTTAAAGCAGACCATACACGAGTCAAATCAATTGTCAACTGAGTGGGTTGTTGTCCAAATCAAAGCGTATATGGCCTTGTCAGTTGATTAGTTTGACGGTTGTCGAGTTGGTTGAAGAAAATCAAATGATTTTGATTTTTTCAAGTTGACTACTAAGTCTTTCAATTCGATTGTACTGAATTGTGGGTGCTCAAGTCTCTTGATCAGCTGTCAAAATTTATGTAAAAAAAAATCTAAATTTGACAGTTGAATTAAAATCTTTCAATTCAGTTGAAGAAGTGTGTGGCCCAGTATCAATTCAGTTGAAAGACTCAGTTGACAACTGAATTGAACCGTGTATGGGGCGCATAACATATCATCACAAACAAAAATAAATAGCCAAACTCAAGAGTGAATAAAAATACGCCAATCGGATGGGCATACAGCACCTCATTTCATTCATTGAGCCTACAATGCACAGTGGGGAGGTAGACATATCATATATCAGAGGGCAGAGAATTGGATATAAGTTTAAAAAAATAATAAATTTTTTGAATACAGAAAAGCTGCACAAAAAGGCCAAAAGGGTGAAACCTTAACCCCACACAAATAAAATTCCGCCTCTACACGAACCCCGTAGTTTTGAAAAAAGTTCGAAATTATTGTACAGTGCTACTAGTTGCATTTTTTTTCAAAGTCCTTTGAAAATATTTCTATTAAACGAATAGTTAATTTTATTATTAATAAGCTGTCTCGATGACGTGCTAAATTCCCAATATGTATTTTTGTAGAAAAGCTAAAAATATCAAATATGACTTGTGACGACAAAAGTCGCTCCTCTCGTTTTTGCCTACATCTTAGCTGTATATATTGTTGTTATTGTTATTATATTTTTAGTCTTTATTAGTTGTTATTATAATTGTATGTATTATAATTATTGTATTTATTATAATTCTCGGCACTTATTTAAACTTAACGGAAATAAATGAGTAGGGGCGACGCCTAGCGTAAAGTTATTGAAACCTGCCGACGGTAAAATGCAACCCTGAGGCTGTAGTGGTGAAAGCACTGAACAGCTGGTTGACCGTGGTGAGTTGAGGTTGACACGGTATATAAGGGTGTGTTTTAATGAAAGCGAGTCAGTCGGCTAGTAGCTAGCAACCGGGTAAGAATTACCATTGGCGAGGAGATTACATCTCCCCAACTGTTTTTCTTACGTGAATGCTTAAGTAGTCAACTAGTAGAAATAGTAAAACCAGAGGTCACACTTCTATCTTTACTGTCGCGCCCACACAACCGAAGCGTCCTTCGCGCGTGTGTTCCTTCCCCACTGGTTGAAGACTTAAGTAGGTCTGTGATAGTGGTGGGTAAGGAGATTACATCTCCCAACGCGCTCACCTCTAGCTCCGAACGCAGCGCGCAATTACTGCCTAGCCTGAAAGTGCCTGTATATTGTATTGTAGTCCTAGTGTTAATAAAGTATACGATTTATAACGTTTTGTAATTGTGCGTGTTTTATTTATGTCGAAGAACGGAAACGACACCGGCCCGATGAGCTACCCCAGCACCCAGCAAAAACGTGTCGTTACAATGGCGCCCGAGCAGGGACATGAAAGTGTTCCAACCAACCGAACGCTGAAGACCGCATGGGTCTATTATCTTAGACGGGAGGAGTTGCTAAAGTATTTGCAGCAATTTGAGCAAGATGCTACAGGCACCGTAGAGGAGCTGAGAAAGAAGTTCGTGAAATTCTTGGCGACGGAGCATGATGAAAACCAACAGAAACAACTGCTAGATCTGCAGTCGATACACGAAGCGTTGAACGGGACTACACCGGTGTCACCCGTCACACGGTTACAAGTGCCGGCGGCAGCTGCAGAAAAATCACCGATGAAAAACGAAAGCACCCAAAGGCAGGCAAATTCAACCCCGTCTAGTGACATTCCACGAACCCCCGCGGACAACAAATTTATAATCATCGAGGTGGTAAGAAGATGGGGATTAAAATATGATGGTGGCAAGGACCCGTTAGCCTTCATAGAACGCCTGGAGGAGCAAGCTGACATGTACGGGGTTAATCTAGACGAAATGCTGCGCGTGATGCCCGAATTCTTTCGGGAAAAAGCACTGATTTGGTTTAGAAATAACAACAAACATTGGTTACCGTGGACGCAGTTCAAGGCAGATTTTTACAAATTCTTCCTTCATTCTCGTTACTTCGAGAAGCTAGAAGATGAAATCAGAAAGCGAGCACAGCGTCCCCGAGAATCCTTCAAAGATTATGTCCTTGCACTTCAGAATCTTATGCGGCACACGAGTATGACAGACGAGCTAAAGCTGGAGAGGATTTTTCGTAACGCCCAGCCAGACTATCAGTAGTACATTAAAAGAAAGGACTTTGCCACTTTGGATGATCTCATCCAGCTAGCAGATGATTTGGAAAGTATACCCACTACATCCCATCACCGAATGATGTCCCACCGCCCAGAAGATTCCCTTGGCTCCGTGCCGAAGAATAAAACCAGCATCACCTGTGACGACGAGAAGATAAAAACAACCGTACTGATTAACAATAAATTGATCACTGCCATTATCGACACGGGAGCCACCATGAGCTTTATCACCCCGAAACAAATACGGCAAATATGTGATAAGCCTGTGTATGTGTCGGTAAACATAGATGTGTTCTTGGCAGATGGATCAAAGAAAACCATAACGGAGGCGGTAAAATTTAGGATTACCCTGGGGAATATGAACGCAGAATGCAATCTGCTGGTGATGCGCGAGGCCACTGAAGACATCGTACTCGGGCTGGATTTCTTGCGGAAATTTAATACCACCCTCACCTGTGCGGGCCTGGAAATAAATTGCTCTCAGCGGAGGACTTCCCATCGCAACTCACGTAAGAAGGTAAGCGAAACTCGTGGAAAACCCCAAAGGCTAGACCCACCAGCCATCATCGCGAAGATTCTGTCTGTCAGTTCCATCGAGCAGCAAGTACCACAGCCAGCTCACATGCAATCATCACAGGCCCAATCACACTTGACTAATCTGACATCGTATTATCCAAATTGCACACAACAAATTGCCTCACAATACACAGCGGGTATGCAACAGACAGCTGCTGCGACGGCTTCATCGACGGCTGGCACTCACCAACAACAGCAGCAACAGCAGGAGGAACAACAACAGAAGCACCAGTTTTCCGTCAAATACCGAAAGGGGAAGCAGAATCGTGTGGCCGACGCATTGTCCCGCCAACCCTGTGAAGTCAGCATTCTCCTGACGGCCAGACCAGCCGTTACGTGTAAGTGGTTACAAACCAGATTGGATGAAGTACGTAAAGCCCCAGCAGATTTCCCGGACTACTCCATCGTGGAGGGTCAACTTTATCGCCATTTTTCACACGAACTAAACGATGAAGACTGTACCCCGTGGAAATTGTGTGTAGCCACCCCATTGAGAGAAAAGGTGCTAAAAGAAACCCATGACAACGCGGCCGGCGGGCATCTAGGGATCCGGAAGACTATCAACAAAGTCGCCAATCGGTACTATTGGCCAGGGATGTTTCGCGACATAAGTCAATACGTCCGCAGATGTGAAAGTTGCCAGCGCTATAAGGTATCGCAACAATTGCCAGCCGGAGAAATGCTTACCCGGATTCCTGAAGAACCATGGGCTACAGTGTGCGCTGATTTTGTGGGGCCATTACCAAGAACCAAGCATGGTCATACGATGCTGCTGGTTTTCGTCGACAAATTCTCCAAGTGGTGCGAACTGGTTCCCCTGAGGAAGGCAACGTCAGATGGAGTGGTGAAAGCGTTTCGAGAGCGTATTCTAGCACGGTATGGGGTGCCCAAGGTACTCATCACTGACAATGGTACGCAGTTTACATCACGGGTTCTTACGAAATTCCTCGAAGCTATGGGAGTACGACACCAATTTACAGCCGCATACACACCCAGGAAAACCCCACCGAAAGGGCAAATCGAACCATTAAGACAGTTATAGCACAGCTGGCCGGAGAGCAACACAACACGTGGGATGCGTTCTTACCCGAAATAATGTTGGCCCTAAATACCAGCATATCCGAAACCACAACCTATTCACCTGCTTTCCTTACCCAGGGTAGGGAGCCATGGCTCCCAAAGTCCCTTTACGATGAGGTCACCGTGCGAACAGGAGCAAGAAACCCTAACCCGGAGGAACGGGCCACCGAGTTGAAAGAAGTCTTCGAGATGGTAAGAAGGAACTTAGGGAAGGCCGCACAGAGGCAGCAGCGCCACTACAATTTGCGTAGGCGTAACTGGAGACCACAAATCGGCGATCAAGTCCTTGTTAGACAACATCCCTTGTCGAGCGCGGTGAATAATTTTGCAGCCAAGCTCGCACCAAAGTACGGGGGGCCTTACGTCATCCAGGGGTTTGTGTTCCCCGTTATCGTAACAATTCGCGGCCAACAAAATAATGACGTGCGCACGGCTCACCTCAGCGATCTTAAAACTTATCAACACAACTTGAGTCAAACGTAATTTTTGGTGTACCTGATTTCGCAGCTAAATGACAAGTACGACACACACACACCTTCACACAGAAAATTGGCGACCACAGCAAATACATCATCACCAGCAGCAAAGCGGCTAACACACCAGCAGCTACGAGAAGTATGGGTCAAGCCATAACCACGCGATCGGTCGGGAGGGGGTAATGTGACGACAAAAGTCGCTCCTCTCGTTTTTGCCTACATCTTAGCTGTATATATTGTTGTTATTGTTATTATATTTTTAGTCTTTATTATTTGTTATTATAATTGTATGTATTATAATTATTGTATGTATTATAATTATTGTATTTATTATAATTCTCGGCACTTATTTTAACTTAACGGAAATAAATGAGTAGGGGCGACGCCTAGCGTAAAGTTATTGAAACCTGCCGACGGTAAAATGCAACCCTGAGGCTGTAGTGGTGAAAGCACTGAACAGCTGGTTGACCGTGGTGAGTTGAGGTTGACACGGTATATAAGGGTGTGTTTTAATGAAAGCGAGTCAGTCGGCTAGTAGCTAGCAACCGGGTAAGAATTACCATTGGCGAGGAGATTACATCTCCCCAACTGTTTTTCTTACGTAAATGCTTAAGTAGTCAACTAGTGGAAGAAATAGTAAAACCAGAGGTCACACTTCTATCTTTACTGTCGCGCCCACACAACCGAAGCGTCCTTCGCGCGTGTGTTCCTTCCCCACTGGTTGAAGACTTAAGTAGGTCTGTGATAGTGGTGGGTAAGGAGATTACATCTCCCAACGCGCTCACCTCTAGCTCCGAACGCAGCGCGCAATTACTGCCTAGCCTGAAAGTGCCTGTATATTGTATTGTAGTCCTAGTGTTAATAAAGTATACGATTTATAACGTTTTGTAATTGTGCGTGTTTTATTTATGTCGAAGAACGGAAACGACACTGGCCCGATGAGCTATCCCAGCACCCAGCAAAAACGTGTCGTTACAGACTATAAAGTGAATAAAAATTTTAAACACTCAGGTTGTAACAATATCAAAGCTTCAACAAAGCCACAACAATAAACAGTGAATTTATCTTTTCTTACATTCCCCTACAATTTGCTGGTTTTTTTCCAACTATAATTGTAGAATTGTAAAAAAAAAACAAATAGCTTAATAAAGCAACTTGCCAGTTCAGTTTTTTTTTTGCCGGGCACATGCAAAGTAAATTTTATTATTTAATGAATTTTTTTATAACTGATTTGAGAAATAGATTTACAAATTTAAGAAATTTTTGTTTAATCTAATTGTATTTTACTATAAGACATGGATTTTTTGAGTGTAAGTGTTTATGGATAAACAATTCTCATGTTGATTATAGACAAATCAAATGAGTATATGTATGTAAGTGCTTTCGTGTGCTAAGTGATGTGTACAAACAAGGCTCCTTTAGGCCAAACATCCTTGAAAAACATTTGATGTTTTCATAAACATATCCCTAGTTAGAGACATGCAGCCACTTGTAGGCACTTGCACGCTTGGTATGTCGACAAATAGAATTAAATAAATAATGGTAACTATGCGTGATCCATTTCGAGGTTCCCTACTTTTTTAAAGAAAAAAAAAAAAACACAGAAAATTCAAATTAAATGGGGAATGTTTATGATCATTTGAAAGAAGATTCTTTGGCATTTATTTTTTTGAAGATTATGTCTATCAAATGTTGGCCGTTGCTACGTCGCAGATGGTCCATCCGTTGAGTCCAATTTTCGATGACTCGTTCGAGCATTTCGACTGGTTACTGGCGAATGACACGCGTGATGTTTTCCTCTAAGGCCTGAATCGAAGCGGGTTTGTCCTCAAAAACTTTAGACTTTACATATCCCCACAGCAAAAAGTCTAACGGTGTGCGATCTTTGTGGCCAATCGACCAGCCCAAAACGTGAAATTATGTGCTCACCGAAGTGTTCTCTCAAAAAATCCATTGATAGATGCGATGTGTGGGAAGTGGCGCCGTCTTGCTGGAACCACGAGCTCCGAGATCACGAGCTTCAATTTCAGGCATCAAATAGTCGGTTATCATGGCACTATAACGGTCGCCATTGACGGTTACGTTCGCACCGACATCATTTTTAAAGATATATGGGCTGATGATTCCACCGGCCCACAAACCACACCAAACCGTTGTTTTTTCTGGATGAAGTGACAGTTCTTGAATTTCTTCAGGTTGCTCTTCATCCCAAATGCGGCAATTTTGTTTGTTTATAAACCCATTGAGCCTGAAATGGAACTTTTCAAGAGCCCATAGAGCGAAGCGATGTCGCTTGGGAAGGTCGAGCGGCTTCAGTTGTTGCACAAGCTGTATTTTCTACGCTTTCCATTTAAGATCTCTACGTAAAATTCGCCAAGTCGTTCCATACGTCAGTCCGAGTTGCTGCGAACGGCGCCGAATCGACTCTCCACGGTCTTCGTGTACACTCTCAGCTACGGCCGCTATATTTTCTTCACAGCGTGCTGGACGTGGTCTATTCGGTCGAATATTATCCAATAATGAATGCTGGGTCTCAAAATGGGTGATGGGGTTGCGAATAGTACGCTCAGTAGGCCGATTATGTTGACCATAAGTTGAGCGAAGTGCACGAAAAACATTCCTCACAGAACGTGAATTTTCGTAATAAAGTTGAAGATTTGTAAACGTTGTTCAGTTGTAAGTCTTTCCATTATGAAATGCCAAACAATACTAAACAAAAATAACATGACAGCATGACACGACTCACACGTGATCTGTAAAAAATGCTATTAAAAAAAGTATCTCTACTTGAATCACCCATTTTAATGATTTTGTAATTAATGTTACGAAACTTATCATTATATTAACTTAACTTTCATAAGCATAATCTAACGGGACTTAGATTAATATGAGCACACAAAAATGTGTACACTCCTATAATTTGTAGTAAATATAACAATTTGTTTCGTTAGTACAATGATCTCGTCATCCACATAACGTAATTTATAATTTAAGGTTCAGAAACAAACAGCGAAAGAGAAAAAACAAGTGCAGATAATTCTCACTTTTTTCTCAATTGTTTATTTAAATACACAAAAATTTCGGTAGATACTAGCAAAACGGAAAGAATGTTGATGAAGGTCGTTGGGGTGTGGATAATGAATTACATGCAATTTACTGCTTACTTCACTCACTGTCATTGAAAGAAGGGGTTATGAAATGTACCACTTTGATGGAACAAGAATAAAAAATTAAATTAAATTAACACCTAAATTTCTTTAGGTAATTTTTTTCATTGTTAAGGATCGAAGAATGTTAACAGAAAAATATTTAAAGAAATCTGGAAATAAAGAAAATTTATAACACGCGGTTCACACGGTGATTTTTTCCATTGTTTTTAAGACATGATTTTTTGTGTTTGTAGGCGAACGGTGTAGAAAAGCAAGAGGGGTAGAGAAAAAAACACGTTTTCTGATATCTGTGTCTTTTTTTATATTTTTCTTTGCACACATTCGTATTTTTGTTATGTTGCTTCATTTTATTTTTTATTTCAATGTGGCAACATCTCCTTACAATACAAAACATGGAGCGCATTAAAATTGTTTATTTTTATAAATAAGCAAGTAAAGAAGAATTACCGATAATGGGAAAAAAATCAACCCTAAAATCATGGGGAAAAAATCTTCGTTTGAATCTGTTGTGATTTTGGAAGCAACTTTCAAAAGGAATTAAAAAAAAGACATGATTTTTAAATCACGGTCTGAATCTAGCCTAAGAAATGGTTTAGTTAAAAAAATACCATGATAAACACTTGTTTAAAAAAATAATTATAAAATAATTTTTTGTATGTCAAAATTTAACTATGAAGTTCCCCTCAATTTTAAAAATTTTTTAAGCCAATAAATAGATTTTTTTATAAAGATTTACAATAAAATGGCGTAAGATTTATTTTAATATCATCATTTATATTTAAAGTTATAATTATCTTTTTTTCTCAGCGATATAGAAGAAGTAAAACCCACTTTTGGAATGTTCTGTGGCCATCATTGGAAGGGCGTTTTACCTCTGTTAGTACCTTTGATTTTGTTACCCAAACCTGTGAAGTAAGTAAACACTAACCCCGCCTAAACGAGATATTTGTTATAAAGACTATTCTTGAAACTCTTTGAAAACAATTTTGAACAAAATTTACAGCAGAAAGCTCTTAGACCCACTAAATTAATTTGTTTAATCTTCAAAAATCTTTTCTAGGTATATCGTTGCATGTATGTGATTATAATTTGCTGTCTTTATTGGACCACAGAATGTATTCCACTGTATGTCACTTCGTTAATGCCTCTTTTTGCTCTGCCATTATTGGGAGTCTTGGTGAGGAAATTAAATTTTAATTAAAACTAAACCGAAACCGATTATCAGTCCAATTATGAACAAAAATTCCCCGGTAGTTTATTCCTTTTTCCCATTGTTAGAATTGAATTTAAATAGAGAATTTAGAAGAAGGTGAAGAAACTCCCGGGAAATGGATTTTGTATGAAAATCCGTTTCATAAACCCTTTATTAACCTGTTTTGTTTTTTATAACTTAGGCGGTTAATATTTACTGCCTGTTTTTAGAACACGAGCGCAAAACATATTCGTTTAACTTATATTTGAAGCAAAAACAACATTTTTACATTTGTTTCAAATGTAAGTTAAACAAACGAACTTTTCGCTCATGTTCTAAAAACAGGCAGTAAATATTAACCGCCTAAGTTATAAAAAACAAAACAGGTTAATAAAGGGTTTATGAAACGGATTTTCATACAAAACCCATTTCATACAAAATCCATTTCATAAACCCTTTATTAACCCGTTTTATTTTTTATAACTTAGGCCGTAAGCCAATAAGCAATTTGGAATTAAAGTAGAAACTAACATTAAACAAAATAAAAATAAACTAAGGCCTTAATTGTGTAAAACGAAACGCAATGCCAAAGAATTGCATTAAATGCAAAAACAGTGTCATAAATATTTTGTAATTTTGTTGTTGCTTTTACAGAAATTCACATTGCGTTTTAAAATTTAAAACGCTCCATTGCTCGTGGCGTTGAAAATTTAAAAACGGTACATGAATTTCTGTCGAAAGCAACAACAAAATTACAAAATATGTGACATTGTTTTTGCTTTTAGTGCAATTCTTTGGCGTTGCGTTGCGTTTTACAATATTAGGTTCTAAAACTAGAGCTGAACTAGAATTGAATTATAACTTAATTTAAACTCAAACTGAACTATAACTGAACCAGAACCAAACTAAAATAAGACTGAACTAAACTAGAAATGCACTACACAGAAAACATGTTTCATCAATTAAAGCATTAATCAAAAATACAATCAGTTTTAATTAAACATTTAATCAAGGGAATTAAACGTTTAATCAAGTGAATTATACTTTTAATTAATACTATTAATTTGTTTACTGGTGGAAATTAAATTAATTTTTAAATTAATCAGGCATGTTCTGAAAATCACATGATTTCAAATCACGTGCTTTTAAAGTTACGCGTGTGATTTTGTGGTGTTTTGAAAAACATTTAGTTTTTAAGGTTCTTGGTATGCTTTCGGCAATTGAAAATCACACCAAAACATACAAAAACGGAACCCAAAAATATCAAACGTGTGATTTTAAAAGGCTCATGTGATTTTAAATCACGTGATATGAATAAAAGTGATTTTCAGAACAGGCCTGAATATCACAATTTTTATTTTTTTCTTTTTAGAATTAAACTAGAACTGGGGGGGTTTTTCGCGTATGTATTTTGATTAGAAACAAACAATTTACTGTTTGTGCTGTGTATAATGATTTGCGTTATCATTCGAAACGATTGTAGAATTGTATATATAAACAAATTGACAATTTGATAAAAAGGTTGGGTTGGTGAAAGGGAGGTACTGTTTTATAAAGCGATGTTTTTGTTGTCGATGAAGGATAAAAAAAAAATTCCGTTCATTTGAAACAAATACAATTTGTTCGAACTCGTTAATAATTTCTTTCGAATCGAAATACGCGGTACGCAGTTCTAGGTCAATTCTATAGTAGTGTAGTTCGTAGTAGAGAGTTTGGAAAAGTTTTTTTTTTCGAGAAAGTTTAAAAAACTTCCGTTTATTCAAAGCAAATTTTTCGAATTCGTAAATTATTTCTTACGAATCGAAACAGGCAGGAACCACCCTGAACTGAACTAAAATAAAATTGAACTAAAACGGGTATGTTTTCAATCAAATGCTATCAAATTACAAACTATACCAAATTTAAACTAACGATAACGAGTAAAACCGGACCACAAAAGAAGCTGGGATTTCAGTAAAAATACGTTTATAAAACCGACTTTCAATTACTGTACAAAAAAAAAGGTCTAAATCTTAAAATTAAATTACTTTTCCTCAACTACTTGGAAAAATTTATTCTCACACTCTATCAGGATTCGGAGACAACCTGTCAACAATATTTTAAAGATACTCTTGTCATGTTTTTGGGAGGCTTAATGGTGGCTTTGGCTGTGGAATATTGTAATCTACACAAAAGATTGGCCTTGAAAACTATACTTATTGTTGGGTGTAGTCCCAGGTGGTAAATATTATAAAATGGAATGTTAACTTTCATAACGTTTTACCCAAAACTTTATAGTTTACACTTTGGCTTAATTTGTGTAACTAGTTTTATTTCGTTGTGGATTTCAAATTCCGCATCAACAGCCATGATGTGTCCTATTATTAAAGCAGTAATTAAGGAATTGGAAACGGTATTTAAGTTAAAAAACAAAAAAAAAAAAAAAAATTATATTTAAACATTCTTTTTGAATGATTTCAGAATAACGTTATTAATGTGTACATGGACGAAAGCTTTGAACCTGCTGTGGATGGCTTATGCCGCCACTACAGGCGGCTGTGGTACTCTTATAGGAACTGGCACAAATTTGACTTTGAAAGGGATATATGAGAAGTATTTAACAAATTCGCATTAAGGGAACATTAATTTAACTGTTTTGAATAAAAATGACATTTTAGTCGCTTTCCTGATGCCACCGACAAAATCGATTTTCCGATTTATGTTTTGGGCTTTATCTATGGTTGTCTTGGATACTTTATTACTTTATCTTTGCTTGAAAATAACCCACTTTGGATTGTTTCGTCCCAACAGCAAAGAGGGCTTAGAAGTAACCAAAGGCACTGGAGCATCGGATACTGTTAAAGCGGTGGTATTGCAAAAGTACGAGGAATTGGGTCCCATGTCTGTGCACGAGTGGCAAATTTTATGGTGGTTTGTGTGCATGGTTGTACTATTGTTTACCCGCGCTCCTGGTTTTATGCCCGGTTGGGGTGATTTCTTAAATGCAGTGTAAGAAAAAAAGCGTTGAAGGGAGAATTGTTTTAACTTGATATCGTTTTCTTAATTTCTAGTTCCATAAAATCTTCCACTCCCGTTATGTTTTGCGTATTAGCCTTGTTTATGTTTCCGATGACTTGTTTTTGTTGCAGCCATTGTAAATCGGAAGGTAGGTTTGAAATGACATCGAAAATTGTTTAGTTTTTTTGAGAACTGTATTGAAACTGTTCTGGAACTGAAATTAATTGGAAACTGAACTAGAATCAGAACTAGAAACTCAACTCTAAGATAAAAAAAAACTGCACCAGAAACAAAACTAGAAATAGTGAACAGGGAAGTGAACTAGAATCTGTTAGAGAATCTGAACTAGAACTCAGCTATATTTTATTGATTAGAATATCAACTGGAACTCAACAAAAACTTAACTTTAACGGAACAAGAACTTTTCTAGAATTAAAATTAAACTTAACATTAAAACTACTCTAGAACTGAACTTGGAGTAGAACTGAACTAAACTAAAATAGAAACTAGTAACAAAGTGAATTTAAAAAGTTGTTTACGTAGCTGAACGTTTTGAAATCACAAAATAATTTGCCCAGAACACCTTTCTTGTGGTTTCAAATCACTTTGATAAAAATTGATTTTCAGAAGAGGCCTGTATAACTTGATTTAGTAACAGGAATAAGAGAAACAAACGAAATAAAATTACAATTACTCAAAACGCACATTGATAAAATAGCGGGAATATAATAACCATTACGATGAATAAATGTAAAATTTATGACATTTTTTCGTTGTATTAACGTAAAATAAGAAAAATATCATTGTATTAATGAAACAATGTTTTTAAATAATTGAAAAGATTTCATTTCATTCATGACAAGTTATACATCATTTGAACGAAATTAGTTCATTGCGTAAATGATACATTACATTTCAATAAAGAAAATGTACTTTGATTTTTAAAATTTATGGCATAGAATTAATGACAAAATTTCATTGTATTAATGACAGATTCGAACTTATTGAAACGAAATTCATTGCAGTAATTAAAAAAATCGTAACATTTACGAAGGTTTTATAGATATGTATATGTAAATATCAACTGATATTTTTCTAGCTTAATACTAGTTACTTTGTCTGCATACTTTCTAAAATTTAAACTTTTTTAATTCAGGACTATAAATAATAACATATATTATCATTTAAAATATTGTATGCAAAGATTTGAAGATTTCAAACTAAATAAGATTTTTTATAAGAAAACTTTTGTGATGTTTACGAGCTATTTGGTCCGATCTGTATATTAATTTTAATAGCTATATAAAGTTTTAAATATTATAGAAAACAAATATTTAAATTATGCTAAGTTTGATTCTCTTACGGTTTCAGAATTTTTAATAAATATTAATTTTGAAGAGTTTTTAAAAATCCTGCTTTAAATTTTAATAAAAAGAACATTGGTAACAAATTAAAAAATTGATTAAAAAAAAAAGCTAAAACCGTACAAAAAATTATTTAGAAAAAATTTGACCAATATAGAAAAACTAAGAGTTTTCATGAAATCGCTTAAAACTGTCCTTTGTGCAAATGAACAAACTTGCGAGACTCTTTTCGTGAAGACCCTTTTTAATTTTTGTGTAATTTAAAACAATTATGCAATGTCAGTTTAAAAATAAATTAAAAAAATAAAAGTTGAACATTGTGATTAAAATGTGAAATTTGTTTTTAAAAATGCATAAGAAAGCCAAGACTAGTTTGCTTAAGTTATTGGAAGTATTTATTCTTAGTGACTTATAAATGATTAAATTTTTAGTTCAAAATTACGGTAAGCATTAAAGAAATCTGTTTCTATAAATGCACCATTGAACAGTAAATTGCTCGCTTAATTTAAGAAGTTTGTGTAAATGAATTATCATACAATTTTAAAATGCACAGTTTGAACAGATTGCGATACTTTTAAGCGATATCATAATCATTAACAATTAAATTAAACAAATTACTATCAGGCCTGTTCTGAAAATCACGTGATTTAAAATCACATGTGCTTTTAAAATCACACGTGTGATTTGGTGGTGTTCTGTAAATCACACCGTTTTTGTGTTTTTCGGTGTGATTTTCAATTGTCAAAAGCACAAGCAAACACAAGTTTTTTAACACCTGCTTGTTCTACAAAGGCGTAGCTCATTTTTTAACTCTTTATGCTATTTTCCGATAATATGTTTTTTTAACCGATTTAGCGATCACAAGTTGGTTTTAGGGCTTCTTTAAATTTTGCAATTTTTTGCGAATTTTAGCCATGTTCGCGATAGAAGCGATTTGTTCCTGTAAGATTTCTGATTCTTTACAGCTTTAAAGATTTATAATAAACAGAAGACTCTGCTATCTTGCCGCTGTTAACAAATTTTTGCGAATTTCTACTAATTTAGCAATTTTTACCGAATTTTTGCCATTCCTTTTAGTTTTACGGACTTTTAATCAATTTTATGGCTTGCTTGTAATATTAAAAATTTTCGCGAATTTTAACTATTTTTGCAAAAATATTTTTTTATTTTCCGTTATTTTGTTTTTTTTTTAGCCCATTTATCGATTTCAAATAAGTTTAAGGGTTTGTTTACAAGTTTGCAATTTTTCGTGAATTCTAGCCATGTTCGCGGATAGAAGCGATTTTTCCTGTGATTCTTCACAGCTTTAACGATTTTTAATAAATATTAGACTTTGCTATCATGCCGCTGTTAGCAAATTAGCGATTTTTTATTCAACTAAAAAACAAGCCTGAAATTACAACAGAAGTCACAAATGCAAATTTTATTTTTGTACTGTGGTCGAATTTTCTTAATTTTAAATGATTTGTTGTAAATAAAACAACTTATTGCATAAAAAAATTAATAAACAACTCATTCAATGTCTTATTAAGTTATTTACTATGACGGTCATCTTACAATAGTCGCAAAAATAACAAAGTGATTTTAAAAAGTTGTTTAATTTGCCCAGAACACCTTTCTTGTGGTTTCAAATCACTTTGATAAAATGTGATTTTCTGAACAGGCCTGTATAATAGGTATTAATATAAAACAACTAATAAACAAATCAGTGAAAATACATATTTTTGTAAAAAATATTATGGAAAATATTTTTGTGTTAACCCTCTAACTGCCGTTCATAACGGTAATTTTCGGCTTTATTCTAATAAATTGTAAAAAACCCCCTAAGAAGGGTGAGGGCGGAGATGATTTGTTTAAAGCAGACCATACACGATTCAATTCAATTGTCAACTGAGTGGGTTGTTGTCCAAATCAAAGCGTATATGGCCTTGTCAGTTGATTAGTTTGACGGTTGTCGAGTTGGTTGAAGAAAAATCAAAAGATTTTGATTTTTTCAAGTTGACTACTAAGTCTTTCAATTCGATTGTACTGAATTGTGGGTGCTCAAGTCTCTTGATCAGCTGTCAAAATTTATGTAAAAAAAAATCTAAATTTGACAGTTGAATTAAAATCTTTCAATTCAGTTGAAGAAGTGTGTGGCCCAGTATCAATTCAGTTGAAAGACTCAGTTGACAACTGAATTGAACCGTGTATGGGGCGCATAACATATCATCACAAACAAAAATAAATAGCCAAACTCAAGAGTGAATAAAAATACGCCAATCGGATGGGCATACAGCACCTCATTTCATTCATTGAGCCTACAATGCACAGTGGGGAGGTAGACATATCATATATCAGAGTGCAGAGAATTGGATATAAGTTTAAAAAAATAATAAATTTTTTGAATACAGAAAAGCTGCACAAAAAGGCTAAAAGGGTGAAACCTTAACCCCACACAAATAAAATTCCGCCTCTACACGAACCCCGTAGTTTTGCAAAAAGTTCGAAATTATTGTACAGTGCTACTAGTTGCATTTTTTTTCAAAGTCCTTTGAAAATATTTCTATTAAACGAATAGTTAATTTTATTATTAATAAGCTGTCTCGATGACGTGCTAAATTCCCAATATGTATTTTTTTAGAAAAGCTAAAAATATCAAATATGACTATAAAGTGAATAAGAATTTTAAACACTCAGGTTGTAACAATATCAAAGCTTCAACAAAACCACAACAATAAACAGTGAATTTTTTTTTTCTTACATTCCCCTACAATTTGCTGGGTTTTTTCCAACTATAATTGTAGAATTGTAAAAAAAAAACAAATAGCTTAATAAAGCAACTTGCCAGTTCAGTTTTTTTTTGCCGGGCACATGCAAAGTAAATTTTATTATTTAATGAATTTTTTTATAACTGATTTGAGAAATAGATTTACAAATTTAAGAAATTTTTGTTTAATCTAATTGTATTTTACTATAAGACATGGATTTTTTGAGTGTAAGTGTTTATGGATAAACAATTCTCATGTTGATTATAGACAAATCAAATGAGTATATGTATGTAAGTGCTTTCGTGTGCTAAGTGATGTGTACAAACAAGGCTCCTTTAGGCCAAACATCCTTGAAAAACATTTGATGTTTTCATAAACATATCCCTAGTTAGAGACATGCAGCCACTTGTAGGCACTTGCACGCTTGGTATGTCGACAAATAGAATTAAATAAATAATGGTAACTATGCGTGATCCATTTCGAGGTTCCCTACTTTTTTAAAGAAAAAAAAAAAAAACACAGAAAATTCAAATTAAATGGGGAATGTTTATGATCATTTGAAAGAAGATTCTTTGGCATTTATTTTTTTGAAGATTATGTCTATCAAATGTTGGCCGTTGCTACGTCGCAGATGGTCCATCCGTTGAGTCCAATTTTCGATGACTCGTTCGAGCATTTCGACTGGTAACTGGCGAATGACACGCGTGATGTTTTCCTCCAAGGCCTGAATCGAAGCGGGTTTGTCCTCAAAAACTTTAGACTTTACATATGCCCACAGCAAACAGTCTAACGGTGTGATATCACACGATCTTGGTGGCTAATCGACCAGCCCAAAACGTGAAATTATGTGCTCACCGAAGTGTTCTCTCAAAAAATCCATTGATTGATACGATGTGTGGGAAGTGGCGCCGTCTTGCTGGAACCACGAGCTCCGAGATCACGAGCTTCAATTTCAGCCATCAAATAGTCGGTTATCATGGCACTATAACGGTCGCCATTGACGGTTACGTTCGCACCGACATCATTTTTAAAGATATATGGGCTGATGATTCCACCGGCCCACAAACCACACCAAACCGTTGTTTTTTCTGGATGAAGTGGCAGTTCTTGAATTTCTTCAGGTTGCTCTTCATCCCAAATGCGGCAATTTTGTTTGTTTATAAACCCATTGAGCCTGAAATGGAACTTTTTAAGAGCCCATAGAGCGAAGCGATGTCGCTTGGGAAGGTCGAGCGGCTTCAGTTGTTGCACAAGCTGTATTTTCTACGCTTTCAATTTAAGATCTCTACGTAAAATTAGCCAAGTCGAGTTGCTGCGAACGGCGCCGAATCGACTCTCCACGGTCTTCGTGTACACTCTCAGCTACGGCCGCTATATTTTCTTCACAGCGTGCTGGACGTGGTCTATTCGAATATTATCCAATAATGAATGCTGGGTCTTAAAATGGGTGATGGGGTTGCGAATAGTACG
Source organism: Pollenia amentaria (assembly GCA_943735925.1). Classification (NCBI taxonomy): domain Eukaryota; kingdom Metazoa; phylum Arthropoda; class Insecta; order Diptera; family Polleniidae; genus Pollenia; species Pollenia amentaria. Next base: position 98,125,890 of record OX031006.1, read on the forward strand.
CTCAGTAGGCCGATAATGTTGACCATAAGTTGAGCGAAGTGCACGAAAAACATTCCTCACAGAACGTGAATTTTCGTAATAAAGATGAACGATTTGTAAACGTTGTTCAGTTGTAAGTCTTTCCGTTATGAAATGCCAAACAATACTTAACAAAAATAACATGACAGCATGACACGACTCACACGTGATCTGTAAAAATTGCTATTAAAAAAAGTATCACTACTTGAATCACCCATTTTAATGATTTTGTAATTAATGTTACGAAACTTATCATTATATTAACTTAACTTTCATAAGCATAATCTAACGGGACTTAGATTAATATGAGCACACAACAATGTGTACACTCATATAATTTGTAGTAAATATAACAATTTGTTTCGTTAGTACAATGATCTCGTCATCCACATAACGTAATTTATAATTTAAGGTTCAGAAACAAACAGCGAAAGAGTGCAGATAATTCTCACTTTTTTCTCAATTGTTTATTTAAATACACAAAAATTTCGGTAGATACTAGCAAAACGGAAAGAATGTTGATGAAGGTCGTTGGGGTGTGGATAATGAATTACATGCAATTTACTGCTTACTTCACTCACTGTCATTGAAAGAAGGGGTTATGAAATGTACCACTTTGATGGAACAAGAATAAAAAATTAAATTAAATTAACACCTAAATTTCTTTAGGTAATTTTTTTCATTGTTAAGGATCGAAGAATGTTAACAGAAAAATATTTAAAGAAATCTGGAAATAAAGAAAATTTATAAGAAATGGTTTAGTTAAAAAAATACCATGATAAACACTTGTTTAAAAAAATAATTATAAAATAATTTTTTGTATGTCAAAATTAAACTATGAAGTTCCCCTCAATTTTAAAAATTTTTTAAGCCAATAAATAGATTTTTTTATAAAGATTTACAATAAAATGGCGTAAGATTTATTTTAATATCATCATTTATATTTAAAGTTATAATTATCTTTTTTTCTCAGCGATATAGAAGAAGTAAAACCCACTTTTGGAATGTTCTGTGGCCATCATTGGAAGGGCGTTTTACCTCTGTTAGTACCTTTGATTTTGTTACCCAAACCTGTGAAGTAAGTAAACACTAACCCCGCCTAAACGAGATATTTGTTATAAAGACTATTCTTGAAACTCTTTGAAAACAATTTTGAACAAAATTTACAGCAGAAAGCTCTTAGACCCACTAAATTAATTTGTTTAATCTTCAAAAATCTTTTCTAGGTATATCGTTGCATGTATGTGATTATAATTTGCTGTCTTTATTGGATCAAAGAATGTATTCCACTGTATGTCACTTCGTTAATGCCTCTTTTTGCTCTGCCATTATTGGGAGTCTTGGTGAGGAAATTAAATTTTAATTAAAACTAAACCGAAACCGATTATCAGTCCAATTATGAACAAAAATTCCCCGGTAGTTTATTCCTTTTTCCCATTGTTAGAATTGAATTTAAATAGAGAATTTAGAAGAAGGTGAAGAAACTCCCGGGAAATTTTTATTCATAATTTAGTTGTTTATAAAAGAAGCGATTCAGAATAAAAAGCTTTCAATCAAAACGTATGACCCAGTTTGGAAAGATCTACAATTAATTTAACTGCCTGTTTTTAGAACACGAGCGCAAAACATATTCGTTTAACTTATATTTGAAGCAAAAACAACATTTTTACATTTGTTTCAAATGTAAGTTAAACAAACGAACTTTTCGCTCATGTTCTAAAAACAGGCAGTAAATATTAACCGCCTAAGTTATAAAAACAAAACAGGTTAATAAAGGGCTTATGAAACGGATTTTCATACAAAATCCATTTCATACAAAATCCATTTCATACAAAATCCATTTCATAAACCCTTTATTAACCCGTTTTATTTTTTATAACTTAGGCCGTAAGCCAATAAGCAATTTGGAATTAAAGTAGAAACTAACATTAAACAAAATAAAAATAAACTAAGGCCTTAATTGTGTAAAACGAAACGCAATGCCAAAGAATTGCATTAAATGCAAAAACAGTGTCATAAATATTTTGTAATTTTGTTGTTGCTTTTACAGAAATTCACATTGCGTTTTAAAATTTAAAACGCTCCATTGCTCGTGGCGTTGAAAATTTAAAAACGGTACATGAATTTCTGTAGAAAGCAACAACAAAATTACAAAATATGTGACATTGTTTTTGCTTTTAGTGCAATTCTTTGGCGTTGCGTTGCGTTTTACAATATTAGGTTCTAAAACTAGAGCTGAACTAGAATTGAATTATAACTTAATTTAAACTCAAACTGAACTATAACTGAACCAGAACCAAACTAAAATAAGACTGAACTAAACTAGAAATGCACTACACAGAAAACATGTTTCATCAATTAAAGCATTAATCAAAAATACAATCAGTTTTAATTAAACATTTAATCAAGGGAATTAAACGTTTAATCAAGTGAATTATACTTTTAATTAATACTATTAATTTGTTTACTGGTGGAAATTAAATTAATTTTTTAATTAATCGGGCATGTTCTGAAAATCACATGATTTCAAATCACGTGCTTTTAAAGTTACGCGTGTGATTTTGTGGTGTTTTGAAAAACATTTAGTTTTTAAGGTTCTTGGTATGCTTTCGGCAATTGAAAATCACACCAAAACATACAAAAATGGAACCCAAAAATATCAAACGTGTGATTTTAAAAGGCTCATGTGATTTTAAATCACGTGATTTGAATAAAAGTGATTTTCAGAACAGGCCTGAATATCACAATTTTTCTTTTTTTTTCTTTTTAGAATTAAACTAGAACTGGGGGGGTTTTTCGCGTATGTATTTTGATTAGAAACAAACAATTTACTGTTTGTGCTGTGTATAATGATTTGCGTTATCATTCGAAACGATTGTAGAATTGTATATATAAACAAATTGACAATTTGATAAAAAGGTTGGGTTGGTGAAAGGGAGGTACTGTTTTATAAAGCGATGTTTTTGTTGTCGATGAAGGATAAAAAAAAAATTCCGTTCATTTGAAACAAATACAATTTGTTCGAACTCGTTAATAATTTCTTTCGAATCGAAATACGCGGTACGCAGTTCTAGGTCAATTCTATAGTAGTGCAGTTCGTAGTAGAGAGTTTGGAAAAGTTTTTTTTTTCGAGAAAGTTTAAAAAACTTCCGTTTATTCAAAGCAAATTTTTCGAATTCGTAAATTATTTCTTACGAATCGAAACAGGCAGGAACCACCCTGAACTGAACTAAAATAAAATTGAACTAATACGGGTATGTTTTCAATCAAATGCTATCAAATTACAAACTATACCAAATTTAAACTAACGATAACGAGTAAAACCGGACCACAAAAGAAGCTGGGATTTCAGTAAAAATACGTTTATAAAACCGACTTTCAATTACTGTACAAAAAAAAAAGGTCTAAATCTTAAAATTAAATTACTTTTCCTCAACTACTTGGAAAAATTTATTCTCACACTCTATCAGGATTCGGAGACAACCTGTCAACAATATTTTAAAGATACTCTTGTCATGTTTTTGGGAGGCTTAATGGTGGCTTTGGCTGTGGAATATTGTAATCTACACAAAAGATTGGCCTTGAAAACTATACTTATTGTTGGTTGTAGTCCCAGGCGGTAAATATTATAAAATGGAATGTTAACTTTCATAACGTTTTACCCAAAACTTTATAGTTTACACTTTGGCTTAATTTGTGTAACTAGTTTTATTTCGTTGTGGATTTCAAATTCCGCATCAACAGCCATGATGTGTCCTATTATTAAAGCAGTAATTAAGGAATTGGAAACGGTATTTAAGTTAAAAAACAAAAAAAAAAAAAAAAATTATATTTAAACATTCTTTTTGAATGATTTCAGAATAACGTTATTAATGTGTACATGGACGAAAGCTTTGAACCTGCTGTGGATGGCTTATGCCGCCACTACAGGCGGCTGTGGTACTCTTATAGGAACTGGCACAAATTTGACTTTGAAAGGGATATATGAGAAGTATTTAACAAATTCGCATTAAGGGAACATTAATTTAACTGTTTTGAATAAAAATGACATTTTAGTCGCTTTCCTGATGCCACCGACAAAATCGATTTTCCGACTTATGTTTTGGGCTTTATCTATGGTTGTCTTGGATACTTTATTACTTTATCTTTGCTTGAAAATAACCCACTTTGGATTGTTTCGTCCCAACAGCAAAGAGGGCTTAGAAGTAACCAAAGGCACTGGAGCATCGGATACTGTTAAAGCGGTGGTATTGCAAAAGTACGAGGAATTGGGTCCCATGTCTGTGCACGAGTGGCAAATTTTATGGTGGTTTGTGTGCATGGTTGTACTATTGTTTACCCGCGCTCCTGGTTTTATGCCCGGTTGGGGTGATTTCTTAAATGCAGTGTAAGAAAAAAAAGCGTTGAAGGGAGAATTGTTTTAACTTGATATCGTTTTCTTTATTTCTAGTTCCATAAAATCTTCCACTCCCGTTATGTTTTGCGTATTAGCCTTGTTTATGTTTCCGATGACTTGTTTTTGTTGCAGCCATTGTAAATCGGAAGGTAGGTTTGAAATGACATCGAAAATTGTTTAGTTTTTTTGAGAACTGTATTGAAACTGTTCTGGAACTGAAATTAATTGGAAACTGAACTAGAATCAGAACTAGAAACTCAACTCTAAGATAAAAAAAAACTGCACCAGAAACAAAACTAGAAATAGTGAACAGGGAAGTGAACTAGAATCTGTTAGAGAATCTGAACTAGAACTCAGCTATATTTTATTGATTAGAATATCAACTGGAACTCAACAAAAACTTAACTTTAACGGAACAAGAACTTTTCTAGAATTAAAATTAAACTTAACATTAAAACTACTCTAGAACTGAACTTGGAGTAGAACTGAACTAAACTAAAATAGAAACTAGTAACAAAGTGAATTTAAAAAGTTGTTTACGTAGCTGAACGTTTTGAAATCACAAAATAATTTGCCCAGAACACCTTTCTTGTGGTTTCAAATCACTTTGATAAAAATTGATTTTCAGAAGAGGCCTGTATAACTTGATTTAGTAACAGGAATAAGAGAAACAAACGAAATAAAATTACAATTACTCAAAACGCACATTGATAAAATAGCGGGAATATAATAACCATTACGATGAATAAATGTAAAATTTATGACATTTTTTCGTTGTATTAACGTAACATAGAGAAAATATCATTGTATTAATGAAACAATGTTTTTAAATAATTGAAAAGATTTCAATTCATTCATCACAAGTTATACATCATTTGAACGAAATTAGTTCATTGCGTAAATGATACATTACATTTCAATAAAGAAAATGTACTTTGATTTTTAAAATTTATGGCATATAATTAATGACAAAATTTCATTGTATTAATGACAGATTCGAACTTATTGAAACGAAATTCATTGCAGTAATTAAAAAAATCGTAACATTTACGAAGGTTTTATAGATATGTATATGTAAATATCAACTGATATTTTTCTAGCTTAATACTAGTTACTTTGTCTGCATACTTTCTAAAATTTAAACTTTTTTAATTCAGGACTATAAATAATAACATATATTATCATTTAAAATATTGTATGCAAAGATTTGAAGATTTCAAACTAATAAGATTTTTTATAAGAAAACTTTTGTGATGTTTACGAGCTTTTTGGTCCGATCTGTATATTTATTTTAATAGCTCTATAAAGTTTTAAATATTATAGAAAACAAATATTTAAATTATGCTAAGTTTGATTCTCTTACGGTTTCAGAATTTTTAATAAATATTAATTTTGAAGAGTTTTTAAAAATCCTGCTTTAAATTTTAATAAAAAGAACATTGGTAACAAATTAAAAAATTGATTAAAAAAAAAAGCTAAAACCGTACAAAAAATTATTTAGAAAAAATTTGACCAATATAGAAAAAATAAGAGTTTTCATGAAATCGCTTAAAACTGTCCTTTGTGCAAATGAACAAACTTGCGAGACTCTTTTCGTGAAGACCCTTTTTAATTTTTGTGTAATTTAAAACAATTATGCAATGTCAGTTTAAAAATAAATTAAAAAAATAAAAGTTGAACATTGTGATTAAAATGTGAAATTTGTTTTTAAAAATGCATAAGAAAGCCAAGACTAGTTTGCTTAAGTTATTGGAAGTATTTATTCTTAGTGACTTATAAATGATTAAATTTTTAGTTCAAAATTACGGTAAGCATTAAAGAAATCTGTTTCTATAAATGCACCATTGAACAGTAAATTGCTCGCTTAATTTAAGAAGTTTGTGTAAATGAATTATCATACAATTTTAAAATGCACAGTTTGAACAGATTGCGATACTTTTAAGCGATATCATAATCATTAACAATTAAATTAAACAAATTACTATCAGGCCTGTTCTGAAAATCACGTGATTTAAAATCACATGTGCTTTTAAAATCACACGTGTGATTTGGTGGTGTTCTGTAAATCACACCGTTTTTGTGTTTTTCGGTGTGATTTTCAATTGTCAAAAGCACAAGCAAACACAAGTTTTTTAACACCTGCTTGTTCTACAAAGGCGTAGCTCATTTTTTAACTCTTTATGCTATTTTCCGATAATATGTTTTTTTAACCGATTTAGCGATCACAAGTTGGTTTTAGGGCTTCTTTAAATTTTGCAATTTTTTGCGAATTTTAGCCATGTTCGCGATAGAAGCGATTTGTTCCTGTAAGATTTCTGATTCTTTACAGCTTTAAAGATTTATAATAAACAGAAGACTCTGCTATCTTGCCGCTGTTAACAAATTTTTGCGAATTTCTACTAATTTAGCAATTTTTACCGAATTTTTGCCATTCCTTTTAGTTTTACGGACTTTTAATCAATTTTATGGCTTGCTTGTAATATTAAAAATTTTCGCGAATTTTAACTATTTTTGCAAAAATATTTTTTTATTTTCCGTTATTTTGTTTTTTTTTTTTAGCCCATTTATCGATTTCAAATAAGTTTAAGGGTTTGTTTACAAGTTTGCAATTTTTCGTGAATTCTAGCCATGTTCGCGGATAGAAGCGATTTTTCCTGTGATTCTTCACAGCTTTAACGATTTTTAATAAATATTAGACTTTGCTATCATGCCGCTGTTAGCAAATTAGCGATTTTTTATTCAACTAAAAAACAAGCCTGAAATTACAACAGAAGTCACAAATGCAAATTTTATTTTTGTACTGTGGTCGAATTTTCTTAATTTTAAATGATTTGTTGTAAATAAAACAACTTATTGCATAAAAAAATTAATAAACAACTCATTCAATGTCTTATTAAGTTATTTACTATGACGGTCATCTTACAATAGTCGCAAAAATAACAAAGTGATTTTAAAAAGTTGTTTAATTTGCCCAGAACACCTTTCTTGTGGTTTCAAATCACTTCGATAAAATGTGATTTTCAGAACAGGCCTGTATAATAGGTATTAATATAAAACAACTAATAAACAAATCAGTGAAAATACATATTTTAAATTTTGTAATTTAACTAAGTTCGTAAAAAAATAACATGAAAAAGAGATCTTAAAATTAGCAAAAATTACTAAAACGAAAATTAAAATAAATGTTTTCAATAATTAGTATGTCTTTTGGTTATTTTATTGAACTGTAAATGGTTTTTAATCCTAATTTCGATATTTTAATTAGGCTTAAGTTCATTGAATTTAATTTTCATTAAATTATTTTCATGAAGACAGGAATTTTACAACATGACATAAATTAAAATTTATTGATAATTTTTCATTCTTGACTGAACTGAGAGTTGAACCCAGATTTTCACGGACAGGTTGACCTGACTAGTTTCGATTGTAACCACACAATCTCTTCGGAGTGGTTTGCCGTTTTACTCACACCTCCATTGAAGACGGATGACGTCAATAGTCAAACATCAATCTTTAAACCAAATGGTATTTGACCTTGGTAGATCGAAATTTGCTTTGAATGAATGATTATCTATTCAATTGATTTACATGTTCTTCCTAACTTCTGTTTTTTCGTACCGTTTGTCAAGAATTCTTCTTGAAATCCAAAGTACATTTTTTTCATAAAAAATCTATTTTTAAAAAATCCATTAGACTTAATTTTACAACTGGACAAAAAAAAAAACGCTCAGAAGGGACAAAAATTATATAGACAAAATAAAATAAAAAAAATATTTTAAAATTAAATTATTTTACAACTTCTAAAAAAAAATAACATTTTTATAAAAAATTATTAATATGATTTTATAAATAACCCATATTTATATACCTACACTTTAACGTTATTTCATTTAAGGTCTCATACAAACCGGCTTTATGCATGTAGAGGATCAATTAGTTGATATTTCAACAAGTCGACCAATACCGGTAAGTTGCTTGCAAAGAACTTTTATTAAATTTAAATATAAAATAAAAGAAAAACAACAAACAGTAGTTAACGAAAAAATACATAAAGCTTTACCCCATATGGGACCCACAATCCCCGGCTTAGGAGGCCGATGGCGTATCCTTGGGCCACTGGGGCAGTTAGCGCATCGATACACAATTTACACCCATTCGACTCCACACACTGCAAAAAAAATATGATAACAAAAAAACCTCAACAAAAAGAATACAAACATCACTTTATCCCCTGCGTATTGTGCAATCATCGTCTTCACTGTGCGATTTGCCGTTGGATTTTCTTGTGGAGTATAGGGAGCTGTCAGCTTCTGTTGAATGCCGTAGTCGGATAGGAATTTGATAAATGGTCTACTGGTAACCTGCGTTCCGTTGTCCGTTACTAGACATTTTGGGGTTCCAAAACGGCTAACTATTCCTTCTTTGAGAGCCTTCTGCACTACCTCACTTGTAGCCTTTCTAGCTGGTACTAGTTCCGTCCATTTTGAGAATTTGTCGAAGAAAACTAACAACATTGTGTTACCATGTATTGATCGTGGTAGTGGCCCTACAAAATCTGCGCAAACAATTGCCCATGGTTCTTCTGGAATTTGTGTTAACATCATTCCTGCGGGTTTTTGTTGACTGGCCTTGTATCGTTCATATGAACCGCAGCTCTTTACGTATTTCGGTACTTCTCTGAATAAACCCGGCCAATAGTATCGGTTGCAAGCACGTGCGATGGTCTTCCGTATTCCCATGTGCCCTACCCCTGGTTGATCGTGATTTTCCTGTAGAACTTCCTGTCGGAGGTGCTTTGGCACACAAAGCTTCCAAGGTGTGCAACTTTCGACCTCGTTCTGACTAGGAATATGCCGATACAGATGGCCATTTTCTGGGTTCTCCTGCACTTTGATCTTTCGCTCCAGCCAGGCAAACTTTCAGGATCCTATAGTGGTGGTACACAGTGTGTAATGGCTCCCGGGATAAAGTGTCTGCTACCACATTACTTTTTCCCCGTCGGTACTCTACCTCGAAAGAATATTGTTGCAGCTCCTGAGCCCATCGAGCTATCCTTCCTGTTGGGCTTTCTATGCTGTTTAGCCACTTTAGTGAAAGGTGGTCTGTGATTAGCTTAAAATGGTATCCTTCTAGATACGGCCTCATTTTCCGTATTCCCCACACAATTTCAGACACTCCTTCTCTGTTGCGGAGTAGTTGCATTTGGCCTTGTTCTATTTCCGACTGGCATATTCAATCACTCGTTCTCCTCCGTTTATTTTTTGTGTTAGGACCGAGCCTAGCAAGAATTCACACCGTCAGTTTGTAGCATAAATTGTCTGGAAAAATCTGGGCAAGCTAGAATTGGGGCTTCTGTCAGATGTTCCTTCAATTGTCAGACTTTTCTAGCTCATTTTCCAAAAATCTTTCTACTTGTTCTTCCTCAGTACCTTCGTCCTCCGATATTTCCGTAAGTCGTACCCTCTCGACGTTTGCCGCCATTTGATTTTTGCCAAGTTGAATATCCTCCCCACCGCATTTCAGTGTCGTACCCATCGCTGTCAGGAAATCCATTCCCAGAATTATATTATCCAGAATCTTGGGATTGGGATATCCAGAATCAATAAGTCAATTTGTAAGCAAGTCTTATATTTATTAATAATAGTTAAAACTATAAATAATCAGAAATATTTCAGTAAAAAATAGCTCTTATCACGAACCTGGCCAAAATTTGCGAAAAATTCATAATCGGAAACAAACTCTAAAATTAATTTGAAATCGCTTAATCGGTTAAAAGAAACAAAATGTCGGAAAATAGCATAAAAAGCTTTAACAAATTAACTTTCATGATGAAGAACAAAAATAATAGAAAAAAAATTGGAGATGGGATTTATTTTTATCAGATTTTCGAATTTCTTATAAAATACCAAATTAACGTCGAAGTGATGTAGTCGTCGACTTGATGTGAATATTTATTTATTTTTTTATATATTTATTTTTATATTTATTTATTTTTATATTTATTATTTACTTATCTTCTTACTTATTAACTTACTTACTTACCCACTTACTACTTATCCACTTAATTACTTACCCACTTACTTACTTAGCCACTTACACACTTACTTACTTAGCCACTTACTTACTTACCCACTTACGTACTCACTTACCCACTAACTTACTTACCCACTTATCCACTTACTTATCCACTTACTTACTTACCCACTTATCCACTTACTTACACACTTATTTACTTAACCACTTATCCACTTACTTACCTACTTACCCACTTACTTACTAACCCACTTACTTACCCACTTACTTACTTACCAACTTACTTAACCACTTATCCACTTACTTACCTACTTTCCCTCTTACTTACTTACTTACCAACTAACTTAACCACTTACTTACCCATTTAATTACCCACTTACCTACCCACTAAGCCACTTACTTACCCACTTATTTACTTACCCACTTACTTACTTACCCACTTACCTACTTACCCACTTACTTACTTACGCAATAAACTACCCACTTACTTACTAATACACTTACTTACTTACTCACTTACCCACTTACTTAACCACTTACTTACCCACTTCCTTACTTACCCACTTCCTTACTTACCCACTTATAAAATTATTTACTAACCCACTTACTTACTTAGCCACTTACCCACTTACGTACTCACTTACTTACTAACCCACTAACTTACTTACCCACTTACTTACCCTCTTATCCACTTACTTTCCTACTTATTTAGTTACCCATTTACTTACCCAATTACTTACTTACCCACTTACCTACTTACCCACTTACTTACTTACCCACTTACTTAGCCACTTACTTACACACTTACTTACCCACTTACTTATCCACTTACTTACTTACCCATTTAATTACCCACCTACTTACTTACCCCCTTACTTACTTACCCAGTTACCCACTGACTTATTTATTTATTTATATATTTATTTATTTATTTATTTAATTATTATTACTCACTTACTTACTTACCCACTTACAAACTTACTTACCAAATTACTTACTTACTTACTCACTTACCTACATACCCACTAACCCACTTACTTACTTACCCACTTACGTACTTACTTTACCACTTACTTACTTTCCCACTTACGCACCTACTTACTGCCACTTACCTACTTACTTACCCACTTACCTACTTACCCACTTCCTTACGCACTTATTTAGCCACTTACTTACCCACTTACGTACCCACTTATCCACTTACTTACCCACTAACTTACTTACCCATTTACCTATCCACTTACCCACTTACTTACTTACCCACTTACTTGCCCACTTACTTACCCACCAACCTAGCCACTTACTTATCCACTCACTTACCCACTTACTTTCCCAGTTAACCACCGACTTAGTTGCCCACTTACCCACTTTCTTACTTACTTTCCCACTTACTTACCCACTTACTTTCTTACTCACTTCCCCACTTACTTACATACTTACTTACCAACTTACTTTCCCACTTACCCACTTACTTTCTTACTCACTTCCCCACTTACTTACCCACTTACCTACCCACTTAGCCACTTACTTACGCAGTTACCCACTGCCTTAATTACCCACTTACATAGTTGCCCACTTACTTACTCACTGACCCACTTACTTACCCAGCTACTTACTCACTTACTTAGCCACTTACCCACGTTCTTATCCACTTACGTAGTTATCCACTTACCCACTTACTTACTTACCCACTTACTTAGTTACTCACTTACCCACTTACTTACTTTTCCACTTACCTACTTTCCCCCTTACTTACCCACATAATCTCTTACTCACTTCCCACCTTACTTACCCACTTACTTACTAACCCACCTACTTAACCACTTACCCACTGACTTACTTACCCACTTACTTACTTACTTACTTACGTACTTACCAACTTAGCCACTTTCTTACTTACCCACTTACTTACGTTTTATTTTATTTGATTTTATTGTATTTTATTTTATTTTATTTTATTTTATTTTTATATTTATTTATTTTTATATATATTTATTTTTATATTTATTTATTTTTATATATATTTATTTTTATATTTATTTATTTTTATATATATTTATTTATTTTTATATTTATTTATTTTTATATTTATTTATTTTTATATTAATTTATTTTTATATTTATTTATTTTTATATTTATTTATTTATTTATTTTTATATTTATGTTTATATATATTTATTTTTATATTTATTTATTTTTATATTCATTTATTTTTATATATATTTATTTATTTATTTTTATATATATTTATTTTTATATTTATTTATTTTTATATTTATTTATTTTTATATTTATTTATTTATTTATTTCTATATTTATTTATTTATTTATTTTTATATATATTTTATTATTTATTTTAATATATATTTATTTTTATATTTATTTATTTATTTTTTTTTAAATTTATTTTTATATATATTTATTTTTATATTTATTTATTTTTATATATATTTATTTATTTTTATATATATTTATTTTTATATTTATTTATTTTTTTATATATATTTATTTATTTATTTTTATATTTATTTTTTTTATATTTATATTTATTTTTTTTATATTTATTTATTTATTTATTTCTATATTTATTTATTTTTATATATATTTTATTATTTATTTTAATATTTATTTATTTTTATATTTATTTATATATTTATTTTTATATTTATTTTTATATATATTTATTTTTATATTTATTTATTTTTATATATATTTATTTATTTTTATATATATTTTTTTTATATTTATTTATTTTTATATTTATTTATTTTTATATTTATTTGTTTTTATATTTATTTATTTTTATATATATTTATTTCTATATTTATTTATTTATTTATTTTTATATATTTATTATTTAATTTAATATTTATTTATTTTTATATTTATTTATTTTTATATTTATTTTTATATATATTTATTTTTATATTTATTTATTTTTATATATATTTATTTATTTTTATATATATTTATTTTTATATTTATTTATTTTTATATATATTTATTTATTTTTATATTTATTTATTTATTTATTTCTATATTTATTTTTATATATATTTTTTTTTTATATATATTTTATTATTTAATTTAATATTTATTTATTTCTATATTTATTTATTTATTTATTTTTATATATATTTTATTATTTATTTTAATATTTATTTATTTTTATATTTATATATTTATTTATTTTTATATTTATTTTTATATATATTTTTTTTTTATATATATTTATTTTTATATTCATTTATTTTTTTATTTTTATATATATTTATTTATTTATTTTTATATATATTTATTTTTATATTTATATATTTTTATATTTATTTATTTTTATATTTATTTATTTTTATATTTATTTATTTATTTATTTATTTATTTCTATATTTATTTATTTTTATATATATTTAATTATTTATTTTAATATTTATTTATTTTTATATTTGTTTATTTTTATATTTATTTTTATATATATTTATTTTTATATTTATTTATTTTTATATATATATTTATTTATGTTTATTTATATTTATTTTTATATATATTTATTTTTATAGTTATCTATTTTTATATTTAATTATTTTTATATTTATTTATTTATTTATTTCTATATTTATTTATTTATTTATTTTTATACATATATATTATTAATTATATATTTATTTATTTTTATATTTATTTATTTATTTATTTTTATATTTATTTTTATATATATTTATTTTTATATTTATTTATTTTTATATATATCTATTTATTTTTATATTTATTTATTTTTATATATATTTATTTTTATATTTATTTATTTATTTATTTCTATATTTATTTATTTATTTATTTTTATATATATGTTATTATTTATTTTAATATTTATTTATTTTTATATATATTTATTTTTATATTTATTTATTTTTATATTCATTTATTTTTTTATTTTTATATATATTTATTTATTTATTTTTATATATATTTATTCTTATATTTATATATTTTTATATTTTTTTATTTTTATATATATTTATTTTTATATTTATTTATTTATTTATTTCTATATTTATTTATTTATTTATTTTAATATATATTTAATTATTTATTTTAATATTTATTTATTTTTATATTTATTTATTTATTTATTTTTATATTTATTTTTATATATATTTATTTTTATATTTATTTATTTTTATATTCATTTATTTTTTTATTTTTATATATATTTATTTATTTATTTTTATATATATTTATTTTTATATTTATTTATTTTTATATATATTTATTTTTATGTTTATTTATTTTTATATTCATATATTTTTTTATTTTTATATATATATTATTATTTATTTTAATATTTATTTATTTATTTATTTTTATATTTATTTATTTTTATATATATTTATTTATTTTTATATTTATTTATTTTTATATTTATTTATTTTTATATTTATTTATTTTTATATTTATTTATTTTTATATTTATTTATTTTTATATTTATTTATTTATTTATTTCTATATTTATTTTTATATATATTTTATTATTTATTTTAATATTTATTTATTTTTATATTAATTTATTTATTTATTTTTATATTTATTTTTATATATATTTATTTTTATATTTATTTATTTTTATATTCATTTATTTTTATATTCATTTATTTTTTTATTTTTATATATATTTATTTATTTATTTTTATATTTATTTAGTTTTACATTTATTTATTTTTATATTTATTTATTTTTATATGTATTTATTTATTTTTATATTAATTTATTTTTATATTAATTTATTTTTATATTTATTTATATATTTATTTATTTGTATATTTATTTATTACCCACTAACCTACCCACTTACTTACTTACGTACTTACTTACCCACTTACTTACTCAGTCACTTACTTACCCACTTACTTATTAACCCACTTACCCACTTACTTATCTTCTTACTTATGAACTTACTTACTTACCCACTTACTTACTTATCCAGTTACTTACTTACCCACTTACTTAGCCACTTACACACTTACTTACTTACCCACTTACGTACTCACTTACCCACTAACTTACCCACTTACTTATCCACTTACTTACTTACCCACTTATCCACTTACTTACACACTTATTTACTTAACCACTTATCCACTTACTTACTTACCTGCTTACCCACTTACTTACTTACCAACTAACTTAACCACTTACTTACCCATTTAATTACCCACTTACTTACCTAGCCACTCAGCCACTTACTTACCCACTTATTTACTTACCCACTTACTTACCCACTTACCTACTTATCCACTTACTTACCCACTTATGCACTTATTTTCTTACCCACTTACTTAGCCACTTACCCACTTACGTACTCACTTACTTACTAACCCACTAACTTACTTACCCACTTATTTAGTTACCCACTTACTTAGCCACTTACTTACACACTTACTTACCCACTTACTTATCCACTTACTTACTTACCCATTTAATTACCCACTTACTTACCCCCTTACTTACTTACCCAGTTACCCACTGACTTATTTATTTATTTATATAATTATTTTTTTATTTATTTATTATTACCCACTTACTTACTTACCCACTTACATACTTACTTACCAAATTACTTACTTACTTAACCACTTACCTACATACCCACTAACCCACTTACTTACTTATCCACTTACGTACTTACTTTACCACTTACTTACCCACTTACGCACCTACTTACTTACCTACTTACTTACCCACTTCCTTACGCACTTATTTACCCACTTACTTACCCACTTACTAACCCACTTACTTACTCACTTACGTACCCACTTATCCACTTACTTACCCACTAACTAACTTACCCATTTACCTAGCCACTTACCCACTTACTTACCCACTTACTTGCCCACTTTCTTACCCACCAACCTAGCCACTTACTTATCCACTCACTTACTTACCCACTTACTTTCCCAGTTACCCACCGACTTAGTTGCCCACTTACCCACTTTCTTACTTACCCACTTACTTACCCACTTACTTTCTTACTCACTTCCCCACTTACATACTTACTTACCCACTTACTTCCCCACTTGCCCACTTACTTTCTTACTCACTTCCCCACTTACTTACTTACCCACCTACCTACCCACTTAGCCACATACTTACGCAGTTACCCACTGACTTAATTACCCACTTACATAGTTGCCCAATTACTTACTCACTGACCCACTTACTTACTTACCCAGCTACTTACTTTCTCACTTACTTAGCCACGTACTTATCCACTTACGTAGTTAGCCACTTACCCACTTACTTATTTACTCACTTACCCACTTACTTACTTTTCCACTTACCTACTTACCCCCTTACTTACTTACCCACATAATCTCTTACTCACTTCCCACCTTACTTACCCACTTACTTACTAACCCACTTACTTAACCACTTACCCAGTGACTTACTTACCTACTTACGTACTTACCCACTTACGTTTTATTTTATTTTATTTTATTGTATTTTATTTTATTTTATTTTTATATATGCTTATTTTTATATTAATTTATTTATATATATATTTATTTTTATATTTATTTATTTTTATATAGATTTATTTATTTTTATATTTATTTATTTTTATATTTATTTATTTTTATATTTATTTATTTATTTATTTCTATATTTATTTATTTTTATATATATTTTATTATTTATTTTAATATTTATTTATTTTTATATTTATATATTTTTTATATTTATTTTTATATATATTTATTTTTATATTTTTATATTAATTTATTTTTATATATATTTATTTATTTATTTTTATATATATTTATTTTTATATATATTTATTTTTATATTTATTTATTTTTATATTTATTTATTTATTTATTTCTATATTTATTTATTTATTTATTTTAATATTTATTTATTTATTTATTTTTATATATATTTTTATATATATTTATTTTTATATTTATTTATTTTTATATATATTTATTTTTGTATTTATTTATTTTTATATTTATTTATTTATTTATTTCTATATTTATTTATTTATTTATTTTTATATATATTTTATTACTTATTTTAATATTTATTTATTTTTATATTTATTTATTTTTATATTTATTTTTATATATATTTATTTTTATATTTATTTATTTTTATATATATTTATTTTTATACTTATTTATTTTTATATATATTTATTTATTTTTATATTTATTTATTTTTATATATATTTATTTTTATATTTATTTATTTTTATATTTATTTATTTTTATATTTATTTATTTTCATATTTATTTATTTTTATATTTATTTATTTCTATATTTATTTATTTTTATATATATTTTATTATTTATTTATTTTTATATTTATTTATTTATTTATTTTTATATTTATTTTTATATATATTTATTTTTATATTTATTTATTTTTATATTCATTTATTTTTTTATTTTTGTATATATTTATTTATTTATTTTTATATATATTTATTTTTATATTTATTTATTTTTATATTTATTTTTATATTTATTTTTATATATATTTATTTTTATATATATTTAATTATTTATTTTAATATTTATTTATTTTTATATATATTTATTTTTATATATATTTATTTTTATATTTATTTTTTTTATATATATTTATTTATTTTTATATATATTTATTTTTATATTTATTTATTTTTATATTTATTTATTTTTATATTTATTTATTTTTATATTTATTTATTTATTTATTTCTGTATTTATTTATTTTATATATATTTTATTATTTATTTTTATATTTATTTATATATTTATTTTTATATTTATTTTTATATATATTTATTTTTATATTTATTTATTTTTATATATATTTATTTATTTTTATATTTATTTTACTTACATGGCCACTTACTTACGCACTTACTTACCCACTTTCTTACTTAGACACTTACCGACTTACATACCCACATACTTAGCCACTTACCCACTTCCTTACTTACCCACTTACATACTTAGCCACTTGCCCACTTATTTACCCACTTACTTACTCACTTACTTACTCACTTACTTAGTTACCCACTTACTCACTTACCCACTTCCTTACTTACCCTTTTACCCACTTCCTTACTTAGCCACTTACATACTTACCCACTTGCCCACTTACTTACCCACTTACTTACTCACTTACTTAGTTACCCACTTACTTACTTACCCACTTACTTACTTACCCACTTACTTACTTACCAACTTACTTTCCAACTTACTTACATACCCACTTATTTACTTACCCAATTACTTACTTACCCACTTACTTACTTACCCACTCACGTACCCACTTACCCACTTACTTACTTACTCACTTAGCCACTTAATTACTTACTCACTTACCCACTTACTCACTTACTTACCAACTTACTTACTTACTCACTTACCCACTTACTCACTTACTTACTTTGCAATTACCCACTTACATATCCACTTACCCACTTACTTACTTACCCACTTACTAACCTACCCACGTACTTACTTATCCACTTACTTACTTACCGACTTACCCTATTACTTACCCATTTACTTAGTTACCCACTTAATTACTTACTCACTTACCCACTTACTCACTTACTTACTTACCAACTTACTTTCTTACTCACTTACCCACTTACTCACTTTCCCACTTACTTACTTTGCCAATTACCCACTTACCCACTTACTTACTTACTCACTTACTTACCCACTCACGTACCCACTTACTTACTTAACCACTTACCGACTTACTTACTTACTTACATTCCCACTTACTTACTTACCCACTTAATTACTTACCCACTTACTTACCTACCCACTTACTTAGTTACCCACTTACTTACTGACTTGCCCACTTAGTTACCTACTTACTTACTTATCCACTTACCTACTTACCCACTTACTTATCCACTTACTTACTTACCCACTTACTTACTTATCCACTTACCCACTAACTTAACCACTTACTTACTTACCCACTTACTCACTTACCTATTTACTTACTCACTTACCCATTTACTTCCTTACCTACTTACTTACCCACATACTTAGCCACTTACCCACTTACTAAACCACTTACCGACTTACTTACTTACCTACTTACCCACTAACTTACTTACCCACTTAATTACTTACCCACTTACCCACTTACTTAGTTACCCACTTTCTTACTTACAAACTTACCGACTTACTTACTTAGCCACTTACCCACTTACTTACCCACTTACATACCCACTTACTTACTTACTTACCTACCCACTTACTTACATACCCACTTACTTTCCGACTTAGCCACTTACTTAATTACCCACTTGCTTAGCCACTTACCCACTTTCTTACTTACTTACCCACTAACTTACTTACCCACTTATCTACTTACTTACCCATTTACCCACTTACTTAACCACTTACCCACTTACTTACTTACCCACTTACTTACTCACTTACCTATTTACTTACTTACCCATTTACATACCCACTTACTTACTCACACCTTACTTACTCACTTACTTAGCCACTTACCGACTTACTTACGCACTTACTTACTCACTAAGCCACTTACGTAATTACTCACTTACCCACTTATTCACTTACTTACTTTTCCAATTACCCACTTACTTACTTTCCCACTTACACACTTACTTACTTTCCCACTTACTTACCCACTTACTTACTTACGCACTTACTAACCTCCTTACCCACTTACTTACTTACCCACTTACTTACCCAGCTACCTACTTACTTATCCACGTACTTACTCACCCACTTACTTATTTGCGCACTTATCCACTTATTTTCCCACTTACTTATCCACTTACTTACCCACTTACTTATCCACTTAGCCACTTACCCACTTACTTACTTACCCACTTACTTACCCCTTACTTACTTACCCACTTACTTACTAACTTACCCACTTACTTACTTAGCCACTTACCGACTTACTTACCCACTTACTTACTCACTTAGCCACTTACTTACTTACCCACTTACTTACTCACTAAGCCACTTACTTACTTACCCACTTACGTACTCACTTACTTACTTACCCACTAACTTACTTACCCTCTTACTTACTTACCCACTTACCCACTTATTTACTTACCCACTTACTTACTTACCCACTTACTTACTTACCAACTTACTTACCTCTTTACCCACTTACTTACTTACCCAGTTACCTACTTACTTATCCACTTACTTACCCACTTACTTAATTATTAACTAACTTACCCACTAACTTATCCACTTACCCACTTATTTACTTAGCCACTTACTTACTTTGCCAGTTACCCACTTACTTACTTACCCATTTACTTTCTCATTTACTTTCCCTTTTAATTGCCCACTTACTTACCCACATACTTAGCCTTTTACGTAGTTACTCACTTACGTAGTTACCCACTTACGTAGTTACCCACTTACGTACTTACCCACTTACGTACTTACCCACTTACGTACTTAGCCACTTACTTACTTAACCACTGACCCCCTTACTTAATTACCCACTTACTTATCTACTTACTTTCTTACTTACCCACTTAGCCACTTACTTACCCACTTACTTACCCTCTTACCTACTTACCCACTTACATACTTAGCCACTTACTTACTTACCCACTTACTTAATTATCCACTTACCAACCCACTTGCTTACTAACCCACTTACTTAGTTAACCATTTACTTACCCACTTACTTACTTGCCGACTAACTTACTTACCAACTTAATTACCCCCTTACTTCCCCACTTAGTTACATACCCAATTACTTACCTAGTTACCCACTTACCCACTTACTTATTTACCCACTTACTTACTAAGCCACTTACCCACTTACTTAGTTACTTACTTACCCACGTACTTAGCCGCTTACTTACCTACCTACTTACTTACCCACTTACTCACTTACTTACCCACTTACTTACCCCCTTACTTACTTACATAGCCACTTACCCACTTACTAACTTACCCACTTACTTTCCCCCTTAGTTGCCCACTTACTTATCCGCTTACATACTTAACCACTTACTTACTTACCCACTTACTTAGCCACTTACTTACTTAGCCACTTACCCACTTACTTACTTACTTACTCACTTATCCACTTACCGACTTACTTACCCACTTACTTACTCACTTAGCCTCTTACATAATTACTCACTTACCCACTTATCCACTTACTTACCTACTTACTTACTTATTCACTTACTTACTTTTCCAATTACCCACTTACTTACTTTCCCACTTACACACTTACTTACTTTACCACTTACCCACTTACTTACTTACCCACTTACTTACTTACCCAGCTACCTACTTAGCCACTTACTTACGTACTCACATACTTACCCACTAAGTTACTTTCCAACTTACTTACCCACTTACTTACCCACTTACTTACCCACTTACTTACTTACCGACTTACTTACTTTGCCAGTTACCCACTGACTTACCCACTTACTTACCCACTTACTTACCCACTTACTTACCCCCTTACTTACCCACTTACTTACTTACCCACTTACTTACTTACCCACTTACTTACTTACCCACTTATTTACCCACTTACTTACGTAACCACTTACTAACCCACTTACCTACCCACTTACCTACCCACTTGCTTACCCACTTACTTAGTTAACCATTTACTTACCCAGCTACTTACTTGCCGACTGACTTACCAACTTAATTACCCCCTTACTTACCCACTTACTTACTTAGTTAACCACCTACCCACTTACTTACTTCGTTACCCACTTAACCACTTACTTCCTTACCCTCTTTTCCACTTACTTACTAAGCCACTTACCCACTTACTTAGTTACTTACCCACTTACTTACTTCTCACTTACTTACTTATCCACTTATTTAGTTGCCCACTTACCCACTTACCTACTTACTTACTTACTTACCCACTTACTTACTTACTTACCCACTTACTAACTTACTTAGCCACTTACTAACTTACTTAGCCACTTACTAACTTACCCACTTCCTTACTTACCCACTTACCCACTTCCTTACTTACCCACTTACAAACTTACCCACTTACTTACTTACCCACTTACTTAGTTACCCACTTACTTAGCCACTTACTTACCCACTTACTGACTTAGCCACTTACCCCCTTTCTTACTTACCCACTTACTTACTTACCCACTTACTTAGTTACCCACTTACTTAGTTACCCACTTACTTAGTTACCCACTTACTTATCCACTTACTTACTTACCCACTTACTTACCAACTTACTTACTTATCCTCTTACTTATTTAGTTGCCCAATTACCCACTTACTTACTTACCCATTTACCTACTTACTTACTTACCCACTTACTTGCCCACTTACTTACTTAATTACCCACTTACTTACCAACTTACTTACTTACCCATTTCCTTACTTACCCACTTCCTTACTTACCCACTTACTTAGTTACCCACTTACTTAGTTATCCACTTACTTATCCACTTACTTACTTACCCACTTACTTAATTACCCACTTAATTACTTAGCCACTTACCGACTTACTTACCCACTTACTTACCCACTTACTTACACACTTACTTACTCACTTACCCACTTACTCTTTTAACCACTTACTTACTTATCCTCTTACAGTCTTACCCATTTACTTACCTACCCACTTACTTACCCACTAACTTACTTACCCACTTACTTACTTAGCCACTTACTTACTTAACCACTTACTGAGCCACTTACCCACTTACTTACTTATCCACTTACCTTCTTACTTTCTTACCATCTTACTTACTTACCCACATACTTACTTACTTACCCACTTACTTACCAACTTACTTACTTACTTACGCACTTCCTTACTTACCCACTTACCCACTTACAAACTTACCCACTTACTTACTAAGCCACTTACCCATTAACTTAGTTACTTACTTACCCACGTACTTACTGAGCCACTTACTTACCTACCTACTTACTTACCCACTTACTTACCCCCTTACTTACTAACATAGCCACTTACCCACTTACTAACTTACACTTACTCACTTATCCACTTACCGACTTACTTACCCACTTACTTACTCACTTAGCCTCTTACATAATTACTCACTTACCCACTTATCCACTTACTTACCCACTTACTTAATTATTCACTTACTTTTCCAATTACCCACTTACTTACTTTCCCACTTACTTACTTTACCACTTACTTACCCACTTACTTACTTACCCACTTACTTACCCACTTATTTACTTACCCAGCTACCTACTTATCCACTTACTTACGTACTCACTTACATACTTACACACTAACTTACTTACCCTTTTATCCACTTACTTACTTACCCACTTAGTTACTTACCCACTTAGTTACTTACCAACTTACTTACCCACTTACTTACCCACTTACTTACTTACCCACTTACTTACTTACCGACTTACTTACTTTGCCAGTTACCCACTGACTTACCCACTTACTTACCCACTTACTTACCCCCTTACTTAGCCACTTACTTACTTACCCACTTACTTACTTACCCACTTACTTACTTACCCACTTACTTAGTTACCCACTTACCAACCCACTTACCTACCCACTTACCTACCCACTTGCTTACTTACCCACATACTTCCTTACCCACTTACTTACTAAGCCACTTACCCACTTACTAAGTTACTTACCCACTTACTAACTTCTCACTTACTTACTTATCCACTTATTTAGTTGCCCTCTTACCCACTTACCTACTTACTTAGTTACTTACTTACCCACTTACTTACTTACTTACCCACTTACTTACCCAATTACTTACCCACTTACTTACCCACTTACCAAACCACTTGCTTACTTACCCACTTACTTAGTTAACCATTTACTTACCCAGCTACTTACTTGCCGACTGACTTACCAACTTAATTACCCCCTTACTTACCCACTTACTTACTTAGTTAGCCACTTACCCACTTACTTACTTAGTTACCCACTTACCCACTTACTTACCCTCTTACCCACTTACTTACTAAGCCACTTACCCACTTACTTAGTTACTTACCCACTTACTTACTTCTCACTTACTTACTTATCCACTTATTTAGTTGCCCACTTACCTACTTACTTACCGACTTACCTACTTACTTACTTACCCCCTTACTTACCCACTTACTTACTTACTTACTTACCCACTTACTTACCCACTTACTTACTTACCCACTTACTTACCCACTTCATTTCTTACCCACTTACCCACTTCCTTACTTACCCACTTACAAACTTACCCACTTACTTACTTACCCACTTACCCACTTACTTAGTTACTCACTTACTTAGCCAATTACTTACCCACTTACTGACTTAGCCACTTACCCACTTACTTACTTACCCACTTACAAACTTACCCACTTACTTACTTACCCACTTACTTAGCTACCCACTTACTTAGTTACCCACTTACTTATCCACTTACTTACCCACTTACTTACCAACTTACTTACTTATCCACTTACTTATTTAGTTCCCCAATTACCCACTTACTTACTTACCCATTTACCTACTTACTTACTTACCCACTTACTTACCCACTTACTTGCCCACTTACTTACTTACCCACTTACTTAATTAGCCACTTACTTACCAACTTACTTACTTACTTACCCACTTCCTTACTTACCCACTTACAAACTTACCCACTTACTTACTTACCCACTTACTTAGTTACCCACTTACTTAGTTATCCACTTACTTATCCACTTACTTACTTACCCACTTACTTAATTACCCACTTAATTACTTAGCCACTTACTGACTTACTTACCCACTTACTTACCCACTTACTTACACACTTACTTACTCACTTACCCACTTACTCTTTTAGCCACTTACTTACTTATCCTCTTACCGACTTACTTACAGTCTTACCCATTTACTTACCTACCCACTTACTTACCCACTAACTTACTTACCCACTTACTTACTTAGCCACTTACTTACTTACCCACTTACTTACCAACTTACTTACTTATCCTCTTACTTATTTAGTTGCCCAATTACCCACTTACTTACTTACCCATTTACCTACTTACTTACTTACCCACTTACTTGCCCACTTACTTACTTAATTACCCACTTACTTACCAACTTACTTACTTACCCACTTCCTTACTTACCCACTTCCTTACTTACCCACTTACTTAGTTACCCACTTACTTAGTTATCCACTTACTTATCCACTTACTTACTTACCCACTTACTTAATTACCCACTTAATTACTTAGCCACTTACCGACTTACTTACCCACTTACTTACCCACTTACTTACACACTTACTTACTCACTTACCCACTTACTCTTTTACCCACTTACTTACTTATCCTCTTACAGTCTTACCCATTTACTTACCTACCCACTAACTTACTTACCCACTTACTTACTTAGCCACTTACTTACTTAACCACTTACTGACCCACTTACTTACTTATCCACTTACCTTCTTACTTTCTTACCATCTTACTTACTTACCCACATACTTACTTACTTACCCACTTACTTACCAACTTACTTACTTACTTACTTACTTACCCACTTCCTTACTTACCCACTTACCCACTTACAAACTTACCCACTTACTTACTAAGCCACTTACCCATTTACTTAGTTACTTACTTACCCACGTACTTACTTAGCCACTTACTTACCTACCTACTTACTTACCCACTTACTTACCCCCTAACTTACTAACATAGCCACTTACCCACTTACTAACTTACCCACTTACTTACTTACGTACTCACTTATCCACTTACCGACTTACTTACCCACTTACTTACTCACTTAGCCTCTTACATAATTACTCACTTACCCACTTATCCACTTACTTACCCACTTACTTAATTATTCACTTACTTTTCCAATTACCCACTTACTTACTTTCCCACTTACTTACTTTACCACTTACCCACTTACTTACTTTACCACTTACCCACTTACTTACCCACTTACTTACTTACCCACTTACTTACCCACTTATTTACTTACCCAGCTACCTACTTATCCACTTACTTACGTACTCACTTACATACTTACCCACTAACTTACTTACCCTTTTAGCCACTTACTTACTTACCCACTTAGTTACTTACCAACTTACTTACCCACTTACTTACCCACTTACTTACTTGCCCACTTACTTACTTACCGACTTACTTACTTTGCCAGTTACCCACTGACTTACCCACTTACTTACCCACTTACTTACCCCCTTACTTAGCCACTTACTTACTTACCCACTTACTTACTGACCCACTTACTTACTTACCCACTTACCCACTTACTTACTTACCCACTTACTTAGTTACCCACTTACCAACCCACTTACCTACCCACTTACCTACCCACTTGCTTACTTACCCACATACTTAGTTAACCATTTACTTACCCAGCTACTTACTTGCCGACTTACTTACCAACTTAATTACCCCCGTACTTACCCACTTAGTTACTTACCCACTTACTTAGTTACCCACTTACTTCCTTACCCACTGACTTACTAAGCCACTTACCCACTTACTAAGTTACTTACCCACTTACTAACTTCTCACTTACTTACTTATCCACTTATTTAGTTGCCCTCTTACCCACTTACCTACTTACTTAGTTACTTACTTACCCACTTACTTACCCACTTACTTACCCAATTACTTACCCACTCACTTACCCACTTACCAAACCACTTGCTTACTTACCCACTTACTTAGTTAACCATTTACTTACCCAGCTACTTACTTGCCGACTGACTTACCAACTTAATTACCCCCTTATTTACCCACTTACTTACTTAGTTATCCACTTACCCACTTACTTACTTAGTTACCCACTTACCCACTTACTTACCCTCTTACCCACTTACTTACTAAGCCACTTACCCACCTACTTAGTTACTTACCCACTTACTTACTTCTCACTTACTTACTTATCCACTTATTTAGTTGCCCACTTACCTACTTACTTACCCACTTACCTACTTACTTACTTACCCCCTTACTTACCCACTTACTTACTTACTTACCCACTTACTTACCCACTTACTTACTTACCCACTTACTTACCCACTTCATTTCTTACCCACTTACCCACTTCCTTACTTACCCACTTACAAACTTACCCACTTACTTACTTACCCACTTACTTAGTTACTCACTTACTTAGCCAATTACTTACCCACTTACTGACTTAGCCACTTACCCACTTCCTTACTTACCCACTTACAAACTTACCCACTTACTTACTTACCCACTTACTTAGCTACCCACTTACTTAGTTACCCACTTACTTATCCACTTACTTACCCACTTACTTACCAACTTACTTACTTATCCACTTACTTATTTAGTTGCCCAATTACCCACTTACTTACTTACCCATTTACCTACTTACTTACTTACCCACTTACTTACCCACTTACTTGCCCACTTACTTACTTACCCACTTACTTAATTAGCCACTTACTTACTTACTTACCCACTTACTTAGTTACCCACTTACCAACCCACTTACCTACCCACTTACCTACCCACTTGCTTACTTACCCACATACTTAGTTAACCATTTACTTACCCAGCTACTTACTTGCCGACTTACTTACCAACTTAATTACCCCCGTACTTACCCACTTAGTTACTTACCCACTTACTTAGTTACCCACTTACCCACTTACTTCCTTACCCACTTACTTACTAAGCCACTTACCCACTTACTAAGTTACTTACCCACTTACTAACTTCTCACTTACTTACTTATCCACTTATTTAGTGTCCCTCTTACCCACTTACCTACTTACTTAGTTACTTACTTACCCACTTACTTACTTACTTACCCACTTACTTACCCACTTACTTACTTACCCAATTACTTACCCACTTACTTACCCACTTACCAAACCACTTGCTTACTTACCCACTTACTTAGTTAACCATTTACTTACCCAGCTACTTACTTGCCGACTGACTTACCAACTTAATTACCCCCTTACTTACCCACTTACTTACTTAGTTATCCACTTACCCACTTACTTACTTAGTTATCCACTTACCCACTTACTTACTTAGTTACCCACTTACCCACTTACTTACCCTCTTACCCACTTACTTACTAAGCCACTTACCCACTTACTTAGTTACTTACCCACTTACTTACTTCTCACTTACTTACTTATCCACTTATTTAGTTGCCCACTTACCTACTTACTTACCCACTTACTTACTTACCCCCTTACTTACCCACTTACTTACTTACTTACCCACTTACTTACCCACTTACTTACTTACCCACTTACTTACCCACTTCATTTATTACCCACTTCCTTACTTACCCACTTACAAACTTACCCACTTACTTACTTACCCACTTACTTAGTTACTCACTTACTTAGCCAATTACTTACCCACTTACTGACTTAGCCACTTACCCACTTCCTTACTTACCCACTTACAAACTTACCCACTTACTTACTTACCCACTTACTTAGCTACCCACTTACTTAGTTACCCACTTACTTATCCACTTACTTACCCACTTACTTACCAACTTACTTACTTATCCACTTACTTATTTAGTTGCCCAATTACCCACTTACTTACTTACCCATTTACCTACTTACTTACTTACCCACTTACTTACCCACTTACTTGCCCACTTACTTACTTACCCACTTACTTAATTAGCCACTTACTTACCAACTTACTTACTTACCCACTTCCTTACTTACCCACTTACAAACTTACCCACTTACTTACTTACCCACTTACTTAGTTACCCACTTACTTAGTTATCCACTTACTTATCCACTTACTTACTTACCCACTTACTTAATTACCCACTTAATTACTTAGCCACTTGCCGACTTACTTACCCACTTACTTACCCACTTACTTACACACTTACTTACTCACTTACCCACTTACTCTTTTACCCACTTACTAACTTATCCTCTTACCGACTTACTTACAGTCTTACCCATTTACTTACCTACCCACTTACTTACCCACTAACTTACTTACCCACTTACATACTTAGCCACTTACTTACTTACCCACTTACTTACCAACTTACTTACTTATCCTCTTACTTATTTAGTTGCCCAATTACCCACTTACTTACTTACCCATTTACCTACTTACTTACTTACCCACTTACTTGCCCACTTACTTACTTAATTACCCACTTACTTACCAACTTACTTACTTACCCACTTCCTTACTTACCCACTTCCTTACTTACCCACTTACTTAGTTACCCACTTACTTAGTTATCCACTTACTTATCCACTTACTTACTTACCCACTTACTTAATTACCCACTTAATTACTTAGCCACTTACCGACTTACTTACCCACTTACTTACCCACTTACTTACACACTTACTTACTCACTTACCCACTTACTCTTTTACCCACTTACTTACTTATCCTCTTACAGTCTTACCCATTTACTTACCTACCCACTAACTTACTTACCCACTTACTTACTTAGCCACTTACTTACTTAACCACTTACTGACCCACTTACTTACTTATCCACTTACCTTCTTACTTTCTTACCATCTTACTTACTTACCCACATACTTACTTACTTACCCACTTACTTACCAACTTACTTACTTACTTACTTACCCACTTCCTTACTTACCCACTTACCCACGTACAAACTTACCCACTTACTTACTAAGCCACTTACCCATTTACTTAGTTACTTACTTACCCACGTACTTACTTAGCCACTTACTTACCTACCTACTTACTTACCCACTTACTTACCCCCTAACTTACTAACATAGCCACTTACCCACTTACTAACTTACCCACTTACTTACTTACTTACTCACTTATCCACTTACCGACTTACTTACCCACTTACTTACTCACTTAGCCTCTTACATAATTACTCACTTACCCACTTATCCACTTACTTACCCACTTACTTACCCCCTAACTTACTAACATAGCCACTTACCCACTTACTAACTTACCCACTTACTTACTTACGTACTCACTTATCCACTTACCGACTTACTTACCCACTTACTTACTCACTTAGCCTCTTACATAATTACTCACTTACCCACTTATCCACTTACTTACCCACTTACTTAATTATTCACTTACTTTTCCAATTACCCACTTACTTACTTTCCCACTTACTTACTTTACCACTTACCCACTTACTTACTTTACCACTTACCCACTTACTTACCCACTTACTTACTTACCCACTTACTTACCCACTTATTTACTTACCCAGCTACCTACTTATCCACTTACTTACGTACTCACTTACATACTTACCCACTAACTTACTTACCCTTTTAGCCACTTACTTACTTACCCACTTAGTTACTTACCAACTTACTTACCCACTTACTTACCCACTTACTTACTTGCCCACTTACTTACTTACCGACTTACTTACTTTGCCAGTTACCCACTGACTTACCCACTTACTTACCCACTTACTTACCCCCTTACTTAGCCACTTACTTACTTACCCACTTACTTACTGACCCACTTACTTACTTACCCACTTACCCACTTACTTACTTACCCACTTACTTAGTTACCCACTTACCAACCCACTTACCTACCCACTTACCTACCCACTTGCTTACTTACCCACATACTTAGTTAACCATTTACTTACCCAGCTACTTACTTGCCGACTTACTTACCAACTTAATTACCCCCGTACTTACCCACTTAGTTACTTACCCACTTACTTAGTTACCCACTTACTTCCTTACCCACTGACTTACTAAGCCACTTACCCACTTACTAAGTTACTTACCCACTTACTAACTTCTCACTTACTTACTTATCCACTTATTTAGTTGCCCTCTTACCCACTTACCTACTTACTTAGTTACTTACTTACCCACTTACTTACCCACTTACTTACCCACTTACTTACTTACCCAATTACTTACCCACTTACTTACCCACTTACCAAACCACTTGCTTACTTACCCACTTACTTAGTTAACCATTTACTTACCCAGCTACTTACTTGCCGACTGACTTACCAACTTAATTACCCCCTTATTTACCCACTTACTTACTTAGTTATCCACTTACCCACTTACTTACTTAGTTACCCACTTACCCACTTACTTACCCTCTTACCCACTTACTTACTAAGCCACTTACCCACCTACTTAGTTACTTACCCACTTACTTACTTCTCACTTACTTACTTATCCACTTATTTAGTTGCCCACTTACCTACTTACTTACCCACTTACCTACTTACTTACTTACCCCCTTACTTACCCACTTACTTACTTACTTACCCACTTACTTACCCACTTACTTACTTACCCACTTACTTACCCACTTCATTTCTTACCCACTTCCTTACTTACCCACTTACAAACTTACCCACTTACTTACTTACCCACTTACTTAGTTACTCACTTACTTAGCCAATTACTTACCCACTTACTGACTTAGCCACTTACCCACTTCCTTACTTACCCACTTACAAACTTACCCACTTACTTACTTACCCACTTACTTAGCTACCCACTTACTTAGTTACCCACTTACTTATCCACTTACTTACCCACTTACTTACCAACTTACTTACTTATCCACTTACTTATTTAGTTGCCCAATTACCCACTTACTTACTTACCCATTTACCTACTTACTTACTTACCCACTTACTTACCCACTTACTTGCCCACTTACTTACTTACCCACTTACTTAATTAGCCACTTACTTACTTACTTACCCACTTACTTAGTTACCCACTTACCAACCCACTTACCTACCAACTTACCTACCCACTTGCTTACTTACCCACATACTTAGTTAACCATTTACTTACCCAGCTACTTACTTGCCGACTTACTTACCAACTTAATTACCCCCGTACTTACCCACTTAGTTACTTACCCACTTACTTAGTTACCCACTTACCCACTTACTTCCTTACCCACTTACTTACTAAGCCACTTACCCACTTACTAAGTTACTTACCCACTTACTAACTTCTCACTTACTTACTTATCCACTTATTTAGTGTCCCTCTTACCCACTTACCTACTTACTTAGTTACTTACTTACCCACTTACTTACTTACTTACCCACTTACTTACCCACTTACTTACTTACCCAATTACTTACCCACTTACTTACCCACTTACCAAACCACTTGCTTACTTACCCACTTACTTAGTTAACCATTTACTTACCCAGCTACTTACTTGCCGACTGACTTACCAACTTAATTACCCCCTTACTTACCCACTTACTTACTTAGTTATCCACTTACCCACTTACTTACTTAGTTATCCACTTACCCACTTACTTACTTAGTTACCCACTTACCCACTTACTTACCCTCTTACCCACTTACTTACTAAGCCACTTACCCACTTACTTAGTTACTTACCCACTTACTTACTTCTCACTTACTTACTTATCCACTTATTTAGTTGCCCACTTACCTACTTACTTACCCACTTACTTACTTACCCCCTTACTTACCCACTTACTTACTTACTTACCCACTTACTTACCCACTTACTTACTTACCCACTTACTTACCCACTTCATTTCTTACCCACTTCCTTACTTACCCACTTACAAACTTACCCACTTACTTACTTACCCACTTACTTAGTTACTCACTTACTTAGCCAATTACTTACCCACTTACTGACTTAGCCACTTACCCACTTCCTTACTTACCCACTTACAAACTTACCCACTTACTTACTTACCCACTTACTTAGCTACCCACTTACTTAGTTACCCACTTACTTATCCACTTACTTACCCACTTACTTACCAACTTACTTACTTATCCACTTACTTATTTAGTTGCCCAATTACCCACTTACTTACTTACCCATTTACCTACTTACTTACTTACCCACTTACTTACCCACTTACTTGCCCACTTACTTACTTACCCACTTACTTAATTAGCCACTTACTTACCAACTTACTTACTTACCCACTTCCTTACTTACCCACTTACAAACTTACCCACTTACTTACTTACCCACTTACTTAGTTACCCACTTACTTAGTTATCCACTTACTTATCCACTTACTTACTTACCCACTTACTTAATTACCCACTTAATTACTTAGCCACTTGCCGACTTACTTACCCACTTACTTACCCACTTACTTACACACTTACTTACTCACTTACCCACTTACTCTTTTACCCACTTACTAACTTATCCTCTTACCGACTTACTTACAGTCTTACCCATTTACTTACCTACCCACTTACTTACCCACTAACTTACTTACCCACTTACATACTTAGCCACTTACTTACTTACCCACTTACTTACCAACTTACTTACTTATCCTCTTACTTATTTAGTTGCCCAATTACCCACTTACTTACTTACCCATTTACCTACTTACTTACTTACCCACTTACTTGCCCACTTACTTACTTAATTACCCACTTACTTACCAACTTACTTACTTACCCACTTCCTTACTTACCCACTTCCTTACTTACCCACTTACTTAGTTACCCACTTACTTAGTTATCCACTTACTTATCCACTTACTTACTTACCCACTTACTTAATTACCCACTTAATTACTTAGCCACTTACCGACTTACTTACCCACTTACTTACCCACTTACTTACACACTTACTTACTCACTTACCCACTTACTCTTTTACCCACTTACTTACTTATCCTCTTACAGTCTTACCCATTTACTTACCTACCCACTAACTTACTTACCCACTTACTTACTTAGCCACTTACTTACTTAACCACTTACTGACCCACTTACTTACTTATCCACTTACCTTCTTACTTTCTTACCATCTTACTTACTTACCCACATACTTACTTACTTACCCACTTACTTACCAACTTACTTACTTACTTACTTACCCACTTCCTTACTTACCCACTTACCCACGTACAAACTTACCCACTTACTTACTAAGCCACTTACCCATTTACTTAGTTACTTACTTACCCACGTACTTACTTAGCCACTTACTTACCTACCTACTTACTTACCCACTTACTTACCCCCTAACTTACTAACATAGCCACTTACCCACTTACTAACTTACCCACTTACTTACTTACTTACTCACTTATCCACTTACCGACTTACTTACCCACTTACTTACTCACTTAGCCTCTTACATAATTACTCACTTACCCACTTATCCACTTACTTACCCACTTACTTACCCACTTACTTAATTATTCACTTACTTTTCCAATTACCCACTTACTTACTTTCCCACTTACTTACTTTACCACTTACCCACTTACTTACTTACCCACTTACTTACCCACTTATTTACTTACCCAGCTACCTACTTATCCACTTACTTACGTACTCACTTACATACTTACCCACTAACTTACTTACCCTTTTATCCACTTACTTACTTACCCACTTAGTTACTTACCAACTTACTTACCCACTTACTTACCCACTTACTTACTTACCCACTTACTTACTTTGCCAGTTACCCACTTACTTACCCCCTTACTTACCCACTTACTTACTTACCCACTTACTTACTTACCCACTTACTTACTTACCCACTTACTTACTTACCCACTTACTTACTTACCCACTTACTTACTTACCCACTTACTTAGTTACCCACTTACCAACCCACTTACCTACCCACTTACCTACCCACTTGCTTACTTACCCACATACTTAGTTAACCATTTACTTACCCAGCTACTTACTTGCCGACTTACTTACCAACTTAATTACCCCCGTACTTACCCACTTAGTTACTTACCCACTTACTTAGTTAGCCACTTACCCACTTACTTCCTTACCCACTTACGTACTAAGCCACTTACCCACTTACTAAGTTACTTACCCACTTACTAACTTCTCACTTACTTACTTATCCACTTATTTAGTTGCCCTCTTACCCACTTACCTACTTACTTAGTTACTTACTTACCCACTTACTTACTTACTTACCCACTTACTTACCCACTTACTTACCCACTTACTTACTTACCCAATTACTTACCCACTTACTTACCCACTTACCAAACCACTTGCTTACTTACCCACTTACTTAGTTAACCATTTACTTACCCAGCTACTTACTTGCCGACTGACTTACCAACTTAATTACCCCCTTACTTACCCACTTACTTACTTAGTTATCCACTTACCCACTCACTTACCTAGTTACCCACTTACTTACTAAGCCACTTACCCACTTACTTAGTTACTTACCCACTTACTTACTTACTTATCCACTTATTTAGTTGCCCACTTACCTACTTACTTACCCACTTACCTACTTACTTACTTACCCCCTTACTTACCCACTTACTTACTTACATACCCACTTACTTACCCACTTACTTACTTACCCACTTCATTTTTTACCCACTTACCCACTTCCTTACTTACCCACTTACAAACTTACCCACTTACTTACTTACCCACTTACTTAGTTACTCACTTACTTAGCCAATTACTTACCCACTTACTGACTTAGCCACTTACCCACTTCCTTACTTACCCACTTACAAACTTACCCACTTACTTACTTACCCACTTACTTAGCTACCCACTTACTTAGTTACCCACTTACTTATCCACTTACTTACCCACTTACTTACCAACTTACTTACTTATCCACTTACTTATTTAGTTGCCCAATTACCCACTTACTTACTTACCCATTTACCTACTTACTTACTTACCCACTTACTTACCCACTTACTTGCCCACTTACTTACTTACCCACTTACTTAATTAGCCACTTACTTAGACCCCTTTCAGACAGGCAAAGTTTACTTTGACAAAGTCTGTTGAATTCTCTTTTAAACTTTGTTTGGTGCTCAGACACACAAAGTTTAATTTGACAAATTTTTGTTTTCTCTTGTTTGAATATAATATATAAACAGCGTTGCCAGAATGATGATTTTATCATATTTTTTTTTATTTTTTCAAACAAAAATATGATTAAAGATTTTTTTCTCAAATGATGATTTTTTACTTTTAGAAATTCTGATTTTTACTTTAATTTTGCTTATAGAAAATACACGATTACTTAAACAGTCAATTTTTAAAACAATGAAGTTTTGCATCAGCTTGATGTGTGTTGGTGCTGCACACTTTTGTACCCAGTATCTAGAATACACAAAATTGCATCATTATTTCTGGACATAAAAATATTAAAAAAGGCATATTATAACCTTCTTTCGAACAAATACATTTAAAACAAAAACAAATTCTAAAAACTTTGTTTTTGTTTTAAATGTATTTGTAAAGGTACGTTCAGACTGATGAAATATTTGAAAGCAAACATCAAATATTTCATTAACGTAGTCTGAACACAAAATATTTTTGAGTATCAAATAAAATAACAGCTGATTTTGAGCAAATAAAAGTATTTGCCGGCAAACAAATATTTGTCCAATGTGAACATAGTGTGAACACAAAAAATCAAATATTTTAGTAATTTTTGAGCAAACATTTATTTGATATTACAAAAAAATTGAAAGAGCAAACAACGACAAATAATTTTAGCCATGTTCCAGATAGAAGCAATTTTTACTGTAAGTTTTCGGATTCTTTACAATTTTAAAGATTTTTTATAATTCCATTCCTTAAAGTTTAAGGCACTTTTACTAAATTTTATGGCTTGTTTGAAATATTAAAATGGTTCGCGAATTTTCGCAATTTTTGCAACATTTTTTTTTTGTTTTTCCCCTAAATTTTGTTTTTAACCGATTTAGCAATTTCAAATATATTTTAGGGTTTGTTTCCAAGTTTGCATTTTTTCGCAAATTTTAGCCATGTTCGCAAAAGAAGCGATTTCTTTCTGTGATTCTTTGCAGCTTTAACTATTTTTAATAATTTAAACTTTGGTATCATGCCGCTATTAGCAAATTTTTGGGAATTTCCGCTAATTTAGCAATTTTTACCGAATTTTTGCTTATAGTTTTAGGCACCTTTAATAAATTTTATGGCTTGTTTAAAATATCTAAATTTTTCGCGAATTTTCGCTATTTTTGCAAAATTTTTTTTGTTTTTTTCTTGACATTTTGTTTTTTAACCGATTTAACGACTTCAAATATATTTTAGCGTTTGTTTGCAAGTTTGCAATTTTTCGCAAATTTTAGCCATGTTCCCGTTACCCAGTGGCTTCCATTTTTTCTTCTACATTCTCCTGTTCTAACACTAAAAGAGACGCTGATCCACAGAATAAAATAAAAAAATTAGCTTTTGCGCTCATTTTTACCATTTGAGAAATATATTTTTATTTTTGAACACTTTCATTAAATAATTATTTGATGCAAATATTTCTTTTAGTCTGAACGCATGGCAAACATGAATTAATTTATTTTATTAACACTGTTTGCCAACTGTTTCATCAAACAAAAATGATCAAATATTTGAGCTTAGTTTGAACATTAACAAAATATTTTTTTGTTTCACACAGTTTGAAGCAAATATCAGAACAAATATTTTCGATAAATATTTCATTAGTCTGAACGTACCTTAAGAAGTAAATAATTCTTTAGTACATCGGAAATAGGTGAAAAGAAAAAATGTATTTTTATAAAGTTTCATATACTGACGAATTATGTTTTTATGTATTTCAATTTAAATAATAAGTATGGTTTTATAAAAAATTAATAATTCTTACTATTTTGCCCTTGTTTTAAAAAATTTAAATTAAGAAAAAAAAATTTAAGATTTTCCTCTTCAAAATATGATTTCTTTCGCCATATGACAATTTTTATTCCAAAGATTCTGGTAACGCTGTATATAAATATAAAGTTGCAGCCAACTTCAGGTATAATCTACGAACGAAAAACAAAACGACTTTGCGAGTACAGCAAAGTATGTACTCCCCCGCTATACTCTTTTCCCTTCTCTTCTATAAACTCAAGACTTTGCAAAGTAAACTTTGCTTGTCTGAAAGGGGTCTTACCAACTTACTTACTTACTTACCCACTTCCTTACTTACCCACTTACAAACTTACCCACTTACTTACTTACCCACTTACTTAGTTACCCAGTTACTTAGTTATCCACTTACTTATCCACTTACTTACTTACCCACTTACTTAATTACCCACTTAATTACTTAGCCACTTACCGACTTACTTACCCACTTACTTACCCACTTACTTACCCACTTACTTACACACTTACTTACTCACTTACCCACTTACTTACTTATCCTCTTACCGACTTACTTACAGTCTTACCCATTTACTTACCTACCCACTTACTTACCCACTAACTTACTTACCCACTTACTTACTTAGCCACTTACTTACTTAACCACTTACTGATCCACTTACCCACTTACTTACTTACCCACTTACCTACTTACTTTCTTACCATCTTACCTACCCACTTACTTACTTACTTACCCACTTACTTACCTACTTACTTACTTACTTACTTAGCCACTTCCTTACTTATCCACTTACTCACTTCCTTACTTACCCACTTACAAACTTACCCACTTACTTACTAAGCCACTTACCCACTGACTTAGTTACTTACTTAGTTACTTACTTACCCCCTTACTTACTTACATATCCTTTTACCCACTTACTAACTTACCCACTTACTTACTTATTTACTCACTTATCCACTAACCGACTTACTTACCCACATACTTACTCACTTAGCCTCTTACATAATTACTCACTTACCCACTTATCCACTTACTTATTCACTTACTTACTTTTCCAATTACCCACTTACTTTCCCATTTACACACTTACTTACTTTACCACTTACCCACTTACTTACCCACTTACTTACTTACCCACTTACTTACCCACTTACTTTCCCACTTACTTACTTACCCAGCTACCTACTTACTTATCCACTTACTTACGTACTCACTTACTTACTTACTTACTTACCCACTTACTTACTTACCCAATTACTTACCCACTTACTTACCCACTTACCAAACCACTTGCTTACTTACCCACTTACTTAGTTAACCATTTACTTACCCAGCTACTTACTTGCCGACTGACTTACCAACTTAATTACCCCCTTACTTACCCACTTACTTACTTAGTTATCCACTTACCCACTTACTTACTTAGTTACCCACTTACCCACTTACTTACCCTCTTACCCACTTACTTACTAAGCCACTTACCCACTTACTTAGTTACTTACCCACTTACTTACTTCTCACTTACTTACTTATCCACTTATTTAGTTGCCCACTTACCTACTTACTTACCCACTTACCTACTTACTTACTTACCCCCTTACTTACCCACTTACTTACTTACTTACTTACCCACTTACTTACCCAATTACTTACTTACCCACTTACTTACCCACTTCATTTCTTACCCACTTACCCACTTCCTTACTTACCCACTTACAAACTTACCGACTTACTTACTTACCCACTTACCCACTTACTTAGTTACTCACTTACTTAGCCAATTACTTACCCACTTACTGACTTAGCCACTTACCCACTTCCTTACTTACCCACTTACAAACTTACCCACTTACTTACTTACCCACTTACTTAGCTACCCACTTACTTAGTTACCCACTTACTTATCCACTTACTTACCCACTTACTTACCAACTTACTTACTTATCCACTTACTCATTTAGTTCCCCAATTACCCACTTACTTACTTACCCATTTACCTACTTACTTACTTACCCACTTACTTACCCACTTACTTGCCCACTTACTTACTTACCCACTTACTTAATTAGCCACTTACTTACCAACTTACTTATCCACTTACTTATTTAGTTCCCCAATTACCCACTTACTTACTTACCCATTTACCTACTTACTTACTTACCCACTTACTTACCCACTTACTTGCCCACTTACTTACTTACCCACTTACTTAATTAGCCACTTACTTACCAACTTACTTACTTACTTACCCACTTCCTTACTTACCCACTTACAAACTTACCCACTTACTTAGTTACCCACTTACTTAGTTATTTACTTACTTATCCACTTACTTACTTACCCACTTACTTAATTACCCACTTAATTACTTAGCCACTTACTGACTTACTTACCCACTTACTTACACACTTACTTACTCACTTACCCACTTACTCTTTTAGCCACTTACTTACTTACCCACTTACCTACTTACTTACTTACCCCCTTACTTACCCACTTACTTACTTACTTACTTACCCACTTACTTACCCACTTACTTACTTACCCACTTACTTACCCACTTCATTTCTTACCCACTTACCCACTTCCTTACTTACCCACTTACAAACTTACCCACTTACTTACTTACCCACTTACTTAGTTACTCACTTACTTAGCCAATTACTTACCCACTTACTGACTTAGCCACTTACCCACTTCCTTACTTACCCACTTACAAACTTACCCACTTACTTACTTACCCACTTACTTAGCTACCCACTTACTTAGTTACCCACTTACTTATCCACTTACTTACCCACTTACTTACCAACTTACTTACTTATCCACTTACTTATTTAGTTCCCCAATTACCCACTTACTTACTTACCCATTTACCTACTTACTTACTTACCCACTTACTTACCCACTTACTTACCCACTTACTTGCCCACTTACTTACTTACCCACTTACTTAATTAGCCACTTACTTACCAACTTACTTACTTACTTACCCACTTCCTTACTTACCCACT
Organism: Pollenia amentaria; assembly: GCA_943735925.1. Taxonomy (NCBI): domain Eukaryota; kingdom Metazoa; phylum Arthropoda; class Insecta; order Diptera; family Polleniidae; genus Pollenia; species Pollenia amentaria. The sequence goes on from OX031006.1 coordinate 98,167,043, forward strand.
TACAAACTTACCCACTTACTTACTTACCCACTTACTTAGTTACCCACTTACTTAGTTATCCACTTACTTATCCACTTACTTACTTACCCACTTACTTAATTACCCACTTAATTACTTAGCCACTTACTGACTTACTTACCCACTTACTTACCCACTTACTTACACACTTACTTACTCACTTACCCACTTACTCTTTTAGCCACTTACTTACTTATCCTCTTACCGACTTACTTACAGTCTTACCCATTTACTTACCTACCCACTTACTTACCCACTAACTTACTTACCCACTTACTTACTTAGCCACTTACTTACTTACCCACTTACTTACCAACTTACTTACTTATCCTCTTACTTATTTAGTTGCCCAATTACCCACTTACTTACTTACCCATTTACCTACTTACTTACTTACCCACTTACTTGCCCACTTACTTACTTAATTACCCACTTACTTACCAACTTACTTACTTACCCACTTCCTTACTTACCCACTTCCTTACTTACCCACTTCCTTACTTACCCACTTACTTAGTTACCCACTTACTTAGTTATCCACTTACTTATCCACTTACTTACTTACCCACTTACTTAATTACCCACTTAATTACTTAGCCACTTACCGACTTACTTACCCACTTACTTACACACTTACGTACTCACTTACCCACTTACTCTTTTACCCACTTACTTACTTATCCTCTTACAGTCTTACCCATTTACTTACCTACCCACTTACTTACCCACTAACTTACTTACCCACTTACTTACTTAGCCACTTACTTACTTAACCACTTACTGACCCACTTACCCACTTACTTACTTATCCACTTACCTTCTTACTTTCTTACCATCTTACTTACTTACCCACATACTTACTTACTTACCCACTTACTTACCAACTTACTTACTTACTTACCCACTTACCCACTTACAAACTTACCCACTTACTTACTAAGCCACTTACCCATTTACTTAGTTACTTACTTACCCACGTACTTACTTAGCCACTTACTTACCTACCTACTTACTTACCCACTTACTTACCCCCTAACTTACTAACATAGCCACTTACCCACTTACTAACTTACCCACTTACTTACTTACTTACTCACTTATCCACTTACCGACTTACTTACCCACATACTTACTTACTTACCCACTTACTTACCAACTTACTTACTTACTTACTTACTTACCCACTTCCTTACTTACCCACTTACCCACTTACAAACTTACCCACTTACTTACTAAGCCACTTACCCATTTACTTAGTTACTTACTTACCCACGTACTTACTTAGCCACTTACTTACCTACCTACTTACTTACCCACTTACTTACCCCCTAACTTACTAACATAGCCACTTACCCACTTACTAACTTACCCACTTACTTACTTACTTACTCACTTATCCACTTACCGACTTACTTACCCACTTACTTACTCACTTAGCCTCTTACATAATTACTCACTTACCCACTTATCCACTTACTTACCCACTTACTTAATTATTCACTTACTTTTCCAATTACCCACTTACTTACTTTCCCACTTACTTACTTTACCACTTACCCACTTACTTACCCACTTACTTACTTACCCACTTACTTACCCACTTATTTACTTACCCAGCTACCTACTTATCCACTTACTTACGTACTCACTTACATACTTACCCACTAACTTACTTACCCTTTTATCCACTTACTTACCCACTTAGTTACTTACCAACTTACTTACCCACTTACTTACCCACTTACTTACTTGCCCACTTACTTACTTACCGACTTACTTACTTTGCCAGTTACCCACTGACTTACCCACTTACTTACCCACTTACTTACCCCCTTACTTAGCCACTTACTTACTTACCCACTTACTTACTTACCCACTTACTTACTTACCCACTTACCCACTTACTTACTTACCCACTTACTTACTTAGTTACCCACTTACCAACCCACTTACCTACCCACTTACCTACCCACTTGCTTACTTACCCACATACTTAGTTAACCATTTACTTACCCAGCTACTTACTTGCCGACTTACTTACCAACTTAATTACCCCCGTACTTACCCACTTAGTTACTTACCCACTTACTTAGTTACCCACTTACCCACTTACTTCCTTACCCACTTACTTACTAAGCCACTTACCCACTTACTTAGTTACTTACCCACTTACTTACTTCTCACTTACTTACTTATCCACTTATTTAGTTGCCCACTTACCTACTTACTTACCCACTTACTTACTTACCCCCTTACTTACCCACTTACTTACCCACTTCATTTCTTATCCACTTACCCACTTCCTTACTTACCCACTTACAAACTTACCCACTTACTTACTTACCCACTTACTTAGTTACTCACTTACTTAGCCAATTACTTACCCACTTACTGACTTAGCCACTTACCCACTTCCTTACTTACCCACTTACAAACTTACCCACTTACTTACTTACCCACTTACTTAGCTACCCACTTTCTTAGTTACCCACTTACTTATCCACTTACTTACCCACTTACTTACCAACTTACTTACTTATCCACTTACTTATTTAGTTGCCCAATTACCCACTTACTTACTTACCCATTTACCCACTTACTTACTTACCCACTTACTTGCCCACTTACTTACTTACCCACTTACTTAATTAGCCACTTACTTACCAACTTACTTACTTACCCACTTCCTTACTTACCCACTTACTTACCCACTTACTTACTTACCCACTTACTTACCCACTTCATTTCTTATCCACTTACCCACTTCCTTACTTACCCACTTACAAACTTACCCACTTACTTACTTACCCACTTACTTAGTTACTCACTTACTTAGCCAATTACTTACCCACTTACTGACTTAGCCACTTACCCACTTCCTTACTTACCCACTTACAAACTTACCCACTTACTTACTTACCCACTTACTTAGCTACCCACTTACTTAGTTACCCACTTACTTATCCACTTACTTACCCACTTACTTACCAACTTACTTACTTATCCACTTACTTATTTAGTTGCCCAATTACCCACTTACTTACTTACCCATTTACCTACTTACTTACTTACCCACTTACTTGCCCACTTACTTACTTACCCACTTACTTAATTAGCCACTTACTTACCAACTTACTTACTTACTTACCCACTTCCTTACTTACCCACTTACAAACTTACCCACTTACTTACTTACCCACTTACTTAGTTATCCACTTACTTAGTTATCCACTTACTTATCCACTTACTTACTTACCCACTTACTTAATTACCCACTTAATTACTTAGCCACTTGCCGACTTACTTACCCACTTACTTACCCACTTACTTACACACTTACTTACTCACTTACCCACTTACTCTTTTACCCACTTACTTACTTATCCTCTTACCGACTTACTTACAGTCTTACCCATTTACTTACCTACCCACTTACTTACCCACTAACTTACTTACCCACTTACTTACTTAGCCACTTACTTACTTACCCACTTACCAACTTACTTATCCTCTTACTTATTTAGTTGCCCAATTACCCACTTACTTACTTACCCATTTACCTACTTACTTACTCACCCACTTACTTGCCCACTTACTTACTTAATTACCCACTTACTTACCAACTTACTTACTTACCCACTTCCTTACTTACCCACTTCCTTACTTACCCACTTACTTAGTTACCCACTTACTTAGTTATCCACTTACTTATCCACTTACTTACTTACCCACTTACTTAATTACCCACTTAATTACTTAGCCACTTACCGACTTACTTACCCACTTACTTACCCACTTACTTACACACTTACTTACTCACTTACCCACTTACTCTTTTACCCACTTACTTACTTATCCTCTTACCGACTTACTTACAGTCTTACCCATTTACTTACCTACCCACTTACTTACCTACTAACTTACTTACCCACTTACTTACTTAGCCACTTACTTACTTAACCACTTACTGACCCACTTACCCACTTACTTACTTATCCACTTACCTTCTTACTTTCTTACCATCTTACTTACCCACATACTTACTTACTTACCCACTTACTTACCAACTTACTTACTTACTTACTTACCCACTTCCTTACTTACCCACTTACCCACTTACAAACTTACCCACTTACTTACTAAGCCACTTACCCATTTACTTAGTTACTTACTTACCCACGTACTTACTTAGCCACTTACTTACCTACCTACTTACTTACCCACTTACTTACCCCCTAACTTACTAACATAGCCACTTACCCACTTACTAACTTACCCACTTACTTACTTACTTACTCACTTATCCACTTACCGACTTACTTACCCACTTACTTACTCACTTAGCCTCTTACATAATTACTCACTTACCCACTTATCCACTTACTTACCCACTTACTTAATTATTCACTTACTTTTCCAATTACCCACTTACTTACTTTCCCACTTACTTACTTTACCACTTACCCACTTACTTACCCACTTACTTACTTACCCACTTATTTACTTACCCAGCTACCTAGTTATCCACTTACTTACGTACTCACTTACATACTTACCCACTAACTTACTTACCCTTTTATCCACTTACTTACTTACCCACTTAGTTACTTACCAACTTACTTACCCACTTACTTACCCACTTACTTACTTACCCACTTACTTACCGACTTACTTACTTTGCCAGTTACCCACTGACTTACCCACTTACTTACCCCCTTACTTACCCACTTACTTACTTACCCACTTACTTACTTACCCACTTACTTACTTACCCACTTACCCACTTACTTACTTACCCACTTACTTACTTACCCACTTACTTAGTTACCCACTTACCAACCCACTTACCTACCCACTTACCTACCCACTTGCTTACTTACCCACATACTTAGTTAACCATTTACTTACCCAGCTACTTACTTGCCGATTTACTTACCAACTTAATTACCCCCGTACTTACCCACTTAGTTACTTACCCACTTACTTAGTTAGCCACTTACCCACTTACTTCCTTACCCACTTACTTACTAAGCCACTTACCCACTTACTAAGTTACTTACCCACTTACTAACTTCTCACTTACTTACTTATCCACTTATTTAGTTGCCCTCTTACCCACTTACCTACTTACTTAGTTACTTACTTACCCACTTACTTACTTACTTAACCACTTACTTACCCACTTACTTACTTACCCAATTACTTACCCACTTACTTACCCACTTACCAAACCACTTGCTTACTTACCCACTTACTTAGTTAACCATTTACTTACCCAGCTACTTACTTGCCGACTGACTTACCAACTTAATTACCCCCTTACTTACCCACTTACTTACTTAGTTATCCACTTACCCACTTACTTAGTTACCCACTTACCCACTTACTTACCCTCTTACCCACTTACTTACTAAGCCACTTACCCACTTACTTAGTTACTTACCCACTTACTTACTTATCCACTTATTTAGTTGCCCACTTACCTACTTACTTACCCACTTACCTACTTACTTACTTACCCCCTTACTTACCCACTTACTTACTTACTTACCCACTTACTTACCCACTTACTTACTTACCCACTTACTTACCCACTTCATTTCTTACCCACTTACCCACTTCCTTACTTACCCACTTCCAAACTTACCCACTTACTTACTTACCCACTTACTTAGTTACTCACTTACTTAGCCAATTACTTACCCACTTACTGACTTAGCCACTTACCCACTTCCTTACTTACCCACTTACAAACTTACCCACTTACTTACTTACCCACTTACTTAGCTACCCACTTACTTAGTTACCCACTTACTTATCCACTTAGTTACCCACTTACTTACCAACTTACTTACTTATCCACTTACTTATTTAGTTGCCCAATTACCCACTTACTTACTTACCCATTTACCTACTTACTTACTTACCCACTTACTTGCCCACTTACTTACTTACCCACTTACTTAATTAGCCACTTACTTACCAACTTACTTACTTACTTACCCACTTCCTTACTTACCCACTTACAAACTTACCCACTTACTTACTTACCCACTTACTTAGTTACCCACTTACTTAGTTATCCACTTACTTATCCACTTACTTACTTACCCACTTACTTAATTACCCACTTAATTACTTAGCCACTTACCGACTTACTTACCCACTTACTTACCCACTTACTTACACACTTACTTACTCACTTACCCACTTACTCTTTTACCCACTTACTTACTTATCCTCTTACCGACTTACTTACAGTCTTACCCATTTACTTACCTACCCACTTACTTACCCACTAACTTACTTACCCACTTACTTACTTAGCCACTTACTTAACCACTTACTGAACCACTTACCCACTTACTTACTTACCCACTTACCTACTTACTTTCTTACCATCTTACTTACCCACTTACTTACTTACTTACCCACTTACTTACCAACTTACTTACTTACTTACTTAGCCACTTCCTTACTTATCCACTTACCCACTTCCTTACTTACCCACTTACAAACTTACCCACTTACTTACTAAGCCACTTACCCACTGACTTAGTTACTTACTTAGTTACTTACTTACTCCCTTACTTACTTACATATCCTTTTACCCACTTACTAACTTACCCACTTACTTACTTATTTACTCACTTATCCACTTACCGACTTACTTACCCACTTACTTACTCACTTAGCCTCTTACATAATTACTCACTTACCCACTTATCCACTTACTTATTCACTTACTTACTTTTCCAATTACCCACTTACTTTCCCATTTACACACTTACTTACTTTACCACTTACCCACTTACTTACCCACTTACTTACTTACCCACTTACTTACCCACTTACTTTCCCACTTACTTACTTACCCAGCTACCTACTTACTTATCCACTTACTTACGTACTCACTTACGTACTTACCCACTAACTTACTTACCCACTTATCCACTTACTTACTTACCCACTTAGTTACTTACCAACTTACTTACCCACTTACTTACTTACCCACTTACATGCTCACTTACCCACTTGCTTACTTACTCACTTACTTACCTACCCACTTAATTACCCACTAACTTACTTACCCACTTACTTTTATAGCCACTTACCTACCCACTTACTTACCCACTTACTTACTAGCCACTTACTTACCCACTTACTTACTTACCCAGTTACAAACCCACTTAGCTAGTTACCCACTTACTTACCCACTTACTAAGCCACTTACTTAGTAACGCAGTCACCCACTTACCCACGTACTTACTTAGCCACTTACTACCCACTTACTTACCCCCTCCTTACTTATTTAACCACTTACTTTCCCACTTACTTAGTTGCCCACTTACATACCCTTTTACTCACTTACTTACCTACCCACTTACTTACTTACCCACTTACTTACTTACCGACTTACCCTATTACTTACCCATTTACTTAGTTACCCACTTACTTAGCCACTTACCCACTTACTTACCCACTAACTTACTTACCCACTTACTTAACCACTTACCCACTAACTTAACCACTTACCGACTTACTTACTTACTTACTTACCCACTAACTTACTTAACCACTTAATTACTTACCCACTTACTTACCTACCAACTTACTTACCCACTTACTTAGTTACCCACTTACCCACTTACTAACCCACTTACTTACTTACCCACTTACTTACTCACTTTCCCACTTACTTACCTACTTACTTACTTGCTTACCCACTTACTTACTTACTTACTTAGTTACCCACTTACTTACTTACCCCCTTACTTACCCACTTACTTACCCACTTACTTAGCCACTTACTTATTTACTCACTAACTTACTTACCCACTTACATGATTGCTTACCGACTTACCCACTTACTTACTTACCCACTTACTAACTAACCCATTTACTTACCCACTTATCCACCTACTTACTTACCCACTTACTCACTTACTAAGCCACTGATTTAGTTACCCACATACTTACTTACCCACGTACTTACCTAGCCACTTACTTACTTACCCACTTACTTACCGCATTAGTTACCCACTTACTTACTTACATACTTACCCACTTACTTACCCCCTTACTTACTTACCCACTAACATACTTACCCACTCAATTACTTACCCACTTACTTACTTACCCCCTTACTTAGTTAATCACTTCTTACATACTAACTAACTAACCCATTTACTTACCCACTTATCCACCTACTTACTTACCCACTTACTCACTTACTAAGCCACTGACTTAGTTACCCACTTACTTACTTAACCACTTACCAACTAACTTACCCAGTTACCCACTTACTGGCTTACCCACTTACTTAGCCACTTACCTTCTTACCCACTAACTTATTTGTCCACTTAATTACCCACTTACTTACCCACTTATTTACTTAGCCACTTACCGACTTACTTACCCACTTACTTACTCACTTAGCCACTTACTTAATTACTCACTTAGCCACTTACTTAATTACTCACTTACCCACTTATCCACTTACTTACTTACCCACTTACTTACCCACTTACTTACTTACCCACTTACTTACATACCCACTTACTTACCCACTAACTTACTTACGCACTTACTTACTTACCCACTTAATTACCCACTTACTTAATTACCCACTAAATAACTAACCCACTTACTTAGTTTCCCACTTACTAACCCAGTTAATTACTTACTTACCCACTTACTTAGTTACCCACTTATCCACTTACCTACATACCCACTTACTTATTTATCCACTTACTTACTTACCCACTTACTTACTTAGCCACTTACCGACTTACTTACCCACTTACTTACCCCCTTACTTACTTACCCACTTACTTATATACTTACTTACCAATCTACTTACCCACTTACTTACCCACTTGGTTACTTACCCACTTACTTACCCACTTACTTACCCACTCACTTACTTATCTACTTACTTACTTAGTTACCCACTTACTTACATACCCACTTCCCGACTCACTTACCCACTTACATGCTCACTTACCCACTTGCTTACTTACTCACTTACTTACCTACCCACTTAATTACCCACTAACTTACTTACCCACTTACTTTTATAGCCACTTACCTACCCACTTACTTACCCACTTACTTACTAGCCACTTACTTACCCAATTACTTACTTACCCACTTACCCAGTTACAAACCCACTTAGTTAGTTACCCACTTACTTACCCACTTACTAGGCCACTTACTTAGTAACGCAGTCACCCACTTACTTACCCACGTACTTACTTAGCCACTTACTTACTACCCACTTACTTACCCCCTCCTTACTTATTTAACCACTTACTTTCCCACTTACTTAGTTGCCCACTTACATACCCACTTACTCACTTACTTACCTACCCACTTACTTACTTACCCACTTACTTACTTACCGACTTACCCTATTACTTACCCATTTACTTAGTTACCCACTTACTTAGCCACTTACCCACTTACTTACCCACTAACTTACTTAACCACTTAATTACTTACCCACTTACTTACCTACCCACTTACTTACCCACTTACTTAGTTACCCACTTACCCACTTACTTACTTACACACTTACTAACCCACTTACTTACTTACCCTCTTGCTTAATTACCCTCTTACCTACTTACTCACTTACTTAGCCACTTACCCGCTAACTTACTTACCCACTTGCTTACTCACTTTCCCACTTACTTACCTACTTATTTACTTGCTTACCCACTTACTTACTTACTTACTTGCTTACCCACTTACTTACTTACTTAGTTACCCACTTACTTACTTACCCACTTACTTACCCACTTACTTAGCCACTTATTTATTTACTCACTAACTTACTTACCCACTTACTTGATTGCTTACCGACTTACCCACTTACTAACTTACCCACTTACCAACTAACCCATTTACTTACTTATCCACTTATCCACCTACTTACTTACCCACTTACTCACTTACTAAGCCACTGACTTAGTTACCCACATACTTACCTACCCACGTACTTACCTAGCCACGTACTTACCTAGCCACTTACTTACTTACCGCATTACTTACCCACTTACTTACTTACATACTTACCCACTTACTTACCCCCTTACTTACTTACCCACTAACATACTTACCCACTCAATTACTTGCCCACTTACTTACTTACAAACTTACTTACCTACCCACTTACTTACTTACCCCCTTACTTAGTTAACCACTTACTTACTTACCCACTTACTTACTTACCCACTTACTTACATACGCACTTACTTACCCACTAACTTACTTACGCACTTACTTACTTACCCACTTAATTACCCACTTACTTAATTACCCACTTACTTACTAACCCACTTACCCACTTACTTAGTTACCCAATTACTAACTTACTCACATACTTACTTACCCAGTTAATTACTTACTTACCCACTTAGTTACCCACTTATCCACTTACTTACTTACCCACTTACTTACCAACTTACTTACTTACCCACTTACTTACTTAGCCACTTACCGACTTACTTACCCACTTACTTACTCACTTAGCCACTTACTTAATTACTCACTTACCCATTTATCCACTTACTAACTTACCCACTTACTTACCCACTTACTTACCCACTTACTTACCCACTTACTTACCCACTTACTTACATACCCACTTACTTACCCACTAACTTACGCACTTACTTACTTACCCACTTAATTACCCACTTACTTAATTACCCACTTACTTACTTACCCACTTACTTAGTTACCCACTTATCCACTTACTTACATACTCACTTACTTATTTATCCACTTACTTACTTACCCACTTACTTACTTAGCCACTTACCGACTTACTTACCCACTTACTTACCCCTTTACTTACTTACCCACTTACTTATATACTTACTTACCAACTTACTTACCCACTTGGTTACTTACCCACTTACTTACCCACTTACTTACCCACTCACTTACTTATCTACTTACTTACATAGTTACCCACTTACTTAGCCACTTACTTACTTAGCCACTTACCGACTCACTTACCCACTTACATGCTCACTTACCCACTTGCTTACTTACTCAGTTACTTACCTACCCACTTAATTACCCACTAACTTACTGACTTACTTACTTTTATAGCCACTTACCTACCCACTTACTTACCTACTTACTTACTTAGCCACTTACCGACTTACATACCCACTTACTTACTTAGCCACTTACCCCCTTACTTACTTACCCACTTCCTTACTTACCCACTTACATACTTACCCACTTGTCCACTTACTTACCCCCTTACTTACTTACTCACTTACACACTTACTCACTTACCCACTTACTTACTTTCCCAATTACCCACTTACTTACCTAGCCACTTACTTACTTACACACTTACTTATCCACTTACTTACTTAATCCCTTACCCACTTACAAACCCACTTAGTTAGTTACCCACTTACTTACATACCCACTTACTAAGTTACCCAGTTACACACTTACTTACCCACTTACTTATCCACTTACTTTACCACTTACTTACCTATCCACTTACTTACCCCCTTACTTTGCCGATTACCCACTTACTTACTTTCCCACTTACACACTTACTTATCCACTTACTTATTTAATCCCTTACCCACTTACCCACTTACAAGCCCACTTAGTTAGTTACCCACTTACTTACATACTCACTTACTAAGCCACTTACTTAGCTACCCAGTTACACACTTACTTTCCCACTTACTTAGTTGCCCACTTACTTATCCACTAACTTACCCACTTATTTACTTACGCACTTACTTACGTAGCCACTTACTTACCCACTTACTTATCCCCTTACTTACTTACTTACTTAACCACTTACCACTTACTCACTTACCCACTTACTTACTTACCAACTTACTTACTTTCCCACTTACTTACCTACTTACTTAGTTACCCACTTACTTACATACCAACTTACCCAGTTACCCACTTTCTTACTTACCCACCTACTTAGCCACTTACCCACTTACTTACTTACCCACCAACTTACTTACCCACTTACATACCCACTTACTTACTTACCTACCCACTTACTTACATATCCACTTACTTACTTTCCGACTTACCCACTTACCTACCCATTTACTTAGTTACCCACTTACCCACCTTCTTACTTACTTACCCACTAACTTACTTACCCACTTACCTACTTACTTACTTACCCACTAACTTAACCACTAACCCACTTACTTACTTACCTACCCACTTACTTACATATCCACTTACTTACTTTCCGACTTACCCACTTACCTACCCATTTACTTAGTTACCCACTTACCCACCTTCTTACTTACTTACCCACTAACTTACTTACCCACATACCCACTTACTTACTTACCTACCCACTTACTTACATACCCACTTACTTACCCACTAACTTACGCACTTACTTACTTACCCACTTAATTACCCACTTACTTAATTACCCACTTACTTACTTACCCACTAACTTACTTACCCACTTACCTACTTACTTACTTACCCACTAACTTAACCACTAACCCACTTACTTACTTACCCACTTACTTACCAACTTACTTACCAACTTACTTACCCACTTACTTAGCCACTTACCGAGTTACCTACTTACTTACCCACCTACTTAACCAATTACCCACTTACTTAGTTTCGCACTTACTTACTTACCCACTTACTTACCTACCCACTTACTGACTTACTCACTTACTTAGTTACCCACTTACTCACTTACCAACTTTCTTACCCAGTTACTTTCTTACCCACTTGCCCACTTTCTTACCCACATAATTACTTACCCGCTTTCTTACTTACTTGCTTACCCACTTACTTACTTAGTTACCCACTTACTTACCCACTTAGCCACTTACTTACCCACTAACTTACTTACCCACTTACTTGATTGCTTACCGACTTACCCACTTACTTACTAACCCACTTACTTACCGACTTACTTAGTTACCCACTTATCCACTTACTTACTCACTTATTAACCCACTTACTTAGTTACCCACTCAATTACTTACCCACTTACTTAGTTACCCACTTACTTATATACTTACGCACTTATTTACTCACTTGCTTACTTACCCACTTACTTACCTACCCACTTAGTTACTTACCCACTTACTTAGTTAACCGCTTACTTACCGACTTACTTACTTACCCACTTACTTGCTTAACCACTTCCCGACTTACACACCCAATTACTTACTTAAACACTTACCCACTTACAAACCCACTTAGTTAGTTACCCACTTTTTACATACCGACTTACTAAGCCACTTACTTAGTTACGCAGTTACCCACTTACATACCCACGTACATACTTAGCCACTTACTTACTACCCACTTACTTACCCCCTCCTTACTTATTTATCCACTTACCCACTTACTTACTTTCCCACTTACTTATCCACTAACATACCCACTTATTTACTTACGCACTCACTTACGTTGCCACTTACTTACCCACTTACTTACCCTTACTTACTTACTTAACCACTTACCCACATACTTACTTACTCACTTACCCAATTTCTTACTTACAAACTTACGTACTTACCCACTTACTTAGTTACCCACTTACTTACTTAACCACTTACTTACTTACCAACTTACTTACCCACTTACTTGCTTACCCACTTACTAAGCCACTTACTTACTTGTCCACTTAATTACCCACTTACATACCCACTTACTAACTTACTCACTTACTTACCTACCCACTTACTTACCGACTTACCCTATTACTTACCCATTTACTTACCTACCCACTAACTTACTTACCCACTTACCCACTAACTTAACCACTTACTTACTTACCCACTTACTTACTTACTCACTTACATATTTACTTACTTACCCACTTACTTAGCCACCCACTTACTTATCCACTTACCGACTTACTTACTTATCCACTTACTTACCTACCCACTTACTTAGTTACCCACTTACCCACATACTTACTTACCCAATTGCTTATTTACCCACTTACCTACTTACCTACTTACCCACTTACTTATCCACTTACCCACTTACTTACTTACCCACTTACTTACTCACTTGCCCACTTACTTACCTACAAAGTTACTTACCCACTTACTTAGTTACCCACTTACTTACTTACCCACTTGCTTATTTACCCACTTACCTACTTACCCACTTACTTAGCCACTTACCCACTTACTTACTTACCCACTTACTTAGTTACCCACTTACTTATTTAACCACTTACTTACTTACCAACTTACTTACCCAGTTACCCACTTACTTGCTTACCTATTTACTTACTTACTTAGTTACCCACTGACTTACCTACTTACTTACTTGCTTACCTACTTACTTGCTTACCTACTTACTTAGTTACCCACTTACTTACTTACTTACTTACCCACTTACTTACCCACTTACTTACTTACCCACTTACATAGTTACCCACTTACTTACTTAGCCACTTACTTACCCACTTACTTTGGCAATTACCCACTTACTTACTTTCCCACTTACTAACTTAATCCCTTAGCCACTTACTTACCCACTTATTTCCTTACCCATTTACCCGCTTACAAACCCACTTAGTTAGTTACCCACTTACTTACTTAGCTACCCACTTACTTACTTACCCACGTACTTACTTAGCCACTTTCTTACCCCCTCCTTACTTATTTAGCCACTTACACACTTACTTACTTTCCTACTTACTTAGTTGCCCACTTGCTTAGTTGCCCACTTACTTACTTACTTACTTAGTTACCCACTTATTTTCTTACCCACTTACTTACCCACTTACTTACCCACTAACTTACTTACCCACTTACTTGATTGCTTACCGACTTACCCACTTACTTACTTGCCCACTTATCCACTTACTTACTTACCCACGTACTTACCTAGCCACGTACTTACCTTGCCACTTACTTACTTACCCACTTACTTACCGCATTACCTACACACTTACTTACTTACATACTTACCCACTTACTTACCCCCTTACTTACTTACCCACTAACATACTTACCCACTTACCCACTCAATTAATTACCCACTTACTTATATACTTACTTACCCACTTACTTACCATCTTACTTACCCACTTACTTAGCCACTTACCCACTTACTTACTTAGCCACTTACCGACTTACCTACTTACTTTCCCACTTACTTACTTAGCCACTTACCCACTTACTTAGTTCCCACTTATTTACCTACCCACTTACTGACTTACTCACTTACTTAGTTACCCACTTACTCACTTACCAACTTTCTTTCCCACTTACCCACTTTCGTACCCACTTACTTACTTACCCACTTACTTACTTGCTTACCCACTTACTTGGTTGCTTACCGACTAACCTTCTTACTTACTAACCCACTTACTTACCCACTTATCCACTTACTTACTCACTTACTAACCCACTTACTTAGTTAGCCACTTACTTACCCACGTACTTACCTAGCCACTTACTTACTTACCCACTTACTTACCGCATTACTTACCCACTTACTTACATACTTACCCACTTACTTATCCCCTTACTCACCCCCTTACTTACCCACTTATTTACTTAAACACTAACATACCCATTTACCCACTCAATTACTTACCCACTTACTTAGTTACCCACTTACTTATATACTTAATAACGCACTTATTTACTCACTTGCTTACTTACCCACTTACTGAACTACTTACTTAGTTAACCACTTACTTACCCACTTACTTACCCACTTAATTACCCACTTACTAAGCCACTTACCCACTTTCTTACTTACTTACCCACTAACTTACTTACCCACTTACCTACTTACTTACCCACTAACTTAACCACTTACCCACTTACTTACTTACCCACTTACTTACTCACTTACCTATTTACTTACTCACTTACTTACTTACCCACTTACTTACCAACTTACTTACCCACTTACTTAGCCACTTACTTACTTAGCCACTAACCGACTTACCTACTTACTTACCCACTTACTTACTTAGCCACTTACCCACTTACTTAGTTGCCCACTTACTTACATACTTACCCACTTACTTACCTACCCACTTACTGACTTACTCACTTACTTAGTTACCCACTTACTCACTTACCAACTTTCCTACCCAGTTACTTTCTTATCCACTTACCCACTTTCTTACCCCCTTACTTACTTACCCACTTACTTACTTGCTTACCCACTTATAAATTTACAGTGACTGCTTGTTCTTCTTCTTTCATTCTACATGAGAGAGGATTTTCGGCTTTCAACAAACTTATTGGAAAACCTGCAGAAATTCAAAAATTCGTTACTAATTTATTTATATATGAATGAAAGTTTGTTTGAAAAAGTTTGTTAAAAAAATTACTTGATGGAAAAAAACTGAATATGGTGAAATGTAGCCAAGACCTTCCTCTATTAACCCCCATTTTCAGATTTTTGGCACAAGTCCTAAATTTTGCACAATGGGGCAATATATGAATGAGTGAGTTGTGTGAAAAAGTTTGTTTGAAAAATTTATTGAAAAAATAACTTGATGAAAAAAAACTGAATATGGTGAAATGTAGACAAGACCTTCCTCTATTACCCCCCATTTTCAGATTTTTGGCACAAGTCCTAAATTTTGCACAATGGGGCAATATATGAATGAGTGAGTTGTGTGAAAAAGTTTGTTTGAAAAATTTATTGAAAAAATAACTTGATGAAAAAAAACTGAATATGGGGAAATGTAGCCAAGACCTTCCTCTATTACCCCCCATTTTCAGATTTTTGGCACAAGTCCTAAATTTTGCACAATGGGGCAATATATGAATGAGTGAGTTGTGTGAAAAAGTTTGTTTGAAAAATTTATTGAAAAAATAACTTGATGAAAAAAAACTGAATATGGTGAAATGTAGCCAAGACCTTCCTCTATTACCCCCCATTTTCAGATTTTTGGCACAAGTCCTAAATTTTGCACAATGGGGCAATATATGAATGAGTGAGTTGTGTGAAAAAGTTTGTTTGAAAAATTTATTGAAAAAATAACTTGATGAAAAAAAACTGAATATGGTGAAATGTAGCCAAGACCTTCCTCTATTACCCCCCATTTTCAGATTTTTGGCACAAGTCCTAAATTTTGCACAATGGGGCAATATATGAATGAATGAGTTGTGTGAAAAAGTTTGTTTGAAAAATTTATTGAAAAAATTACTTGATGGAAAAAAACTGAATATGGTGAAATGTAGCCAAGACCTTCCTCTATTAATCCCCATTTTCAGATTCTTGGCACAAGTCCTAAATTTTGCACAATGGGGCAATATATGAATGAGTGAGTTGTGTGAAAAAGTTTGTTTGAAAAATTTATTGAAAAAATAACTTGATGAAAAAAACTGAATATGGTGAAATGTAGCCAAGACCTTCCTCTATTACCCCCCATTTTCAGATTTTTGGCACAAGTCCTAAATTTTGCACAATGGGGCAATATATGAATGAGTGAGTTGTGTGAAAAAGTTTGTTTAAAAAATTTATTGAAAAAATAACTTGATGAAAAAAAACTGAATATGGTGGAATGTAGCCAAGACCTTCCTCTATTACCCCCCATTTTCAGATTTTTGGCACAAGTCCTAAATTTTGCACAATGGGGCAATATATGAATGAGTGAGTTGTGTGAAAAAGTTTGTTTGAAAAATTTATTGAAAAAATAACTTGATGAAAAAAAACTGAATATGGTGAAATGTAGCCAAGACCTTCCTCTATTACCCCCCATTTTCAGATTTTTGGCACAAGTCCTAAATTTTGCACAATGGGGCAATATATGAATGAGTGAGTTGTGTGAAAAAGTTTGTTTGAAAAATTTATTGAAAAAATAACTTGATGAAAAAAAACTGAATATGGTGAAATGTAGCCAAGACCTTCCTCTATTACCCCCCATTTTCAGATTTTTGGCACAAGTCCTAAATTTTGCACAATGGGGCAATATATGAATGAGTGAGTTGTGTGAAAAAGTTTGTTTGAAAAATTTATTGAAAAAATAACTTGATGAAAAAAAACTGAATATGGTGAAATGTAGCCAAGACCTTCCTCTATTACCCCCCATTTTCAGATTTTTGGCACAAGTCCTAAATTTTGCACAATGGGGCAATATATGAATGAGTGAGTTGTGTGAAAAAGTTTGTTTGAAAAATTTATTGAAAAAATTATTTGATGGAAAAAAACTGAATATGGTGAAATGTAGCCAAGACCTTCCTCTATTAACCCCCATTTTCAGATTTTTGGCACAAGTCCTAAATTTTGCACAATGGGGCAATATATGAATGAGTTAGTTGTGTGAAAAAGTTTGTTTGAAAAATTTATTGAAACAATAACTTGATGAAAAAAAACTGAATATGGTGAAATGTAGCCAAGACCTTCCTCTATTACCCCCCATTTTCAGATTTTTGGCACAAGTCCTAAATTTTGCACAATGGGGCAATATATGAATGAGTGAGTTGTGTGAAAAAGTTTGTTTGAAAAATTTATTGAAAAAATAACTTGATGAAAAAAAACTGAATATGGTGAAATGTAGCCAAGACCTTCCTCTATTACCCCCCATTTTCAGATTTTTGGCACAAGTCCTAAATTTTGCACAATGGGGCAATATATGAATGAGTGAGTTGTGTGAAAAAGTTTGTTTGAAAAATTTATTGAAAAAATAACTTGATGAAAAAAAACTGAATATGGTGAAATGTAGCCAAGACCTTCCTCTATTACCCCCCATTTTCAGATTTTTGGCACAAGTCCTAAATTTTGCACAATGGGGCAATATATGAATGAGTGAGTTGTGTGAAAAAGTTTATTTGAAAAATTTATTAAAAAAATAACTTGATGAAAAAAAACAGAATATGGTGGAATGTAGCCAAGACCTTCCTCTATTACCCCCCATTTTCAGATTTTTGGCACAAGTCCTAAATTTTGCACAATGGGGCAATATATGAATGAGTGAGTTGTGTGAAAAAGTTTGTTTGAAAAATTTATTGAAAAAATAACTTGATGGAAAAAAACTGAATATGGGGAAATGTAGCCAAGATCTTCCTCTATTACCCCCCATTTTCAGATTTTTGGCACAAGTCCTAAATTTTGCATAATGGGGCAATATATGAATGAGTGAGTTGTGTGAAAAAGTTTGTTTGAAAAATTTATTGAAAAAATAACTTGATGGAAAAAAACTGAATATGGTGAAATGTAGCCAAGACCTTCCTCTATTACCCCCCATTTTCAGATTTTTGGCACAAGTCCTAAATTTTGCACAATGGGGCAATATATGA
This sequence comes from Pollenia amentaria, assembly GCA_943735925.1. Lineage (NCBI taxonomy): Eukaryota > Metazoa > Arthropoda > Insecta > Diptera > Polleniidae > Pollenia > Pollenia amentaria. Next base: position 98,186,341 of record OX031006.1, read on the forward strand.
ATGAGTGAGTTGTGTGAAAAAGTTTGTTTGAAAAATTTATTGAAAAAATAACTTGATGAAAAAAAACTGAATATGGTGAAATGTAGCCAAGACCTTCCTCTATTACCCCCCATTTTCAGATTTTTGGCACAAGTCCTAAATTTTGCACAATGGGGCAATATATGAATGAGTGAGTAGTGTGAAAAAGTTTGTTTGAAAAATTTATTGAAAAAATAACTTGATGAAAAAAAAACTGAATATGGTGAAATGTAGCCAAGACCTTCCTCTATTACGCCCCATTTTCAGATTTTTGGCACAAGTCCTAAATTTTGCACAATAGGGCAATATATGAATGAGTGAGTTGTGTGAAAAAGTTTGTTTGAAAAATTTATTGAAAAAATAACTTGATGAAAAAAACTGAATATGGTGAAATGTAGCCAAGACCTTCCTCTATTACCCCCCATTTTCAGATTTTTGGCACAAGTCCTAATTTTTGCACAATGGGGCAATATATGAATGAGTGAGTTGTGTGAAAAAGTTTGTTTGAAAAATTTATTGAAAAAATAACTTGATGGAAAAAAACTGAATATGGGGAAATGTAGCCAAGATCTTCCTCTATTACCCCCCATTTTCAGATTTTTGGCACAAGTCCTAAATTTTGCATAATGGGGCAATATATGAATGAGTGAGTTGTGTGAAAAAGTTTGTTTGAAAAATTTATTGAAAAAATAACTTGATGGAAAAAAACTGAATATGGTGAAATGTAGACAAGACCTTCCTCTATTACCCCCCATTTTCAGATTTTTGGCACAAGTCCTAAATTTTGCACAATGGGGCAATATATTAATGAGTGAGTTGTGTGAAAAAGTTTGTTTGAAAAATTTATTGAAAAAATAACTTGATGAAAAAAAACTGAATATGGTGAAATGTAGCCAAGACCTTCCTCTATTACGCCCCATTTCCAGATTTTTGGCACAAGTCCTAAATTTTGCACAATAGGGCAATATATGAATGAGTGAGTTGTGTGAAAAAGTTTGTTTGAAAAATTTATTGAAAAAATAACTTGATGAAAAAAACTGAATATGGTGAAATGTAGCCAAGACCTTCCTCTATTACCCCCCATTTTCAGATTTTTGGCACAAGTCCTAATTTTTGCACAATGGGGCAATATATGAATGAGTGAGTTGTGTGAAAAAGTTTGTTTGAAAAATTTATTGAAAAAATAACTTGATGGAAAAAAACTGAATATGGGGAAATTTAGCCAAGATCTTCCTCTATTACCCCCCATTTTCAGATTTTTGGCACAAGTCCTAAATTTTGCATAATGGGGCAATATATGAATGAGTGAGTTGTGTGAAAAAGTTTGTTTGAAAAATTTATTGAAAAAATAACTTGATGGAAAAAAACTGAATATGGTGAAATGTAGCCAAGACCTTCCTCTATTACCCCCCATTTTCAGATTTTTGGCACAAGTCCTAAATTTTGCACAATGGGGCAATATATGAATGAGTGAGTTGTGTGAAAAAGTTTGTTTGAAAAATTTATTGAAAAAATAACTTGATAAAAAAAAAAATTATGTTAAAAAAGCTATTTTTCAGCAAAAACATAGTAAAAAAGCAAAATAAGTACCATAATAACAAAAACAGCAAAAAAAGCAAAAATGGGCAAAAACAGCAAAAAAGAAGCAAAACAGCAAAAAAAGCAAATTTGTCTTCTCTGATAATAACCAATATTTCGATATCGGTGTGTATCATCGTCAGGGAAAAATACAACTACAAAATATTTTTAATATAATAAAAAACAATAAAACGATTTTACAATCCAATTATTTTATAATTAATTATATATAGTAACAGCTTAAAAATTTGTTTAATTTTCTTATCTGTTTTTATTAATTATATTCTTATTACTTTGTCCTTTTTTAAATAAATATTATATTTTCATATATTTTTATCAAGCTTTAGTTCACTTTTTTATAAAAAAAATCAAAAATATAGAAATTTTAATTCAGCCCAAGGAACGGCATTATCAACACATTGTAGAGATTATAATCATTATCCTGATTTTGAGAACACATCTATTTTCAACATAGATAATTTTAATAAACGTAGATATATGCTAGAAATGTTACAGATTAATAATGTTCCATTTGAGAAAAGGATTAATTTCAAGAAAGACTCTGAGGGATTAGCTCAGATTTATAGACATTAATTGAATAAAAATTAATAGGTTGATGGAAGGAAAAATTATAAATAGGTATTTATTATTATTTGTCTATGGAATTATATTCCTTACAGACAATTTAAAAAATAATTGATTACAAAATGTTGCACATAAAAATGTAATACATAATTAACAACAAAATTACCAAGTGTTAAGAAATGTGGTTTGTCTTTGATTATTTAAAAAATTTAGTTCAGATGGCACAGCACAGGTTGAAAATATATATTAAATAAAAATAAATAGATTTGACGGAAAAGGAAATTAAAATAGATTTTAGGTTTTGAATATTTTAAAAATTTGTTTGCTTTTCTCTTTTTTTTAAGTTTGTTAATTGAAATTTTAAATTTATTTTTCCATTTATTGTCGAAAACAATTTTGTAATTTTATATTATTTAAAAAGATTTCCTGAAGAAGATTTCCAACGGAAATCGAAATATTGAAAAATAAATAATATTTTAATTGATTTTTTATAAAAAAGTGACCTAAAGCTTGATAAAAATATATGAAAATATAATACTTATCTGTTTTTGTAAACTAAAGTAAAATACAGAATTTCATTTTAAAAAAAAAGAATTTTTGTGTTTAATAAAAATAAACTTTCCATCCCTGAATAACTTTATTTCATTTGGTAGCACTGCAAATTTCAGTCTGTAAAGCAAAATAAAAACACTCATTTCTGTCTGCAACATTTCTCAGAGATTTACAAATTGCTATCTTTGAATTGAGTGAAAAAAAAAGTTTGTCAGCAAAAGTTTGTTATTTTCTCGCGGGTAAAATAAAGTTAACCAATGCTACAACTGCCAAATGTTTGGCCACGGCTCAGATAACTGTAATGTTAAAACATTCTGCGCAAAGTGTTCCGGCCCACACAAAACATCTGACTGTAAAACCGAGGTAGTAAAATGTGTAAATTGTCAAGGAGAACATAAATCAACCGATAACTCTTGTCCCAGTAGAAATTCGTATGTTGAACTAAGAAAACGCTTTTCTAACGGTTATCGATCAACTAGAATTACTCAACAAACGCTGGTCAAGTAAGGCCAACTAATAACAATCAAAATATAGTACCAAATCAACCAATATTGAGTAATTTGAGCTATGCTAACATTCTCTCATCAAATGGTGGTAATACTGCTTCAATTGATTTATTTTCTGTTAATCAGCTTAAAGAAATGACTTTTGAGCTCATTAATAGTTTAAAAAATTGTAAGACAAAGTTAGAGCAACTTGATGTTATTACATCATTGGCCTTTAAATTTTTGTCGTAAACATGGATAGCAAAATTATAATATTAACTTGGAACGCTAGAAAGAGAAAATATAGATGTAGCGTTGGTGTGCGAGACTTGGTTAAGTCAAGACATATCTGTACAACATCAAAATTTTTTTAGCTACCGTAAAGATCGAATAGGGTCGAAAGGAGGGGGAGTTGCAATTTTTATAAGAAAAAATATAAAACACGAGGTTCTTTCTGAAATTGACACACAACTTGTTGAAAATATTGGCATACAAATCACTCTTTCAGATAACTCAACCTTAGATATTTATAGCTGTTACTTTCCTGGAGGCTCCGCTGGTCCGTTAGAATAAAGAAAAATAATTTTAAATCAGATTTAAAGAAATTTGCTAGGATCAAAGGTAAATATATCTTAGGAGGCGATTTTAATTGCCGACATCAAAGTTGGGGATGCCTAAAAGCCAATTGCTGGGGTAATATACTTTTTGATTTAACTACAGTTAATGCTTTTGCATTAAACTACCCGCCTAATCCAACACTGGTTCCTGCGAGTAGTACAGCAAATGCTTCTGATTTAGACTTTTTCATTACTAATATTTCTGATAAACTTACTGGTGCTGAAGTTCCCAATAGTTTAAATTCAGACCATCTACCAGTGCTTACTTCTATTGACTTATTTACCACACGTTCTCATCTGTTAAAACCTGATTACAAAAAGGCAAACTGGGCTACATTTAAAAACTATATTAATAGCAATATTGACACACTTTTAGACATGGAAGTAAATGGAAATGATGACGTTGATAATTTAATAGAACTTTTTACAAAAGTCGTTCAAGATGCTATTGATATCAGTGTACCAAAAAGGATAGTGTCAAACATTTTTGTAAAAAGGCTACCACAACCAATTTTACACCTCTTTAAGTTGAGAAACCAATCTCGACGGAAATGGATAAGACATAGGACCGTTTTAGATAAGGCTCAAATGACTTTTCTAAATAACCTCATATCTGAAAAAATTTTCCAGTTTAGAAATTCGCAATGGAACAATCTATTGAATAGTTTGCCAAAAGCTTCTACTAAATTTTGGAATATATCAAAAATTATTAAAAAGAAAAATAAATGTATTCCATCACTTAAACAAAATGGCAACGTTTATATAACGAACAATCAAAAGTCAGAAATCCTGGCTCAAACTTTTGTTTTGAATCACACTATTTCTTCTGACCTAAGTGATCAGAATACAAAACGGCTTGTTAGCAATTCAATTGATATGGTTGAAAATCAAAGTCAGCTTACAAATAATATTATAGTAAGTGTTAGTTCAGTTAAAGCCATAATTAAACAACTAAAAGCAAAGAAATCGCCGGGTATTGACGGGGTTTCTAATCATTGTTTAAAACAATTACCTTTTAAGGGTCTTCAGTTACTTTGTCGTATTTATAACTCGTGTTTAAATCAAAGCTACTTTCCTTTAATCTGCAAGCAGTCGAAGATTATTGCAATTCCCAGGCCAGGTAAGGACAGTAACTGTCCAGAATCTTATCGTCCCATTAGTCTGCTAAACACCTTAAGAATAATACTAGAACAAATTATAAAAGAAAAAATTGTTAACTTTATTGATGATAACAACATTTTGCCATCACAGCAGTTTGGCTTTCGAGAGCAGCATAATACCATACAGCCTCTTGTGAGAATAAAAAATATTATAAAAAGTAATTTTAATTGTGGAAAATCTACTGCAATGGTCCTATTGGATATTAAAGCCGCATTTGACTCCGTATGGCACGATGCACTTATACACAAAATGTTTACAATTGGCATGGATATGTCTATTATAAAAATAATAAAAAGTTTTTTGTCGAACAGATCGTTTATAGTTCATATTGGAAACAGTACTTCACAAACTTATAATATTCCTGCTGGTTGTCCACAAGGCTCGTGCTTATCACCTATTTTATACAATATTTTTACCTATGACTTCCCAGTCCTGGATGGTTGCAATTTCTCAATATTTGCAGATGATACAGCCATTTTAAGCACTGACATTTTAGCAGAAGAAATCATTAATAACCTGGAAATTTCAGGAAAAATAGTAGTCGACTTTTTCAACAAATGGAAAATCATGATAAACCCTTCCAAAACGCATTCTATATTTTTTACTAGGAGAAGAAATGAGTGCTTCATTCCCCAATCTAATATTACAGTTGGAAATACTAGGGTTCCCTGGGAAACAAAAGTTAAATATTTGGGTGTTGTACTAGATACAAAATTGCTTTTTAACGATCATATAAGCTATATAATACATAAAATAAACTTTACAACAAAAGTTATGTACCCGTTAATTAATAGACATTCAGAATTGAGCATCGATAACAAGCTTCTATTATTAAAAGCAGTTTTTCATGCCATTTTGTTCTATGCGGCTCCTGTGTGGTATACTGCCTCTAAGTGTCATTTAAAGAAACTGTCAAAACAAACTTCTCAAAATGATATACAATTTACCAAATCATTTTTCGACATCAACACTACACTCTATGTCCAAAATAAATTTAGTAAGTAATAAACTTCTAATTTTATATGAAAATTTCGCAAATCGCTGCCGATACTCTAGCTATTCCCACATCAACTATTTATGTTTATAAGTTGAACTTTTTATTTTTTTTACTTTTTAAACGATTTTTTTTTTTCATATTTTAATGGGTTTTGTTAACTTTTCCCTTCTAAAAAGCTTATATGTTTGTATACTTATATATTATTACTTGGTATTTAAATATTTAAGGTGAAAAATTGTACAGATTAATCTCTTAACTTTAAATTAATAAATTATTGTTAATATGTTTAATATAATTTTCAATAAATGGTTTAAAAAAAAAAAAAAAAAAAATTATTGTTAGTTCATATTTAATATATGAAGATTCAATAAATAAATTATGAGAGAAAAAAAAAAAAAAAAGATAATTTTCCAAAAATAAAAAATAAAATAGTTTATTTTTATTTAACTTTTCAATCATTGGTAAATTTTCCAAGTTTTTAAGTAATTTTAACAAAATATTAAGATACCCTTTCGAACATAGAAATTACATAATTTAATATGTAACGGGTCCGCCATCTAACGTTTTTTTTCAACTAGTGCTTATTTCGTGAATGGTAACACTTAGCTCATGTCTGATTTGACAGATAATTCGTTTTATCCTTCCGCTGAACGAATATGGTTGTGTATATGCTTGAACAACGCTGGGAAATATTGCGACATTACTTTGAAAATCATGCCAATGTTGCAGAATGTGTGCGAAAATTTCGTACGGATTTTGGAAGAAGAGAAGCACCGTCAGCTCCGTATGTTCGTTATCTTGTGAAAAAAGTGAAAGAAACTGGCATCCTTATCGATAAACCAAAGCGCGAGAAGCCAAAAACAGTGCGTACACCCGAGAATATTGCTACTGTGGCAGAAAGTATGCGTGAAACGCCATCAACATCAATTCACCGTCGTTCTCAACAATTGAACATTTCGGAGACATCATTGAGACAAATTTTGCATAAAGACCTTGGTATGACGCCATACAAAGTCCAATTGGTTCAGGAGTTGAAGCCAACTGACCATCCAATGCGTTTTCGCTTTGCTACGTGGGCCTGCGATCGACTTACAGAAGATGCCGATTTTGCAAAAAAAAAATCATCTTTTCAGATGAAGCTCATTTTGATCTTGTCGGGTATGTAAACAAGCAAATTTGGGGCACAGATAACCCGCACGCATACATTGAAAAGAAGCCGTTGCACCCAAAACGAGTCACTGTTTGGTGCGGATTTTGATCCAGAGGCATAATTGGGCCATTTTTCCTTCAAAAATGTGCAAGGAGTGGCCGTTACAGTAAATGGCGATCGTTATCGGGCCATGTTGAACGAATTTTTGTTCACAAAAATTAAAGAGGAGGATTTTGGCAACATTTTGTTTCAACAGGACGGCGCTACACAGCCGAAGCTACACTCGATGTTTGCGCCATGTTGTTGTAGATCGCATTATCCGCCGCAGAGCTGCTTTCGTTTGCCCACCTCGGAGCTGCGATTTGACACCGTTGGACTATTATTTGTGGGGTGCCGTCAAAGATAAGTGTTACGTCGACAAGTCAGAGACAATTGACGCTTTAAAGGACAATATTCGTGAAGCCATTGGTGAAATACAGCTGCACACAATCGATAATGTGCTTAAAAATTGGACCGATCGTGTAGGCTACTGCATGGCCAGCCGAGGCAACCATTTGAATGAAATTATTTTCCATTATTACCCGGAAGGATTGTACTTTCAAATAAAAAAAGAAATTTGAGAAAATATTCAGTAGTTTTTTTTATAGCATTTTCAAAAAAAAAAAAAGTTATTTGTATTTTCTTGTGTGTATGTATGAATGTATTTATAATATTTTTCTTTAAATATACATAAAAAATTAGTATTTATGTGTTTTATAACAATAATGTTATTAATAAGTTAACATAATAATTATTTCCGACTATAAATTTTTGTATGTGATAACGTAATCAAAACAACACAAATGAAGGAAAAATTAAACCACCAAAGTACAATTAAATTTATAATGTTCATACCCAATTTTATGGGATATGAATAATAAATCATACATATATATACCTTCCATTTCTAGATTTTTTAATTCTAGAAGTTAAATACTTTATGCAACTTTTCGCTTTGACGACATTTTTAAAATGAACTTTCACTTTCCTGTGTAATTTCAAAAGAAATTTTCAAGAAAGTCGTCTATATCATTGAAATTTTTATTTGTTATACGTATACAGAAATTTCATGAAGTACTTTCACGTGTAAATGCAGTGTAAAATAAACCTTAGGAAATTAAAAGTTTTGTACAGCGCGGAGCAATTATTTTGCTATTCGTGTTGCACATTGGCCGTTTACAGCCATCACATATTTTGCATGTTCTGCGATCCGATTTCTAATCAATGGTCACGAAAAGGTAGCAACAACTTTTTAATGGTAGCTGGCACGTTTTTTACCGCTTAGATATTTCCGATGAACTACCAGCATCCTGAGAAACTTCCTTCGTGATGGTTTAATTTGTCATTTATTACACTAAAAAAAAAAATTAACTAAAACTTAGGAAATTGTACCTAAGTTCAGTGCACTATTTAAGTTAAATAGATAAAATTTTTTTACTTAAAATAGGGCAAATGTTACACTCAAAAAAAAAAAATTAACTAAAGCTTAGGAAATTTTACTTAAGTTCAGTACACTATGGCTGGCGCCAAAGACATTTTATACAGCAATTTAGTAAAAAATTTCCTTGTTATTAAGAAATAAATTTTATTCACTACTACATCAAAATTTTTAATTTTTACCAAAATTTTACTTCATTTAAATAACTTTTTACTAAGCAATATAAACTTTTGTTCTAAAATTTAGATTTATAATTATCTTAAGATATCCCGTAAACATGTAAAAACTTCCTTTGATTAAGTTCAGATAATTTTATTATGATATGGGAAATGAGACAACTTTTCCAAACTTTAAGTTAAATAGATAAAATTTTTTAACTTAAAATAGGGCAAATGTTACACTCAAAAAAAAAATTAACTAAAGCTTAGGAAATTTTACTTAAGTTCAGTACACTGTGGCTGGCGCCAAAGACATTTTATACAGCAATTTAGTAAAAAATTTCCTTGTTATTAAGAAATAAATTTTATTCACTACTACATCAAAATTTTTAATTTTTACCAAAATTTTACTTCATTTAAATAACTTTTTACTAAGCAATATAAACTTTTGTTCTAAAATTTAGATTTATAATTATCTTAAGATATCCCGTAAACATGTAAAAACTTCCTTTGATTAAGTTCAGATAATTTTATTATGATATGGGAAATGAGACAACTTTTCCAAACTTTAAGTTAAATAGATAAAATTTTTGAACTTAAAATAGTGGAAAGTATTAAGTTAAAATATTCTCTGAAGGATTGAAATGCTTTGCTAAAGTCAATAAAAAATACTGCTATTCAACCCACCCATTTCATGACTTTTAGAAAAAATATCCACTTATTAGGACATAAATTCGTTTAAACTAGGAAATACTTACTATGTTTTTGTTTTATTTTTACTGATATAAGGTAAATTGTTCATATTTTCAAAGAACATGCTTACTTATCAGTAATATGTATTTATTAAAACTTAGAAAAATAAATTAAAATTAAGCAAATATTTTCCAAAAATTTGGTAAATACGCCTATATTTTAGTAAGCATTTTTCATTAAGCAATAAATGAAAATATTAATTTTAAGTACATCTATACTATTTTTAAGGGAAGGATGTACTAAAAACTATTATTTTTTGAACCAAATTTGTTTGATTTGTATACCTACTTTTTTAGTGTTTTAAGAAATATGCTCTGCTGATAAATACATACATTATATATATATATACGCCTTTTTTTCTTTAACTATAAATTAAATATAGTAACTAGGCATTAAAGAAATTATATGTTTTATTTCAAATACATTTAATATAATAACATTAACAAAAAAAGGTTCTAATAATTCTTAACATAAAATGAAGTACATATTAATAACAATTCTGCTCATTTAAAAACAAAACAAGATTTTTCTTTTATATAATGCACACATCTTAAATTTAATATACAAAAATTTATAAAATTAAATTTTAAATTATTGTGTTTATACATATATTTCAATTTATAATAAAACAGCTACTAAGTATTTTTAGGTCTTAAATAATATTTATTATTTAATTCATGAATGTGAATTGGAGGCAATTTTAAAGATCTTGCAGATAGTATGTTATAGTCTAACAACTTAGAACTAACAGAATACGATGAACAAGATTTTACATATGATAAAATCTGTATTTTTTGACATAACAAAAATATATTGCCATTTATTTCAAAAATTTCTAGAATTTTTGACGCATTAAAATCTGGGTCGTAATTATAAATAATAAAGCCATTTTTATATAAAGTCCCATAACGTTCAAAACTTTTGATACATGTGCACCGTTCTAAATCATCCGTTTTTATGAACTTTACTAGTATTTCAAAGAATAATGAATTGTTAACATTGTACTTTTTATTTCCCATAACGAAAGTCTTTTTTTCAAAATTTAAAATTGTTTCTGAAAAAGATATGCAAAACTTTATTGCCAATGATAATATAATATTCCTTCTAGAAGTTATATTTTTAACATAAGATTTTAATTGTCGATGTTTTGATTCAAAGCCGAAAGTCCACAAATAAACAAATGGACCAGAGTGTTCTAAAATTCTACAATAATGTGTCAAAAAATGATGCTTTGGTTTTTTAATTGTCTGAGAAAAGTGTTATATATTTTTCGTTATGATAATCAATGTGAGATTTAAAATTTATAATGTCTAAATTTGTAAAATGTGTTAATAGTAATAAATCAATTAGTTCAACTAAATTTGTTACAAATTTCCATATATCTGAGTTGATATCTACCAAATCCCCAATAAACAATGGAAAGAAGTGAGCAAAAGTAAGCATTTCGCTGCCAGACATTTTCAAGTTATATGACTTTAGATGGCTTATCTTAATTTTGGGAGATTTATTTCCGATATCCTGTTCTCCATAGTTAAAATTTTGTTTTCGAATATTAAAAAGTTCAAGATCAAATGTGTTATTATTTATGAAAAATAATAGTTTGTGGCAAAAATCATATTTTAAAACACCCTTTAGAACATCGTGCAATAAATATGCGTAGAAATTTTCAACGACATGGTAATTATTGACCTTATTAAAGATACTATTTTCTCTTATGCCATTTTTTTCTAAATCATTTAAACTTAAGTCATCTCTTTACTTATTCGCGTCTTCTCCATATTTAATTTTAGATTCCGCCTTGTCAATTTTGCAAAGCCTGCAAAAATATTTAGATGAAAAGGATCTTGAAAATCCTAAGACATTATTTAAAGCTAAATTATCACCAACAATCAATGCTAAGCAAAATTAAATTTTATAGTTTCCATTTTTAGTCACATTCTCTATTCCATTAGATTCTAAGTCATTAAGATTTTCGATCAATTTAAAAAAACATTTATCATTACCAAAATCTTTAACATCGTTAGACTTAAATAGTGCAGCAATAAAAATATTTTTTAACGTAAATTTTAAAAATTCCGGAGCAGAAGGAAGAGATAAATATACCCCCATAAGGCTTGAACTGTGTGAGCCAAGGGGGTTGTTAATTTCAAAATCATCAAAATATAAAAAGTATGGTAACACAAATTTTTTCTTGTAGTTTTTAAGCTTTTTTTTCCATATTTTACCATTGCAAAAGTTTTTTAAGGTCCCACAATTATTTATATTTTGCATAGTTTCTTTAAATTCCTCATAAATTTGTGGAATTTCAAAAAATTTTTGTAATTGAAATTTAATTGGAAATAAAACTCCTTTTGTAACAACTTCATCCATTGTATTAACATGATTTAAAACAATATTTAGTCAATTCACAAGGTATCCTAACATGTCATATTGTCAAAATGTTCTAATATTTCACAATGGTTTAAACATATTGTTGTACGGCTCAGCCGCTCAGCGCTGGACTTTTCTGATTAATTACGACAGCACAATAAACACAGCAAGCAACGTTCTATTTATTTAAGACACTTTTTGTTAACAAACCAACAACAATATTTTTAAACCATTGTGAAATATTAGGACATTTTGACAATATGACATGTTAGGATACCGTGTGAATTGACTAATTGCTAACTGTATTGTTTAATTTTATTACCTGTGGACTTTCGTACAAATTTATGTTTTTTAGTGTTTTTATAAACTTATACTCCGTGTCAAAACCATCAAATGGTTTATCGCAAAAGGACACAAGATTTTGTAGGCTATCTTTTATTTGCGTCAAGTCATTCTCTTGCAGGTCATTAATTATTTGTTTAATTTCGTCTCTAATTGAATGTGTTAAATTTTTTTCTATAGTTTCTTGTAATCTTGTAGCATCTTTTCTAGAAAAATTATAGGATGAGAATTTAGTCAAAGCCAATTTAAAAGACTGTTTTGCCAAAAAAGGTAAAGATTTTCTCGTAATTTTAGAACAATTAATTTCTAAAATATCGGATTTTAAATAACTCTGTTGCGGTTCTGAATTATTGATGTTTGTTTCTATATCATAATTTTCCGTTTCTAAAATATTTTCTTGTTCTAAAAATTCATTTTCTCTTTCTAACATGTTACTTTTTAACCTTTATGTCAACAGCTACATACCTGGGTATGTTTTGAATTTTAAAAACGCTGTATGTCTGAAAGTAACTTTCATATCGCTTTGAAATTTCATGATATCCTCACTTGCAGTGTTTTCTAACATATTCTGATGTTTGAATAAAATTGGACTAAGCAGACCATGGATGTGGTAATTTTTGCATTCCTATCCCTTACGTCAACACCTGCATACCCGGGTATGTTTTGAATATTAATAACGCTGTAGCTCTGAAAGTGGCTTTCATATCGCTTTTAAATTTCATGATATACCCACTAGAAGTGTTTTCTAACATATTCTAAGGTTTGAACAAAATTGGACAAACCAGACCATGAATGTGGGTTTTTTTTTCATCCCTACCATACCCGGGTATGTATATGGGTTAATTCCAAAAGTAGTGTACATGAGCATTTTTTTTTTTTTTTTTTTAAGGTTGAGGAATTCATTCTCTGAAATTGTTTACTTGCATTAAGATTTGTGCAGATTGCGAAATTACTTTTAGTTTCTTTAAAAAAAATTTGTTTTGCTTTTTTATTGCATTTTGGTGAAATATTTTCCGGAATGTCACTTTTTACAAAAATTTACAAAACTAAGAAATTAATGCAAAAATGTTAGAACAAAGCCTACTATCGCATTCGTTAACTTATTATTTACCAGCTTTGGATGTTTTTCTTAAAAAAAACGGGTTAGTAATAGCAAAAAGTTATTTTTCGAAGAGATTCCAATTATTTTTTTTTTCCTTTTATAATTCAAGAATTAAAAAAAAGTAATTTTTTTACAAAAATTTGTTTTTGTGCAGCTTACATTTAAAGTAACAAATTTGCTTCAAACAATTTGGAAGAAATTGTTGTATTTTGCTGGAAACTTGAAAAAATAAAAAGTGACAGTACTACAGTACAGTAATTTTTTGTGACAGTAAAGAAAATCCAATTTAAATTTCAAGTGTAACGAAAACTTAAACATTTATTCATTATTTTGTTTTTGGTTACTGTTTGTTTTTTCTTTTTTATAAAAACGAAACAAAAAATAAAAGTAATCCAATTATGTTAACAAAAAATTCATGAACAAATCTATTCATCGGAATCTGTGAATATTTCATAAAAAATTGATTCCCGATTGGTTTTTTTTCTATTTGTTTTTATCTTTACATCAAAAGAACTACAGTATTGAAATCAATCAGAATTTTCGAGAAATAAGCTTTTAAAATAAAAAAAACCTTTTTACTTAAAAGTGACAGTAAAGAAATTTGTGATATTTTTTTTGTTTTTTTCTTCTAAAAAGTTATTTCACGGAAAATAAAAACAAGAAAAAGTGATCAAAACTTCGTAATATATTAATATACATTTTTATTTATTTTATTTTTTACGATTTTTTATTAAATAACTGTGTGACAGTACGGAAATTTTTAGCTGTACTTACCATCGTGCGATTATAAATTCACTTGAAAACACCAAATAATTGATTTTATTATTTTATTTTTTATCTTAATCAATTTATCACTTCTTGCACTTTTTAATAGCGATGCACATAAAGCAAACGAAACAGCTCAAGTAATGATTATGACTTAATTAAAAAAAATGTGACATTACGGAAAAAACGCAGAGACAAAGTAAAATTAGAACGTCAAAATGACATTGATAACATTTTTCAGGTAAAACCAGGAAAAAGCAATAAAAATAAATACAATCATTGAAAAACAGTTGAATTTTTTATTATTGTTCTATTGTTTTCAACTCTTTTTCCATGTTGCTTAATGAATAACATGTGTGGAGACAGGTATATTTGTATGTAATAGGCATGATATACAGTTAAAGCACCATTTGCACAATTTAGCAGAAAGTTTTACAATAATAACAACTACTTTTGTTTGTTGCTAATTATTTTAGAGCTTACTTGCCGTTTTTGTTTTTTTATTTTCTTTTACATGAAAGAAATAAAAAGCTTGAGACGAAAAAAAAGCATTGTGTTTGGAATTAACCCATATGAAAAAATTAAAATAAAGTAATATTGCAAGTTTATTTCATAATATATAGGGTTTTATAAGTCTGCTAAAACTACCGCTATTTTTAGCATTCCTGCACTAAAACAAATCAAAGTGGGAAAAACACAAAAAAAAAATACAAATAAAACAAAAAACAACAAAACATGTGAATTCCCATATAAAATGTTCATGCATATCCGGGTATGCTTCCTGTTGACGTAAGTATAATTATTCATCTGTTGACATAAAGGTTAAATTATTTTCTTTCACAGATTTTATATTTTCTCCTTTTTGAAGTTACTAAACTTTTGTTTGCAACTTATAAAGGCACATTCGTATAAATTATTTGGTGGTAGGTTATGAAAATATTTTAAATGACAAGCGATCTTTTTGAAATCGGCCAATTTTTTTTGCAAATAAAACAATATAAACTCATTTTCAAATTTCTTTCAATACTGTTACTACTAATTTGAAAGTGCTAGATAAGATAAATTTTAAGTATAAGTAATAAGTATGGTACTTGATTTTTGTAATTTAGTTGTAAATAATAATAGAAGAAATAAAATCTGTAAATAAAAATTAAAATGTATTAAAGGCTGTTAAATTACTAAATGGGGCTTTAACCTTACCAAATATTCGGGTTCAAATATTTTGAATATCTGTTAAAATCGTAGATAGCGCTGTACATCTTTCATTATTATCTACTTTAATTTCAAAAAAATATTCCTGTATGAAAAGCCAAATTAAACTGCAGTTGTGTGGGTATTTGATAACAGCAAACAGGGCTTAGAAGTAACCAAAGGCACTGGAGCATCGGATACTGTTAAAGCGGTGGTATTGCAAAAGTACGAGGAATTGGGTCCCATGTCTGTGCACGAGTGGCAAATTTTATGGTGGTTTGTGTGCATGGTTGTACTATTGTTTACCCGCGCTCCTGGTTTTATGCCCGGTTGGGGTGATTTCTTAAATGCAGTTAAAGAAAAAAAAGCGTTGAACGGAGAATTGTTTTAACTTGATATCGTTTTCTTTATTTCTAGTTCCATAAAATCTTCCACTCCCCTTATGTTTTGCGTATTAGCCTTGTTTATGTTTCCGATGACTTGTTTTTGTTGCAGCCATTGTAAATCGGAAGGTAGGTTTGAAATGACATCGAAAATTGTTTAGTTTTTTTGAGAACTGTATTGAAACTGTTCTGGAACTGAAATTAATTGGAAACTGAACTAGAATCAGAACTAGAAACTCAACTCTAAGATAAAAAAAAAACTGCACCAGAAACAAAACTAGAAATAGTGAACAGGGAAGTGAACTAGAATCTGTTAGAGAATCTGAACTAGAACTCAGCTATATTTTATTGATTAGAATATCAACTGGAACTCAACAAAAACTTAACTTTAACGGAACAAGAACTTTTCTAGAATTAAAATTAAACTTAACATTAAAACTACTCTAGAACTGAACTTGGAGTAGAACTGAACTAAACTAAAATAGAAACTAGTAACAAAGTGAATTTAAAAAGTTGTTTACGTAGCTGAACGTTTTGAAATCACAAAATAATTTGCCCAGAACACCTTTCTTGTGGTTTCAAATCACTTTGATAAAAATTGATTTTCAGAAGAGGCCTGTATAACTTGCTTTAGTAACAGGAATAAGAGAAACAAACGAAATAAAATTACAATTACTCAAAACGCACATTGAAAAAATAGCGGGAATATAATAACCATTACGATGCATAAATGTAAAATTTATGACATTTTTTCGTTGTATTAACGTACAATAAGAAAAATATCATTGTATTAATGAAACAATGTTTTTAAATAATTGAAAAGATTTCATTTCATTCATGACAAGTTATACATCATTTGAACGAAATTAGTTCATTGCGTAAATGATACATTACATTTCAATAAAGAAAATGTACTTTGATTTTTAAAATTTATGGCATAGAATTAATGACAAAATTTCATTGTATTAATGACAGATTCGAACTTATTGAAACGAAATTCATTGCAGTAATTAAAAAAATCGTAACATTTACGAAGGTTTTATAGATATGTATATGTAAATATCAACTGATATTTTTCTAGCTTAACCGCCTATTTCCGATCTGCGAAAGAATTATTTACTTCGTACAAATACATTTAAAACAAAAACAAAGTTTTTAGAATGTGTTTTTGTTTTAAATGTAGTTGTTCGAAAGAAGGAATTCTTCCTCACATTGGAAATAGGTCATAATACTAGTTACTTTGTCTGCATACTTTTTAAAATTTAAACTTTTAATTAGTATTGTGGTTATTTTGTTGAACTATTCATGGTTTTTAATCCAAATTTTTACTATTTTTAATTAGGCTTAAGTTCATTAAATTTAATTTTCATTAAATTATTTTTATGAAGAAAGGAATTTTTACAACATGGAAGATTAATTAAAATTGTTATTGATAATTTTCATTCTTGACTGACCTGGGATTCGAAGCCAGGCTGGCTGGCGTGTGATTCGAACCCAGGCGGCTGGTTACCCTGACATGTTTCGACCTCAACCACTAGGTCTTCTCAAAGGGATTTGCCGTCTTACACTCGCAGCCATCGAAGACTGCTGACGTCAGTAGTCAAACATCAATCCTTAAACCAAATTGTATTTTAACCTTTGGTAGATCGAAATTTGCTTATTGAATGATTATCCATTTTTAATTGATCTCACATGTTTTCCTTACTTCTGTTTTTTCCGTACTTTTGTCAAGAATTCTTCTTGAAGTCCAAAGTACATTTTTTGTTTATCATGTTTTTTGTCTTTCTTTTTTCTTGTTGACATTTTTCAGCACAACTTGAAGGACAAATGAACACATAGAGCTTGTGCCTTAGCTTTTAACAATAATTAGTATTGTGGTTATTTTGTTGAACTATTCATGGTTTTTAATCCAAATTTTTACTATTTTTAATTAGGCTTAAGTTCATTAAATTTAATTTTCATTAAATTATTTTTATGAAGAAAGGAATTTTTACAACATGGAAGATTAATTAAAATTGTTATTGATAATTTTCATTCTTGACTGACCTGGGATTCGAAGCCAGGCTGGCTGGCGTGTGATTCGAACCCAGGCGGCTGGTTACCCTGACATGTTTCGACCTCAACCACTAGGTCTTCTCAAAGGGATTTGCCGTCTTACACTCGCAGCCATCGAAGACTGCTGACGTCAGTAGTCAAACATCAATCCTTAAACCAAATTGTATTTTAACCTTTGGTAGATCGAAATTTGCTTATTGAATGATTATCCATTTTTAATTGATCTCACATGTTTTCCTTACTTCTGTTTTTTCCGTACTTTTGTCAAGAATTCTTCTTGAAGTCCAAAGTACATTTTTTGTTTATCATGTTTTTTGTCTTTCTTTTTTCTTGTTGACATTTTTCAGCACAACTTGAAGGACAAATGAACACATAGAGCTTGTGCCTTAGCTTTTAACAATAATTAGTATTGTGGTTATTTTGTTGAACTATTCATGGTTTTTAATCCAAATTTTTACTATTTTTAATTAGGCTTAAGTTCATTAAATTTAATTTTCATTAAATTATTTTTATGAAGAAAGGAATTTTTACAACATGGAAGATTAATTAAAATTGTTATTGATAATTTTCATTCTTGACTGACCTGGGATTCGAAGCCAGGCTGGCTGGCGTGTGATTCGAACCCAGGCGGCTGGTTACCCTGACATGTTTCGACCTCAACCACTAGGTCTTCTCAAAGGGATTTGCCGTCTTACACTCGCAGCCATCGAAGACTGCTGACGTCAGTAGTCAAACATCAATCCTTAAACCAAATTGTATTTTAACCTTTGGTAGATCGAAATTTGCTTATTGAATGATTATCCATTTTTAATTGATCTCACATGTTTTCCTTACTTCTGTTTTTTCCGTACTTTTGTCAAGAATTCTTCTTGAAGTCCAAAGTACATTTTTTGTTTATCATGTTTTTTGTCTTTCTTTTTTCTTGTTGACATTTTTCAGCACAACTTGAAGGACAAATGAACACATAGAGCTTGTGCCTTAGCTTTTAACAATAATTAGTATTGTGGTTATTTTGTTGAACTATTCATGGTTTTTAATCCAAATTTTTACTATTTTTAATTAGGCTTAAGTTCATTAAATTTAATTTTCATTAAATTATTTTTATGAAGAAAGGAATTTTTACAACATGGAAGATTAATTAAAATTGTTATTGATAATTTTCATTCTTGACTGACCTGGGATTCGAAGCCAGGCTGGCTGGCGTGTGATTCGAACCCAGGCGGCTGGTTACCCTGACATGTTTCGACCTCAACCACTAGGTCTTCTCAAAGGGATTTGCCGTCTTACACTCGCAGCCATCGAAGACTGCTGACGTCAGTAGTCAAACATCAATCCTTAAACCAAATTGTATTTTAACCTTTGGTAGATCGAAATTTGCTTATTGAATGATTATCCATTTTTAATTGATCTCACATGTTTTCCTTACTTCTGTTTTTTCCGTACTTTTGTCAAGAATTCTTCTTGAAGTCCAAAGTACATTTTTTGTTTATCATGTTTTTTGTCTTTCTTTTTTCTTGTTGACATTTTTCAGCACAACTTGAAGGACAAATGAACACATAGAGCTTGTGCCTTAGCTTTTAACAATAATTAGTATTGTGGTTATTTTGTTGAACTATTCATGGTTTTTAATCCAAATTTTTACTATTTTTAATTAGGCTTAAGTTCATTAAATTTAATTTTCATTAAATTATTTTTATGAAGAAAGGAATTTTTACAACATGGAAGATTAATTAAAATTGTTATTGATAATTTTCATTCTTGACTGACCTGGGATTCGAAGCCAGGCTGGCTGGCGTGTGATTCGAACCCAGGCGGCTGGTTACCCTGACATGTTTCGACCTCAACCACTAGGTCTTCTCAAAGGGATTTGCCGTCTTACACTCGCAGCCATCGAAGACTGCTGACGTCAGTAGTCAAACATCAATCCTTAAACCAAATTGTATTTTAACCTTTGGTAGATCGAAATTTGCTTATTGAATGATTATCCATTTTTAATTGATCTCACATGTTTTCCTTACTTCTGTTTTTTCCGTACTTTTGTCAAGAATTCTTCTTGAAGTCCAAAGTACATTTTTTGTTTATCATGTTTTTTGTCTTTCTTTTTTCTTGTTGACATTTTTCAGCACAACTTGAAGGACAAATGAACACATAGAGCTTGTGCCTTAGCTTTTAACAATAATTAGTATTGTGGTTATTTTGTTGAACTATTCATGGTTTTTAATCCAAATTTTTACTATTTTTAATTAGGCTTAAGTTCATTAAATTTAATTTTCATTAAATTATTTTTATGAAGAAAGGAATTTTTACAACATGGAAGATTAATTAAAATTGTTATTGATAATTTTCATTCTTGACTGACCTGGGATTCGAAGCCAGGCTGTCTGGCGTGTGATTCGAACCCAGGCGGCTGGTTACCCTGACATGTTTCGACCTCAACCACTAGGTCTTCTCAAAGGGATTTGCCGTCTTACACTCGCAGCCATCGAAGACTGCTGACGTCAGTAGTCAAACATCAATCCTTAAACCAAATTGTATTTTAACCTTTGGTAGATCGAAATTTGCTTATTGAATGATTATCCATTTTTAATTGATCTCACATGTTTTCCTTACTTCTGTTTTTTCCGTACTTTTGTCAAGAATTCTTCTTGAAGTCCAAAGTACATTTTTTGTTTATCATGTTTTTTGTCTTTCTTTTTTCTTGTTGACATTTTTCAGCACAACTTGAAGGACAAATGAACACATAGAGCTTGTGCCTTAGCTTTTAACAATAATTAGTATTGTGGTTATTTTGTTGAACTATTCATGGTTTTTAATCCAAATTTTTACTATTTTTAATTAGGCTTAAGTTCATTAAATTTAATTTTCATTAAATTATTTTTATGAAGAAAGGAATTTTTACAACATGGAAGATTAATTAAAATTGTTATTGATAATTTTCATTCTTGACTGACCTGGGATTCGAAGCCAGGCTGGCTGGCGTGTGATTCGAACCCAGGCGGCTGGTTACCCTGACATGTTTCGACCTCAACCACTAGGTCTTCTCAAAGGGATTTGCCGTCTTACACTCGCAGCCATCGAAGACTGCTGACGTCAGTAGTCAAACATCAATCCTTAAACCAAATTGTATTTTAACCTTTGGTAGATCGAAATTTGCTTATTGAATGATTATCCATTTTTAATTGATCTCACATGTTTTCCTTACTTCTGTTTTTTCCGTACTTTTGTCAAGAATTCTTCTTGAAGTCCAAAGTACATTTTTTGTTTATCATGTTTTTTGTCTTTCTTTTTTCTTGTTGACATTTTTCAGCACAACTTGAAGGACAAATGAACACATAGAGCTTGTGCCTTAGCTTTTAACAATAATTAGTATTGTGGTTATTTTGTTGAACTATTCATGGTTTTTAATCCAATTTTTTACTATTTTTAATTAGGCTTAAGTTCATTAAATTTAATTTTCATTAAATTATTTTTATGAAGAAAGGAATTTTTACAACATGGAAGATTAATTAAAATTGTTATTGATAATTTTCATTCTTGACTGACCTGGGATTCGAAGCCAGGCTGGCTGGCGTGTGATTCGAACCCAGGCGGCTGGTTACCCTGACATGTTTCGACCTCAACCACTAGGTCTTCTCAAAGGGATTTGCCGTCTTACACTCGCAGCCATCGAAGACTGCTGACGTCAGTAGTCAAACATCAATCCTTAAACCAAATTGTATTTTAACCTTTGGTAGATCGAAATTTGCTTATTGAATGATTATCCATTTTTAATTGATCTCACATGTTTTCCTTACTTCTGTTTTTTCCGTACTTTTGTCAAGAATTCTTCTTGAAGTCCAAAGTACATTTTTTGTTTATCATGTTTTTTGTCTTTCTTTTTTCTTGTTGACATTTTTCAGCACAACTTGAAGGACAAATGAACACATAGAGCTTGTGCCTTAGCTTTTAATAATAATTAGTATTGTGGTTATTTTGTTGAACTATTCATGGTTTTTAATCCAAATTTTTACTATTTTTAATTAGGCTTAAGTTCATTAAATTTAATTTTCATTAAATTATTTTTATGAAGAAAGGAATTTTTACAACATGGAAGATTAATTAAAATTGTTATTGATAATTTTCATTCTTGACTGACCTGGGATTCGAAGCCAGGCTGGCTGGCGTGTGATTCGAACCCAGGCGGCTGGTTACCCTGACATGTTTCGACCTCAACCACTAGGTCTTCTCAAAGGGATTTGCCGTCTTACACTCGCACCCATCGAAGACTGCTGACGTCAGTAGTCAAACATCAATCCTTAAACCAAATTGTATTTTAACCTTTGGTAGATCGAAATTTGCTTATTGAATGATTATCCATTTTTAATTGATCTCACATGTTTTCCTTACTTCTGTTTTTTCCGTACTTTTGTCAAGAATTCTTCTTGAAGTCCAAAGTACATTTTTTGTTTATCATGTTTTTTGTCTTTCTTTTTTCTTGTTGACATTTTTCAGCACAACTTGAAGGACAAATGAACACATAGAGCTTGTGCCTTAGCTTTTAACACTAATTAGTATTGTGGTTATTTTTCGATGGCTGCGAGTGTAAGACGGCAAATCCCTTTGAGAAGACCTAGTGGTTGAGGTCGAAACATGTCAGGGTAACCAGCCGCCTGGGTTCGAATCACACGCCAGCCAGCCTGGCTTCGAATCCCAGGTCAGTCAAGAATGAAAATTATCAATAACAATTTTAATTAATCTTCCATGTTGTAAAAATTCCTTTCTTCATAAAAATAATTTAATGAAAATTAAATTTAATGAACTTAAGCCTAATTAAAAATAGTAAAAAATTGGATTAAAAACCATGAATAGTTCAACAAAATAACCACAATACTAATTATTGTTAAAAGCTAAGGCACAAGCTCTATGTGTTCATTTGTCCTTCAAGTTGTGCTGAAAAATGTCAACAAGAAAAAAGAAAGACAAAAAACATGATAAACAAAAAATGTACTTTGGACTTCAAGAAGAATTCTTGACAAAAGTACGGAAAAAACAGAAGTAAGGAAAACATGTGAGATCAATTAAAAATGGATAATCATTCAATAAGCAAATTTCGATCTACCAAAGGTTAAAATACAATTTGGTTTAAGGATTGATGTTTGACTACTGACGTCAGCAGTCTTCGATGGCTGCGAGTGTAAGACGGCAAATCCCTTTGAGAAGACCTAGTGGTTGAGGTCGAAACATGTCAGGGTAACCAGCCGCCTGGGTTCGAATCACACGCCAGCCAGCCTGGCTTCGAATCCCAGGTCAGTCAAGAATGAAAATTATCAATAACAATTTTAATTAATCTTCCATGTTGTAAAAATTCCTTTCTTCATAAAAATAATTTAATGAAAATTAAATTTAATGAACTTAAGCCTAATTAAAAATAGTAAAAATTTGGATTAAAAACCATGAATAGTTCAACAAAATAACCACAATACTAATTATTGTTAAAAGCTAAGGCACAAGCTCTATGTGTTCATTTGTCCTTCAAGTTGTGCTGAAAAATGTCAACAAGAAAAAAGAAAGACAAAAAACATGATAAACAAAAAATGTACTTTGGACTTCAAGAAGAATTCTTGACAAAAGTACGGAAAAAACAGAAGTAAGGAAAACATGTGAGATCAATTAAAAATGGATAATCATTCAATAAGCAAATTTCGATCTACCAAAGGTTAAAATACAATTTGGTTTAAGGATTGATGTTTGACTACTGACGTCAGCAGTCTTCGATGGCTGCGAGTGTAAGACGGCAAATCCCTTTGAGAAGACCTAGTGGTTGAGGTCGAAACATGTCAGGGTAACCAGCCGCCTGGGTTCGAATCACACGCCAGCCAGCCTGGCTTCGAATCCCAGGTCAGTCAAGAATGAAAATTATCAATAACAATTTTAATTAATCTTCCATGTTGTAAAAATTCCTTTCTTCATAAAAATAATTTAATGAAAATTAAATTTAATGAACTTAAGCCTAATTAAAAATAGTAAAAATTTAAACTTTTTTAATTCAGGACTATAAATAATAACATATATTATCATTTAAAATATTGAATGCAAAGATTTGAAGATTTCAAACTGAATAAGATTTTTTATAAGAAAACTTTTGTAATGTTTACGAGCTATTTGGTTCGATCTGTATATTAATTTTAATAGCTATATAACGGAATTAAAGTTTTAAATATTATAGAAAACAAATATTTAAATTATGCTAAGTTTGATTCTCTTACGGTTTCAGAATTTTTAATAAATATTAATTTTGAAGAGTTTTTAAAAATCCTGCTTTAAATTTTAATAAAAAGAACATTGGTAACAAATTAAAAAATTGATTTCAAAAAAAAAAAGCTAAAACCGTACAAAAAATTATTTAGAAAAAATTTGACCAATATAGAAAAAATAAGAGTTTTCATGAAATCGCTTAAAACTGTCCTTTGTGCAAATGAACAAACTTGCGAGACTCTTTTCGTGAAGACCCTTTTTAATTTTTGTGTAATTTAAAACAATTATGCAATGTCAGTTTGTAAGAAACGTCAATACAAAAATAAATTAAAAAAATAAAAGTTGAACATTGTGATTAAAATGTGAAATTTGTTTTTTAAAATGCATAAGAAAGCCAAGACTAGTTTGCTTAAGTTATTGGAAGTATTTATTCTTAGTGACTTATAAATGATTAAATTTTTAGTTCAAAATTACGGTAAGCATTAAAGAAATCTGTTTGTATAAATGCACCATTGAACAGTAAATTGCTCGCTTAATTTAAGAAGTTTGTGTAAATGAATTATCATACAATTTTAAAAAGCACAGTTTGAACAGATTGTGATACTTTAAGCGATATCATGAAAGCCATTTATTTGTATTAAAATTTTAAATAATCATTAACAATTAAATTAAACAAATTACTATCAGGCCTGTTCTGAAAATCACGTGATTTAAAATCACATGTGCTTTTAAAATCACACGTGTGATTTGGTGGTGTTCTGTAAATCACACCGTTTTTGTGTTTTTCGGTGTGATTTTCAATTGTCAAAAGCACAAGCAAACACAAGTTTTTTAACACCTGCTTGTTCTACAAAGGCGTAGCTCATTTTTTAACTCTTTATGCTATTTTCCGATAATATGTTTTTTTAACCGATTTAGCGATCACAAGTTGGTTTTAGGGCTTCTTTAAATTTTGCAATTTTTTGCGAATTTTAGCCATGTTCGCGATAGAAGCGATTTGTTCCTGTAAGATTTCTGATTCTTTACAGCTTTAAAGATTTATAATAAACAGAAGACTCTGCTATCTTGCCGCTGTTAACAAATTTTTGCGAATTTCTACTAATTTAGCAATTTTTACCGAATTTTTGCCATTCCTTTTAGTTTTACGGACTTTTAATCAATTTTATGGCTTGCTTGTCATATTAAAAATTTTCGCGAATTTTAACTATTTTTGCAAAAATATTTTTTTATTTTCCGTTATTTTGTTTTTTTTTTTTAGCCCATTTATCGATTTCAAATAAGTTTAAGGGTTTGTTTACAAGTTTGCAATTTTTCGTGAATTCTAGCCATGTTCGCGGATAGAAGCGATTTTTCCTGTGATCCTTCATAGCTTTAACGATTTTTAATAAATATTAGACTTTGCTATCATGCCGCTGTTAGCAAATTAGCGATTTTTTATTCAACTAAAAAACAAGCCTGAAATTACAACAGAAGTCACAAATGCAAATTTTATTTTTGTACTGTGGTCGAATTTTCTTAATTTTAAATGATTTGTTGTAAATAAAACAACTTATTGCATAAAAAAATTAATAAACAACACATTCAATGTCTTATTAAGTTATTTACTATGACGGTCATCTTACAATAGTCGCAAAAATAACAAAGTGATTTTAAAAAGTTGTTTAATTTGCCCAGAACACCTTTCTTGTGGTTTCAAATCACTTTGATAAAATGTGATTTTCTGAACAGGCCTGTATAATAGGTATTAATATAAAACAACTAATAAACAAATCAGTGAAAATACATATTTTTGTAAAAAATATTATGGAAAATATTTTTGTGTTAACCCTCTAACTGCCGTTCATATCGGTAATTTTCGGCTTTATTCTAATAAATTGTAAAAAACCCCCTAAGAAGGGTGAGGGCGGAGATGATTTGTTTAAAGCAGACCATACACGATTCAATTCAATTGTCAACTGAGTGGGTTGTTGTCCAAATCAAAGCGTATATGGCCTTGTCAGTTGATTAGTTTGACGGTTGTCGAGTTGGTTGAAGAAAAATTTAAAAGATTTTGATTTTTTCAAGTTGACTACTAAGTCTTTCAATTCGATTGTACTGAATTGTGGGTGCTCAAGTCTCTTGATCAGCTGTCAAAATTTATGTAAAAAAAAATCTAAATTTGACAGTTGAATTAAAATCTTTCAATTCAGTTGAAGAAGTGTGTGGCCCAGTATCAATTCAGTTGAAAGACTCAGTTGACAACTGAATTGAACCGTGTATGGGGCGCATAACATATCATCACAAACAAAAATAAATGGCCAAACTCAAGAGTGAATAAAAATACGCCAATCGGATGGGCATACAGCACCTCATTTCATTCATTGAGCCTACAATGCACAGTGGGGAGGTAGACATATCATATATCAGAGTGCAGAGAATTGGATATAAGTTTAAAAAAATAATAAATTTTTTGAATACAGAAAAGCTGCACAAAAAGGCCAAAAGGGTGAAACCTTAACCCCACACAAATAAAATTCCGCCTCTACACGAACCCCGTAGTTTTGCAAAAAGTTCGAAATTATTGTACAGTGCTACTAGTTGCATTTTTTTTCAAAGTCCTTTGAAAATATTTCTATTAAACGAATAGTTAATTTTATTATTAATAAGCTGTCTCGATGACGTGCTAAATTCCCAATATGTATTTTTTTAGAAAAGCTAAAAATATCAGATATGACTATAAAGTGAATAAGAATTTTAAACACTCAGGTTGTAACAATATCAAAGCTTCAACAAAGCCACAACAATAAACAGTGAATTTATCTTTTCTTACATTCCCCTACAATTTGCTGGTTTTTTTCCAACTATAATTGTAGAATTGTAAAAAAAAACAAATAGCTTAATAAAGCAACTTGCCAGTTCAGTTTTTTTTTTGCCGGGCACATGCAAAGTAAATTTTATTATTTAATGAATTTTTTTATAACTGATTTGAGAAATAGATTTACAAATTTAAGAAATTTTTGTTTAATCTAATTGTATTTTACTATAAGACATGGATTTTTTGAGTGTAAGTGTTTATGGATAAACAATTTTCATGTTGATTATAGACAAATCAAATGAGTATATGTATGTAAGTGCTTTCGTGTGCTAAGTGATGTGTACAAACAAGGCTCCTTTAGGCCAAACATCCTTGAAAAACATTTGATGTTTTCATAAACATATCCCTAGTTAGAGACATGCAGCCACTTGTAGGCACTTGCACGCTTGGTATGTCGACAAATAGAATTAAATAAATAATGGTAACTATGCGTGATCCATTTCGAGGTTCCCTACTTTTTTTAAAGAAAAAAAAAAAAAAAACAGAAAAATCAAATTAAATGGGGAATGTTTATGATCATTTGAAAGAAGATTCTTTGGCATTTATTTTTTTGAAGATTATGTCTATCAAATGTTGGCCGTTGCTACGTCGCAGATGGTCCATCCGTTGAGTCCAATTTTCGATGACTCGTTCTAGCATTTCGACTGGTAACTGGCGAATGACACGCGTGATGTTTTCCTCCAAGGCCTGAATCGAAGCGGGTTTGTCCTCAAAAACTTTAGACTCTACATATCCCCACAGCAAAAAGTCTAACGGTGTGCGATCTTTGTGGCCAATCGACCAGCCCAAAACGTGAAATTATGTGCTCACCGAAGTGTTCTCTCAAAAAATCCATTGATTGATGCGATGGGTGGGAAGTGGCGCCGTCTTGCTGGAACCACGAGCTCCAAGATCACGAGCTTCAATTTCAGGCATCAAATAGTCGGTTATCATGGCACTATAACGGTCGCCATTGACGGTTACGTTCGCACCGACATCATTTTTAAAGATATATGGGCTGATGATTCCACCGGCCCACAAACCACACCAAACCGTTGTTTTTTCTGGATGAAGTGGCAGTTCTTGAATTTCTTCAGGTTGCTCTTCATCCTAATTGCGGCAATTTTGTTTGTTTATAAACCCATTGAGCCTGAAATGGAACTTTTCAAGAGCCCATAGAGCGAAGCGATGTCGCTTGGGAAGGTCGAGCGGCTTCAGTTGTTGCACAAGCTGTATTTTCTACGCTTTCAATTTAAGATCTCTACGTAAAATTCGCCAAGTCGTTCCATACGTCAGTCCGAGTTGCTGCGAACGGCGCCGAATCGACTCTCCACGGTCTTCGTGTACACTCTCAGCTACGGCCGCTATATTTTCTTCACAGCGTGCTGGACGTGGTCTATTCGGTCGAATATTATCCAATAATGAATGCTGGCTCTCAAAATGGGTGATGGGGTTGCGAATAGTACGCTCAGTAGGCCGATTATGTTGACCATAAGTTGAGCGAAGTGCACGAAAAACATTCCTCACAGAACGTGAATTTTCGTAATAAAGTTGAACGATTTGTAAACGTTGTTCAGTTGTAAGTCTTTCCATTATGAAATGCCAAACAATACTTAACAAAAATAACATGACAGCATGACACGACTCACACGTGATCTGTAAAAAATGCTATTAAAAAACGTATCTCTACTTGAATCACCCATTTTAATGATTTTGTAATTAATGTAACGAAACTTATCATTATATTAACTTAACTTTCATAAGCATAATCTAACGGGACTTAGATTAATATGAGCACACAAAAATGTGTACACTCATATAATTTGTAGTAAATATAACAATTTGTTTCGTTAGTACAATGATCTCGTCATCCACATAACGTAATTTATAATTTAAGGTTCAGAAACAAACAGCGAAAGAGAAAAAACAAGTGCAGATAATTCTCACTTTTTTCTCAATTGTTTATTTAAATACACAAAAATTTCGGTAGATACTAGCAAAACGGAAAGAATGTTGATGAAGGTCGTTGGGGTGTGGATAATGAATTACATGCAATTTACTGCTTACTTCACCCACTGTCATTGAAAGAAGGGGTTATGAAATGTACCACTTTGATGGAACAAGAATGAAAAATTAAATTAAATTAACACCTAAATTTCTTTAGGTAATTTTTCTCATTGTTAAGGATCGAAGAATGTTAACAGGAAAATATTTAAAGAAATCTGGAAATAAAGAAAATTTATAAGAAATGGTTTAGTTAAAAAAATACCATGATAAACACTTGTTTAAAAAAATAATTATAAAATAATTTTTTTGTTTGTCAAAATTAAACTATGAAGTTCCCCTCAATTTTAAAAATTTTTTAAGCCAATAAATAGATTTTTTTATAAAGATTTACAATAAAATGGCGTAAGATTTATTTTAATATCATCATTTATATTTAAAGTTATAATTATCTTTTTTTCTCAGCGATATAGAAGAAGTAAAACCCACTTTTGGAATGTTCTGTGGCCATCATTGGAAGGGCGTTTTACCTCTGTTAGTACCTTTGAGTTTGTTACCCAAACCTGTGAAAGAGCTGTAAGTAAACACTAACCCCGCCTAAACGAGATATTTGTTATAAAGACTATTCTTGAAACTCTTTGAAAACAATTTTGAACAAAATTTACAGCAGAAAGCTCTTAGACCCACTAAATTAATTTGTTTAATCTTCAAAAATCTTTTCTAGGTATATCGTTGCATGTATGTGATTATAATTTGCTGTCTTTATTGGATCAAAGAATGTATTCCACTGTATGTCACTTCGTTAATGCCTCTTTTTGCTCTGCCATTATTGGGAGTCTTGGTGAGGAAATTAAATTTTAATTAAAACTAAACCGAAACCGATTATCAGTCCAATTATGAACAAAAATTCCCCGGTAGTTAATTCCTTTTTCCCATTGTTAGAATTGAATTTAAATAGAGAATTTAGAAGAAGGTGAAGAAACTCCCGGGAAATTTTTATTCATAATTTGGTTGTTTATAAAAGAAGCGATTCAGAATAAAAAGCTTTCAATCAAAACGTATGACCCAGTTTGGAAAGATCTACAATTAATTTAACTGCCTGTTTTTAGAACACGAGCGCAAAACATATTCGTTTAACTTATATTTGAAGCAAAAACAACATTTTTACATTTGTTTCAAATGTAAGTTAAACAAACGAACTTTTCCCTCATGTTCTAAAAACAGGCAGTAAATATTAACCGCCTAAGTTATAAAAAACAAAACAGGTTAATAAAGGGTTTATGAAACGGATTTTCATACAAAAAGGGTTAATAAACCCTTTATTAACCCGTTTTATTTTTTATAACTTAGGCCGTAAGCCAATAAGCAATTTGGAATTAAAGTAGAAACTAACATTAAACAAAATAAAAATAAACTAAGGCCTTAATTGTGTAAAACGCAACGCAACGCCAAAGAATTACATTAAATGCAAAAACAGTGTCATAAATATTTTGTAATTTTGTTGTTGCTTTTACAGAAATTCACATTGCGTTTTAAAATTTAAAACGCTCCATTGCTCGTGGCGTTGAAAATTTAAAAACGGTACATGAATTTCTGTCGAAAGCAACAACAAAATTACAAAATATGTGACATTGTTTTTGCTTTTAGTGCAATTCTTTGGCGTTGCGTTGCGTTTTACAAGATTAGGTTCTAAAACTAGAGCTGAACTAGAATTGAATTATAACTTAATTTAAACTCAAACTGAACTATAACTGAACCAGAACCAAACTAAAATAAGACTGAACTAAACTAGAAATGCACTACACAGAAAACATGTTTCATCAATTAAAGCATTAATCAAAAATACAATCAGTTTTAATTAAACATTTAATCAAGGGAATTAAACGTTTAATCAAGTGAATTAAGCGTTTAATCAAGTGAATTATACTTTTAATTAATAATATTAATTTGTTTACTGGTGGAAATTAAATTAATTTTTTAATTAATCGGGCATGTTCTGAAAATCACATGATTTCAAATCACGTGCTTTAAAAGTTACGCGTGTGATTTTGTGGTGTTTTGAAAAACATTTAGTTTTTAAGGTTCTTGGTATGCTTTCGGCAATTGAAAATCACACCAAAACATACAAAAACGGAACCCAAAAATATCAAACGTGTGATTTTAAAAGGCTCATGTGATTTTAAATCACGTGATTTGAATAAAAGTGATTTTCAGAACAGACCTGAATATCACAATTTTTATTTTTTTCTTTGTAGAATTAAACTAGAACTGGGGGGGTTTTTCGCGTATGTATTTCGATTAGAAGCAAACAATTTACTGTTTGTGCTGTGTATAATGATTTGCGTTATCATTCGAAACGATTGTAGAATTGTATATATAAACAAATTGACAATTTGATAAAAAGTTTGGGTTGGTGAAAGGGAGGTACTGTTCTATAAAGCGATGTTTTTGTTGTCGATGAAGGATAAAAAAAAAATTCCGTTCATTTGAAACAAATACAATTTGTTCGAACTCGTTAATAATTTCTTTCGAATCGAAATACGCGGTACGCAGTTCTAGGTCAATTCTATAGTAGTGCAGTTCGTAGTAGAGAGTTGTTGTTTGGAAAAGTTTTTTTTCGAGAAAGTTTAAAAAACTTCCGTTTATTCAAAGCAAATTTTTCGAATTCGTAAATTATTTCTTACGAATCGAAACAGGCAGGAACCACCCTGAACTGAACTAAAATAAAATTGAACTAAAACGGGTATGTTTTCAATCAAATGCTATCAAATTACAAACTATACCAAATTTAAACTAACGATAACGAGTAAAACCGGACCACAAAAGAAGCTGGGATTTCAGTAAAAATACGTTTATAAAACCGACTTTCAATTACTGTACAAAAAAAAAAAGGTCTAAATCTTAAAATTAAATTACTTTTCCTCAACTACTTGGAAAAATTTATTCTCACACTCTATCAGGATTCGGAGACAACCTGTCAACAATATTTTAAAGATACTCTTGTCATGGTTTTGGGAGGCTTAATGGTGGCTTTGGCTGTGGAATATTGTAATCTACACAAAAGATTGGCCTTGAAAACTATACTTATTGTTGGGTGTAGTCCCAGGCGGTAAATATTATAAAATGGAATGTTAACTTTCATAACGTTTTACCCAAAACTTTATAGTTTACACTTTGGCTTAATTTGTGTTACTAGTATTATTTCGTTGTGGATTTCAAATTCCGCATCAACAGCCATGATGTGTCCTATTATTAAAGCAGTAATTAAGGAATTGGAAACGGTATTTAAGTTAAAAAACAAAAAAAAAAAAATTATATTTAAACATTCTTTTTGAATGATTTCAGAATAACGTTATTAATGTGTACATGGACGAAAGCTTTGAACCTGCTGTGGATGGCTTATGCCGCCACTACAGGCGGCTGTGGTACTCTTATAGGAACTGGCACAAATTTGACTTTGAAAATAATATATGAGAAGTATTTAACAAATTCGCATTAAGGGAACATTAATTTAACTGTTTTGAATAAAAATGACATTTTAGTCGCTTTCCTGATGCCACCGACAAAATCGATTTTCCGACTTATGTTTTGGGCTTTATCTATGGTTGTCTTGGATACTTTATTACTTTATCTTTGCTTGAAAATAACCCACTTTGGATTGTTTCGTCCCAACAGCAAAGAGGGCTTAGAAGTAACCAAAGGCACTGGAGCATCGGATACTGTTAAAGCGGTGGTATTGCAAAAGTACGAGGAATTGGGTCCCATGTCTGTGCACGAGTGGCAAATTTTATGGTGGTTTGTGTGCATGGTTGTACTATTGTTTACCCGCGCTCCTGGTTTTATGCCCGGTTGGGGTGATTTCTTAAATGCAGTGTAAGAAAAAAAAGCGTTGAAGGGAGAATTGTTTTAACTTGATATCGTTTTCTTTATTTCTAGTTCCATAAAATCTTCCACTCCCCTTATGTTTTGCGTATTAGCCTTGTTTATGTTTCCGATGACTTGTTTTTGTTGCAGCCATTGTAAATCGGAAGGTAGGCTTGAAATGACAGCGAAAATTGTTTAGTTTTTTTGAGAACTGTATTGAAACTGTTCTGGAACTAAAATTAATTGGAAACTGAACTAGAATCAGAACTAGAAACTCAACTCTAAGATAAAAAAAAAACTGCACCAGAAACAAAACTAGAAATAGTGAACAGGGAAGTGAACTAGAATCTGTTAGAGAATCTGAACTAGAACTCAGCTATATTTTATTGATTAGAATATCAACTGGAACTCAACAAAAACTTAACTTTAACGGAACAAGAACTTTTCTAGAATTAAAATTAAACTTAACATTAAAACTACTCTAGAACTGAACTTGGAGTAGAACTGAACTAAACTAAAATAGAAACTAGTAACAAAGTGAATTTAAAAAGTTGTTTACGTAGCTGAACGTTTTGAAATCACAAAATAATTTGCCCAGAACACCTTTCTTGTGGTTTCAAATCACTTTGATAAAAATTGATTTTCAGAACAGGCCTGTATAACTTGATTTAGTAACAGGAATAAGAGAAACAAACGAAATAAAATTACAATTACTCAAAACGCACATTGATAAAATAGCGGGAATATAATAACCATTACGATGAATAAATGTAAAATTTATGACATTTTTTCGTTGTATTAACGTAACATAGAGAAAATATCATTGTATTAATGAAACAATGTTTTTAAATAATTGAAAAGATTTCAATTCATTCATCACAAGTTATTCATCATTTGAACGAAATTAGCTCATTGCGTAAATGATACATTACATTTCAATAAAGAAAATGTACTTTGATTTTTAAAATTTATGGCATAGAATTAATGACAAAATTTCATTGTATTAATGACAGATTCGAACTTATTGAAACGAAATTCATTGCAGTAATTAAAAAAATCGTAACATTTACGAAGGTTTTATAGATATGTATATGTAAATATCAACTGATATTTTTCTAGCTTAACCGCCTATTTCCGATCTGCGAAAGAATTATTTACTTCGTACAAATACATTTAAAACAAAAACAAAGTTTTTAGAATGTGTTTTTGTTTTAAATGTAGTTGTTCGAAAGAAGGAATTCTTTCTCACATTGGAAATAGGTCATAATACTAGTTACTTTGTCTGCATACTTTCTAAAATTTAAACTTTTTTAATTCAGGACTATAAATAATAACATATATTATCATTTAAAATATTGTATGCAAAGATTTGAAGATTTCAAACTAAATAAGATTTTTTATAAGAAAACTTTTCTGATGTTTACGAGCTATTTGGTCCGATCTGTAAATTAATTTTAATAGCTATATAAAGTTTTAAATATTATAGAAAACAAATATTTAAATTATGCTAAGTTTGATTATCTTACGGTTTCAGAATTTTTAATAAATATTAATTTTGAAGAGTTTTTAAAAATCCTGCTTTAAATTTTAATAAAAAGAACATTGGTAACAAATTAAAAAATTGATTTAAAAAAAAAAGCTAAGACCGTACAAAAAATTATTTAGAAAAAATTTGACCAATATAGAAAAAATAAGAGTTTTCATGAAATCGCTTAAAACTGTCCTTTGTGCAAATGAACAAACTTGCGAGACTCTTTTCGTGAAGACCCTTTTTAATTTTTGTGTAATTTAAAACAATTATGCAATGTCAGTTTGTAAGAAACGTCAATACAAAAATAAATTAAAAAAATAAAAGTTGAACATTGTGATTAAAATGGGAAATTTGTTTTTAAAAATGCATAAGAAAGCCAAGACTAGTTTGCTTAAGTTATTGGAAGTATTTATTCTTAGTGACTTATAAATGATTAAATTTTTAGTTCAAAATTACGGTAAGCATTAAAGAAATATGTTTGTATAAATGCACCATTGAACAGTAAATTGCTCGCTTAATTTAAGAAGTTTGTGTAAATAAATTATCATACAATTTTAAAATGCATAGTTTGAACAGATTGCGATACTTTTAAGCGATATCATAATCATTAACAATTAAATTAAACAAATTACTATCAGGCCTGTTCTGAAAATCACGTGATTTAAAATCACATGTGCTTTTAAAATTACACGTGTGATTTGGTGGTGTTCTGTAAATCACACCGTTTTTGTGTTTTTCGGTGTGATTTTCAATTGTCGAAAGCACAAGCAAACACAAGGTTTTTAACACCTGCTTGTTCTACAAAGGCGTAGCTCATTTTTTAACTCTTTTTATGCTATTTTCCGATAATTTGTTTTTTTAACCGATTTAGCGATCACAAGTTGGTTTTAGGGCTTTAAATTTTGCAATTTTTTGCGAATTTTAGCCATGTTCGCGATAGAAGCGATTTGTTCCTGTAAGATTTCTGATTCTTTACAGCTTTAAAGATTTATAATAAACAGAAGACTCTGCTATCTTGCCGCTGTTAACAAATTTTTGCGAATTTCTACTAATTTAGCAATTTTTACCGAATTTTTGCCATTCCTTTAAGTTTTACGGACTTTTAATCAATTTTATGGCTTGTTTGTAATATTAAAAATTTTCGCGAATTTTAGCTATTTTTGCAAAAATATTTTTTTATTTTCCGATATTTTGTTTTTTTTTTAGCCCATTTAGCGATTTCAAATAAGTTTTAGGGTTTGTTTACAAGTTTGCAATTTTTCGTGAATTCTAGCCATGTTCGCGGATAGAAGCGATTTTTCCTGTGATTCTTCACAGCTTTAACGATTTTTAATAAATATTAGACTTTGCTATCATGCCGCTGTTAGCAAATTAGCGATTTTTTATTCAACTAAAAAATAAGCCTGAAATTACAACAGAAGTCACAAATGCAAATTTTATTTTTGTACTGTGGTCGAATTTTCTTAATTTTAAATGATTTGTTGTAAATAAAACATCTTATTGCATAAAAAAATTAATAAACAACACATTCAATGTCTTATTAAGTTATTTACTATGACGGTCATCTTACAATAGTCGCAAAAATAACAAAGTGATTTTAAAAAGTTGTTTAATTTGCCCAGAACACCTTTCTTGTGGTTTCAAATCACTTTGATAAAATGTGATTTTCTGAACAGGCCTGTATAATAGGTATTAATATAAAACAACTAATAAACAAATCAGTGAAAATACATATTTTTGTAAAAAATATTATGGAAAATATTTTTGTGTTAACCCTCTAACTGCCGTTCATAACGGTAATTTTCGGCTTTATTCTAATAAATTGTAAAAAACCCCCTAAGAAGGGTGAGGGCGGAGATGATTTGTTTAAAGCAGACCATACACGAGTCAAATCAATTGTCAACTGAGTGGGTTGTTGTCCAAATCAAAGCGTATATGGCCTTGTCAGTTGATTAGTTTGACGGTTGTCGAGTTGGTTGAAGAAAATCAAATGATTTTGATTTTTTCAAGTTGACTACTAAGTCTTTCAATTCGATTGTACTGAATTGTGGGTGCTCAAGTCTCTTGATCAGCTGTCAAAATTTATGTAAAAAAAAATCTAAATTTGACAGTTGAATTAAAATCTTTCAATTCAGTTGAAGAAGTGTGTGGCCCAGTATCAATTCAGTTGAAAGACTCAGTTGACAACTGAATTGAACCGTGTATGGGGCGCATAACATATCATCACAAACAAAAATAAATAGCCAAACTCAAGAGTGAATAAAAATACGCCAATCGGATGGGCATACAGCACCTCATTTCATTCATTGAGCCTACAATGCACAGTGGGGAGGTAGACATATCATATATCAGAGTGCAGAGAATTGGATAAAAAAATAATAAATTTTTTGAATACAGAAAAGCTGCACAAAAAGGCCAAAAGGGTGAAACCTTAACCCCACACAAATAAAATTCCGCCTCTACACGAACCCCGTAGTTTTGCAAAAAGTTCGAAATTATTGTACAGTGCTACTAGTTGCATTTTTTTTCAAAGTCCTTTGAAAATATTTCTATTAAACGAATAGTGAATTTTATTATTAATAAGCTGTCTCGATGACGTGCTAAATTCCCAATATGTATTTTTTTAGAAAAGCTAAAAATATCAAATATGACTATAAAGTGAATAAGAATTTTAAACACTCAGGTTGTAACAATATCAAAGCTTCAACAAAGCCACAACAATAAACAGTGAATTTATCTTTTCTTACATTCCCCTACAATTTGCTGGTTTTTTCCAACTATAATTGTAGAATTGTAAAAAAAAAAACAAATAGCTTAATAAAGCAACTTGCCAGTTCAGTTTTTTTTTTGCCGGGCACATGCAAAGTAAATTTTATTATTTAATGAATTTTTTTATAACTGATTTGAGAAATAGATTTACAAATTTAAGAAATTTTTGTTTAATCTAATTGTATTTTACTATAAGACATGGATTTTTTGAGTGTAAGTGTTTATGGATAAACAATTCTCATGTTGATTATAGACAAATCAAATGAGTATATGTATGTAAGTGCTTTCGTGTGCTAAGTGATGTGTACAAACAAGGCTCCTTTAGGCCAAACATCCTTGAAAAACATTTGATGTTTTCATAAACATATCCCTAGTTAGAGACATGCAGCCACTTGTAGGCACTTGCACGCTTGGTATGTCGACAAATAGAATTAAATAAATAATGGTAACTATGCGTGATCCATTTCGAGGTTCCCTACTTTTTTAAAGAAAAAAAAAAAAAACACAGAAAATTCAAATTAAATGGGGAATGTTTATGATCATTTGAAAGAAGATTCTTTGGCATTTATTTTTTTGAAGATTATGTCTATCAAATGTTGGCCGTTGCTACGTCGCAGATGGTCCATCCGTTGAGTCCAATTTTCGATGACTCGTTCGAGCATTTCGACTGGTAACTGGCGAATGACACGCGTGATGTTTTCCTCCAAGGCCTGAATCGAAGCGGGTTTGTCGTCAAAAACTTTAGACTTTACATATGCCCACAGCAAAAAGTCTAACGGTGTGATATCACACGATCTTGGTGGCCAATCGACCAGCCCAAAACGTGAAATTATGTGCTTACCGAAGTGTTCTCTCAAAAAATCCATTGATTGATGCGATGTGTGGGAAGTGGCGCCGTCTTGCTGGAACCACGAGCTCCGAGATCACGAGCTTCAATTTCAGGCATCAAATAGTCGGTTATCATGGCACTATAACGGTCGCCATTGACGGTTACGTTCGCACCGACATCATTTTTAAAGATATATGGGCTGATGATTCCACCGGCCCACAAACCACACCAAACCGTTGTTTTTTCTGGATGAAGTGGCAGTTCTTGAATTTCTTCAGGTTGCTCTTCATCCCAAATGCGGCAATTTTGTTTGTTTATAAACCCATTGAGCCTGAAATGGAACTTTTCAAGAGCCCATAGAGCGAAGCGATGTCGCTTGGGAAGGTCGAGCGGCTTCAGTTGTTGCACAAGCTGTATTTTCTACGCTTTCAATTTAAGATCTCTACGTAAAATTAGCCAAGTCGAGTTGCTGCGAACGGCGCCGAATCGACTCTCCACGGTCTTCGTGTACACTCTCAGCTACGGCCGCTATATTTTCTTCACAGCGTGCTGGACGTGGTCTATTCGAATATTATCCAATAATGAATGCTGGGTCTCAAAATGGGTGATGGGGTTGCGAATAGTACGCTCAGTAGGCCGATAATGTTGACCA
Organism: Pollenia amentaria; assembly: GCA_943735925.1. Taxonomy (NCBI): domain Eukaryota; kingdom Metazoa; phylum Arthropoda; class Insecta; order Diptera; family Polleniidae; genus Pollenia; species Pollenia amentaria. The sequence goes on from OX031006.1 coordinate 98,224,796, forward strand.
TAAGTTGAGCGAAGTGCACGAAAAACATTCCTCACAGAACGTGAATTTTCGTAATAAAGATGAACGATTTGTAAACGTTGTTCAGTTGTAAGTCTTTCCGTTATGAAATGCCAAACAATACTTAACAAAAATAACATGACAGCATGACACGACTCACACGTGATCTGTAAAAAATGCTATTAAAAAAAGTATCACTACTTGAATCACCCATTTTAATGATTTTGTAATTAATGTTACGAAACTTATCATTATATTAACTTAACTTTCATAAGCATAATCTAACGGGACTTAGATTAATATGAGCACACAACAATGTGTACACTCATATAATTTGTAGTAAATATAACAATTTGTTTCGTTAGTACAATGATCTCGTCATCCACATAACGTAATTTATAATTTAAGGTTCAGAAACAAACAGCGAAAGAGAAAAAACAAGTGCAGATAATTCTCACTTTTTTCTCAATTGTTTATTTAAATACACAAAAATTTCCTAAATCATTGTTAAGGATCGAAGAATGTTAACAGAAAAATATTTAAAGAAATCTGGAAATAAAGAAAATTTATAAGAAATGGTTTAGTTAAAAAAATACCATGATAAACACTTGCTTAAAAAAATAATTATAAAATAATTTTTTGTATGTCAAAATTAAACTATGAAGTTCCCCTCAATTTTAAAAATTTTTTAAGCCAATAAATAGATTTTTTTATAAAGATTTACAATAAAATGGCGTAAGATTTATTTTAATATCATCATTTATATTTAAAGTTATAATTATCTTTTTTTCTCAGCGATATAGAAGAAGTAAAACCCACTTTTGGAATGTTCTGTGGCCATCATTGGAAGGGCGTTTTACCTCTGTTAGTACCTTTGATTTTGTTACCCAAACCTGTGAAGGAGCTGTAAGTAAACACTAACCCCGCCTAAACGAGATATTTGTTATAAAGACTATTCTTGAAACTCTTTGAAAACAATTTTGAACAAAATTTACAGCAGAAAGCTCTTAGACCCACTAAATTAATTTGTTTAATCTTCAAAAATCTTTTCTAGGTATATCGTTGCATGTATGTGATTATAATTTGCTGTCTTTATTGGATCAAAGAATGTATTCCACTGTATGTCACTTCGTTAATGCCTCTTTTTGCTCTGCCATTATTGGGAGTCTTGGTGAGGAAATTAAATTTTAATTAAAACTAAACCGAAACCGATTATCAGTCCAATTATGAACAAAAATTCCCCGGTAGTTTATTCCTTTTTCCCATTGTTAGAATTGAATTTAAATAGAGAATTTAGAAGAAGGTGAAGAAACTCCCGGGAAATTTTTATTCATAATTTAGTTGTTTATAAAAGAAGCGATTCAGAATAAAAAGCTTTCAATCAAAACGTATGACCCAGTTTGGAAAGATCTACAATTAATTTAACTGTCTGTTTTTAGAACACGAGCGCAAAACATATTCGTTTAACTTATATTTGAAGCAAAAACAACATTTTTACATTTGTTTCAAATGTAAGTTAAACAAACGAACTTTTCCCTCATGTTCTAAAAACAGGCAGTAAATATTAACCGCCTAAGTTATAAAAAACAAAACAGGTTAATAAAGGGTTTATGAAACGGATTTTCATACAAAATCCATTTCATAAACCCTTTATTAACCCGTTTTATTTTTTATAACTTAGGCCGTAAGCCAATAAGCAATTTGGAATTAAAGTAGAAACTAACATTAAACAAAATAAAAATAAACTAAGGCCTTAATTGTGTAAAACGAAACGCAATGCCAAAGAATTGCATTAAATGCAAAAACAGTGTCATAAATATTTTGTAATTTTGTTGTTGCTTTTACAGAAATTCACATTGCGTTTTAAAATTTAAAACGCTCCATTGCTCGTGGCGTTGAAAATTTAAAAACGGTACATGAATTTCTGTAGAAAGCAACAACAAAATTACAAAATATGTGACATTGTTTTTGCTTTTAGTGCAATTCTTTGGCGTTGCGTTGCGTTTTACAATATTAGGTTCTAAAACTAGAGCTGAACTAGAATTGAATTATAACTTAATTTAAACTCAAACTGAACTATAACTGAACCAGAACCAAACTAAAATAAGACTGAACTAAACTAGAAATGCACTACACAGAAAACATGTTTCATCAATTAAAGCATTAATCAAAAATACAATCAGTTTTAATTAAACATTTAATCAAGGGAATTAAACGTTTAATCAAGTGAATTAAGCGTTTAATCAAGTGAATTATACTTTTAATTAATACTATTAATTTGTTTACTGGTGGAAATTAAATTAATTTTTTAATTAATCGGGCATGTTCTGAAAATCACATGATTTCAAATCACGTGCTTTTAAAGTTACGCGTGTGATTTTGTGGTGTTTTGAAAAACATTTAGTTTTTAAGGTTCTTGGTATGCTTTCGGCAATTGAAAATCACACCAAAACATACAAAAACGGAACCCAAAAATATCAAACGTGTGATTTTAAAAGGCTCATGTGATTTTAAATCACGTGATTTGAATAAAAGTGATTTTCAGAACAGGCCTGAATATCACAATTTTTCTTTTTTTCTTTTTAGAATTAAACTAGAACTGGGGGGGTTTTTCGCGTATGTATTTTGATTAGAAACAAACAATTTACTGTTTGTGCTGTGTATAATGATTTGCGTTATCATTCGAAACGATTGTAGAATTGTATATATAAACAAATTGACAATTTGATAAAAAGGTTGGGTTGGTGAAAGGGAGGTACTGTTTTATAAAGCGATGTTTTTGTTGTCGATAAAGGATAAAAAAAAAATTCCGTTCATTTGAAACAAATACAATTTGTTCGAACTCGTTAATAATTTCTTTCGAATCGAAATACGCGGTACGCAGTTCTAGGTCAATTCTATAGTAGTGCAGTTCGTAGTAGAGAGTTTGGAAAAGTTTTTTTTTTCGAGAAAGTTTAAAAAACTTCCGTTTATTCAAAGCAAATTTTTCGAATTCGTAAATTATTTCTTACGAATCGAAACAGGCAGGAACCACCCTGAACTGAACTAAAATAAAATTGAACTAAAACGGGTATGTTTTCAATCAAATGCTATCAAATTACAAACTATACCAAATTTAAACTAACGATTACGAGTAAAACCGGACCACAAAAGAAGCTGGGATTTCAGTAAAAATACGTTTATAAAACCGACTTTCAATTACTGTACAAAAAAAAAAAGGTCTAAATCTTAAAATTAAATTACTTTTCCTCAACTACTTGGAAAAATTTATTCTCACACTCTATCAGGATTCGGAGACAACCTGTCAACAATATTTTAAAGATACTCTTGTCATGTTTTTGGGAGGCTTAATGGTGGCTTTGGCTGTGGAATATTGTAATCTACACAAAAGATTGGCCTTGAAAACTATACTTATGGTTGGGTGTAGTCCCAGGCGGTAAATATTATAAAATGGAATGTTAACTTTCATAACGTTTTACCCAAAACTTTATAGTTTACACTTTGGCTTAATTTGTGTTACTAGTATTATTTCGTTGTGGATTTCAAATTCCGCATCAACAGCCATGATGTGTCCTATTATTAAAGCAGTAATTAAGGAATTGGAAACGGTATTTAAGTTAAAAAACAAAAAAAAAAAAAAAAATTATATTTAAACATTCTTTTTGAATGATTTCAGAATAACGTTATTAATGTGTACATGGACGAAAGCTTTGAACCTGCTGTGGATGGCTTATGCCGCCACTACAGGCGGCTGTGGTACTCTTATAGGAACTGGCACAAATTTGACTTTGAAAGGGATATATGAGAAGTATTTAACAAATTCGCATTAAGGGAACATTAATTTAACTGTTTTGAATAAAAATGACATTTTAGTCGCTTTCCTGATGCCACCGACAAAATCGATTTTCCGACTTATGTTTTGGGCTTTATCTATGGTTGTCTTGGATACTTTATTACTTTATCTTTGCTTGAAAATAACCCACTTTGGATTGTTTCGTCCCAACAGCAAAGAGGGCTTAGAAGTAACCAAAGGCACTGGAGCATCGGATACTGTTAAAGCGGTGGTATTGCAAAAGTACGAGGAATTGGGTCCCATGTCTGTGCACGAGTGGCAAATTTTATGGTGGTTTGTGTGCATGGTTGTACTATTGTTTACCCGCGCTCCTGGTTTTATGCCCGGTTGGGGTGATTTCTTAAATGCAGTGTAAGAAAAAAAAGCGTTGAAGGGAGAATTGTTTTAACTTGATATCGTTTTCTTTATTTCTAGTTCCATAAAATCTTCCACTCCCCTTATGTTTTGCGTATTAGCCTTCTTTATGTTTCCGATGACTTGTTTTTGTTGCAGCCATTGTAAATCGGAAGGTAGGTTTGAAATGACAGCGAAAATTGTTTAGTTTTTTTGAGAACTGTATTGAAACTGTTCTGGAACTGAAATTAATTGGAAACTGAACTAGAATCAGAACTAGAAACTCAACTCTAAGATAAAAAAAAACTGCACCAGAAACAAAACTAGAAATAGTGAACAGGGAAGTGAACTAGAATCTGTTAGAGAATCTGAACTAGAACTCAGCTATATTTTATTGATTAGAATATCAACTGGAACTCAACAAAAACTTAACTTTAACGGAACAAGAACTTTTCTAGAATTAAAATTAAACTTAACATTAAAACTACTCTAGAACTGAACTTGGAGTAGAACTGAACTAAACTAAAATAGAAACTAGTAACAAAGTGAATTTAAAAAGTTGTTTACGTAGCTGAACGTTTTGAAATCACAAAATAATTTGCCCAGAACACCTTTCTTGTTGTTTCAAATCACTTTGATAAAAATTGATTTTCAGAACAGGCCTGTATAACTTGATTTAGTAACAGGAATAAGAGAAACAAACGAAATAAAATTACAATTACTCAAAACGCACATTGATAAAATAGCGGGAATATAATAACCATTACGATGAATAAATGTAAAATTTATGACATTTTTTCGTTGTATTAACGTAACATAGAGAAAATATCATTGTATTAATGAAACAATGTTTTTAAATAATTGAAAAGATTTCAATTCATTCATCACAAGTTATTCATCATTTGAACGAAATTAGCTCATTGCGTAAATGATACATTACATTTCAATAAAGAAAATGTACTTTGATTTTTAAAATTTATGGCATAGAATTAATGACAAAATTTCATTGTATTAATGACAGATTCGAACTTATTGAAACGAAATTCATTGCAGTAATTAAAAAAATCGTAACATTTACGAAGGTTTTATAGATATGTATATGTAAATATCAACTGATATTTTTCTAGCTTAACCGCCTATTTCCGATCTGCGAAAGAATTATTTACTTCGTACAAATACATTTAAAACAAAAACAAAGTTTTTAGAATGTGTTTTTGTTTTAAATGTAGTTGTTCGAAAGAAGGAATTCTTTCTCACATTGGAAATAGGTCATAATACTAGTTACTTTGTCTGCATACTTTCTAAAATTTAAACTTTTTTAATTCAGGACTATAAATAATAACATATATTATCATTTAAAATATTGAATGCAAAGATTTGAAGATTTCAAACTAAATAAGATTTTTTATAAGAAAACTTTTCTGATGTTTACGAGCTATTTGGTCCGATCTGTAAATTAATTTTAATAGCTATATAAAGTTTTAAATATTATAGAAAACAAATATTTAAATTATGCTAAGTTTGATTATCTTACGGTTTCAGAATTTTTAATAAATATTAATTTTGAAGAGTTTTTCAAAATCCTGCTTTAAATTTTAATAAAAAGAACATTGGTAACAAATTAAAAAATTGATTTCAAAAAAAAAGCTAAGACCGTACAAAAAATTATTTAGAAAAAATTTGACCAATATAGAAAAAATAAGAGTTTTCATGAAATCGCTTAAAACTGTCCTTTGTGCAAATGAACAAACTTGCGAGACTCTTTTCGTGAAGACCCTTTTTAATTTTTGTGTAATTTAAAACAATTATGCAATGTCAGTTTGTAAGAAACGTCAATACAAAAATAAATTAAAAAAATAAAAGTTGAACATTGTGATTAAAATGGGAAATTTGTTTTTAAAAATGCATAAGAAAGCCAAGACTAGTTTGCTTAAGTTATTGGAAGTATTTATTCTTAGTGACTTATAAATGATTAAATTTTTAGTTCAAAATTACGGTAAGCATTAAAGAAATATGTTTGTATAAATGCACCATTGAACAGTAAATTGCTCGCTTAATTTAAGAAGTTTGTGTAAATAAATTATCATACAATTTTAAAATGCATAGTTTGAACAGATTGCGATACTTTTAAGCGATATCATAATCATTAACAATTAAATTAAACAAATTACTATCAGGCCTGTTCTGAAAATCACGTGATTTAAAATCACATGTGCTTTTAAAATCACACGTGTGATTTGGTGGTGTTCTGTAAATCACACCGTTTTTGTGTTTTTCGGTGTGATTTTCAATTGTCGAAAGCACAAGCAAACACAAGGTTTTTAACACCTGCTTGTTCTACAAAGGCGTAGCTCATTTTTTAACTCTTTTTATGCTATTTTCCGATAATTTGTTTTTTTAACCGATTTAGCGATCACAAGTTGGTTTTAGGGCTTCTTTAAATTTTGCAATTTTTTGCGAATTTTAGCCATGTTCGCGATAGAAGCGATTTGTTCCTGTAAGATTTCTGATTCTTTACAGCTTTAAAGATTTATAATAAACAGAAGACTCTGCTATCTTGCCGCTGTTAACAAATTTTTGCGAATTTCTACTAATTTAGCAATTTTTACCGAATTTTTGCCATTCCTTTAAGTTTTACGGACTTTTAATCAATTTTATGGCTTGTTTGTAATATTAAAAATTTTCGCGAATTTTAGCTATTTTTGCAAAAATATTTTTTCGTGAATTCTAGCCATGTTCGCGGATAGAAGCGATTTTTCCTGTGATTCTTCACAGCTTTAACGATTTTTAATAAATATTAGACTTTGCTATCATGCCGCTGTTAGCAAATTAGCGATTTTTTATTCAACTAAAAAATAAGCCTGAAATTACAACAGAAGTCACAAATGCAAATTTTATTTTTGTACTGTGGTCGAATTTTCTTAATTTTAAATGATTTGTTGTAAATAAAACAACTTATTGCATAAAAAAATTAATAAACAACACATTCAATGTCTTATTAAGTTATTTACTATGACGGTCATCTTACAATAGTCGCAAAAATAACAAAGTGATTTTAAAAAGTTGTTTAATTTGCCCAGAACACCTTTCTTGTGGTTTCAAATCACTTTGATAAAATGTGATTTTCTGAACAGGCCTGTATAATAGGTATTAATATAAAACAACTAATAAACAAATCAGTGAAAATACATATTTTTGTAAAAAATATTATGGAAAATATTTTTGTGTTAACCCTCTAACTGCCGTTCATAACGGTAATTTTCGGCTTTATTCTAATAAATTGTAAAAAACCCCCTAAGAAGGGTGAGGGCGGAGATGATTTGTTTAAAGCAGACCATACACGATTCAATTCAATTGTCAACTGAGTGGGTTGTTGTCCAAATCAAAGCGTTTATGGCCTTGTCAGTTGATTAGTTTGACGGTTGTCGAGTTGGTTGAAGAAAAATCAAATGATTTTGATTTTTTCAAGTTGACTACTAAGTCTTTCAATTCGATTGTACTGAATTGTGGGTGCTCAAGTCTCTTGATCAGCTGTCAAAATTTATGTAAAAAAAAATCTAAATTTGACAGTTGAATTAAAATCTTTCAATTCAGTTGAAGAAGTGTGTGGCCCAGTATCAATTCAGTTGAAAGACTCAGTTGACAACTGAATTGAACCGTGTATGGGGCGCATAACATATCATCACAAACAAAAATAAATAGCCAAACTCAAGAGTGAATAAAAATACGCCAATCGGATGGGCATACAGCACCTCATTTCATTCATTGAGCCTACAATGCACAGTGGGGAGGTAGACATATCATATATCAGAGTGCAGAGAATTGGATAAAAAAATAATAAATTTTTTGAATACAGAAAAGCTGCACAAAAAGGCCAAAAGGGTGAAACCTTAACCCCACACAAATAAAATTCCGCCTCTACACGAACCCCGTAGTTTTGCAAAAAGTTCGAAATTATTGTACAGTGCTACTAGTTGCATTTTTTTTCAAAGTCCTTTGAAAATATTTCTATTAAACGAATAGTTAATTTTATTATTAATAAGCTGTCTCGATGACGTGCTAAATTCCCAATATGTATTTTTTTAGAAAAGCTAAAAATATTATACAAATATGACTATAAAGTGAATAAGAATTTTAAACACTCAGGTTGTAACAATATCAAAGCTTCAACAAAGCCACAACAATAAACAGTGAATTTATCTTTTCTTACATTCCCCTACAATTTGCTGGTTTTTTTCCAACTATAATTGTAGAATTGTAAAAAAAAAAAACAAATAGCTTAATAAAGCAACTTGCCAGTTCAGTTTTTTTTTTGCCGGGCACATGCAAAGTAAATTTTATTATTTAATGAATTTTTTTATAACTGATTTGAGAAATAGATTTACAAATTTAAGAAATTTTTGTTTAATCTAATTGTATTTTACTATAAGACATGGATTTTTTGAGTGTAAGTGTTTATGGATAAACAATTTTCATGTTGATTATAGACAAATCAAATGAGTATATGTATGTAAGTGCTTTCGTGTGCTAAGTGATGTGTACAAACAAGGCTCCTTTAGGCCAAACATCCTTGAAAAACATTTGATGTTTTCATAAACATATCCCTAGTTAGAGACATGCAGCCACTTTTAGGCACTTGCACACTTGGTATGTCGACTCTCCACGGTCTTCGTGTACACTCTCAGCTACGGCCGCTATATTTTCTTCACAGCGTGCTGGACGTGGTCTATTCGAATATTATCCAATAATGAATGCTGGGTCTCAAAATGGGTGATGGGGTTGCGAATAGTACGCTCAGTAGGCCGATAATGTTGACCATAAGTTGAGCGAAGTGCACGAAAAACATTCCTCACAGAACGTGAATTTTCGTAATAAAGATGAACGATTTGTAAACGTTGTTCAATTGTAAGTCTTTCCATTATGAAATGCCAAACAATACTTAACAAAAATAACATGACAGCATGACACGACTCACACGTGATCTGTAAAAAATGCTATTAAAAAAAGTATCACTACTTGAATCACCCATTTTAATGATTTTGTAATTAATGTTACGAAACTTATCATTATATTAACTTAACTTTCATAAGCATAATCTAACGGGACTTAGATTAATATGAGCACACAAAAATGTGTACACTCATATAATTTGTAGTAAATATAACAATTTTTTTCGTTAGTACAATGATCTCGTCATCCACATAACGTAATTTATAATTTAAGGTTCAGAAACAAACAGCGAAAGAGAAAAAACAAGTGCAGATAATTCTCACTTTTTTCTCAATTGTTTATTTAAATACACAAAAATTTCGGTAGATACTAGCAAAACGGAAAGAATGTTGATGAAGGTCGTTGGGGTGTGGATAATGAATTACATGCAATTTACTGCTTACTTCACCCACTGTCATTGAAAGAAGGGGTTATGAAATGTACCACTTTGATGGAACAAGAATGAAAAATTAAATTAAATTAACACCTAAATTTCTTTAGGTAATTTTTCTCATTGTTAAGGATCGAAGAATGTTAACAGGAAAATATTTAAAGAAATCTGGAAATAAAGAAAATTTATAAGAAATGGTTTAGTTAAAAAAATACCATGATAAACACTTGTTTAAAAAAATAATTATAAAATAATTTTTTTGTTTGTCAAAATTAAACTATGAAGTTCCCCTCAATTTTAAAAATTTTTTAAGCCAATAAATAGATTTTTTTATAAAGATTTACAATAAAATGGCGCAAGATTTATTTTAATATCATCATTTATATTTAAAGTTATAATTATCTTTTTTTCTCAGCGATATAGAAGAAGTAAAACCCACTTTTGGAATGTTCTGTGGCCATCATTGGAAGGGCGTTTTACCTCTGTTAGTACCTTTGAGTTTGTTACCCAAACCTGTGAAAGAGCTGTAAGTAAACACTAACCCCGCCTAAACGAGATATTTGTTATAAAGACTATTCTTGAAACTCTTTGAAAACAATTTTGAACAAAATTTACAGCAGAAAGCTCTTAGACCCACTAAATTAATTTGTTTAATCTTCAAAAATCTTTTCTAGGTATATCGTTGCATGTATGTGATTATAATTTGCTGTCTTTATTGGATCACAGAATGTATTCCACTGTATGTCACTTCGTTAATGCCTCTTTTTGCTCTGCCATTATTGGGAGTCTTGGTGAGGAAATTAAATTTTAATTAAAACTAAACCGAAACCGATTATCAGTTCAATTATGAACAAAAATTCCCCGGTAGTTAATTCCTTTTTCCCATTGTTAGAATTGAATTTAAATAGAGAATTTAGAAGAAGGTGAAGAAACTCCCGGGAAATTTTTATTCATAATTTGGTTGTTTATAAAAGAAGCGATTCAGAATAAAAAGCTTTCAATCAAAACGTATGACCCAGTTTGGAAAGATCTACAATTAATTTAACTGCCTGTTTTTAGAACACGAGCGCAAAACATATTCGTTTAACTTATATTTGAAGCAAAAACAACATTTTTACATTTGTTTCAAATGTAAGTTAAACAAACGAACTTTTCCCTCATGTTCTAAAAACAGGCAGTAAATATTAACCGCCTAAGTTATAAAAAACAAAACAGGTTAATAAAGGGTTTATGAAACGGATTTTCATACAAAAAGGGTTAATAAACCCTTTATTAACCCGTTTTATTTTTTATAACTTAGGCCGTAAGCCAATAAGCAATTTGGAATTAAAGTAGAAACTAACATTAAACAAAATAAAAATAAACTAAGGCCTTAATTGTGTAAAACGCAACGCAACGCCAAAGAATTACATTAAATGCAAAAACAGTGTCATAAATATTTTGTAATTTTGTTGTTGCTTTTACAGAAATTCACATTGCGTTTTAAAATTTAAAACGCTCCATTGCTCGTGGCGTTGAAAATTTAAAAACGGTACATGAATTTCTGTCGAAAGCAACAACAAAATTACAAAATATGTGACATTGTTTTTGCTTTTAGTGCAATTCTTTGGCGTTGCGTTGCGTTTTACAATATTAGGTTCTAAAACTAGAGCTGAACTAGAATTGAATTATAACTTAATTTAAACTCAAACTGAACTATAACTGAACCAGAACCAAACTAAAATAAGACTGAACTAAACTAGAAATGCACTACACAGAAAACATGTTTCATCAATTAAAGCATTAATCAAAAATACAATCAGTTTTAATTAAACATTTAATCAAGGGAATTAAACGTTTAATCAAGTGAATTAAGCGTTTAATCAAGTGAATTATACTTTTAATTAATAATATTAATTTGTTTACTGGTGGAAATTAAATTAATTTTTTAATTAATCGGGCATGTTCTGAAAATCACATGATTTCAAATCACGTGCTTTAAAAGTTACGCGTGTGATTTTGTGGTGTTTTGAAAAACATTTAGTTTTTAAGGTTCTTGGTATGCTTTCGGCAATTGAAAATCACACCAAAACATACAAAAACGGAACCCAAAAATATCAAACGTGTGATTTTAAAAGACTCATGTGATTTTAAATCACGTGATTTGAATAAAAGTGATTTTCAGAACAGACCTGAATATCACAATTTTTATTTTTTTCTTTGTAGAATTAAACTAGAACTGGGGGGGTTTTTCGCGTATGTATTTCGATTAGAAGCAAACAATTTACTGTTTGTGCTGTGTATAATGATTTGCGTTATCATTCGAAACGATTGTAGAATTGTATATATAAACAAATTGACAATTTGATAAAAAGTTTGGGTTGGTGAAAGGGAGGTACTGTTCTATAAAGCGATGTTTTTGTTGTCGATGAAGGATAAAAAAAAAATTCCGTTCATTTGAAACAAATACAATTTGTTCGAACTCGTTAATAATTTCTTTCGAATCGAAATACGCGGTACGCAGTTCTAGGTCAATTCTATAGTAGTGCAGTTCGTAGTAGAGAGTTGTTGTTTGGAAAAGTTTTTTTTTTCGAGAAAGTTTAAAAAACTTCCGTTTATTAAAAGCAAATTTTTCGAATTCGTAAATTATGGTGCGTTCGTAAATGCATCACTGCGCTGCATCAGAAAAGCAAACTTTTTTTAATGTCAATAAAGAAGCAATTATAATTTTTTTTATTGTGTGACTATTATTTTTGTGGAGTATTTGACAATTTTTTGGTCCACATCTACTTCATTCATATATATATAAACATTTGAAATCACTGATGCAGCGCAGTGATGCATTTACGAACGTACCCTTATTTGTTACGAATCGAAACAGGCAGGAACCACCCTGAACTGAACTAAAATAAAATTGAACTAAAACGGGTATGTTTTCAATCAAATGCTATCAAATTACAAACTATACCAAATTTAAACTAACGATAACGAGTAAAACCGGACCACAAAAGAAGCTGGGATTTCAGTAAAAATACGTTTATAAAACCGACTTTCAATTACTGTACAAAAAAAAAAGGTCTAAATCTTAAAATTAAATTACTTTTCCTCAACTACTTGGAAAAATTTATTCTCACACTCTATCAGGATTCGGAGACAACCTGTCAACAATATTTTAAAGATACTCTTGTCATGTTTTTGGGAGGCTTAATGATGGCTTTGGCTGTGGAATATTGTAATCTACACAAAAGATTGGCCTTGAAAACTATACTTATTGTTGGGTGTAGTCCCAGGCGGTAAATATTATAAAATGGAATGTTAACTTTCATAACGTTTTACCCAAAACTTTATAGTTTACACTTTGGCTTAATTTGTGTAACTAGTTTTATTTCGTTGTGGATTTCAAATTCCGCATCAACAGCCATGATGTGTCCTATTATTAAAGCAGTAATTAAGGAATTGGAAACGGTATTTAAGTTAAAAAACAAAAAAAAAATTATATTTAAACATTCTTTTTGAATGATTTCAGAATAACGTTATTAATGTGTACATGGACGAAAGCTTTGAACCTGCTGTGGATGGCTTATGCCGCCACTACAGGCGGCTGTGGTACTCTTATAGGAACTGGCACAAATTTGACTTTGAAAGGGATATATGAGAAGTATTTAACAAATTCGCATTAAGGGAACATTAATTTAACTGTTTTGAATAAAAATGACATTTTAGTCGCTTTCCTGATGCCACCGACAAAATCGATTTTCCGACTTATGTTTTGGGCTTTATCTATGGTTGTCTTGGATACTTTATTACTTTATCTTTGCTTGAAAATAACCCACTTTGGATTGTTTCGTCCCAACAGCAAAGAGGGCTTAGAAGTAACCAAAGGCACTGGAGCATCGGATACTGTTAAAGCGGTGGTATTGCAAAAGTACGAGGAATTGGGTCCCATGTCTGTGCACGAGTGGCAAATTTTATGGTGGTTTGTGTGCATGGTTGTACTATTGTTTACCCGCGCTCCTGGTTTTATGCCCGGTTGGGGTGATTTCTTAAATGCAGTGTAAGAAAAAAAAGCGTTGAAGGGAGAATTGTTTTAACTTGATATCGTTTTCTTTATTTCTAGTTCCATAAAATCTTCCACTCCCCTTATGTTTTGCGTATTAGCCTTGTTTATGTTTCCGATGACTTGTTTTTGTTGCAGCCATTGTAAATCGGAAGGTAGGTTTGAAATGACAGCGAAAATTGTTTAGTTTTTTTGAGAACTGTATTGAAACTGTTCTGGAACTGAAATTAATTGGAAACTGGACTAGAATCAGAACTAGAAACTCAACTCTAAGATAAAAAAAAAACTGCACCAGAAACAAAACTAGAAATAGTGAACAGGGAAGTGAACTAGAATCTGTTAGAGAATCTGAACTAGAACTCAGCTATATTTTATTGATTAGAATATCAACTGGAACTCAACAAAAACTTAACTTTAACGGAACAAGAACTTTTCTAGAATTAAAATTAAACTTAACATTAAAACTACTCTAGAACTGAACTTGGAGTAGAACTGAACTAAACTAAAATAGAAACTAGTAACAAAGTGAATTTAAAAAGTTGTTTACGTAGCTGAACGTTTTGAAATCACAAAATAATTTGCCCAGAACACCTTTCTTGTGGTTTCAAATCACTTTGATAAAAATTGATTTTCAGAAGAGGCCTGTATAACTTGATTTAGTAACAGGAATAAGAGAAACAAACGAAATAAAATTACAATTACTCAAAACGCACATTGAAAAAATAGCGGGAATATAATAACCATTACGATGCATAAATGTAAAATTTATGACATTTTTTCGTTGTATTAACGTAAAATAAGAAAAATATCATTGTATTAATGAAACAATGTTTTTAAATAATTGAAAAGATTTCATTTCATTCATGACAAGTTATACATCATTTGAACGAAATTAGTTCATTGCGTAAATGATACATTACATTTCAATAAAGAAAATGTACTTTGATTTTTAAAATTTATGGCATAGAATTAATGACAAAATTTCATTGTATTAATGACAGATTCGAACTTATTGAAACGAAATTCATTGCAGTAATTAAAAAAATCGTAACATTTACGAAGGTTTTATAGATATGTATATGTAAATATCAACTGATATTTTTCTAGCTTAACCGCCTATTTCCGATCTGCGAAAGAATTATTTACTTCGTACAAATACATTTAAAACAAAAACAAAGTTTTTAGAATGTGTTTTTGTTTTAAATGTAGTTGTTCGAAAGAAGGAATTCTTTCTCACATTGGAAATAGGTCATAATACTAGTTACTTTGTCTGCATACTTTCTAAAATTTAAACTTTTTTAATTCAGGACTATAAATAATAACATATATTATCATTTAAAATATTGAATGCAAAGATTTGAAGATTTCAAACTAAATAAGATTTTTTATAAGAAAACTTTTGTGATGTTTACGAGCTATTTGGTCCGATCTGTAAATTAATTTTAATAGCTATATAAAGTTTTAAATATTATAGAAAACAAATATTTAAATTATGCTAAGTTTGATTATCTTACGGTTTCAGAATTTTTAATAAATATTAATTTTGAAGAGTTTTTCAAAATCCTGCTTTAAATTTTAATAAAAAGAACATTGGTAACAAATTAAAAAATTGATTTCAAAAAAAAAGCTAAGACCGTACAAAAAATTATTTAGAAAAAATTTGACCAATATAGAAAAAATAAGAGTTTTCATGAAATCGCTTAAAACTGTCCTTTGTGCAAATGAACAAACTTGCGAGACTCTTTTCGTGAAGACCCTTTTTAATTTTTGTGTAATTTAAAACAATTATGCAATGTCAGTTTGTAAGAAACGTCAATACAAAAATAAATTAAAAAAATAAAAGTTGAACATTGTGATTAAAATGGGAAATTTGTTTTTAAAAATGCATAAGAAAGCCAAGACTAGTTTGCTTAAGTTATTGGAAGTATTTATTCTTAGTGACTTATAAATGATTAAATTTTTAGTTCAAAATTACGGTAAGCATTAAAGAAATATGTTTGTATAAATGCACCATTGAACAGTAAATTGCTCGCTTAATTTAAGAAGTTTGTGTAAATGAATTATCATACAATTTTAAAATGCACAGTTTGAACAGATTGCGATACTTTTAAGCGATATCATAATCATTAACAATTAAATTAAACAAATTACTATCAGGCCTGTTCTGAAAATCACGTGATTTAAAATCACAAGTGCTTTTAAAATTACACGTGTGATTTGGTGGTGTTCTGTAAATCACACCGTTTTTGTGTTTTTCGGTGTGATTTTCAATTGTCGAAAGCACAAGCAAACACAAGGTTTTTAACACCTGCTTGTTCTACAAAGGCGTAGCTCATTTTTTAACTCTTTTTATGCTATTTTCCGATAATTTGTTTTTTTAACCGATTTAGCGATCACAAGTTGGTTTTAGGGCTTCTTTAAATTTTGCAATTTTTTGCGAATTTTAGCCATGTTCGCGATAGAAGCGATTTGTTCCTGTAAGATTTCTGATTCTTTATAGCTTTAAAGATTTATAATAAACAGAAGACTCTGCTATCTTGCCGCTGTTAACAAATTTTTGCGAATTTCTACTAATTTAGCAATTTTTACCGAATTTTTGCCATTCCTTTAAGTTTTACGGACTTTTAATCAATTTTATGGCTTGTTTGTAATATTAAAAATTTTCGCGAATTTTAGCTATTTTTGCAAAAATATTTTTTTATTTTCCGATATTTTGTTTTTTTTTTAGCCCATTTAGCGATTTCAAATAAGTTTTAGGGTTTGTTTACAAGTTTGCAATTTTTCGTGAATTCTAGCCATGTTCGCGGATAGAAGCGATTTTTCCTGTGATTCTTCACAGCTTTAACGATTTTTAATAAATATTAGACTTTGCTATCATGCCGCTGTTAGCAAATTAGCGATTTTTTATTCAACTAAAAAATAAGCCTGAAATTACAACAGAAGTCACAAATGCAAATTTTATTTTTGTACTGTGGTCGAATTTTCTTAATTTTAAATGATTTGTTGTAAATAAAACAACTTATTGCATAAAAAAATTAATAAACAACACATTCAATGTCTTATTAAGTTATTTACTATGACGGTCATCTTACAATAGTCGCAAAAATAACAAAGTGATTTTAAAAAGTTGTTTAATTTGCCCAGAACACCTTTCTTGTGGTTTCAAATCACATCGATAAAATGTGATTTTCAGAACAGGCCTGTATAATAGGTATTAATATAAAACAACTAATAAACAAATCAGTGAAAATACATATTTTAAATTTTGTAATTTAACTAAGTTCGTAAAAAAATAACATGAAAAGAGATCTTAAAATTAGCAAAAATTACTAAAACGAAAATTAAAATAAATGTTTTCAATAATTAGTATGTCTTTTGGTTATTTTATTGAACTGTAAATGGTTTTTAATCCTAATTTCGATATTTTAATTAGGCTTAAGTTCATTGAATTTAATTTTCATTAAATTATTTTCATGAAGACAGGAATTTTACAACATGAAATAAATTAAAATTTATTGATAATTTTTCATTCTTGACTGAGCTGAGAGTTGAATCCAGATTTTCACGGACAGGTTGACCTGACTAGTTTCGATTGTAACCACACAATCTCTTCGGAGTGGTTTGCCGTTTTACTCACACCGCCATTGAAGACGGATGACGTCAATAGTCAAACATCAATCTTTAAACCAAATGGTATTTGACCTTGGTAGATCGAAATTTGCTTTGAATGAATGATTATCTATTCAATTGATTTACATGTTCTTCCTAACTTCTGTTTTTTCGTACTTTTTGTCAAGAATTCTTCTTGAAATCCAAAGTACATTTTTTTTTCATAAAAAATCTATTTTTAAAAAATCCTTAAGACTTAATTTTACAACTGGACAAAAAAAAAACGCTCAGAAGGGACAAAAATTATATAGACAAAATAAAATAAAAAAATTATTTTAAAATTAAATTATTTACAACTTAAAAATAAATAAAATTTTTATAAAAAATTATTAATATGATAATAACCCATATTTATATACCTACACTTCAACGTTATTTCATTTAAGGTCTCATACAAACCGGCTTTATGCATGTAGAGGATCAATTAGTTGATATTTCAACAAGTCGAATAATACCGGTAAGTTGCTTGCAAAGAAACTTTTATTAAATTTAAAAATAAAAGAAAAACAACAAACAATAGTTAACGAAAAAATACATAAAGCTTTACCCCATATGGGACCCATGACAGATTCGAACTTACTGAAACGAAATTCATTGCAGTAATTAAAAAAATCGTAACATTTACGAAGGTTTTATAGATATGTATATGTAAATATCAACTGATATTTTTCTAGCTTAATACTAGTTACTTTGTCTGCATACTTTCTAAAATTTAAACTTTTTTAATTCAGGACTATAAATAATAACATATATTATCATTTAAAATATTGAATGCAAAGATTTGAAGATTTCAAACTAAATAAGATTTTTTATAAGAAAACTTTTGTGATGTTTACGAGCTATTTGGTCCGATCTGTATATTAATTTTAATAGCTATCTAACGGAATTAAAGTTTTAAATATTATAGAAAACAAATATTTAAATTATGCTAAGTTTTATTCTCTTACGGTTTCAGAATTTTTAATAAATATTAATTTTGAAGAGTTTTTAAAAATCCTGCTTTAAATTTTAATAAAAAGAACATTGGTAACAAATTAAAAAATTGATTTCAAAAAAAAAAAGCTAAAACCGTACAAAAAATTATTTAGAAACAATTTGACCAATATAGAAAAAATAAGAGTTTTCATGAAATCACTTAAAACTGTCCTTTGTGCAAATGAACAAACTTGCGAGACTCTTTTCGTGAAGACCCTTTTTAATTTTTGTGTAATTTAAAACAATTATGCAATGTCAGTTTGTAAGAAACGTCAATACAAAAATAAATTAAAAAAATAAAAGTTGAACATTGTGATTAAAATGGGAAATTTGTTTTTAAAAATGCATAAGAAAGCCAAGACTAGTTTGCTTAAGTTATTGGAAGTATTTATTCTTAGTGACTTATAAATGATTAAATTTTTAGTTCAAAATTACGGTAAGCATTAAAGAAATCTGTTTGTATAAATGCACCATTGAACAGTAAATTGCTCGCTTAATTTAAGAAGTTTGTGTAAATGAATTATCATACAATTTTAAAATGCACAGTTTGAACAGATTGCGATACTTTTAAGCGATATCATAATCATTAACAATTAAATTAAACAAATTACTATCAGGCCTGTTCTGAAAATCACGTGATTTAAAATCACAAGTGCTTTTAAAATTACACGTGTGATTTGGTGGTGTTCTGTAAATCACACCGTTTTTGTGTTTTTCGGTGTGATTTTCAATTGTCGAAAGCACAAGCAAACACAAGGTTTTTAACACCTGCTTGTTCTACAAAGGCGTAGCTCATTTTTTAACTCTTTTTATGCTATTTTCCGATAATTTGTTTTTTTAACCGATTTAGCGATCACAAGTTGGTTTTAGGGCTTCTTTAAATTTTGCAATTTTTTGCGAACTTTAGCCATGTTTGCGATAGAAGCGATTTGTTCCTGTAAGATTTCTGATTCTTTACAGCTTTAAAGATTTATAATAAACAGAAGACTCTGCTATCTTGCCGCTGTTAACAAATTTTTGCGAATTTCTACTAATTTAGCAATTTTTACCGAATTTTTGCCATTCCTTTAAGTTTTACGGACTTTTAATCAATTTTATGGCTTGTTTGTAATATTAAAAATTTTCGCGAATTTTAGCTATTTTTGCAAAAATATTTTTTTATTTTCCGATATTTTGTTTTTTTTTTAGCCCATTTAGCGATTTCAAATAAGTTTTAGGGTTTGTTTACAAGTTTGCAATTTTTCGTGAATTCTAGCCATGTTCGCGGATAGAAGCGATTTTTCCTGTGATTCTTCACAGCTTTAACGATTTTTAATAAATATTAGACTTTGCTATCATGCCGCTGTTAGCAAATTAGCGATTTTTTATTCAACTAAAAACAAGCCTGAAATTACAACAGAAGTCACAAATGCAAATTTTATTTTTGTACTGTGGTCGAATTTTCTTAATTTTAAATGATTTGTTGTAAATAAAACAACTTATTGCATAAAAAAATTAATAAACAACACATTCAATGTCTTATTAAGTTATTTATTATGACGGTCATCTTACAATAGTCGCAAAAATAACAAAGTGATTTTAAAAAGTTGTTTACGTAGCTGAACGTTTGGAAATCACAAAATAATTTGCCCAAAACACCTTTCTTGTGGTTTCAAATCACTTTGATAAAATGTGATTTTCTGAACAGGCCTGTATAATAGGTATTAATATAAAACAACTAATAAACAAATCAGTGAAAATACATATTTTTGTAAAAAATATTATGGAAAATATTTTTGTGTTAACCCTCTAACTGCCGTTCATAACGGTAATTTTCGGCTTTATTCTAATAAATTGTAAAAAACCCCTTAAGAGGGTGAGGGCGGAGATGATTGGTTTAAAGCAGACCATACACGATTCAATTCAATTGTCAACTGAGTGGGATGTTGTCCAAAGCAAAGCGTGTATGGCCTTGTCAGTTGATTAGTTTGACGGTTGTCGAGTTGGTTGAAGAAAAATCAAAAGATTTTGATTTTTTCAAGTTGACTACTAAGTCTTTCAATTCGATTGTACTGTGGGTGCTCAAGTCTCTTGATCAGCTGTCAAAATTTATGTAAAAAAAAAAATCTAAATTTGACAGTTGAATTAAAATCTTTCAATTCAGTTGAAGAAGTGTGTGGCCCAGTATCAATTCAGTTGAAAGACTCAGTTGACAACTGAATTGAACCGTGTATGGGGCGCATAACATATCATCACAAACAAAAATAAATAGCCAAACTCAAGAGTGAATAAAAATACGCCAATCGGATGGGCATACAGCACCTCATTTCATTCATTGAGCCTACAATGCACAGTGGGGAGGTTGACATATCATATATCAGAGTGCAGAGAATTGGATATAAAAATAATAAATTTTTTGAATACAGAAAAGCTGCACAAAAAGGCCAAAAGGGTGAAACCTTAACCCCACACAAATAAAATTCCGCCTCTACACGAACCCCGTAGTTTTGCAAAAAGTTCGAAATTATTGTACAGTGCTACTAGTTGCATTTTTTTTCAAAGTCCTTTGAAAATATTTCTATTAAACGAATAGTTAATTTTATTATTAATAAGCTGTCTCGATGACGTGCTAAATTCCCAATATGTATTATACAAATATTATACAAATATGACTATAAAGTGAATAAGAATTTTAAACACTCAGGTTGTAACAATATCAAAGCTTCAACAAAGCCACAACAATAAACAGTGAATTTATCTTTTCTTACATTCCCCTACAATTTGCTGGTTTTTTTCCAACTATAATTGTAGAATTGTAAAAAAAAACAAATAGCTTAATAAAGCAACTTGCCAGTTCAGTTTTTTTTTTGCCGGGCACATGCAAAGTAAATTTTATTATTTAATGAATTTTTTTATAACTGATTTGAGAAATAGATTTACAAATTTAAGAAATTTTTGTTTAATCTAATTGTATTTTACTATAAGACATGGATTTTTTGAGTGTAAGTGTTTATGGATAAACAATTCTCATGTTGATTATAGACAAATCAAATGAGTATATGTATGTAAGTGCTTTCGTGTGCTAAGTGATGTGTACAAACAAGGCTCCTTTAGGCCAAACATCCTTGAAAAACATTTGATGTTTTCATAAACATATCCCTAGTTAGAGACATGCAGCCACTTTTAGGCACTTGCACACTTGGTATGTCGACTCTCCACGGTCTTCGTGTACACTCTCAGCTACGGCCGCTATATTTTCTTCACAGCGTGCTGGACGTGGTCTATTCGGTCGAATATTATCCAATAATGAATATTATCCAAAATGGGTGATGGGGTTGCGAATAGTACGCTCAGTATGCCGATTATGTTGACCATAAGTTGAGCGAAGTGCACGAAAAACATTCCTCACAGAACGTGAATTTTCGTAATAAAGATGAACGATTTGTAAACGTTGTTCAGTTGTAAGTCTTTCCATTATGAAATGCCAAACAATACTTAACAAAAATAACATGACAGCATGACACGACTCACACGTGATCTGTAAAAAATGCTATTAAAAAAAGTATCACTACTTGAATCACCCATTTTAATGATTTTGTAATTAATGTTACGAAACTTATCATTATATTAACTTAACTTTCATAAGCATAATCTAACGGGACTTAGATTAATATGAGCACACAAAAATGTGTACACTCATATAATTTGTAGTAAATATAACAATTTGTTTCGTTAGTACAATGATCTCGTCATCCACATAACGTAATTTATAATTTAAGGTTCAGAAACAAACAGCGAAAGAGAAAAAACAAGTGCAGATAATTCTCACTTTTTTCTCAATTGTTTATTTAAATACACAAAAATTTCGGTAGATACTAGCAAAACGGAAAGAATGTTGATGAAGGTCGTTGGGGTGTGGATAATGAATTACATGCAATTTACTGCTTACTTCACCCACTGTCATTGAAAGAAGGGGTTATGAAATGTACCACTTTGATGGAACAAGAATGAAAAATTAAATTAAATTAACACCTAAATTTCTTTAGGTAATTTTTCTCATTGTTAAGGATCGAAGAATGTTAACAGGAAAATATTTAAAGAAATCTGGAAATAAAGAAAATTTATAAGAAATGGTTTAGTTAAAAAAATACCATGATAAACACTTGTTTAAAAAAATAATTATAAAATAATTTTTTTGTTTGTCAAAATTAAACTATGAAGTTCCCCTCAATTTTAAAAATTTTATAAACCAATAAATAGATTTTTTTATAAAGATTTACAATAAAATGGCGTAAGATTTATTTTAATATCATCATTTATATTTAAAGTTATAATTATCTTTTTTTCTCAGCGATATAGAAGAAGTAAAACCCACTTTTGGAATGTTCTGTGGCCATCATTGGAAGGGCGTTTTACCTCTGTTAGTACCTTTGATTTTGTTACCCAAACCTGTGAAAGAGCTGTAAGTAAACACTAACCCCGCCTAAACGAGATATTTGTTATAAAGACTATTCTTGAAACTCTTTGAAAACAATTTTGAACAAAATTTACAGCAGAAAGCTCTTAGACCCACTAAATTAATTTGTTTAATCTTCAAAAATCTTTTCTAGGTATATCGTTGCATGTATGTGATTATAATTTGCTGTCTTTATTGGATCACAGAATGTATTCCACTGTATGTCACTTCGTTAATGCCTCTTTTTGCTCTGCCATTATTGGGAGTCTTGGTGAGGAAATTAAATTTTAATTAAAACTAAACCGAAACCGATTATCAGTCCAATTATGAACAAAAATTCCCCGGTAGTTAATTCCTTTTTCCCATTGTTAGAATTGAATTTAAATAGAGAATTTAGAAGAAGGTGAAGAAACTCCCGGGAAATTTTTATTCATAATTTAGTTGTTTATAAAAGAAGCGATTCAGAATAATAAGCTTTCAATCAAAACGTATGACCCAGTTTGGAAAGATCTACAATTAATTTAACTGCCTGTTTTTAGAACACGAGCACAAAACTTATTTGTTTAACTTATATTTGAAGCAAAAACAACATTTTTACATTTGTTTCAAATGTAAGTTAAACAAACGAACTTTTCCCTCATGTTCTAAAAACAGGCAGTAAATATTAACCGCCTAAGTTATAAAAAACAAAACAGGTTAATAAAGGGTTTATGAAACGGATTTTCATACAAAATCCATTTCATACAAAATCCATTTCATAAACCCTTTATTAACCCGTTTTATTTTTTATAACTTAGGCCGTAAGCCAATAAGCAATTTGGAATTAAAGTAGAAACTAACATTAAACAAAATAAAAATAAACTAAGGCCTAAATTGTGTAAAACGCAACGCAACGCCAAAGAATTGCATTAAATGCAAAAACGGTGTCATAAATATTTTGTAATTTTGTTGTTGCTTTTACAGAAATTCACATTGCGTTTTAAAATTTAAAACGCTCCATTGCTCGTGGCGTTGAAAATTTAAAAACGGTACATGAATTTCTGTAGAAAGCAGCAACAAAATTACAAAATATGTGACATTGTTTTTGCTTTTAGTGCAATTCTTTGGCGTTGCGTTGCGTTTTACAATATTAGGTTCTAAAACTAGAGCTGAACTAGAATTGAATTATAACTTAATTTAAACTCAAACTGAACTATAACTGAACCAGAACCAAACTAAAATAAGACTGAACTAAACTAGAAATGCACTACACAGAAAACATGTTTCACAATTAAAGCATTAATCAAAAATACAATCAGTTTTAATTAAACATTTAATCAAGGGAATTAAACGTTTAATCAAGTGAATTAAGCGTTTAATCAAGTGAATTATACTTTTAATTAATACTATTAATTTGTTTACTGGTGGAAATTAAATTAATTTTTTAATTAATCGGGCATGTTCTGAAAATCACATGATTTCAAATCACGTGCTTTAAAAGTTACGCGTGTGATTTTGTGGTGTTTTGAAAAACCTTTAGTTTTTAAGGTTCTTGGTATGCTTTCGGCAATTGAAAATCACACCAAAACATACAAAAACGGAACCCAAAAATATCAAACGTGTGATTTTAAAAGGCTCATGTGATTTTAAATCACGTGATTTGAATAAAAGTGATTTTCAGAACAGACCTGAATATCACAATTTTTATTTTTTTCTTTGTAGAATTAAACTAGAACTGGGGGGGTTTTTCGCGTATGTATTTCGATTAAAAGCAAACAATTTACTGTTTGTGCTGTGTATAATGATTTGCGTTATCATTCGAAACGATTGTAGAATTGTATATATAAACAAATTGACAATTTGATAAAAAGTTTGGGTTGGTGAAAGGGAGGTACTGTTCTATAAAGCGATGTTTTTGTTGTCGATGAAGGATAAAAAAAAATTCCGTTCATTTGAAACAAATACAATTTGTTCGAACTCGTTAATAATTTCTTTCGAATCGAAATACGCGGTACGCAGTTCTAGGTCAATTCTATAGTAGTGCAGTTCGTAGTAGAGAGCTGTTGTTTGGAAAAGTTTTTTTTTCGAGAAAGTTTAAAAAACTTCCGTTTATTCAAAGCAAATTTTTCGAATTCGTAAATTATTTCTTACGAATCGAAACAGGCAGGAACCACCCTGAACTGAACTAAAATAAAATTGAACTAAAACGGGTATGTTTTCAATCAAATGCTATCAAATTACAAACTATACCAAATTTAAACTAACGATTACGAGTAAAACCGGACCACAAAAGAAGCTGGGATTTCAGTAAAAATACGTTTATAAAACCGACTTTCAATTACTGTACAAAAAAAAAAAGGTCTAAATCTTAAAATTAAATTACTTTTCCTCAACTACTTGGAAAAATTTATTCTCACACTCTATCAGGATTCGGAGACAACCTGTCAACAATATTTTAAAGATACTCTTGTCATGGTTTTGGGAGGCTTAATGGTGGCTTTGGCTGTGGAATATTGTAATCTACACAAAAGATTGGCCTTGAAAACTATACTTATGGTTGGGTGTAGTCCCAGGCGGTAAATATTATAAAATGGAATGTTAACTTTCATAACGTTTTACCCAAAACTTTATAGTTTACACTTTGGCTTAATTTGTGTTACTAGTATTATTTCGTTGTGGATTTCAAATTCCGCATCAACAGCCATGATGTGTCCTATTATTAAAGCAGTAATTAAGGAATTGGAAACGGTATTTAAGTTAAAAAACAAAAAAAAAAAAAAATTATATTTAAACATTCTTTTTGAATGATTTCAGAATAACGTTATTAATGTGTACATGGACGAAAGCTTTGAACCTGCTGTGGATGGCTTATGCCGCCACTACAGGCGGCTGTGGTACTCTTATAGGAACTGGCACAAATTTGACTTTGAAAGGGATATATGAGAAGTATTTAACAAATTCGCATTAAGGGAACATTAATTTAACTGTTTTGAATAAAAATGACATTTTAGTCGCTTTCCTGATGCCACCGTTTTGGGCTTTATCTATGGTTGTCTTGGATACTTTATTACTTTATCTTTGCTTGAAAATAACCCACTTTGGATTGTTTCGTCCCAACAGCAAAGAGGGCTTAGAAGTAACCAAAGGCACTGGAGCATCGGATACTGTTAAAGCGGTGGTATTGCAAAAGTACGAGGAATTGGGTCCCATGTCTGTGCACGAGTGGCAAATTTTATGGTGGTTTGTGTGCATGGTTGTACTATTGTTTACCCGCGCTCCTGGTTTTATGCCCGGTTGGGGTGATTTCTTAAATGCAGTGTAAGAAAAAAAAGCGTTGAAGGGAGAATTGTTTTAACTTGATATGGTTTTCTTTATTTCTAGTTCCATAAAATCTTCCACTCCCCTTATGTTTTGCGTATTAGCCTTGTTTATGTTTCCGATGACTTGTTTTTGTTGCAGCCATTGTAAATCGGAAGGTAGGTTTGAAATGACATCGAAAATTGTTTAGTTTTTTTGAGAACTGTATTGAAACTGTTCTGGAACTGAAATTAATTGGAAACTGAACTAGAATCAGAACTAGAAACTCAACTCTAAGATAAAAAAAAACTGCACCAGAAACAAAACTAGAAATAGTGAACAGGGAAGTGAACTAGAATCTGTTAGAGAATCTGAACTAGAACTCAGCTATATTTTATTGATTAGAATATCAACTGGAACTCAACAAAAACTTAACTTTAACGGAACAAGAACTTTTCTAGAATTAAAATTAAACTTAACATTAAAACTACTCTAGAACTGAACTTGGAGTAGAACTGAACTAAACTAAAATAGAAACTAGTAACAAAGTGAATTTAAAAAGTTGTTTACGTAGCTGAACGTTTTGAAATCACAAAATAATTTGCCCAGAACACCTTTCTTGTGGTTTCAAATCACTTTGATAAAAATTGATTTTCAGAAGAGGCCTGTATAACTTGATTTAGTAACAGGAATAAGAGAAACAAACGAAATAAAATTACAATTACTCAAAACGCACATTGATAAAATAGCGGGAATATAATAACCATTACGATGAATAAATGTAAAATTTATGACATTTTTTCGTTGTATTAACGTAAAATAAGAAAAATATCATTGTATTAATGAAACAATGTTTTTAAATAATTGAAAAGATTTCATTTCATTCATCACAAGTTATACATCATTTGAACGAAATTAGTTCATTGCGTAAATGATACATTACATTTCAATAAAGAAAATGTACTTTGATTTTTAAAATTTATGGCATAGAATTAATGACAAAATTTCATTGTATTAATGACAGATTCGAACTTATTGAAACGAAATTCATTGCAGTAATTAAAAAAATCGTAACATTTACGAAGGTTTTATAGATATGTATATGCAAATATCAACTGATATTTTTCTAGCTTAACCGCCTATTTCCGATCTGCGAAAGAATTATTTACTTCGTACAAATACATTTAAAACAAAAACAAAGTTTTTAGAATGTGTTTTTGTTTTAAATGTAGTTGTTCGAAAGAAGGAATTCTTTCTCACATTGGAAATAGGTCATAATACTAGTTACTTTGTCTGCATACTTTCTAAAATTTAAACTTTTTTAATTCAGGACTATAAATAATAACATATATTATCATTTAAAATATTGTATGCAAAGATTTGAAGATTTCAAACTAAATAAGATTTTTTATAAGAAAACTTTTGTGATGTTTACGAGCTATTTGGTCCGATCTGTAAATTAATTTTAATAGCTATATAAAGTTTTAAATATTATAGAAAACAAATATTTAAATTATGCTAAGTTTGATTATCTTACGGTTTCAGAATTTTTAATAAATATTAATTTTGAAGAGTTTTTAAAAATCCTGCTTTAAATTTTAATAAAAAGAACATTGGTAACAAATTAAAAAATTGATTTCAAAAAAAAAGCTAAGACCGTACAAAAAATTATTTAGAAAAAATTTGACCAATATAGAAAAAATAAGAGTTTTCATGAAATCGCTTAAAACTGTCCTTTGTGCAAATGAACAAACTTGCGAGACTCTTTTCGTGAAGACCCTTTTTAATTTTTGTGTAATTTAAAACAATTATGCAATGTCAGTTTGTAGAAACGTCAATACAAAAATAAATTAAAAAATAAAAGTTGAACATTGTGATTAAAATGGGAAATTTGTTTTTAAAAATGCATAAGAAAGCCAAGACTAGTTTGCTTAAGTTATTGGAAGTATTTATTCTTAGTGACTTATAAATGATTAAATTTTTAGTTCAAAATTACGGTAAGCATTAAAGAAATCTGTTTCTATAAATGCACCATTGAACAGTAAATTGCTCGCTTAATTTAAGAAGTTTGTGTAAATGAATTATCATACAATTTTAAAATGCACAGTTTGAACAGATTGCGATACTTTTAAGCGATATCATAATCATTAACAATTAAATTAAACAAATTACTATCAGGCCTGTTCTGAAAATCACGTGATTTAAAATCACAAGTGCTTTTAAAATTACACGTGTGATTTGGTGGTGTTCTGTAAATCACACCGTTTTTGTGTTTTTCGGTGTGATTTTCAATTGTCGAAAGCACAAGCAAACACAAGGTTTTTAACACCTGCTTGTTCTACAAAGGCGTAGCTCATTTTTTAACTCTTTTTATGCTATTTTCCGATAATTTGTTTTTTTAACCGATTTAGCGATCACAAGTTGGTTTTAGGGCTTCTTTAAATTTTGCAATTTTTTGCGAATTTTAGCCATGTTCGCGATAGAAGCGATTTGTTCCTGTAAGATTTCTGATTCTTTACAGCTTTAAAGATTTATAATAAACAGAAGACTCTGCTATCCGCTGTTAACAAATTTTTGCGAATTTCTACTAATTTAGCAATTTTTACCGAATTTTTGCCATTCCTTTTAGTTTTACGGACTTTTAATCAATTTTATGGCTTGCTTGTAATATTAAAAATTTTCGCGAGTTTTAACTTTTTTTGCAAAAATATTTTTTTATTTTCCGATATTTTGTTTTTTTTTTAGCCCATTTATCGATTTCAAATAAGTTTTAGGGTTTGTTTACAAGTTTGCAATTTTTCGTGAATTCTAGCCATGTTCGCGGATAGAAGCGATTTTTCCTGTGATTCTTCACAGCTTTAACGATTTTTAATAAATATTAGACTTTGCTATAATGCCGCTGTTAGCAAATTAGCGATTTTTTATTCAACTAAAAAATAAGCCTGAAATTACAACAGAAGTCACAAATGCAAATTTTATTTTTGTACTGTGGTCGAATTTTCTTAATTTTAAATGATTTGTTGTAAATAAAACAACTTATTGCATAAAAAAATTAATAAACAACTCATTCAATGTCTTATTAAGTTATTTACTATGACGGTCATCTTACAATAGTCGCAAAAATAACAAAGTGATTTTAAAAAGTTGTTTAATTTGCCCAGAACACCTTTCTTGTGGTTTCAAATCACATCGATAAAATGTGATTTTCAGAACAGGCCTGTATAATAGGTATTAATATAAAACAACTAATAAACAAATCAGTGAAAATACATATTTTAAATTTTGTAATTTAACTAAGTTCGTAAAAAAATAACATGAAAAGAGATCTTAAAATTAGCAAAAATTACTAAAACGAAAATTAAAATAAATGTTTTCAATAATTAGTATGTCTTTTGGTTATTTTATTGAACTGTAAATGGTTTTTAATCCTAATTTCGATATTTTAATTAGGCTTAAGTTCATTGAATTTAATTTTCATTAAATTATTTTCATGAAGACAGGAATTTTACAACATGAAATAAATTAAAATTTATTGATAATTTTTCATTCTTGACTGAGCTGAGAGTTGAATCCAGATTTTCACGGACAGGTTGACCTGACTAGTTTCGATTGTAACCACACAATCTCTTCGGAGTGGTTTGCCGTTTTACTCACACCGCCATTGAAGACGGATGACGTCAATAGTCAAACATCAATCTTTAAACCAAATGGTATTTGACCTTGGTAGATCGAAATTTGCTTTGAATGAATGATTATCTATTCAATTGATTTACATGTTCTTCCTAACTTCTGTTTTTTCGTACTTTTTGTCAAGAATTCTTCTTGAAATCCAAAGTACATTTTTTTTCATAAAAAATCTATTTTTAAAAAATCCTTAAGACTTAATTTTACAACTGGACAAAAAAAAAACGCTCAGAAGGGACAAAAATTATATAGACAAAATAAAATAAAAAAATTATTTTAAAATTAAATTATTTACAACTTAAAAAAAAATAAAATTTTTATAAAAAATTATTAATATGATAATAACCCATATTTATATACCTACACTTCAACGTTATTTCATTTAAGGTCTCATACAAACCGGCTTTATGCATGTAGAGGATCAATTAGTTGATATTTCAACAAGTCGAATAATACCGGTAAGTTGCTTGCAAAGAAACTTTTATTAAATTTAAAAATAAAATAAAAGAAAAACAACAAACAATAGTTAACGAAAAAATACATAAAGCTTTACCCCATATGGGACCCACAATCCCCGGCTTAGGAGGCCGATGGCGTATCCTTGGGCCACTGGGGCAGTTAGCGCATCGATACACCATTTACACCCATTCGACTCCACACACTGCAAAAAAATATGATAACAAAAAAACCTCAACAAAAAGAATACAAACATCACTTTATCCCCTGCGTATTGTGCAATCATCATCTTCACTGTGCGATTTGCCGTTGGAGTATAGGGAGCTGTCAGCTTCTGTTGAATGCCGTAGTCGGATAGGAATTTGATAAATTATCTACTGGTAACCTGCGTTCCGTTGTCCGTTTCTAGATATTTTGGGGTTCCAAAACGGCTAACTATTCCTTCTTTGAGAGCCTTCTGCACTACCTCACTTGTAGCCTTTCTAGCTGGTACTAGTTCCGTCCATTTTGAGAATTTGTCGAAGAAAACTAACAACATTGTGTTACCATGTTTTGATCGTGGTAGTGGCCCTACAAAATCTGCGCAAGCAATTGCCCATGGTTCTTCTGGAATTTGTGTTAACAATCATTCCTGCGGGTTTTTGTTGACTGGCCTTGTATCGTTCATATGAACCGCAGCTCTTTACGTATTTCGCTACTTCTCTGAATAAGCCCGGCCAATAGTATCGGTTGCAAACACGTGCGATGGTCTTCCGTATTCCCATGTGCCCTGCCCCTGGTTGATCGTGATTTTCCTGTAGAACTTCCTGTCGGAGGTGCTTTGGCACACATAGCTTCCAAGGTGTGCAACCTTCGACCTCGTTCTGACTACGAATATGCCGATACAGATGGCCATTTTCTGGGTTCTCCTGCACTTCTTTGATCTTTCGCTCCAGCCAGGCAAACTTTCAGGATCCTATAGTGGTGGTACACAGTGTGTAATGGCTCCCGGGATAAAGTGTCTGCTACCACATTACTTTTTCCCCGTCGGTACTCTACCTCGAAAGAATATTGTTGCAGCTCCAGAGCCCATCGAGCTATCCTTCCTGTGGGGCCTTCTATGCTGTTAAGCCACTTTAGTGAAAGGTGGTCTGTGATTAGCTTAAAATTGTATCCTTCTAGATACGGCCTCATTTTCCGTATTCCCCACACAATTTCAGACACTCCATCTCTGTTGCGGAGTAGTTGCATTCGGCCTTGTTTAATTTCCGACTGGCATATTCAATCACTCGTTCTCCTCCGTTTATTTTTTGTGTTAGGACCGAGCCTAGCAAGAATTCACATCGTCAGTTTGTAGCATAAATTGTGGGCTTCTATCAGATGTTCCTTCAATTGTCAAACTTCTCTAGCTCATTTTCCAAAAATCTTTCTACTTGTTCTTCCTCAGTACCTTCGTCCTCCGATATTTCCGTAAGTCGTACCCTCTCGACGTTTGCCGCCATTTGATTTTTGCCAAGTTGAATTTCCTCCCCACCGCATTTCAGTGTCGTGCCCATCGCTGTCAGGAAATCCATTCCCAGAATTATATTATCCAGAATCTTGGGATTGGGATATCCAGAATCAATAAGTCAATTTGTAAGCAGTATTCGATCGTTTTTAGGCATGGTCGACCGCAGTCCCAACAAAATAATTTCTGCTCGTTTTTGCAATTCCTGGCAAGATGTCCATCTTGACCATATCGTCGGCAGGCAGTACTGGAATTAACTTGCCTTGGTCGATTTGAGGGTTCAGCGGCGTTCCTTATAGTGTTTTGATGAGGATTTACTCCCGGATCTCTCATCTGTGGGACCACTGGTCTAGGTTGATTTCGTACCTGTTCTGCCTCTACTCCTTCATAGTCTTCTGCTAGTCTTGATAATTCCTGTAGGGTAGAAAATCTCTTCGTTTTATATACATCCTGTATCCAGTTGATGTATTGTCGTATAGTCTCTCCAGTTTTTTGAGCGACTCACCCGGCTGCTGCTTCCTGGTCCGTATCGTGTCTTCTAATTTGTCGATGTACCCCGACGGCAAGAAAAATGCCTGGAAGTCGTGTCTGAAAGTATTCCATGATGTCCAGCGCCTATTGTTGTTGCGGTACCATGATAGTGCGAAGTCCCTTAGTAGCTCTGGCATAGTACGGGGAAGTTAATCTAAACGTATTTCATATACCTCTGCCAATTCCTTATCTCGTTCGATCCACGTGATCAAACTTAAAAGACCACTTCCGGATTTGTTTAATGGCCTGCAGATACTCCTCTGGTTCACTTTGCCGTTGCTCATTGAAGTGTGTCGGTGCTTGCTGCGGTGCAGGGTATGACAAAGTTTGTACTACAAGATTTGTCGTCATAATCACCCCTATTATGAAAGTCGACGTCAACATGAGTCGACGGCATCGGGACAGTAATTATATTTTCTGAGTCGTTATTGACAATAATCGATTACTATTGACAGTCACTTGATATTTTCTAGGGCGCTTTTAAGTCGACGTCGAGTAAAATTGTCTCTGTTTTAGTCGACAGGAAATTTTGCGACGACTCAAATAAAAGTTAAAGAAATTTTAAGTAGAATGTTACTATATTTATTAAGGCCGTGAAAATAAAAAAATGCAAATTTAAAAGAAGTTATGGGACAAATTAAACGCGAAAATTCGGAAAAGTTTGCTAAAATAGCGAAAATTCGCAAAAATTTTAAATATTTCAAACAAGCCATAAAATTAATTAAAAGTCCCTAAAACTAAATGGAATGTCAAAAATTCGGTAAAAATAGCAAAATTTGCATAAAGTCGCAAAAATTTGCTAATAGCTGCATGATAGCAAAGTCTTATATTTATTAATAATAGTTAAAACTATAAATAATCAGAAATATTTCAGTAAAAAATAGCTCTTATCACGAACCTGGCCAAAATTTGCGAAAAATTCATAATCGGAAACAAACTCTAAAATTAATTTGAAATCGCTTAATCGGTTAAAAGAAACAAAATGTCGGAAAATAGCATAAAAAGCTTTAACAAATTAACTTTCATGATGAAGAACAAAAATAATAGAAAAAAAATTGGAGATGGGATTTATTTTTATCAGATTTTCGATAACTTGTCGACGTCGACTCAACTTTCTTATAAAATACCAAATTAACGTCGAAGTGATGTAGTCGTCGACTTGATGTGAATATTTATTTATTTTTATATATATTTATTTTTATATTTATTTATTTTTATATTTATTATTTACTTATCTTCTTACTTATTAACTTACTTACTTACCCACTTACTTACTTATCCACTTAATTACTTACCCACTTACTTACTTAGCCACTTATCCACTTACTTACACACTTATTTACTTAACCACTTATCCACTTACTTACCTACTTACCCACTTACTTACTAACCCACTTACTTACCCACTTACTTACTTACCAACTTACTTAACCACTTATCCACTTACTTACCTACTTACCCACTTACTTACTTACTTACCAACTAACTTAACCACTTACTTACCCATTTAATTACCCACTTACCTACCCACTAAGCCACTTACTTACCCACTTATTTACTTACCCACTTACTTACTTACCCACTTACGTACTCACTTACCCACTAACTTACTTACCCACTTACTTATCCACTTACTTATCCACTTACTTACTTACCCACTTATCCACTTACACACTTATTTACTTAACCACTTATCCACTTACTTACCTACTTACCCACTTACTTACTAACTCACTTACTTACCCACTTACTTACTTACCAACTTACTTAACCACTTATCCACTTACTTACCTACTTACCCACTTAATTACTTACTTACCAACTAACTTAACCACTTACTTACCCATTTAATTACCCACTTACCTACCCACTAAGCCACTTACTTACCCACTTATTTACTTACCCACTTACTTACCCACTTACGTACTTACCCACTTACTTACTTACGCAATAAACTACCCACTTACTTACTAATACACTTACTTACTTACTCACTTACCCACTTACTTAACCACTTACTTACCGACTAACTTACCCACTTCCTTACTTACCCACTTATCCACTTATTTACTTACCCACTTACTTACTTAGCCACTTACCCACTTACGTACTCACTTACTTACTAACCCACTAACTTACTTACCCACTTATCCACTTACTTTCCCACTCATTTAGTTACCCATTTACTTACCCAATTACTTACTTACCCACTTACCTACTTACCCACTTACTTACTTACCCACTTACTTAGCCACTTACTTACACACTTACTTACCCACTTACTTATCCACTTACTTACTTACCCATTTAATTACCCACCTACTTACTTACCCAGTTACCCACTGACTTATTTATTTATTTATATATTTATTTATTTATTTATTTATTTATTTATTTATTTAATTATTATTACCCACTTACTTACTTACCCACTTACAAACTTACTTACCAAATTACTTACTTACTTACCCACTTACCTACATACCCACTAACCCACTTACTTACTTACCCACTTACGTACTTACTTTACCACTTACATACTTTCCCACTTACGCACCTACTTACTCCCACTTACCTACTTACCCACTTACCTACTTACTTACCCACTTACCCACTTACCTACTTACTTACCCACTTCCTTACGCACTTATTTACCCACTTACTTACCCACTTACGTACCCACTTATCCACTTACTTACCCACTAACTTACTTACCCATTTACTTATCCACTTACCCACTTACTTACTTACCCACTTACTTGCCCACTTACTTACCCACCAACCTAGCCACTTACTTATCCACTCACTTACTTACCCACTTACTTTCCCAGTTAACCACCGACTTAGTTGCCCACTTACCCACTTTCTTACTTACTTTCCCACTTACTTACCCACTTACTTTCTTACTCACTTTCCCACTTACTTACATACTTACTTACCAACTTACTTTCCCACTTACCCACTTACTTTCTTACTCACTTCCCCACTTACTTATTCACTTACCTACCCACTTAGCCACTTACTTACGCAGTTACCCACTGACTTAATTACCCACTTACATAGTTGCCCACTTACTTACTCACTGACCCACTTACTTACCAACGTTCTTATCCACTTACGTAGTTAGCCACTTAGCCACTTACTTACTTACCCACTTACTTAGTTACTCACTTACCCACTTACTTACTTTTCCACTTACCTACTTTCCCCCTTACTTACTTACCCACATAATCTCTTACTCACTTCCCACCTTACTTACCCACTTACTTACTAACCCACCTACTTAACCACTTACCCACTGACTTACTTACCCACTTACTTACTTACCCACTTACGTACTTACCCACTTAGCCACTTACTTACCCACTTACTTACGTTTTATTTTATTTGATTTTATTGTATTTTATTTTATTTTATTTTTATATATGCTTATTTTTATATTTATTTATTTTTATATATATTTATTTTTATATTTATTTATTTTTATATATATTTATTTATTTTTATATATATTTATTTATTTTTATATTTATTTATTTTTATATTTATTTATTTTTATATTAATTTATTTTTATATTTATTTATTTTTATATTTATTTATTTATTTATTTCTATATTTATTTATTTATTTATTTTTATATATATTTTATTATTTATTTTAATATTTATTTATTTTTATATTTATTTTTATATATATTTATTTTTATATTTATTTATTTTTATATTCATTTATTTTTATATATATTTTTTTATTTATTTTTATATATATTTATTTTTATATTTATTTATTTTTATATTTATTTATTTATTTATTTATTTCTATATTTATTTATTTATTTATTTTTATATATATTTTATTATTTATTTTAATATTTATTTATTTTTATATTTATTTATTTATTTATTTTTATATTTATTTTTATATATATTTATTTTTATATTTATTTATTTTTATATATATTTATTTATTTTTATATATATTTATTTATTTTTCTATATATTTATTTTTGTATATATTTATTTTTATATATATTTATTTATTTTTATATTTATTTATTTTTATATTTATTTATTTTTATATTTATTTTTTTTTATATATATCTATTTATTCTTATATTTATTTATTTTTATATTTATTTATTTTTATATTTATTTATTTTTATATTTATTTATTTATTTATTTCTATATTTATTTATTTATTTATTTTTATATATATGTTATTATTTATTAATTTTAATATATATTTATTTTTATATTTATTTATTTTTATATTCATTTATTTTTTTATTTTTATATATATTTATTTATTTATTTTTATATATATTTATTCTTATATTTATTTATTTTTATATTTATTTATTTTTATATTTATTTATTTTTATATTTATTTATTTCTATATTTATTTATTTATTTATTTTAATATATATTTAATTATTTATTTTAATATTTATTTATTTTTATATTAATTTATTTATTTATTTTTATATTTATTTTTATATATATTTATTTTTATATTTATTTATTTTTATATTCATTTATTTATTTATTTTTATATTTATTTAGTTTTACATTTATTTATTTTTATATTTATTTATTTTTATATGTATTTATTTATTTTTATATTTATTTATTTATTTATTTTTATATTTATTTATTTCTATATTTATTTATTTATTTATTTTAATATATATTTAATTATTTATTTTAATATTTATTTATTTTTATATTAATTTATTTATTTATTTTTATATTTATTTTTATATATATTTATTTTTATATTTATTTATTTTTATATTCATTTATTTATTTATTTTTATATTTATTTAGTTTTACATTTATTTATTTGTATATTTATTTATTATTACCCACTAACCTACCCACTTACTTACCCACTTACTTACTCAGTCACTTACCCACTTACTTATTGACCCACTTACTTACCCACTTACTTACTTATCTTCTTACTTATTAACTTACTTACTTACCCACTTACTTACTTATCCACTTCCTTACTTACCCACTTACTTACTTAGCCACTTACACACTTAGCCACTTACACACTTACTAACTTACCCACTTACGTACTCACTTACCCACTAACTTACCCACTTACTTATCCACTTACTTACTTACCCACTTATCCACTTACTTACACACTTATTTACTTAACCACTTATCCACTTACTTACTTACCTACTTACCCACTTACTTACCCACTTACTTACCAACTAACTTAACCATTTACTTACCCATTTAATTACCCACTTACTTACCTAGCCACTCAGCCACTTACTTACCCACTTATTTACTTACCCACTTACCTACTTATCCACTTACTTACCCACTTACTTACCCACTTACTTACCCACTTACTTACTTACGCAATAAATTACCCACTTACTTACAAATACACTTACTTACTTACTCACCCACTTACTTAACCACTTACTTACCCGCTTACTAACTTACCCACTTATCCACTTATTTTCTTACCCACTTACTTACTTAGCCACTTACCCACTTACCCACTTACCCACTTACGTACTCACTTACTAACCCACTAACTTACCCACTTACTTTCCCACTTATTTAGTTACCCATTTACTTACTCAATTACTTACTTACCCACTTATCTACTTACCCACTTACTTACTTACCCACTTACTTAGCCACTTACTTATCCACTTACTTACTTACCCATTTAATTATCCACTTACTTACTTACCCCCTTACTTACTTACCCAGTTACCCACTGACTTATTTATTTATTTATATATTTATTTTTTTATTTATTTATTATTACCCACTTACTTACTTACCCACTTACTTAGTTATCCACTTACTTATCCACTTACTTACCCACTTACTTAATTACCCACTTAATTACTTATCCACTTACCGACTTACTTACTCACTTACCAACTTACTTACCCACTTACTTACACACTTACTTACTCACTTACCCACTTCCTCTTTTACCCACTTACTTACTTATCCTCTTACCGACTTACAGTCTTACCCATTTACTTACCTACCCACTTACTTACCCACTAACTTACTTATCCACTTACTTACTTAGCCACTTACTTACTTAACCACTTACTGACCCACTTACCCACTTACTTACTTATCCACTTACCTACTTACTTTCTTACCATCTTACTTACTTACCCACTTACTTACCCACTTACTTACTTACTTACCCACTTACTTACCAACTTACTTACTTACTTACTTACTTACCCACTTCCTTACTTACCCACTTACAAACTTACCCACTTACTTACTAAGTCACTTACCCATTTAATTAGTTACTTACTTACCCACGTACTTACTTAGCCGCTTACTTTCCTACCTACTTACTTACCCACTTACTTACCTACTTACTTACCCCCTAACTTACTTACATAGCCACTTACCCACTTACTAACTTACCCACGTACTTATCCACTTACGTAGTTAGCCACTTACCCACTTACTTAGTTACTCACTTACCCACTTACTTACTTTTCCACTTACCTGCTTACCCCCTTACTTACTTACCCACATAATCTCTTACTCACTTCCCACCTTACTTACCCACTTACTTACTAACCCACTTACTTAACCACTTACCCACTGACTTACTTACCCACTTACGTACTTACCCACTTAGCCACTTACCCACTTACTTACGTTTTATTTTAGTTTATTTTATTGTATTTTATTTTATTTTTATATATGCTTATTTTTATATTAATTTATTTATATATATATTTAATTTTATATATATTTATTTATTTTTATATTTATTTATTTTTATATTTATTTATTTTTATATTTATTTATTTTTATATATATTTATTTATTTTTATATTTTTATATTTATTTATTTTTATATATATTTATTTATTTATTTCTATATTTATTTATTTTTATATATATTTTATTATTTATTTTAATATTTATTTATTTTTATATATATATATTTTTATATTTATTTTTATGTATATTTATTTTTATATTTATTTATTTTTATATTCATTTATTTTTATATATATTTATTTATTTATTTTTATATATATTTATTTTTATATTTATTTATTTTTATATTTATTTATTTTTATATTTATTTATTTATTTATTTCTATATTTATTTATTTATGTATTTTTATTATTTATTTTAATATTTATTTTTATATTTATTTTTATATATATTTATTTTTATATTTATTTATTTTTATATATATTTATTTATTTTTATATTTATTTATTTTTATATTTATTTATTTTTATATTTATTTATTTTTATATTTATTTATTTATTTATTTCTATATTTATTTATTTATTTATTTTTATATATATTTTATTTATTTTAATATTTATTTATTTTTATATTTATTTATTTTAATATATATTTATTTATTTATTTTTATATTAAATTTTATATATATTTATTTTTATATTTATTTATTTTTATATATATTTATTTATTTTTATATTTATTTATTTTTATATTTATTTATTTTTATATTTATTTATTTTTATATTTATTTATTTTTATATTTATTTATTTATTTATTTCTATATATATTTATTTATTTATTTTTATATATATTTTATTTATTTTAATATTTATTTTTTTTTATATTCATTTATTTTTTTATTTTTATATATATATATTTATTTATTTTTATATTTATTTAGTTCTACATTTATTTATTTTTATATTTATTTATTATTATATTTATTTATTTTTATATGTATTTATTTATTTATTTTTATATTTATTTATTTTTATATATATTTTATTATTTATTTTAATATTTATTTATTTATTTATTTTTATATTTATTTTTATATATATTTATTTTTATATTTATTTATTTTTATATTTATTTATTTTTATATTTATTTATTTTTATATATATTTATTTATTTATTTCTATATTTATTTATTTTTATATATATTTTATTATTTATTTTAATATTTATTTATTTTTATATATATATATATTTTTATATTTATTTTTATATATATTTATTTTTATATTTATTTATTTTTATATTCATTTATTTTTATATATATTTATTTATTTATTTTTATATATATTTATTTTAATATTTATTTATTTTTATATTTATTTATTTTTATATTTATTTATTTATTTATTTCTATATTTATTTATTTATGTATTTTTATTATTTATTTTAATATTTATTTTTATATTTATTTTTATATATATTTATTTTTATATTTATTTATTTTTATATATATTTATTTATTTTTATACTTATCTATTTTTATATTCATTTATTTTTATATATATTTATTTATTTATTTTTATATATATTTATTTTTATATTTATTTATTTTTATATTCATTTATTTTTATATTAATTTATTTTTATATTTATTTATTTATTTCTATATTTATTTATTTATTTTTATATATATTTAATTATTTATTTTAATATTTATTTATTTTTATATATATTTATTTTTATATATATTTATTTTTATATTTATTTATTTTTATATTTATTTATTTTTATATTTATTTATTTTTATATTTATTTATTTTCATATTTATTTATTTTTATATTTATTTATTTTTATATTTATTAATTTATTTATTTCTATATTTATTTATTTATTTTTATATATATTTATTTTTATATTTATTTATTTTTATATTTATTTATTTTTATATTTATTTATTTTTATATTTATTTATTTATTTCTATATTTATTTATTTTTTTATTTATTTTTATATATATTTAATTATTTATTTTAATATTTATTTATTTTTATATATATTTATTTTTATATTTATTTTTATATATATTTATTTTTATATATATTTATTTTTATATTTATTTATTTTTATATTTATTTATTTTTATATTTATTTATTTTTATATTTATTTATTTTTATATTTATTTATTTTTATATTTATTTATTTTCATATTTATTTATTTTA
This sequence comes from Pollenia amentaria, assembly GCA_943735925.1. Taxonomy (NCBI): domain Eukaryota; kingdom Metazoa; phylum Arthropoda; class Insecta; order Diptera; family Polleniidae; genus Pollenia; species Pollenia amentaria. The sequence goes on from OX031006.1 coordinate 98,265,875, forward strand.
ATATTTATTTATTTTTATATTTATTTATTTATTTATTTCTATATTTATTTATTTATTTATTTTTATATATATTTTATTATTTATTTATTTTTATATTTATTTATTTATTTATTTTTATATTTATTTTTATATATATTTATTTTTATATATATTTATTTTTATATTTATTTATTTTTATATTCATTTATTTTTTTATTTTTATATATATTTATTTTTATATTTATTTATTTTTATATTTATTTATTTTTATAATTATTTATTTTTATATTTATTTATTTATTTATTTCTATATTTATTTATTTTTATATATATTTAATTATTTATTTTAATATTTATTTATTTTTATATATATTTATTTTTATATATATTTATTTTTATATTTATTTATTTTTATATATATTTATTTATTTTTATATATATTTATTTTTATATTTATTTATTTTTATATATATTTATTTTTATATTTATTTATTTTTATATTTATTTATTTATTTATTTCTGTATTTATTTATTTATTTATTTATTTATTTTATATATATTTTATTATTTATTTTAATATTTATTTATGTTTATATTTATTTATATATTTATTTTTATATTTATTTTTATATGTATTTATTTTTATATTTATTTATTTTTATGTATATTTATTTATTTTTATATTTATTTTACTTACATGGCCACTTACCTACGCACTTACTTACCCACTTTCTTACTTAGACATTTACCGACTTACATACCCACTTACTTAGCCACTTACCCACTTAATTACTTACTTACCCACTTACCCACTTCCTTACTTACCCACTTACATACTTACCCACTTGCCCACTTATTTACCCACTTACTTACTCACTTACTTACTCACTTACTTAGTTTCCCACTTACTAACCCACATACTCACTTACCCACTTCCTTACTTACCCTTTTACCCACATCCTTACTTACCCACTTACATACTTACTCACTTACCTATTTACTTACTCACCTACCCATTTACTTACTTACCTATTTACTTACCCACATACTTAGCCACTTACTTACTTAACCACTTACCGACTTACTTACTTACCCACTAACTTACTTACCCACTTAATTACTTACCCACTTACCCACTTGCTTAGTTACCCACTTTCTTACTTACACACTTACCGACTTACTTACTTAGCCACTTACCCACTTACTTACCCACTTACATACCCACTTACTTACTTACCTACCCACTTACTTACAAACCCACTTACTTTCCGACTTACTCACTTACTTACCCATTTACTTAATTACCCACTTGCTTATCCACTTACCCACTTTCTTACTTACTTACCCACTAACTTACTTACCCACTTATCTACTTACTTACCCATTTACCCACTAACTTAACCACTTACCCACTTACTTACCCACTTACTTACTCACTTACCAATTTACTTACTTACCCATTTACATACCCACTTACTTACTTACTTACTCACACCTTACACTCTTACTTAGCCACTTACCGACTTACTTACCCACTTACTTACTCACTACGCCACTTACGTAATTACTCACTTACCCACTTATCCACTTACTTATTCACTTACTTACTTTTCCAATTACCCACTTACTTTCCCACTTACACACTTACTTTCCCACTTACCCACTTACTTACCCACTTACTTACTTACCCACTTACTTACCCAGCTACCTACTTACTTATCCACGTACTTACTCACCCACTTACTTATTTACGCACTTATCCACTTATTTACCCACTTACTTATCCACTTACCCACTTACTTACTTACCCACTTACTTGCTTAAGCACTTACTTACCCCTTTCTTACTTACCCACTTACTTACTAACTTACCCACTTACTTACTAACTTACCCACTTACTTACTTAGCCACTTACCGACTTACTTACCCACTTACTTACTCACTTAGCCACTTACTTACTTACTCACTTAGCCACTTACTTACTTACCCACTTACCCACTTACGTACTCACTTACTTACCCACTAACTTACTTACCCTCTTACTTACTTACCCACTTACCCACTTATTTACTTACCCACTTACTTACTTACCCACTTACTTACCTCTTTACCCACTTACCCACTTACTTACTTACCCAGTTACCTACTTACTTAACCACTTACTTACCCACTTACTTAATTATTAACTAACTTACCCAATTACTTATCCACTTACCCACTTATTTACTTAGCCACTTACTTACTTTGCCAGTTACCCACTTACTTACTTACCCATTTACTTTCTCATTTACTTTCCCTTTTAATTGCCCACTTACTTACCCACATACTTAGCCTTTTACGTAGTTACCCACTTACGTAGTTACCCATTTACGTAGTTACCCACTTACGTAGTTACCCACTTACGTACTTACCCACTTACGTACTTAGCCACTTACTTACTTAACCACTGACCCCCTTACTTAATTACCCACTTACTTATCCACTTACTTTCTTACTTACCCACTTACTTACCCACTTACTTACCCACTTACTTACCCTCTTACCTACTTACCCACTTACATTTTTACCCACTTACTTACTTACCCACTTACTTAATTATCCACTTACCAACCCACTTGCTTACTAACCCACTTACTTAGTTAACCATTTACTTACCCACTTACTTACTTGCCGACTAACTTACTTACCCCCTTACTTACTTACATAGCCACTTACCCACTTACTAACTTACCCACTTACTTTCCCACTTAGTTGCCCACTTACTTATCCGCTTACATACTTAACCACTTACTTACCCACTTACTTACTTACCCACTTACTCACTTACTTACTTACTTACTCACTTAGCCACTTACCGACTTACTTACCCACTTACTTACTCACTTAGCCTCTTACATAATTACTCACTTACCCACTTATCCACTTACTTACCCACTTACTTATTCACTTACTTACTTTTCCAATTACCCACTTACTTACTTTCCCACTTACACACTTACTTACTTTACCACTTACCCACTTACTTACCCACTTACTTACTTACCCACTTACTTACCCAGCTACCTACTTATCCACTACCGACTTACTTACTTTGCCAGTTACCCACTGACTTACCCACTGACTTACCCACTTACTTACCCACTTACTTACCCCCTTACTTACCCACTTACTTACTTACTCACTTACTTACTTACCCACTTACTTACTTACCCACTTACTTACTTACCCACTTACTTACCCACTTACTTACTTACCCACTTACCAACCCACTTACCTACCCACTTACCTACCCACTTGCTTACTTACCCACTTACTTAGTTAACCATTTACTTACCCAGCTACTTACTTGCCGACTGACTTACCAACTTAATTACCCCCCTCCTTACCCACTTACTTACTTCGTTACCCACTTACTTACTAAGCCACTTACCCACTTACTTAGTTACTTACCCACTTACTTACTTCTCTCTTACTTACTTATCCACTTATTTAGTTGCCCACTTACCCACTTACCTACTTACTTACTTACTTACTTACCCACTTACTTACCCACTTACTTACTTACCCACTTACTTACCCACTTACTTACTTACTTAGCCACTTACTTACTTACCCACTTCCTTACTTACCCACTTCCTTACTTACCCACTTACAAACTTAACCACTTACTTACTTACCCACTTACTTAGTTAACCACTTACTTAGCCACTTACTTACCCACTTACTGACTTAGCCACTTACCCACTTCCTTACTTACCCACTTACTTACTTACCCACTTACTTACCAACTTACTTACTTATCCTCCTACCTATTTAGTTGCCCAATTACCCACTTACTTACTTACCCATTTACCTACTTACTTACTTACCCACTTACTTGCCCACTTACTTACTTACCCACTTACTTACTTAATTACCCACTTACTTACCAACTTACTTACTTACCCACTTCCTTACTTACCCACTTCCTTACTTACCCACTTACAAACTTACCCACTTACTTAGTTACCCACTTACTTAGTTATCCACTTACTTATCCACTTACTTACTTACCCACTTACTTAATTACCCACTTAATTACTTAGCCACTTACCGACTTACTTACCCACTTACCCACTTACTTACCCACTTACTTACCCACTTACTTACCCACTTACTTACACACTTACTCACTTACCCACTTACTTACTTATCCTCTTACCGACTTACGTACAGTCTTACCCATTTACTTACCTACCCACTTACTTACCCACTAACTTACTTACCCACTTACTTACTTAGCCACTTACTTACTTAACCACTTACTGACCCACTTACCCACTTACTTACTTATCCACTTACCTACTTACTTTCTTACCATCTTACTTACTTACCCACTTACTTACCAACTTACTTACTTACTTACTTACCCACTTCCTTACTTACCCACTTAGCCATTTACAAACTTACCCACTTACTTATTTAGTTGCCCAATTACCCACTTACTTACTTACCCATTTACCTACTTACTTACTTACCCACTTACTTACTTAATTACCCACTTACTAACCAACTTACTTACTTACTTACCCACTTCCTTACTTACCCACTTACAAACTTACCCACTTACTTACTTACCCACTTACTTAGTTACCCACTTACTTAGTTATCCACTTACCGACTTACTTACCCACTTACTTACACACTTACTTACTCACTTACCGACTTACTCTTTTACCCACTTACTTACTTATCCTCTTACCGACTTACTTACAGTCTTACCCATTTACTTACCTACCCACTTACTTACCCACTAACTTACTTACCCACTTACTTACTTAGCCACTTACTTACTTAACCACTTACTGACCCACTTACCCACTTACTTACTTACCCACTTACCTACTTACTTTCTTACCATCTTACTTACTTACCCACTTACTTACCAACTTACTTAGCCACTTACTTACCCACTTCCTTACTTACCCACTTACAAACTTACCCACTTACTTACTAAGCCACTTACCCACTTACTTAGTTACTTACTTACCCACTTACTTACCCACTTACTTACTTACCCACTTACTTACCCAGCTACCTACTTACTTATCCACGTACTTACTCACCCACTTACTTATTTACGCACTTATCCACTTATTTACCCACTTACTTATCCACTTACCCACTTACTTACTTACCCACTTACTTGCTTACGCACTTACTTACCCCTTTCTTACTTACCCACTTACTTACTAACTTACCCACTTACTTACTAACTTACCCACTTACTTACTTAGCCACTTACCGACTTACTTACCCACTTACTTACTCACTTAGCCACTTACTTACTTACTCACTTAGCCACTTACTTACTTACCCACTTACCCACTTACGTACTCACTTACTTACCCACTAACTTACTTACCCTCTTACTTACTTACCCACTTACCCACTTATTTACTTACCCACTTACTTACTTACCCACTTACTTACCTCTTTACCCACTTACCCACTTACTTACTTACCCAGTTACCTACTTACTTAACCACTTACTTACCCACTTACTTAATTATTAACTAACTTACCCAATTACTTATCCACTTACCCACTTATTAACTTATCCACTTACTTACTTTGCCAGTTACCCACTTACTTACTTACCCATTTACTTTCTCATTTACTTTCCCTTTTAATTGCCCACTTACTTACCCACATACTTAGCCTTTTACGTAGTTACCCACTTACGTAGTTACCCATTTACGTAGTTACCCACTTACGTAGTTACCCACTTACGTACTTACCCACTTACGTACTTAGCCACTTACTTACTTAACCACTGACCCCCTTACTTAATTACCCACTTACTTATCCACTTACTTTCTTACTTACCCACTTACTTACCCACTTACTTACCCTCTTACCTACTTACCCACTTACATTTTTACCCACTTACTTACTTACCCACTTACTTAATTATCCACTTACCAACCCACTTGCTTACTAACCCACTTACTTAGTTAACCATTTACTTACCCACTTACTTACTTGCCGACTAACTTACTTACCCACTTACTTACCCCCTTACTTACTTACATAGCCACTTACCCACTTACTAACTTACCCACTTACTTTCCCACTTAGTTGCCCACTTACTTATCCGCTTACATACTTAACCACTTACTTACCCACTTACTTACTTACCCACTTACCCACTTACTCACTTACTTACTCACTTAGCCACTTACCGACTTACTTACCCACTTACTTACTCACTTAGCCTCTTACATAATTACTCACTTACCCACTTATCCACTTACTTACCCACTTACTTATTCACTTACTTACTTTTCCAATTACCCACTTACTTACTTTCCCACTTACACACTTACTTACTTTACCACTTACCCACTTACTTACCCACTTACTTACTTACCCACTTACTTACCCACTTACTTACCCAGCTACCTACTTATCCACTACCGACTTACTTACTTTGCCAGTTACCCACTGACTTACCCACTGACTTACCCACTTACTTACCCACTTACTTACCCCCTTACTTACCCACTTACTTACTTACTCACTTACTTACTTACCCACTTACTTACTTACCCACTTACTTACTTACCCACTTACTTACCCACTTACTTACTTACCCACTTACCAACCCACTTACCTACCCACTTACCTACCCACTTGCTTACTTACCCACTTACTTAGTTAACCATTTACTTACCCAGCTACTTACTTGCCGACTGACTTACCAACTTAATTACCCCCCTCCTTACCCACTTACTTACTTCGTTACCCACTTACTTACTAAGCCACTTACCCACTTACTTAGTTACTTACCCACTTACTTACTTCTCTCTTACTTACTTATCCACTTATTTAGTTGCCCACTTACCCACTTACCTACTTACTTACTTACTTACTTACCCACTTACTTAGCCACTTACTTACTTACCCACTTACTTACCCACTTACTTACTTACTTAGCCACTTACTTACTTACCCACTTCCTTACTTACCCACTTCCTTACTACCCACTTACAAACTTACCCACTTACTTACTTACCCACTTACTTAGTTAACCACTTACTTAGCCACTTACTTACCCACTTACTGACTTAGCCACTTACCCACTTCCTTACTTACCCACTTACTTACTTACCCACTTACTTACCAACTTACTTACTTATCCTCTTACCTATTTAGTTGCCCAATTACCCACTTACTTACTTACCCATTTACCTACTTACTTACTTACCCACTTACTTGCCCACTTACTTACTTACCCACTTACTTACTTAATTACCCACTTACTTACCAACTTACTTACTTACCCACTTCCTTACTTACCCACTTCCTTACTTACCCACTTACAAACTTACCCACTTACTTAGTTACCCACTTACTTAGTTATCCACTTACTTATCCACTTACTTACTTACCCACTTACTTAATTACCCACTTAATTACTTAGCCACTTACCGACTTACTTACCCACTTACTTACCCACTTACTTACCCACTTACTTACCCACTTACTTACTTATCCTCTTACCGACTTACGTACAGTCTTACCCATTTACTTACCTACCCACTTACTTACCCACTAACTTACTTACCCACTTACTTACTTAGCCACTTACTTACTTAACCACTTACTGACCCACTTACCCACTTACTTACTTATCCACTTACCTACTTACTTTCTTACCATCTTACTTACTTACCCACTTACTTACCAACTTACTTACTTACTTACTTACCCACTTCCTTACTTACCCACTTAGCCACTTACAAACTTACCCACTTACTTATTTAGTTGCCCAATTACCCACTTACTTACTTACCCATTTACCTACTTACTTACTTACCCACTTACTTACTTAATTACCCACTTACTAACCAGCTTACTTACTTACTTACCCACTTCCTTACTTACCCACTTACAAACTTACCCACTTACTTACTTACCCACTTACTTAGTTACCCACTTACTTAGTTATCCACTTACCGACTTACTTACCCACTTACTTACCCACTTACTTACACACTTACTTACTCACTTACCGACTTACTCTTTTACCCACTTACTTACTTATCCTCTTACCGACTTACTTACAGTCTTACCCATTTACTTACCTACCCACTTACTTACCCACTAACTTACTTACCCACTTACTTACTTAGCCACTTACTTACTTAACCACTTACTGACCCACTTACCCACTTACTTACTTACCCACTTACCTACTTACTTTCTTACCATCTTACTTACTTACCCACTTACTTACCAACTTACTTAGCCACTTACTTACCCACTTCCTTACTTACCCACTTACAAACTTACCCACTTACTTACTAAGCCACTTACCCACTTACTTAGTTACTTACTTACCCACGTACTTAGCCGCTTACTTACCTACCTACTTACTTACCCACTTACTTACCTACTTACTTACCCCCTTACTTACTTACATAGCCACTTACCCACTTACTAACTTACCCACTTATTTACTTACTTACTCACTTATCCACTTACCGACTTACTTACCCACTTACTTACTCACTTAGCCTCTTACATAATTACTCACTTACCCACTTATCCACTTACTTACCCACTTACTTACTTATTCACTTACTTACTTTTCCAATTACCCACTTACTTACTATCCCATTTACACACTTACTTACTTTACCACTTACTTTACCACTTACCCACTTACTTACCCACTTACTTACTTACCCAGCTACCTACTTACTTATCCACTTACTTACGTACTCACTTACATACTTACCCACTAACTTACTTATCCACTTACTTACTTACCAACTTAGTTACTTACCAACTTACTTACCCACTTACTTACCCACTTACTTACTTACCCACTTACTTACCGACTTACTTACTTTGCCAGTTACCCACTGACTTACCCACTTACTTACCCACTTACTTACTTACCCACTTACTTACTTACCCACTTACTTACTTACCCACTTACTTACTTACCCACTTACTTACTTACCCACTTACTTAGTTACCCACTTACCAACCCACTTACCAACCCACTTACCTACCCACTTGCTTACTTACCAAATTACTTAGTTAACCATTTACTTACCCAGCTACTTACTTGCCGACTTACTTTCCAACTTAATTACCCCCGTACTTACCCACTTAGTTACTTATCCACTTACTTAGTTAGCCACTTACCCACTTACTTCCTTACCCACTTACTTACTAAGCCACTTACCCACTTAGTTACTAACCCACTTACTAAATTCTCACTTACTTACTTATCCACTTATTTAGTTGCCCACTTACCCACTTACTTACCCACTTAACTACTTACTTACTTACTTACTTACCCACTTACTTACCCACTTACTTACTTACTTACCCACTTACTTACCAACTTACTTACTTACCCACTTACTTACCCACTTCCTTACTTACCCACTTACAAACTTACCCACTTACTTACTTACCCACTTACTTAGTTACCCACTTACTTACCCACTTACTTAGTTACCCACTTACTTACCCACTTACTGACTTAGCCACTTATCCACTTCCTTACCTACCCACTTACAAACTTACCCACTTACTTAATTACCCACTTACTTACCAACTTACTTACTTACCCACTTCCTTACTTACCCACTTACAAACTTACCCACTTACTTACTTACCCACTTACTTAGTTACCCACTTACTTAGTTATCCACTTACTTACTTACCAACTTACTTAATTACCCACTTAATTACTTAGCCACTTACCCACTTACTTACATACTTACTTACTCACTTACCCACTTACTCTTTTACCCACTTACTTACTTATCCTCTTACCGACTTACTTACAGTCTCACCCATTTACTTACCCACTTACTTACCTACCCACTAACTTACTTACCCACTTACTTACTTAGCCACTTACTTACCCACTTACTGACTTAGCCACTTACAAACTTACCCACTTACTTACTTACCCACTTACTTAATTACCCACTTACTGACCCACTTACTTACTTACCCACTTACCTAGTTACTTTCTTACCATCTTACTTACTTACCCACTTACTTACCCACTTACTTACTTACTTACCCACTTACTTACCAGCTTACTTACTTACTTACTTACCCACTTGCCTACTTACCCACTAACCCACTTCCTTACTTACCCACTTACAAACTTACCTACTTACTTACTAAGCCACTTACTTACCTACCTACTTACTTACCCACTTACTTACCTACTTACTTACCCCCTTACTTACTTATATAGCCACTTACCCACTTACTTATCCGCTTACATACTTAACCACTTACTTACCCACTTACTTAGCCACTTACTTACTTACCCACTTACTTACTCACTTAGCCAATTACATAATTACTCACTTACCCACTTATCCACTTACTTATTCACTTACTTACTTTTCCAATTACCCACTTACTTTCCCACTTACCCACTTACTTACTTACCCACTTAATTACTTACCCAGCTACCTACTTTCTTATCCACGTACTTACTCACCCACTTACTTATTTACGCACTTATCCACTTACCCACTTACTTACCCACTTACTTACTAACTTACCCACTTACTTACTTATCCACTTACCGACTTACTTACCCACTTACTTACTCACTTAGCCACTTACTTACTTACCCACTTACTTACTCACTTAGCCACTTACCCACTTACGTACTCACTTACTTACTTACCCACTAACTTACTTACCCTCTTACTTACTTACCCACTTAACCACTTATTTACTTACCCACTTACTTACTTACCCACTTACTTACTTACCCACTTACTTTCTTACCCACTTACTTACCTCTTTACCCACATACTTATTTATGCACTTACTTAACCACTTACTTAATTATTAACTGACTTATCCACTTACTTATCCACTTACCCACTTATTTACTTATCCACTTCCCCACTTACTTACTTACCCACTTGCTTACTTACCCACTTACTTACTTTGCCAGTTACCCACTTACTTACTTACCCATTTACTTTCCCTTTTAATTACCCACTTACTTACCCACATACTTAGCCTTTTACGTAGTTACCCACTTACGTAGTTACCCACTTACGTACATACCCACTTACTTACTGACTTGCCCACTTACTTACCTACTTACTTACTTATCCACTTACCTACTTACCCACTTACTTAGCCACTTACTTACTCACTTACTTACCCACTTACTTAGCCACTTACCCACTAACTTAACCACTTACTTACTTACCCACTTACTCACTTACCTATGTACTTACTCACTTACCCATTTACTTACTTACCTACTTACTTACCAACTTACTTACCCACATACTTAGCCACTTACCCACTTACTTACTTAACCACTTACCGAATTACTTACTTACCTACTTACCCACTAACTTACTTACCCACTTAATTACTTACCCACTTACCCACTTACTTAGTTACCCACTTACCCACTTTCTTACTTACACACTTACCGACTTACTTAGCCACTTACTTACTTACCCACTAACTTACTTACCCACTTACATACCCACTTACTTACTTACTTACCTACCCACTTACTTACTTACCCACTTACTTTCCGACTTACCCACTTACTTACCTATTTACTTAATTACCCACTTGCTTAGCCACTTACCCACTTTCTTACTTACTTACCCACTGACTTACTTACCCACTTACTTACTCACTTACCTATTTAATTACTTACCCATTTACCCACTAACTTAACCACTTACCCACTTACTTACTTACCCACTTACTTACTCACTTACCTATTTACTTACCCATTTACATACCCACTTACTTACTCACACCTTACTTACTCACTTACTTAGCCAATTACCGACTTACTTACCCACTTACTTACTCACTAAGCCACTTACATAATTACTCACTTACCCACTTATCCACTTACTTTTCCAATTACCCACTTACTTACCCACTTACTTACCCACTTACTAACTTACGCACTTACTAACCTCCTTACCCACTTACCAACTTACTTACTTACCCACTTACTTACTTACCCAGCTACCTACTTACTTATCCACGTACTTACTCACCCACTTACTTATTTACGCACTTATCCACTTATTTACCCACTTACTTATCCACTTACTTACTTACTTACCCACTTACTTATCCACTTACCCACTTACTTACTTACCCACTTACTTACCCCTTACTTACTTACCCACTTACTTACTAACCTACCCACTTACTTACTTAGCCGCTTACCGACTTACTTACCCACTTACTTACTCACTTACCCACTTACTTACTTACCCACTTACTTACTCACTTAGCCACTTACTTACTTACCCACTTACGTACTCACTTACTTACTTACCCACTAACTTACTTACCCTCTTACTTACTTACCCACTTACCCACTTATTTACTTACCCACTTACTTACTTACCCACTTACTTACTTACCCACTTACTTACCTCTTTACCCATTTACTTACCCACTTACTTACTTACCCAGTTACCTACTTACTTAGCCACTTACTTACTCACCCACTTACTTATTTATGCACTTACTTATCCACTTACTTACCCACTTACTTAATTATTAACTAACTTACCCACTTAGCCACTTACCCACTTATTTACTTAGCCACTTACTTACTTTGCCAGTTACCCACTTACTTACCCATTTGCTTTCTCATTTACTTTCCCTTTTACACACTTACTTTACCACTTACCCACTTACTTACTTACCCACTTACTTACTTACCCAGCTACCTACTTACTTATCCACTTACTTACGTACTCACTTACATACTTACCCACTAACTTACTTACCCACTTATCCACTTACTTACTTACCCACTTAGTTACTTACCAACTTACTTACCCACTTACTTACCCACTTACTTACTTACCCACTTACTTACTTACCGACTTACTTACTTTGCCATTTACCCACTGACTTACCCACTTACTTACCCACTTACTTACCCCCTTACTTACCCACTTACATACTTACCCACTTACTTACTTACCCACTTACTTACTTACCCACTTACTTACTTACCCACTTACTTACTTACCCACTTACCAACCCACTTACCTACCCACTTACCTACCCACTTGCTTACTTACCCACTTACTTAGTTAACCATTTACTTACCCAGCTACTTACTTTGCGACTTACTTACCAACTTAATTACCCCCTTACTTACCCACTTAGTTACTTACCCACTTCCTTACTTACCCACTTACTTACTTACCCACTTACTTAGTTACCCACTTACTTAGCCACTTACTTACCCACTTACTGACTTAGCCACTTACCCACTTCCTTACTTACCCACTTACAAACTTACCCACTTACTTACTTACCCACTTACTTAGTTACCCACTTACTTAGTTACCCACTTACTTATCCACTTACTTACCCACTTACTTACCAACTTACTAACTTATCCATTTACCTACTTACTTACTTAGCCACTTGCTTACCCACTTACTTGCCAACTTACTTACTTACCCACTTACTTATTTAATTACCCACTTACTTACCAACTTACTTACTTACTTACCCACTTCCTTACTTACCCACTTACCCACTTCCTTACTTACCCACTTACTTACTTACCCACTTAGTTACCCACTTACTTAGTTATCCACTTACTTATCCACTTACTTACTTACCCACTTACTTAATTACCCACTTAATTACTTAGCCACTTACCGACTTACTTACCCACTTACCCACTTACTTACACACTTACTTACTCACTTACCCACTTACTCTTTTACCCACTTACTTACTTATCCTCTTACCGACTTACTTACAGTCTTACCCATTTACTTACCCACTTACTTACCTACTAACTTACTTACCCACTTACTTACTTAACCACTTACTGACCCAGTTACCCACTTACTTACTTACCCACTTACCTACTTACTTCCTTACCATCTTACTTACTTACTTACCCACTTACTTACCCACTTACTTACTTACTTACCCACTTACTTACCAGCTTACTTACTTACTTACTTACCCACTTCCTTACTTACCCACTTACCCACTTCCTTACTTACCCACTTACAAACTTACCCACTTACTTACTAAGCCACTTACCCACTTACTTAGTTACTTACTTATCCACGTACTTACTTACCCACTTACTTAATTACTTACTTACCTACCTACTAACTTACCCACTTACTTACCTACTTACTTACCCCCTTACTTACATAGCCACTTACCCACTTACTAACTTACCCACTTACTTTCCCACTTAGTTGCCCACTTACTTATCCGCTTACATACTTACCCACTTACTGACTCACTTAGCCACTTACAAAATTACTCACTTACCCACTTATCCACTTACTTATTCACTTACTTACTTTTCCAATTACCCACTTACTTACTTTCCCACTTACCCACTTACTTACTTACCCAGCTATCTACTTACTTATCCACGTACTTACTCACCCACTTACTTATTTACGCACTTATCCACTTACCCACTTACTTACTTACCCACTTACTTACCCCTTACTTACCCACTTACTTACCCCTTACTTACCCACTTACTTACTAACTTACCCACTTACTTACTTAGCCACTTACCGACTTACTTACCCACTTACTCACTTAGCCACTTACTTACTCACTTAGCCACTTACTTACTTACCCACTTACCCACTTACCCACTTACGTACTTACTTACTTACCCACTAACTTACTTACCCTCTTACTGACTTTCCCACTTATTTACTTATCCACTTACTTACCCACTTACTTACTTACCCACTTGCTTACTTACCCACTTACTTACTTATCCACTTACCTCTTTACCCACTTACTTACCCAGTTACCTACTTACTTATCCACTTACTCACCCACTTACTTATTTATGCACTTACTTAGCCACTTACTTGCCCACTTACTTAATTATTAACTGACTTACCCACTTACTTATCCACTTACCCACTTATTTACTTATCCACTTCCCCACTTACTTACCCACTTACTTACTTTGCCAGTTACCCACTTACTTACCCATTTACTTTTCCTTTTAATTACCCACTTACTTACCCACATACTTAGCCTTTTACGTAGTTACCCACTTACGTAGTGACCCACTTACGTAGTTACCCACTTACGTACTTACCCACTTACGTACTTAGCCACTTACTTACTTAACCACTGACCCCCTTACTTAATTACCCACTTACTTATCCACTTACTTTCTTACTTACCCACTTATCCACTTACTTACCCACTTACTTACCCTCTTACCTACTTACCCACTTACATACTTAGCCACTTACTTACTTACCCACTTACTTAATTATCCACTTACCTACCCACTTACCTACCCACTTACCTGCCCACTTGCTTACTAACCCACTTACTTAGTTAACCATTTACTTACCCACTTACTTACTTGACGACTTACTTACTTACCAACTTAATTACCCCCTTACTTACCCACTTAGTTACTTACCCACTTACTTACCTAGTTACCCACTTACCCACTTACTTACTTACCCACTTACTTACTAAGCCACTTACCCACTTACTTAGTTACTTACTTACCCACGTACTTACTTAGCCGCTTACTTACCTACCTACTTACTTACCCACTTACTTACCCCCTTACTTACTTACATAGCCACTTACCCACTTACTTTCCCACTAAGTTGCCCACTTACTTATCCGCTTACATACTTAACCACTTACTTACTTACCCACTTACTTATCCACTTACTTACTTACCCACTTACCCACTTACTTACTTACTTACTCACTTACTTAGCCACTTACCGACTTACCTACCCACTTACTTACTCACTTAGTCACTTACATAATTACTCACTTACCCACTTATCCACTTACTTACCCACTTACTTACTTATACACTTACTTACTTTTCCGATTACCCACTTACTTACTTTCCCACTTACACACTTACTTATCCACTTACTTACTTACCCACTTACTTACTTACCCAGCTACCTACTTACTTATCCACTTACTTACGTACTCACTTACTTCCTTACCCACTAACTTACTTACCCACTTAGTTACCTACCAACTTACTTACCCACTTACTTAGCCACTTACTTACTTACCGACTTACTTACTTTGCCAGTTACCCACTGACTTACCCACTTACTTACTTACCCACTTACTTAGTTACCCACTTACCTACCCACTTGCTTACTTACCCACTTAGTTAGTTAACCATTTACTTACCCACCTACTTACTTGCCTACTTACTTACTTACCAACTTAATTACCCCCTTACTTACCCACTTAGTTACTTACCCACTTACTTACTTAGTTACCCATTTACTTCCTTACTTACTTACCCACTTACTTACTTACCCACTTACCAACCCACTTACCTACCCACTTACCTACCCACTTGCTTACTTACCCACTTACTTAGTTAACCATTTACTTACCCAGCTACTTACTTTGCGACTTACTTACCAACTTAATTACCCCCTTACTTACCCACTTAGTTACTTACCCACTTCCTTACTTACCCACTTACAAACTTACCCACTTACTTACTTACCCACTTACTTAGTTACCCACTTACTTAGCCACTTACTTACCCACTTACTGACTTAGCCACTTACCCACTTCATTACTTACCCAATTACTTACTTACCCACTTACTTAGTTACCCACTTACTTAGTTACCCACTTACTTATCCACTTACTTACCCACTTACTTACCAACTTACTAACTTATCCATTTACCTACTTACTTACTTAGCCACTTGCTTACCCACTTACTTGCCCACTTACTTACTTACCCACTTACTTATTTAATTACCCACTTACTTACCAACTTACTTACTTACTTACCCACTTCCTTACTTACCCACTTACCCACTTCCTTACTTACCCACTTACTTACTTACCCACTTACTTAGTTACCCACTTACTTAGTTATCCACTTACTTATCCACTTACTTACTTACCCACTTACTTATTTTCCCACTTAATTACTTAGCCATTTACCGACTTACTTACCCACTTACCCACTTACTTACCCACTTACTTACACACTTACTTACTCACTTACCCACTTACTCTTTTACCCACTTACTTACTTATCCTCTTACCGACTTACTTACAGTCTTACCCATTTACTTACCCACTTACTTACCTACTAACTTACTTACCCACTTACTTACTTAACCACTTACTGACCCAGTTACCCACTTACTTACTTACCCACTTACCTACTTACTTCCTTACCATCTTACTTACTTATTTACCCACTTACTTACTTACTTACTTACCCACTTACTTACCAGCTTACTTACTTACTTACCCACTTCCTTACTTACCCACTTACCCACTTCCTTACTTACCCACTTACAAACTTACCCACTTACTTACTAAGCCACTTACCCACTTACTTAGTTACTTACTTATCCACGTACTTACTTACCCACTTACTTAATTACTTACTTACCTACCTACTAACTTACCCACTTACTTACCTACTTACTTACCCCCTTACTTACATAGCCACTTACCCACTTACTAACTTACCCACTTACTTTCCCACTTAGTTGCCCACTTACTTATCCGCTTACATACTTAACCACTTACTTACTTATCCACTTACCCACTTACTTACTCACTTAGCCACTTACAAAATTACTCACTTACCCACTTATCCGCTTACTTATTCACTTACTTACTTTTCCAATTACCCACTTACTTACTTTCCCACTTACCCACTTACTTACTTACCCAGCTATCTACTTACTTATCCACGTACTTACTCACCCACCTACTTATTTACGCACTTATCCACTTACCCACTTACTTACTTACCCACTTACTTACCCCTTACTTACCCACTTACTTACCCCTTACTTACCCACTTACTTACTAACTTAGCCACTTACCGACTTACTTACCCACTTACTCACTTAGCCACTTACTTACTTACCCACTTACTTACTCACTTAGCCACTTACTTACTTACCCACTTACGTACTCACTTACTTACCCACTAACTTACTTACCCTCTTACTTACTTACCCACTTACCCACTTATTTACTTATCCACTTACTTACCCACTTACTTACTTACCCACTTGCTTACTTACCCACTTACTTACTTATCCACTTACCTCTTTACCCACTTACTTACCCAGTTACCTACTTACTTATCCACTTACTCACCCACTTACTTATTTATGCACTTACTTAGCCACTTACTTGCCCACTTACTTAATTATTAACTGACTTACCCACTTACTTATCCACTTACCCACTTACCCACTTACTTACTTACCCAGCTATCTACTTACTTATCCACGTACTTACTCACCCACTTACTTATTTACGCACTTATCCACTTACCCACTTACTTACTTACCCACTTACTTACCCCTTACTTACCCACTTACTTACCCCTTACTTACCCACTTACTTACTAACTTACCCACTTACTTACTTAGCCACTTACCGACTTACTTACCCACTTACTCACTTAGCCACTTACTTACTCACTTAGCCACTTACTTACTTACCCACTTACCCACTTACCCACTTACGTACTTACTTACTTACCCACTAACTTACTTACCCTCTTACTGACTTTCCCACTTATTTACTTATCCACTTACTTACCGACTTACTTACTTACCCACTTGCTTACTTACCCACTTACTTACTTATCCACTTACCTCTTTACCCACTTACTTACCCAGTTACCTACTTACTTATCCACTTACTCACCCACTTACTTATTTATGCACTTACTTAGCCACTTACTTGCCCACTTACTTAATTATTAACTGACTTACCCACTTACTTATCCACTTACCCACTTATTTACTTATCCACTTCCCCACTTACTTACCCACTTACTTACTTTGCCAGTTACCCACTTACTTACCCATTTACTTTTCCTTTTAATTACCCACTTACTTACCCACATACTTAGCCTTTTACGTAGTTACCCACTTACGTAGTGACCCACTTACGTAGTTACCCACTTACGTACTTACCCACTTACGTACTTAGCCACTTACTTACTTAACCACTGACCCCCTTACTTAATTACCCACTTACTTATCCACTTACTTTCTTACTTACCCACTTATCCACTTACTTACCCACTTACTTACCCTCTTACCTACTTACCCACTTACATACTTAGCCACTTACTTACTTACCCACTTACTTAATTATCCACTTACCTACCCACTTACCTACCCTATTACCTGCCCACTTGCTTACTAACCCACTTACTTAGTTAACCATTTACTTACCCACTTACTTACTTGACGACTTACTTACTTACCAACTTAATTACCCCCTTACTTACCCACTTAGTTACTTACCCACTTACTTACCTAGTTACCCACTTACCCACTTACTTACTTACCCACTTACTTACTAAGCCACTTACCCACTTACTTAGTTACTTACTTACCCACGTACTTACTTAGCCGCTTACTTACCTACCTACTTACTTACCCACTTACTTACCCCCTTACTTACTTACATAGCCACTTACCCACTTACTTTCCCACTAAGTTGCCCACTTACTTATCCGCTTACATACTTAACCACTTACTTACTTACCCACTTACTTAGCCACTTACTTACTTACCCACTTACCCACTTACTTACTTACTTACTCACTTACTTAGCCACTTACCGACTTACCTACCCACTTACTTACTCACTTAGTCACTTACATAATTACTCACTTACCCACTTATCCACTTACTTACCCACTTACTTACTTATACACTTACTTACTTTTCCGATTACCCACTTACTTACTTTCCCACTTACACACTTACTTATCCACTTACTTACTTACCCACTTACTTACTTACCCAGCTACCTACTTACTTATCCACTTACTTACGTACTCACTTACTTCCTTACCCACTAACTTACTTACCCACTTACTTATCCACTTACTTACTTACCCACTTAGTTACCTACCAACTTACTTACCCACTTACTTAGCCACTTACTTACTTACCGACTTACTTACTTTGCCAGTTACCCACTGACTTACCCACTTACTTACTTACCCCCTTACCCACTTACTTAGTTACCCACTTACCTACCCACTTGCTTACTTACCCACTTAGTTAGTTAACCATTTACTTACCCACCTACTTACTTGCCTACTTACTTACTTACCAACTTAATTACCCCCTTACTTACCCAATTAGTTACTTACCCACTTACTTACTTAGTTACCCATTTACTTCCTTACTTACTTACCCACTTACTTACTTACCCACTTACCAACCCACTTACCTACCCACTTACCTACCCACTTGCTTACTTACCCACTTACTTAGTTAACCATTTACTTACCCAGCTACTTACTTTGCGACTTACTTACCAACTTAATTACCCCCTTACTTACCCACTTAGTTACTTACCCACTTCCTTACTTACCCACTTACAAACTTACCCACTTACTTACTTACCCACTTACTTAGTTACCCACTTACTTAGCCACTTACTTACCCACTTACTGACTTAGCCACTTACCCACTTCATTACTTACCCAATTACTTACTTACCCACTTACTTAGTTACCCACTTACTTAGTTACCCACTTACTTATCCACTTACTTACCCACTTACTTACCAACTTACTAACTTATCCATTTACCTACTTACTTACTTAGCCACTTGCTTACCCACTTACTTGCCCACTTACTTACTTACCCACTTACTTATTTAATTACCCACTTACTTACCAACTTACTTACTTACTTACCCACTTCCTTACTTACCCACTTACCCACTTCCTTACTTACCCACTTACTTACTTACCCACTTACTTAGTTACCCACTTACTTAGTTATCCACTTACTTATCCACTTACTTACTTACCCACTTACTTATTTTCCCACTTAATTACTTAGCCATTTACCGACTTACTTACCCACTTACCCACTTACTTACCCACTTACTTACACACTTACTTACTCACTTACCCACTTACTCTTTTACCCACTTACTTACTTATCCTCTTACCGACTTACTTACAGTCTTACCCATTTACTTACCCACTTACTTACCTACTAACTTACTTACCCACTTACTTACTTAACCACTTACTGACCCAGTTACCCACTTACTTACTTACCCACTTACCTACTTACTTCCTTACCATCTTACTTACTTATTTACCCACTTACTTACTTACTTACTTACCCACTTACTTACCAGCTTACTTACTTACTTACTTACCCACTTCCTTACTTACCCACTTACCCACTTCCTTACTTACCCACTTACAAACTTACCCACTTACTTACTAAGCCACTTACCCACTTACTTAGTTACTTACTTATCCACGTACTTACTTACCCACTTACTTAATTACTTACTTACCTACCTACTAACTTACCCACTTACTTACCTACTTACTTACCCCCTTACTTACATAGCCACTTACCCACTTACTAACTTACCCACTTACTTTCCCACTTAGTTGCCCACTTACTTATCCGCTTACATACTTAACCACTTACTTACTTATCCACTTACCCACTTACTTGCTCACTTAGCCACTTACAAAATTACTCACTTACCCACTTATCCACTTACTTATTCACTTACTTACTTTTCCAATTACCCACTTACTTACTTTCCCACTTACCCACTTACTTACTTACCCAGCTATCTACTTACTTATCCACGTACTTACTCACCCACCTACTTATTTACGCACTTATCCACTTACCCACTTACTTACTTACCCACTTACTTACCCCTTACTTACCCACTTACTTACCCCTTACTTACCCACTTACTTACTAACTTAGCCACTTACCGACTTACTTACCCACTTACTCACTTAGCCACTTACTTACTTACCCACTTACTTACTCACTTAGCCACTTACTTACTTACCCACTTACCCACTTACGTACTCACTTACTTACCCACTAACTTACTTACCCTCTTACTTACTTACCCACTTACCCACTTATTTACTTATCCACTTACTTACCCACTTACTTACTTACCCACTTGCTTACTTACCCACTTACTTACTTATCCACTTACCTCTTTACCCACTTACTTACCCAGTTACCTACTTACTTATCCACTTACTCACCCACTTACTTATTTATGCACTTACTTAGCCACTTACTTGCCCACTTACTTAATTATTAACTGACTTACCCACTTACTTATCCACTTACCCACTTATTTACTTAGCCACTTCCCCACTTACTTACATACCCACTTGCTTACTTACCCACTTACTTACTTTGCCAGTTACCCACTTACTTACCCATTTACTTTTCCTTTTAATTACCCACTTACTTACCCACATACTTAGCCTTTTACGTAGTTACCCACTTACGTAGTTACCCACTTAAATACTTACCCACTTACGTACTTAGCCACTTACTTACTTAACCACTGACCCCCTTACTTAATTACCCACTTACTTATCCACTTACTTTCTTACTTACCCACTTATCCACCTACTTACCCTCTTACCTACTTACCCACTTACATACTTAGCCACTTACTTACC
This sequence comes from Pollenia amentaria, assembly GCA_943735925.1. NCBI lineage: Eukaryota > Metazoa > Arthropoda > Insecta > Diptera > Polleniidae > Pollenia > Pollenia amentaria. Next base: position 98,288,421 of record OX031006.1, read on the forward strand.
CACTTACTTAGTTATCCACTTACCTACCCACTTACCTACCCACTTGCTTACTAACCCACTTACTTAGTTAACCATTTACTTACCCACTTACTTACTTGACGACTTACTTACTTACCAACTTAATTACCCCCTTACTTACCCACTTAGTTACTTACCCACTTACTTACCTAGTTACCCACTTACCCACTTACTTACTTACCCACTTACTTACTAAGCCACTTACCCACTTACTTAGTTACTTACTTACCCACGTACTTACTTAGCCGCTTACTTACCTACCTACTTACTTACCCACTTACTTACCCCCTTACTTACTTACATAGCCACTTACCCACTTACTTTCCCACTTAGTTGCCCACTTACTTATCCGCTTACATACTTAACCACTTACTTACTTACCCACTTACTTAGCCACTTACTTACTTACCCACTTACCCACTTACTTACTCACTTACTTACTCACTTACTTAGCCACTTACCGACTTACTTACCCACTTACTTACTCACTTAGTCACTTACATAATTACTCACTTACCCACTTATCCACTTACTTACCCACTTACTTACTTTTCCGATTACCCACTTACTTTCCCACTTACACACTTACTTATCCACTTACTTACTTACCCACTTACTTACTTACCCAGCTACCTACTTACTTATCCTCTTACTTACGTACTCACTTACTTCCTTACCCACTAACTTACTTACCCACTTACTTATCCACTTACTTACTTACCCACTTAGTTACCTACCAACTTACTTACCCACTTACTTAGCCACTTACTTACTTACCGACTTACTTACTTTGCCAGTTACCCACTGACTTACCCACTTACTTACCCACTTACTTACTTACCCACTTACCTACCCACTTACCTACCCACTTACCTACCCACTTGCTTACTTACCCACTTAGTTAGTTAACCATTTACTTACCCACCTACTTACTTGCCGACTTACTTACTTACCAACTTAATTACCCCCTTTCTTACCCACTTAGTTACTTACCCACTTAGTTACTTACCCACTTACTTACTTAGTAAGCCACTTACCTACTTAGCCACTTACTTACATACTTACCCCCTTACTTACCCACTTACTTAATTACTTCCTTACCCACTTACTTACCCTCTTACCCACTTACTTAATAAGCCACTTACCCACTTACTTAGTTACTTACCCACTTACTTACTTCTCACTTACTTATTTAGTTGCCCACTTATCCACTTACTTACCCACTTACCTACTTACTTACTTACTTACCCACTTACTTACCCACTTACTTACCCCCTTACTGACCCACTTACTTACTTACTTACTTACCTACTTACTTACCAACTTACTTACTTACCCACTTACTTACCAACTTACTTACTGACTTAGCCACTTACCCACTTCCTTACTTACCCACTTACAAACTTACCCACTTACTTACTTACCCACTTACTTAGTTACCCACTTACTTAGTTACCCACTTACTTATCCACTTACTTACTTACTTACCCACTTACTTACCAACTTACTTACTTATCCACTTACTTATTTAGTTGTCCACTTACCCACTTACTTACTTACCCACTTACCTACTTACTTACTTACCCACTTACTTACCCACTTACTTACTTAATTACCCACTTACTTACTTAATTACCCACTTACTTACTTAATTACCCACTTACTTACCAACTTACTTACTTACCCACTTCCTTACTAAGCCACTTGCCCACTTCCTTACTTACCCACTTACAAACTTACAAACTTACCCACTTACTTACTTACTTAACCACTTACTTAGTTACCCACTTACTTAGTTACCCACTTACTTATCCACTTACTTACTGACCCACTTACTTAATTACCCACTTAATTACTTATCCACTTACCGACTTACTTACCCACTTACTTTCCCACTTACTTACACATTTACTTACTCACTTACCCACTTACTCTTTTGCCCACTTACTTACTTATCCTCTTACCGACTTACTTACAGTCTTACCCATTTACTTACCCACTTACTTACCTACCCACTTACTTACCCACTAACTTACTTACCCACTTACTTACTTAGCCACTTACTGACCCACTTACCTACTTACTTACTTACTATCTTACTTACTTACCCACTTACTTACCCACTTACTTACTTACCCACTTACTTTCTTACTTACCCACTTATCCACTTACTTGCTTAGCTTCTTACCGACTTATCCACTTACTCAATTAGCCACTTACTTACTTACTCACTTACCCACTTATCCACTTACTTACCCACTTACTTACCCTCTTACCTACTTACCCACTTACATACTTACCCACTTACTTACCCACTTACTTAGTTACCCACTTACTTAGTTACCCACTTACCTTTCCACTTACCTTCCCACTTATCTACCCACTTGTTTACTTACTCACTTACTTAGTTAACCATATACTTACCCACTTACTTACTTGCCGACTTACTTACTTACCAACTTAATTACCCCCTTACTTACCCACTTAGTTACTTACCCACTTACTTACTTAGTTACCCACTTACCCACTTACTTCCTTACCAACTTACTCACCCACTTACTTACTAACCCACTTACCCACTTACTTAGTTACTTACCCGCTTACTTTCTTCTCACTTACTTACTTACTTATCCACTTACTTATTTAGTTGCCCACTTACCCACTTACTTACTTACCCACTTACTTACTTACTAACTTACTTACTTACCCACTTACTTACTTACTTACCCACTTACTTACTTACCACTTACAAACTTACCCACTTACTTAGATACCCACTTAGTTACCCACTTAGTTACCCACTTACTTATCCACTTACTTACCCACTTACTGACTTAGCCACTTACCCACTTTCTTACTTACCCACTTACAAACTTACCCACTTACTTACTTACCCAATTACTTATTTACCCACTTACTTATTTACCCACTTACTTATCCACTTACTTACTTACCCACTTACTTACCAACTTACTTACTTATCCACTTACTTATTTAGTTGCCCACTTACCCACTTACTTACTTACCCACTTTTCTACTTACTTACTTACCCACTTACTTACATATCCACTTACCTACTTACTTACTTACCATCTTACTTACTTACCCACTTACTTAACCACTTACCCACTTACTTACCAACTTACTTACTTACTTACTTACCCACTTACTTAGTTACCCACTTACTTAGTTACTCACTTACTTAGTTACCCACATACTTGTCCACTTACTTACTTACCCACTTACTGACCTAGCCACTTACCCACTTACTGACCCACTTACTTACCAACTTACTTACATATCCACTTACCCACTTACTTAATTACCCACTTAATTACTTATCCACTTACCGACTTACTTACCCACTTACCCACTAACTTACTTAACCAATTACCCACTTAATTACTGACTCACTTACCTACTTACTTACTCACTTAACCACTTACTTACTTACCCACTAACTTACTTACCTACTTACCCACTTTCTTACTTACCCACTGACTTAAACACTTACTTACCTAGCCACTTGCATACTTACCCACTTACTTACTTACCCACTTACTTACTCACTTACTAACCCACTTACTTAGTTACCCACTAACTTATCCACGTACTTACCTAGCCACTTACCCACTTACTTACCGCATTACTTACCCACTTACTTACTTACATACTTACTACCCACTAACATACTTACTCACTTACCCCCTCAATTACTTTACCCCTTACTTAGTTACCCACTTATATACTTACTGACCCACTTACTGACTTACTCACTTTCCCACTTATTCACTTACTTACCTACTTACTTACTTACTTACCTACCCACTTACTTAGTTACCCACTTACTCACTTACCCACTTACTTACCAACTGACTTACCCACTTACTTATCCACTTACTTACTTAGCCACTTACCGACTTGCTTACTTACCCACTAACTTACTTACCCACTTAATTACTTACCCACTTACTTACTTACCCACTTATTTACCTATCCACTTACTTAGTTACCCACTTATATACTTAGTTACCCACTTACTTACCCACTTACTTACTCACTTTCCCACTTACTTATTCACTTCCTTACTTTCCCAATTTCTTACTCACTTTCCCACTTTCTTACTTACTCACTTTTCCACTTTCTTACTTACTCACTTACTTACCTACTAACTTACTTACCCACTTTCTTACTTACCCACTTACTTACCTAGCCACTTACTTATCCACTTACTTAGTTACCCACTTATATACTTAGTTACCCACTTACTTACCCACTTACTTACCCACTTACTTACCCACTTACTTACTCACTTTCCCACTTACTTATTCACTTCCTTACTTTCCCACTTTCTTACTTACTCACTTTCCCACTTTCTTACTTACTCACTTTCCCACTTTCTTACTTACTCACTTACTTACCGACTCACTTAATTACCTACTTACCCACTTACTTGCTTACCCACTTATTGACCCACTTACTAACCCACTTACCTAGACACCTACTTATGCATTTACTTACCGCCTTACTTACCAACTTACTTACTTACCCACTTACATACTTACCCACTTACTTACTTAGCTCCTTACTTACCCACTTACTTACCCACTTACTAACCCACTTACCCACTTCTTAAGTTAACCACTTACCCACTTACTTACTCACTTACTTACCTACTTACTTACTTACTTACTTACTTACCTACCCACTTACTTACCCACTTACTAAGTTACACACTTACTTACTTACCCACTTACTTAGTTACCCACTTACATACTTACCCGCGTACTTACTTAGCCACTTACTTACCCACTTACTAACCCACTTACCCACTTCTTAAGTTTACCACTTACCCACTTACTTACTCACTTACTTACCTAATTACTTACTTACTTACCTATCCACTTACTTACCCACTTACTTAGTTACCTACTTACTTACTTACCCACTTACTTAGTTACCCACTTACTCACTTACCCACTTACTTACCCACTTACTTACCCACTTACTTACCAACTGACTTACCCACTTACTTAGCCACTTACTTACTTAGCCACTTACCGACTTGCTTACTTACCCACTAACTTACTTACCCACTTAATTACTTACCCACTTACCCACTTACTTACTTACCCACTTACTTACCTACCCACTTACTTATCCACTTACTTAGTTACCCACTTATATACTTAGTTACCCACTTACTTACCCACTTACTTACTCACTTTCCCACTTATTCACTTCCTTACTTTCCCACTTTCTTACTTACTAACTTTCCCACTTTCTTACTTACTCACTTTCCCACTTTCTTACTTACTCACTTTCCCACTTTCTTACTTACTCACTTACTTACCTACTAACTTACTTACTTACTTACCCACTTTCTTACTTACCCACTTACTTAAACACTTACTTACCTAGCCACTTACTTATCCACTTACTTAGTTACCCACTGATATACTAAGTTACCCACTTACTTACCCACTTACTTACTCACTTTTCCACTTATTCACTTCCTTACTTACTCACTTACTTACCTACTCACTTACTTACCTACTCACTTACTTACCTACTCACTTAATTACCTAGTTACCCACTTGCTTACCCACTTATTGACCCACTTACTAACCCACTTACGTAGACACTTACTTACCCATTTACTTACCGCCTTACTTACCAACTTTCTTACTTACCCACTTACATACTTACCCACTTACTTACTTAGCCCCTTACCCACTTACTTACCCACTTACTAACCCACTTACCCACTTCTTAAGTTAACCACTTACCCACTTTCTTACTCACATACTTACCTACTTACTTAGTTACTTACTTACCTACCCACTTACTTACCCACTTACTAAGTTACCCACTTACTTACTTACCCACTTACTTAGTTACCCACTTACTTACTTACCCACGTACTTACTTAGCCACTTACTTACTTACCCACTTACTTAGTTACCCACTTACTTACTTACCCACGTACTTACTTAGCCACTTACTTACTTACCACTTACATACTTACTCACTTACTTACCCCCTTACTTACCCACTTACTAACCCACTTACCCACTTCTTAAGGTAACCACTTACCCACTTACTCACTCACTTACTTACCTACTTACCTACTTACTTACTTACTTACTTACCTACCCACTTACTTACCCACTTACTACGTTACCCACTTACTTACTTGCCCACTTACTTAGTTATCCACTTACTCAGCCACTTACTTACTTAGCCACTTACCCACTAACTTACTTAACCAATTACCCACTTAATTACTGAATCACTTACCTACTTACTTACTCACTTACCCACTTACTTACTTACCCACTTAGTTACCCACTTACTTACCCAGTTACCGACTAACTTACCCACTTACTTACCTACTAACTTACTTACCTACTTACCCACTTTCTTACTTACCCACTTACTTAAACACTTACTTACCTAGCCACTTGCATACTTACCCACTTACCCACTTCCTTACTTACCCACTTACTTACTCACTTACTAACCCACTTACTTAGTTACCCACTTACTTACTTATCCACGTACTTACCTAGCCACTTACTTACCGCATTACTTACCCACTTACTTACTTACATACTTACCCACTTACTTACCCCCTTACTTACTTACCCACTTACTTACTTACCCCCTTACTTACTACCCACTAACATACTAACTTACCCACTCAATTACTTACCCACATACTTAGTTACCCACTTATATACTTACTGACCCACTTACTTACCCACTTACTGACTTACTCACTTTCCCACTTACTTATTCACTTCCTTACTTTCCCACTTTACACTTACTTACTTTCCCACTTTCTTACTTACTCACTTACTTACCCCCTTACTTACTTACCCCCTTACTTACTACCCACTAACATACTAACTTACCCACTCAATTACTTACCGACATACTTAGTTACCCACTTATATACTTACTTACCTACTCACTTACTTACCTAGTTTCCCACTTACTTGCTTACCCACTTACTGACCCACTTACTAACCCACTTACTTACCCACGTACTTACCTAGACACTTACCCATTTACTTACCGCCTTACTTACCCCCTTACTTACCCACTTACTTACCCACTTACTTACTTGCCCACTTACTTACTTACTTACCCACTTACTTGCGTACCCACTCACATACCCAGTTGCTTACTTAGCCACTTAATTACGTACTCATTTTCCCACTTACTTTCCCAATTACCCACTTACTTATCCACTTACTTACCCACTTACTTACCTAGCCACTTACCCACTTACATAGTTACCCACTTACTTACCTACTTACCCACTCAATTACTTACCCACATACTTAGTTACCCACTTATATACTTACTGACCCACTTACTTACCCACTTACTGACTTACTCACTTTCCCACTTACTTATTCACTTCCTTACTTTCCCACTTTACACTTACTTACTTTCCCACTTTCTTACTTACTCACTTACTTACCCCCTTACTTACTACCCACTAACATACTAACTTACCCACTCAATTACTTACCGACATACTTAGTTACCCACTTATATACTTACTTACCTACTCACTTACTTACCTAGTTACCCACTTACTTGCTTACCCACTTACTGACCCACTTACTAACCCACTTACTTACCCACGTACTTACCTAGACACTTACCCATTTACTTACCGCCTTACTTACCCCCTTACTTACCCACTTACTTACCCACTTACTTACTTGCCCACTTACTTACTTACTTACCCACTTACTTGCGTACCCACTCACATACCCAGTTGCTTACTTAGCCACTTAATTACGTACTCATTTTCCCACTTACTTTCCCAATTACCCACTTACTTATCCACTTACTTACCCACTTACTTACCTAGCCACTTACATAGTTACCCACTTACTTACCTACTTACCCACTTACTTAGTCACCCACTTACTTTGGCAATTACCCACTTACTTACTTACCCACTTACTAACTTAATCCCTTAGCCACTTACTTACCCACTTATTTACTTACCCACTTACCCGCTTACAAACCCACTTAGTTAGTTACCCACTTACTTACATACCCACTTACTAAGCCACTTACTTAGTTACGCAGTTACCAACTTACTTACCCACGTACTTACCTAGACACTTACTTACCCATTTACTTACCGCCTTACTTACCAACTTACTTACCCACTTACATACTTACCCACTTACTTACTTAGCCCCTTACTTACCCACTTACTTACCCACTTACTAACCCACTTAAGTTAACCACTTACTTACTCACTTACTTACCTACTTACTTACTTACCTACCCACTTACTTAGTTACCCACTTACTTACTTACCCACTTAGTAACCCACTTACTTACTTACCCACGTACTTACCTAGCCACTTACTTACTTAGCCACTCACTTACTTACCCACTTACATACTTACTCACTTACTTACCCCCTTACTTACCCACTTACTTACCCACTTACTTACTTGCCCACTTACTTACTTAGCCACTTACCGACTTACTTGCTTACCCACTCACTTACCCACTTACTTACTCACTTAGCCACTTAATTACTTACTCATTTTCCCACTTACTTTCCCAATTACCCACCTACTTATCCAATTACTTACCCACTTATTTACTTATGCACTTACTTACGTAGCCACTTACTTACCCACTTACTTACCCCCTTACTTACTTACATAACCACTTACCCACTTACTTACTTACTCACTTACCCACTTTCTTACTTACAAACTTACTTACTTACCCACTTACTTACTTACCCACTTACTTAGTTACCCACTTACTTATTTAACCACTTACTTACTTACCAACTTACTTACCCAGTTACCCACTTACTTGCTTACCTACTTACTTACTTACTTAGTTACCCACTGACTTACCTACTTACTTACTTGCTTACCTACTTACTTGCTTACCTACTTACTTACTTACTTAGTTACCCACTTACTTACCCACTTACTTACCCACTTACATAGTTACCCACTTACTTACTTGCCCACTTACTTACCCACTTACTTTGGCAACTACCCACTTACTTACTTTCCCACTTACCACTTACTAACTTAATCCCTTAGCCACTTACTTATCCACTTATTTACTTATCCATTTACCCGCTTACAAACCCACTTAGTTAGTTACCCACTTACTTAGTTACCCACTTACTTACTTAGTTACCCACTTACCCACTTACTTACTTAGTTACCCACTTACCCACTTACTTACTTACTTACTTACTTACCCACTAACTTACCCACGTACTTACTTAGCCACTTACTTACCCCCTCCTTACTTATTTAGCCACTTACCCACTTACTTACTTTCCCACTTACTTAGTTGCCCACTTACTTATCCACTAACATACCCACTTATTTACTTACGCACTTACTTACATTGCCACTTACTTACCCACTTACTTACCCCCTTACTTACTTACTTAACCACTTACCCACTTACTTACTTACTCACTTACCCACTTTCTTACTTACAAACTTACTTACTTACCCACTTACTTACCCACTTACTTAGTTACCCACTTACTTACTTAACCACTTACTTACTTACCAACTTACTTACCCAGTTACCCACTTACTTGCTTACCCACTTACTTATCCACTTACCCACTTACTTACTTACCCACTTACTTACTCACTTGCCCACTGACTTACCTACTTACTTACTTGCTTACCTACTTACTTGCTTACCTACTTACTTACTTAGTTACCCACTTACTTACTTACCCACTTACTTACTTACTTACATATCCACTTACTTACTTACCCACTTACTTAATTACTTAGCCACTTACCGACTTACTTACCCACTTACTTACCCACTTACTTACCCACTTACTCACCTACTTACTTACACACTTACTTACTTACTCACTTACCCACTTACTCTTTTACCCACTTACTTACCCTCTTACCGACTTACTTACAGTCTTACCCATTTACTTACCCACATACTTACCTACCCACTTACTTGTCCACTAACTTACTTACCCACTTACTTAGCCACTTACTTACTTAACCACTTACTGACCCACTTACCCACTTACTTACTTACCCACTTACCTACTTACTTACGTACCCACTTACTTACCCACTTACTTACTTACTTACCCACTTACTTACCCACTTACTTACCAACTTACTTACCCACTTACTTATTTACCCACTTACCCACTTCCTTACTTACCCACTTCCTTACTTACCCACTTACAAACTTACCCGCTTACTTACTTACCCACTTACTTAGTTACCCACTTACTGACTTAGCCACTTACCCACTTACTTAAGTACCCACTTAATTACTTATCCACTTACCGACTTACTTATCCACTTACTTACCCACTTACTTACCCACTTATCCACTTACTCACTTACTTACTTACACACTTACTTACTCACTTATCCACTTACTCTTTTACCCACTTACCCACTTACTTACTTATCCACTTACCGACTTACTTACAGTCTTACCCATTTGCTTACCCACATACTTACCTAGCCACTTACTTACCCACTTACTTACCTAGCCACTTACTTACCCACTAACTTACTCACCCACTTAGTTAGCCACATACTTAGCCACTTACCCACTAACTTACTTAACCAATTATCCACTTACTTACTGACTCACTTACCTACTTACTTACTCACTTACTTACTTACACACTTAGTTACCCACTTACTTACCCACTTACTTACCCAGTTATCCACTTACTGACCCACTTACTTACCTACTAACTTACTTACCCACTTACCCACTTTCTTACTTACCCACTTACTAAAACTCTTACTTACCTAGCCACTTATATACTTACCCACTTATCCACTTACTTACTCACTTACTAACCCACTTACTTAGTTACCCACTTACTTATCCACGTACTTACATAGCCACTTACTTACTTACTTAACCACTTACCCACTTCTTAAGTTAACCACTTACCCACTTACTTACTCACTTACTTACCTACTTACTTACTTGCTTACTTACCTACCCACTTTCTTACCCACTTACTTAGTTACCCACTGAGTTACCCACTTACTTACTTAGCCACTTACTTACTTAGCCACTTATTTACTTACCCACTTACATACTTACTCACTTACTTACCCCCTTACTTACCCACTTACTTACCCACTTACTTAATTGCCCACTTACTTAGTTACCGACTTACTTACCCACTTAGTTACCCACTTACTTACTTACCTACGTACTTACTTAGCCACTTACTTACTTAGCCACTTACTTACTTACCCACTTACATACTTACTCACTTACTTACCCACTTACTTACCCACTTACTTGCTTACCCACTCACTTACCCACTTACTTACTCACTTAGCCACTTAATTACTTACTCATTTTCCCACTTACTTACTTTCCCAATTACCCACTTATCCAATTACTTACCCACTTACTTACCTAGCCACTTACTTACTTACCCACTTACATAGTTACCCACTTACTTACTCATTTTCCCACTTACTTACTTTCCCAATTACCCACTTACTTATCCAATTACTTACCCACTTACTTACCTAGCCACTTACTTACTTACCCACTTACATAGTTACCCACTTACTTACTTTCCCACTTACTTACTTACCCACTTACTTTGGCAATTACCCACTTACTTACTTTCCCACTTACTAACTTAATCCCTTAGCCACTTATTAACTTACCCATTTACCCGCTTACAAACCCACTTAGTTAGTTACCCACTTACTTACTTAGTTACCCACTTACTTACTTAGTTACCCACTTACCCACTTACTTACTTACTAACCCACTAACTTACCCACGTACTTACTTAGCCACTTACTTACCCCCTCCTTACTTATTTAGCCACTTACCCACTTACTTACTTTCCCACTTACTTAGTTGCCCACTTACTTATCCACTAACATACCCACTTATTAACTTACGCACTTACTTACGTAGCCACTTACTTACCAACTTACTTACCCCCTTACTTACTTACTTAACCACTTACCCACTTTCTTACTTACAAACTTACTTACTTACCCACTTACTTACTTACCCACTTACTTAGTTACCCACTTACTTACTTAACCACTAACTTATCCACTTACATACCCACTTACTTACTTACCTACCCACTTACTTACATATCCACTTAGTTACTTTCCGACTTACCCACTTACCTACCCATTTACTTAGTTACCCACTTACCCACCTTCTTACTTACTTACCCACTAACTTACTTACCCACTTACCTACTTACTTACTTACCAACTTACTTACCCACTTATTTAGCCACTTACTTAGCCACTTACCGAGTTACCTACTTACTTACCCACTTACTTACTTAACCACTTACTTACCTACCCACTTACTGACTTACTCACTTACTTAGTTACCAACTTACTCACTTACCAACTTTCTTACCCACATACTTACCCACATACTTACTTACCCGCTTTCTTACTTACTTGCTTACCCACTTACTTAGTTACCCAGTTACCCCACTTACTTACTAACCCACTTAGCCACTTACTTACCCACTAACTTACTTACCCACTTACTTGATTGCTTACCGACTTACCCACTTACTTAGTTACGCAGTTAGCCACTTACTTACCCACTTACTTACCCACGTACATACTTAGCCACTTACTTACTACCCACTTACCCCCTCCTTACTTATTTAGCCACTTACCCACTTACTTACTTTCCCACTTACTTAGTTGCCCACTTACTTATCCACTAACATACCCACTTATTTACTTACGCACTTACTTACGTTGCCACTTAGTTACCCACTTACCCCCTTACTTACTTACTTAACCACTTACCCACATACTTACTTACTCACTTACCCAATTTCTTACTTACAAACTTACGTACTTACCCACTTACTTAGTTACCCACTTACTTACTTAACCACTTACTTACTTACCAACTTACTTACCCACATACTTGCTTACCCACTTACTTAGCCACTTACTTACTTGTCCACTTAATTACCCACTTACATACCCACTTACTAACTTACTCACTTACTTACCTACCCACTTACTTACCCACTTACGTACTTACCGACTTACCCTATTACTTACCCATTTACTTACCTACCCACTAACTTACTTACCCACTAACTTACTTACCCACTTACTCACTTAACCACTTACCCACTAACTTAACCACTTACTTAGCCACCCACTTACTTATCCACTTACCGACTTACTTACTTACCCACTTACTTACCTACCCACTTACTTACCCACTTACTTAGTAACCCACTTACCCACTTACTTACTTACCCACTTGCTTATTTACCCACTTACCTACTTAACCCCTTACTTAGCCACTTACCCACTTACTTACTTACCCACATACTTACTCACTTGCCCACTTACTTACCTACAAGCTTACTTACCCACTTACTTAGTTACCCACTTACCCTCTTACTTACTTACCCACTTGCTTATTTACCCACTTACCCACTTACTTAGCCACTTACCCACTTACCCACTTACTTACTTACCCACTTACTTAGTTACCCACTTACTTATTTAACCACTTACTTACTTACCAACTTACTTACCCAGTTACCCACTTACTTACTTGCTTACCTACTTACTTGCTTACCTACTTACTTACTTACTTAGTTACCCACTTACTTACTTACCCACTTACTTACTTGCCCACTTACTTACGTACCCACTTACTTTGGCAATTACCCACTTACTTACTTGCCCACTTACTTACTTACCCACTTATTTACTTACCCATTTACCCGCTTACAAACCCACTTAGTTAGTTACCCACTTACTTACCTAGCTACCCACTTACCCACTTACTTACTTACTTACCCACTAACTTACCCACGTACTTACTTAGCCACTTACTTACCCCCTCCTTACTTATTTAGCCACTTACCCACTTACTTACTTTCCCACTTAGTTGCCCACTTACTTACCCACTTACTTACCCACTTACTTACCCACTTACTTACCCACTAACTTACTTACCCACTTACTTGATTGCTTACCGACTTACCCACTTACTTACTTACCCACTTACTTAGTTGCCCACTTACTTACCCACTTACTTAGCTACCCACTTACTTACTTACCCACTTACTTACCCACTTACTTACCCACTAACTTACTTACCCACTTACTTGATTGCTTACCGACTTACCCTCTTACTTACTTACCCACTTATCCACTTACTTACCCACTTACTCACTTACTAACCCACTTACTTAGTTACCCACTTACTTACTTACCCACGTACTTACCTAGCCACGTACTTACCTTTCCACTTACTTACTTACCCACTTACTTACCGCATTACTTACACACTTACTTACTTACATACTTACCCACTTACTTACCCCCTTACTTACTTACCCACTAACATACTTACCCACTCAATTAATTACCCACTTACTTATATACTTACTTACCCACTTACTTACTTAGCCACTTACCGACTTACCTACTTACTTTCCCACTTACTTACATAGCCACTTACCCACTTACTTAGTTCCCACTTATTTACCTACCCACTTACTGACTTACTCACTTACTTAGTTACCCACTTACTCACTTACCAACTTTCTTACTACTTTCGTACCCACTTACTTACTTACCCACTTACTTGCTTACCCACTTACTTGATTGCTTACCGACTTACCTTCTTACTTACTAACCCACTTACTTACCCACTTACTTACTTACCCACTTATCCACTTACTTACTCACTTACTAACCCACTTACTTAGTTAGCCACTTACTTACCCACGTACTTACCTAGCCACTTACTTACTTACCCACTTACTTACCGCATTACTTACCCACTTACTTACTTACATACTTACCCACTTACTTACCCCCTTACTCACCCCCTTACTTACCCACTTATTTACTTACACACTAACATACCCATTTACCCACTCAATTACTTACCCACTTACTTGATTGCTTACCGACTTACCTTCTTACTTACTAACCAACTTACTTACTTACCCACTTACTTACTTACCCACTTACTTAGCTACCCACTTATCCTTTTACTCACTTACTAACCCACTTACTTAGTTACCCACTTACTTACCCACGTACTTACCTAGCCCCTTACTTACTTGCCCACTTACTTACCGCATTACTTACCCACTTACTTACATACTTACCCACTTACTTACCCCCTTACTTACCCACTTACTTACTTACCCACTAACATACTTAGCCACTTACCCACTCAATTACTTACCCACTTACTTATATACTTAGTTACGTACTTATTTACTCACTTGCTTACTTACCCACTTACTTAACTACCTACTTAGTTACTTACCCACTTACTTAGTTAACCACTTACTTTCCCACTTACTTACTTACTTACCCACTTAATTACCCACTTACTTTCTTATCCACTTACTTACTCACTTACCTACTTACAAACCCACTTAGTTAGTTACCCACTTACTTACATACCCACTTACTAAGCCACTTACTTAGTTACCCAGTTACACACTTACTACCCACTTACTTTACCACTTACTTACCTATCCACTTACTTACCCACTTACTTACTTTGCCGATTACCCACTTACTTTCCCACTTACACACTTACTTACTTAATCCCTTACCCACTTACTTACCCACTTACAAGCCCACTTAGTTAGTTACCCAGTTACACACTTATTTTCCCACTTACTTAGTTGCCCACTTACTTAGTTACCCAGTTACACACTTACTTTCCCACTTACTTAGTTGCCCACTTACTTATCCACTAACTTACCCACTTATTTACTTACGCACTTACTTACGTAGCCACTTACTTACCCAATTACTTATCCCCTTACTTACTTACTTATCCCCTTACTTACTTACTTATCCCCTTACTTACTTACTTACTTAACCACTTACCCACTTACTTACATACCAACTTACTTACCTACTTACTTAGTTACCCACTTACTTACTTACCAACTTACTAACCCAGTTACCCACTTTCTTACTTACCCACTTACTTAGCCACTTACCCACTTATTTACCCACTAACTTACCCACTTACATACCCACTTACTTACTTACCTACCCACTTACTTACTTATCCACTTACTTACTTTCCGACTTACCCACTTACTTACCCACTTGCCCATTTACTTAGTTACCCACTTACTTAGCCACTTACCCACTTTCTTACTTACTTACCCACTAACTTACTTACCTACTTACCCACTAACTTAACCACTTACCCACTTACTTACTTACTTATCTATTTACTTACTCACTTACCCACTTACTTACCCACTTACTTACCAACTTACTTACGAACTTACTTACCCACTTACTTAGCCACTTACCCACTTACTTAGCCACTTACCGACTTACCTACTTACTTACCGACTTACTTACTTAACCACTTACACACTTACTTACTTACCCACTTACTTACCTACCCACTTACTGACTTACTCACTTACTTAGTTACCCACTTACCAACTTTCTTACCCACTTACTTTCTTATCCACTTACCCACTTTCTTACACACTTACTTACTTACCCGCTTTCTTACTTACTTGATTACTCACTTACTTACTTAGTTACCCACTTACTTACCCAGTTACCCCACTTACTTACTTACCCACTAACTTACTTACCGACTTACTTGATTGCTTACCGACTTACCCACTTACTTAGTTACCCACTTATCCACTTACTTACTCACTTACTAACCCACTTACTTTCCCACGTACTTACCTAGCCACTTAGTTACTTACCCACTTACTTAGTTAACCACTTACTTATCCACTTACTTACTTAGCCACTTACCGACTTACATACCCACTTACTTACTTACGCACTTACCCACTTACAAACCCACTTAGTTAGTTACTCACTTACTTACATACCGACTTACTAAGCCACTTACTTAGGTATGCAGTTACCCACTTACTTACCCACGTACATACTTAGCCACTTACTTACTAGCCACTTACTTACCCCCTCCTTACTTATTTAGCCACTTACCCACTTACTTACTTACCCACTTACTTACTTATCCACATACTTACTCACTTGCCCATTTACTTACCTACTTACTTACTTGCTTACCTACTTACTTGCTTACCCACTTACTTACTTACTTAGTTACCCACTTACTTACTTACCCACTTACTTACCCACTTATTTAGCCACTTACTTACTTACCCACTTACTTGATTGCTTACCGACTTACCCACTTGCTTACTTACCCACTTACTAACTAACCCACTTACTTACTTACCCACTTATCCACTTACTTACTTACCCACTTACTCACTTACTAACCCACTTACTTATTTACCCACTTACTTACCCACGTACTTACCTAGCCACGTACTTACCTAGCCACTTACTTACTTACCTAGCCACTTACTTACTTACCCACTTACTTACCGCATTACTTACCCACTTACTAACTAACCCACTTACTTACTTACCCACTTATCCACTTACTTACTTACCCACTTACTCACTTACTAACCCACTTACTTATTTACCCACTTACTTACCCACGTACTTACCTAGCCACGTACTTACCTAGCCACTTACTTACTTACCTAGCCACTTACTTACTTACCCACTTACTTACCGCATTACTTACCCACTCAATTACTTAGCCACTTACTTAGTTACCCACTTACTTATATATTTACTTACCGACTTACCTACTTACTTACCCACTTACTTACTTAGCCACTTACCCACTTACTTAGTTCCCACTTACTTACTTACCCACTTACTTACCTACCCACTTACTGACTTACTCACTTACTTAGTTACCCACTTACTCACTTACCAACTTTCTTAGCCCCTTACCCACTTTCGTACCCAGTACAATAATTCAAGCTGATTGCTCTTTAGATCAAAATCATTTCTTATTGTTGAACAAAAACGGTTTGAATCATAATAATTCAGAGTACATGATTGGATATACCTACTCCAAATTTTAGTATTCGTTGCAGTTCTCTGATCTGTAAAAGTTCATCAAACACTGAACTGCGCTGGTATTAAAACAATGATGTTTGTATCTAATTACCAAAATATAAACTGTTGCATCTTAAGGTAACTAGACCAGTGTGATTATTTGGTATTTTTAAAGATAAATTTAGCATTACATATTTTTATTTACCTGTAAAAACTTTTTTTTTTTTTTTGGCATTTTTTAGCATTTTTAGAAAATGTTTTTAGTCTCTTTTAGCTTTATTTTAAAATATGAATGAATAGTTTTTCGAATAATCTTACGTTTTTGTCAGATGACTTTGCGTCTGACTTTTACAGATGCGATGTTTTAAAGGTAACACACGACATGTATGTATTTTACAGTGAGAAATTTTACAAGTCGTCTACGGGCACCTTAATACAATGATGCGAACTTGCTCTCAAGTTCTATTCTTAATTGCGTGCTTCAATTTACGGTCAAGAAAACAGGCGATTGCAATTTTAATAAGAACATTTTCCTTTTTTCTGTATAAATTGTTTTCTTGGTGTCATCTTGAAAATAAATTGATGAAAAATTGATCGAAAACTATAAGGTAACTTGGATGCCACACGATCAGGTTTTGCCTTTCAATTTGCTCAAATACCTATTTGTTTATCGTGGGGTACACGTAGTAATGTTAGAGTTATAAAGTTTCGTTATTTTGAACTTAAATACCTATGATATTTTTGAAAGCCACTTACACATTTTTACTACCTAACTCACACTTTTAAATTGACCACGAGACTGCTCTCAATTTTACCTTTCAATTTGCTTGGCAATTTCACATCAATTTAACAGCTGATCACAAAAAATTTTTGGCGCTTCCTTAATAAACAAAATATTTCTAAAAACATACATCTGCTTTAATATAAGAAATTGTGTTTTTAAAAATGTTTGTGCTTTTTTACAAAATACTTTAAGTTAAGCTACAATTTTGAGTTGTTTCTTCGTTGGGGTCCTTTTTAAAATGAAATCGATTATCAGTTGATTGCAGCCTGAGCCACATTGTCAATTCAAACAAGTTTTGAAAGTGGTGTGTGTGAGGAAATTGAAGTTATTTTTGAACGTGTGGCTACAGAGTTAAACTTGAATGTGTAGCTGCATTGTAAATGGCCTATCACACACATAATATTTCAACCAACTTCAACCCCACATTAGCAGCATAAAATCAATACATGCATATTTTCGTAAATAAATGAGTGCAAAAAACACTAATCCATGCAAAGAAACAATTCTTGTGGGACGAACAGAACAAAAATTATGAGGCTTTAAAAATAGTCTCGTGTGTGATGGCGCAATACACATAATTCAAATTTTACCTAAAATCTGGCATCATTTTGTCAAAAAATTCATCTCTGTTTTTTAAAAATATATTTGCAAAAGCGAGCGTTTTTTACTTAATGTTTTACAGTGAAATTGCGTGATTTTTGTAAAGTTATTTTGTGAAAGTGAAAAATAAAGAAAAAACGCAGCAACATTTGGAGACCTTTAAACAGTTTGCAAGGTAAGCAAGATTTAGATTTATATAGCGATTTATACCTTCATCACAATGTTGTTATGCATTTGTGCTGAAAAAATAAAATGTTGGGTCACATACCCGCCTTTCTGAGTCGATCTAACGCTGCGTGGCTTTGCTGTCGAAGTAATCCTTGTGCGCAAACAGGTCACGATTTTGGTTACAAGGATCATGCATATTGAAAATTGGGACAGTCGGTCCATAATTACATATGTACATATATCCGCAAATCAAGCTTTTTGCCCGAATCGAGTCTTTGTGCCCCTAAACCATGTAATATGTTGGGAATTAGACTAAATTTGGCCCAAACTTATGTGATTGCAAAAAAATTAATCTTACCAAATTTTTTTGGAATCTGGCCATGTTTGATTATAGCTCCCATACAAATACTGCTCCCGAAATGAAGGTACTTATTGACATAACAATGGCAATAACTTATACGATAGCTACTATGTCACCACAAAATGTTGGTTCCAGAATTAACAATAGGTCTCATATAAAACTCCTTAAATCGCTTAAAGGTAAATAAATCTCATATATGAAGATGAAGATATTATAACTGCCTATTTCACTAAATGCTTACGAACGCTTTCGTTCGCATTTAGTGAAATAGGCAGTTAAACTTATCTTTTTGAATATAGCAGTGTTATGTATAATTTTAATTTTTATACCTATTATTCAGGTTTTTTTTCTGCATTGTAATGTAAATTTATTGGCCTAATTAGGCTTAAGCTACTATTTTGATAATAAATAAATTAATAAATAAATAGATATCTAATCTATTCAGCACAAAGATCTTTTATATGAATCTTAACTTTATAACAAAATTTTGTTTTGTGGAGTCCAATATTGTTCTTATATACTGTGGTGGTGGGGTATCATACGACCGAGCTTGACCAACTTTTCTTTCTTACTTGTTTACAGTTGAATTTCCTTAATCAGCAGTGGTTAAAGAGGTATACTAAGTTTGAAATTCAATGTCAATCTTTTGTAATGTTTATTTTAGACCCCATAAAGTATACATGTACATATGTACATACATATGTTTGAATTTTCGGGGTTCTTCAGTGATTCTAGGCCGATTTAGCCTTATCCGCCCGTTAACAGTGCACTAACTTCCGAGCGACTCAGCAGAAAAGAACAATTTCGGTTCCCATTTTTTCTAGTTCTAATCAGTTTACAACCACCACCTTGGATAACGATCTTTCAGCGATGTGGTGGCTGAGTCTAGGCTGTGGTTTGTATTTCAAGTACAGGTAACGTCACAAGCGGCGCCTGGGTTTGAGATACGGAACCTAAAAGCCTTGACGACGAAAGGTTATCCACCCCTAAACCGAGGTGTCATGCACCCGTGCCTATCGGTCTGGTTTGCAGTCAGGGGTTACCGACTGTATTATCACGGAGCTTTGCTGATACCTGGGCACCTCAGCAAATAGACCACGCCCTTACCACGTTATTGGGGGCTATGACGTGGCGGACCTTTCAACTCCCCTACACTCGTGGGACCAAAATTTACAATGAACAACTCAAAAGACAACAAACAACAACAAAAACAATTAACGGAAAATAATGACGGACAGGCGAGAACGAGGACAACGATAGACAGAAATACGGCAAAGCCAGGGACTGTCACAGTCCCGGCGACCAAAGTAGATCGGCCTAGGCTGATTGGAAGTGGTAAGGCAGCTCGACCAGAAGGCGGCTGCTCTAAAAATTGCGGCGGAGTGCCTCTGTGCTTCAATCCAAGCACCTCCAAAACCGCTTCAGCCCTTTCCGTCATTGGAACGGATAAAACCCCTGCTTCGGGTGCTGCTAAGTTGGGAATGACAAAGTCGTCCAACATTGCAGTTTCCCATGTGCCCATTGTGCAAGGAGGGATGGCGATGAAAACATCCAAACCAAAGGTTGCACCACCCCACGCCAAATTCGGCGACCATAAAGTCTCCAAGGCACAAAAACCCTACAAAGAGGGCATCCAACACAAGGCGTGCCGCTTTGTGTTTCATTGAGCTTCTAGGCTCCAAAAAAGCTGAAGAGCTTTCCAGTGAACAAAAAGCTTCACTGGCTTGGGCAAGAGCCCACATAGCTGGGCTGCCAAGTGCTACTCCTTCAGTCCCTGCGAAGGTGACAATGCCTAAACGGCAACGTTCGGAGGAGCAAGCTGCAGCAATTATGCAAATATTAATATAGATGTTCTTATCGATGAGTTATTAAAATTAAAGATTTTTGCCGAGTATGTAGGTACAAAAAAGAAGACAGTAGAAGAAAAATGGAAAGTGTTTCTAAATGGTGGTGCGTTCACGAATTTGAGAAAATGTGTAATTTTATTTCTTCCATTCCACATTCAAACGCTTTTACAGAACGAGTCTTTATTTTTCAAAGTGAAGAAAAGAGAGATATAGGCTTCTAATATAAAACCTAGAAAGGAAGTTGCAGATAAAGACAAAATTTGGTTATAGTTGTAATGAGTTTTACAATTTCCTAAAGACAAAAAAGAAATTGTTAACAACGTACGGCCATAAATATTTTTAACTTGTGACATTGTAAATATTTATGTCCATACATATGTCTGATCGTCTGAAAAACGATTGTGCCTTTTGCAATAATTACAATTATTACAAGAAATTAGTTGTAAGTCACTTTTAAATTATTGTTTAGATAAATACATAACAAGCTACGTTATTTCAAGTGCGTCATTTGTTTTTTAACTTTGTTGTCCTTATATCTGTAGCTTGGTGCTAAAAAGGCCAATGTCAAATAATTCATTTTTGAGAAAATTTAAATTTTAGTATTTTATAGAAGAGTTCCAAGTAAAATTGGCTAGCAAAACACTTTTTAAGCTGTTTTCGGTTAAATTATACATTGGCTGTTTACGCAAAATAAAAGAGATTCAGCATGACCTTTTAATTGCAAAATGAAATTAAATATGGTGGTAGATATAGCAATAAACTACTTTTATTTAATTTTTATTTAATTTTATGTTGACTTATATTCAAAACAAATAATAGAATAAAGGAAATAAAATTTTAGTTCACATGTTGGTCACGTTTTTTTCGTCAAATATTTGCTTAATGTACCCGTAGCTTAAGAAAAGACCTAATGCAACAATTAAGTCAAAAAACCCAAATATTGACATTGACCCATTTAGTACCAAGCTTCAGACATAATGAACTCAAATTTTGCTTTTAAGTAATAATATTAATGTTTCTTTGAAACATATTAAACCAAGATATAAAGAATAGAATTTTTAATAACCGGTTGTGTTTTAGATTTTTTTGTTGTTCACTTTGTATTCCCGCTAAAAATATATAAGGAGTTAAATTATTATTTTGAAAAAATTCAGTTTTATTAATTAAATTTTGTCACTGTTCAAATTATAGCATGAATTCAAGTTTTGTTTTCAAATAGATTAAAGCTTTTTAAGAAGAAGAATTTTATTATCTCAAACTCGCTCTCTTTTACAGAAATTTAAAGTACGGGAACGCTTTTCGTGCAAATTGGGATCCCGAGTAAAGAAACAGATCTATTATCCGCGTCATCTACCGTACAGTATTCGCAATCTTCTATGCATATTTCATCACTTACATCACTCTCTTCAATGCAGAAATTAGGATCGATAATTTCGTCATCCACTTCGCTATCATCTTCAAGAAAATTGGATATATCTAAATCCCTCCGCTTAAAAAAAATAGCCCTAGTTCATTCGACTCAATTGACAGCGAGTTTCTTAACTATTTGATAAACTCAACCGAAATTGATTTGCAAGATACATTTTCTAAAGCTCCTCGAAAGACGGAAGACAATTTTGAGCCAGTTCCTATTCCATGCGTAGTAGACTACGAAATTTTTGATGCAAAAGATTTCAATTTAATTTTGAACCCAAATTTATCTTCAGCTTTAATCAATCCTAATGACAACTCGCATAAAACTAAAGATGGCACCACTAATACTTTTTGCAGTTTTAAATTTCCATTTACGTCCACAAAATTATCGGATATTGAAGTAACAGATGACAGCAACAAAGTGGCCAAATACTCCATAATTCGGAGTAAAATTAAGCTACCATAATTCCCAACAGGCAGAGTGTAAACTCGAAAAAATTCAACGCGAAAAAGTATAAAATGTTATTCAATTAAAGCTGGAAAATTTTAAATTTTCCAGCAACAAAAAATGTTTTTAAATTAATTTTTTTTCGAGCTCGAGGCCAATTATTTGTAAAAAATATTTATTATTTATTTACTAATTTTGTCTAATATTTCGATATCCATCGGATATCATTATCAAGTAATGAGTTACAAATATATTCGTAAGAGACGTATGACCTTCTCCACATTCAATATTGCACTCTGATGGATATCGAAATATTGGAGAAGATTAGTAAAAAAATAATAAATATTTTTTACAAATAATTGGCCTCGAGCTCGAAAAAACTTTTTATTTTTGAATAAAAAAAAAAAAAAAAAAAAGGTCGAAGGAATAATATTTAATTTTTTAAATTAATATTTTGGAGACAAAAAAACTAATGAATTCGTTAAATACGTTGAGGATTTAGTAAGCGAAAATTATAAATTACCCTACAAAAAATTAAAACAAATACATACAAAGCCTACTACTCTTGCAGCAATTTTATATTAATTTGTTGCGGTCGGCGCGTTGCCATAGTGGGGGTTTTCGTACAAATCTATATATATAAAAATAAGTCCGTATATGTACGTCGCCGAACTAATCATAAACGCGTCGTGCGATTTCAACCAAACTTATACACTACGTAGGCAGTGGCCCTGGTCTGGGGGCGGAGGGGCGTGGCAAAATCCATAACTTGAGAACGGCTTGACCGATTTGAACGATTTTTTCTTTAAAATTATCGCCATGGTCCAACTTAGGTTTTTACGGAAAGAAAATTTTGCCCCGCCCACTTTTACGCCCACTTTTTTCGATTTACCTAAAATCAGAAAACGGCTCCAGTTGACTAATTTTTCTTTCAAATGTTCGTATTAATCAACTTTAAGTTTTCATCGAAAGAAAAATTTACCACGCCTACTTTACTCCAGCTTTTTCTATTAAGCGCATAACTGGAGAACGGCATGACCGATTTACCAGTTGAATTCAAGCGGCTCCAATTCCCTTTGCGTCTTGCCTTTGCTATTACCATCAACAAAGCACAAGGCCAATCATTGGCAATTGCTGGCTTAAAAGGTCATGAACAATTTGATCGAAGCAACAATTTTAAAGGGGAAGTTTAAAGGTGAAGATGTATTGATTCCACGAATTCCAATGATTCCATCAGATTTACCTTTTGAATTCAAAAGACTACAGTTTCCAATACGTCTTGCATTTGCTATTACAATAAATAAAGCGCAAGGGCAATCGTTGGAATTGTGCGGAATTGATTTAGAATATCCTTGCTTTTCACACGGCCAGTTATATGTTTCGTGCTCACGTGTTGGCAAGCCTTCAGTTCTCTTTATCTACACAACAACTCATGGCAAAACCAAAAATGTTGTCTACGAAAGAGCTCTAAGATAGTTTAAGTGATACATAGTCTAAGATTGTAAGAAACTAGAATTAAAAGTTGAATAATAGGGAACAAAACCAACTTTATTAAAAACAAGTGTGTTTCTTTTCTTATTTTGTTTTGCCGTGCGAAGCAGGCAACGGGCCCGCTAGTATTTTGTAAAATTTTCTCTTATATTTAATTTTGTTTCGGCATCATTTTTATATACGTGTTTGATCATCATAGTAAGTTTTTCAAACGTTTTAGTTGTTCTGTATTTTTTTTAAGATAAATTTCATAGAAATATTTTGAATTTATATATTATAAAATTGTGGGGATTTTTGAAACAAGATAATAAAAAATATTACGCAATGGCAACGCTGATTCATACAGGCGGCAAAATTAATAAGTATGAGAAAGACAACTGCATGGTGTCTTGCATAGTGCAGGGTTGCATTTTTAGCCGTTTAACATGTATATGTAATTTTAATTATTGTGAATCCCCGTACTGAAATAAAATTGTCAATTTTTTATTCTTGGTGGTAGTGTCAAAGTGAAAAGTGGAAAAAAAACTAAAACAATTGAAAATATAAAAAGATAAAAACAAAAAACAAATCTAACAAACAAAGAAAATAAAAAAAGGAAAAAACAAATCAAAAAACTATCAGTTTTTTAAAAAAAACTTGTGTAAAAATAGCAATATAAAAAAAATTGAAAATAAAAGTGAAAAAATACAATAAATTTTTACAAAGAAATTAAAAAAAGGAAAAAACAAATAAAAAAAACTTTTGTAAAAATTAAAAAAATAAAAGTGAAAAAATACAATAAATTTTAACAAAGAAATAAAAAAAAGGATAAAACATATAAAAAAAAACTAATATAAAAAACTTTTATCGAGTGATAGGTTGCGCAGAGAGGAGGTAGACATTTCACATAAAGTGTTGGAGGACTTCGTTCATTATTTCCTGGTTATACAACCTGTATTCCCTGTGTCCATTTTAAGCTAACCAGCGTGTATTGCCACGAATAACTTATGCAATTCCAAAGGAGCCAGAAAAAAGTGAAGGTTAAATAAATAAATGAACTAAATAAATAAGCCGTACTTAATCGAACATTATTTATTTTATTTCAGAAATACTTGCAACTTTGCAAAAAATATTGAAAGGGCAGGAGGCCATTTTGGCAAGCCAGAAAGACCTCAATGACCGTCTTAAAAAAGTCGAAGAGAATGTAAGTATAATGCTATGAATTTTCGATACAATCTCTTTAATTTTTTGTGCTAATCGTATTTTATTATGTTAAAGCAAATCAATGTATTGGCCAATCAGGGATACCTGAGTAACGGGCAGGCCACTCTTGCAACCAACCAGGAAAACATCGCTGGCAGCTTGGAGCGTTGTGAAACAAATGTAAGTGCATATACATATATAGCATTTCCACATTCCCTTTTTTAATTTTGAGTTTGTGGCTCAAAATAAAATCCTTATGGAATGTAAGGTATCCATAAGGAAGGTTGAGAATTCAGTATGCCGCATGGCGGGAAAAACAGTAGACCATGCCATAAATGAAGTCGGCTCAATGCTTCCCTTAAAAACATTAAAGGATGTCTATACCATTGAGGAAAAACTTCAATCGCCGGACTTCGCAATGACAACAGTAAGCAACTTAAATTTAAAATTAAATATGTTAAATTTAATTTTAAGCTAACTCTTCTTACAGAAAACGTTTATATTTAAAACAAAAGGAATGGCAGAAGACGCCACCGAAGTGATCCGTACTTTAATGACGGATGAATTGATGGACGAATTCAATTGGGAAGGACGGTGGGGGAAGAAAGCGCTGGCGAACTTGACGCTCTTTAACAAGATTTTAAGAGGTATGTAACCATTTTACCCTACCATTGAATTAATTATAATGAAAGCACTTGTTTAATCTTACTTTTTAAATTTCAGATGTCTTCCCCAAGCAAACTGGAATAGAGTTTGAGAGGGTGTTGAGGAAGGCTGTTGACAAAAGCCACCATAGGCAGAAACAAAAAATTTATGCAAACAAAAATAAAGAAAACAAATAATTAATTTTGTTTAAATAATAAGTATATATTTACAGTAAATTTTTAAAATATTTATTTAAAAAAAAAATGATTTTTTTTTTTTGAAATAATGTAATGTAGTCAGGTATGACGATATGTACATCAGCTCTGATTAGTCAGCTCTGACGATATTGACATCAGCTCTGATTAGTCAGCTCTGACGATATTTACTTTAGATCTGATTAATCAGCTCTGACGATATTTGCATCAGCTCTGACGATATTTACATCAGTACTGATTAGTAAAATACTGTGGAGTGAGCAGTTCAGATATAAAATTTACTAGTTCACGAAGTTCACAAGTATGAGAGGGAAACAAAATCACACGTACACGAATTTTTACCTCAGTTTTTTCATATTGCCCTTAATAAAATGATAGAAACTTCTGATGTATAAACCCATCAGCAATGAACATCAGATGATGCATCAAATGACCGTCATTGTTCTTGTAGGGTTATTAAATAATGTTTGTCCAATAAATTTCAAGTCATTTGGTTTTAATAAAGATGGCACAATTTTGCGGTTGTACGCATACTGCATATATTTTAATCAAAATTGTCGTAGATATAAATTTGTACTTCAATTAAATCGCGATCAAATAAATGCAGAAGTGTTAACGGACTCATCACAAATTTTTCACCCGCGCAATGTTCGTAAGAACCAGCAGGTTAGAGCTGTAAGACGAAAAATTGTAAAAGCTGAAATGAAAAACGATTTTGCTTCTAATTATAGAAATAAACAATTTATAAAGTTTTCGAAACCATTGCGTGATGTCGGAAATATGGGGTCAGTGGTAACTACCGACGTTGCTTGCAAGATGCCATCAATTTATGGACATTTCTTTAATGCAAAGGGAAAAATTTTGGTCATTATTTGTTCAAAAAATCTCCAACCCAATGGATATATATTTGTTTTCTAGGGAACAGCTTAACCTAACTCAAATAAATGGACGAAAACTCCTTAAGATGAGTAGAAAATCGCTGTTCATAGATTCCACGGGCGGAGTTGTAGCCAAATTTGATAGATATTAAAAAAGAATATTTTTATATGGTATAATAATTCACGTTAAAAGGAAAACTGGAAAAGGAATTTTAATTCCAATTGCTGAAGCCAGGTAACAACATTCTTTGAAGCTTTAAAGATTGCAGAAAGCGCCTCATCTCGTGTGGAACAAGGACGGATACTATATCACTATATCAGAACCAAAACTTGTCAATAAGAAATTGCAGAAAATGTGGTGGAAACCATAATAAAAGATGCCCCGCAGACGGAAGTAAATGTCATAATTGTGGAAAATTCAACCATTTTGCAAAAATGTGTTTGACTAAAAGACCAAGCAACAACAACAATGGTAATATAATCTACAACAACAGAAACAATAATAACCATAATAGAAGCCAGAACAACAACAGCAACAATAATAACAGGAACTATAACAACAAAAGCAATAGCAATAACAGAAATTCTAATAACAGAGTCTTCAGCAACAATCAAGGAAGCCGAAATACAAACAACAGAAATTATAACATAAACCAAATGGAAGAGCAGGGAAACTTACAAAGCCCGGAGTCGACCCGCACAGAGACTCCGATGGGAATCAATTAGACACTAAAAGAATCTATAGCATATATTAATTGATATAGGAGCAGACGTCTCACTGTGCAAAGAAAATTTTTTGGAATATGAGGAAAATCAAGATGATTATTGCAACTTAACGGGAAGTACAGAAAATGTTACTAAATCACTGGGTTCCACAAATATAAAAATTAAGATAAACAATGAAGAAATCATTCAAAAAATACAACTGGTGGAAAATAATTTTCCAATAAAGACAGATGAAATTCTTGGAAGAGATTTTTTAACAAGATATAAATGCAATTTAGACTATGACAAATATGTGATAATATTTAACATTAACAATGAAACGATAATGATACCGATACATGATAATACGTACAAAATAAATAAAATTAGAACACCACAAAGAGGTGAAATAATTAACCATTTACAATCGAGTTGGAAGAATATGCCGTTATTACAAATATAGAAGTTAGCAAAGGTGTATTTTTAGACATGACAAGCTCTTTCCACCAGATCGAACTTGCTCATCAATCTCGTCCGTACACATCATTTTCAACACCTAATGGACATTATCAATACACAAGACTACAATTTGGTTTGAGAATATCGTCTAGCAGTTTCCAGCGTATGTTAACAATAGCCTTATCAGGTCTAGAATGCGAAGCTTTCCTATATGTCGACGACATAATAGTTTTTGGTTGTAGTCTTAAACATCATAATACAAATCTCGTAAAAGTCCTAGACAGATTACAGCGATATAATTTGAAACTAAACGCTAATAAATGCTGCTTTTTAAAATCGGAAGTAGTATATCTTGGACACCTAATAATACCAGACGGAATAAAGCCCGACTTAGAAAAATTTGTGGCAATAACAAAATATCCGGTACCAAAGAACACAGACGAAGTAAGAAGATTTGTAGCATTTTGTAACTATTATAGACGTTTTGTGGAAAATTTTGCAGACATAACAAGCTGTCTGAATGCCTTATTAAAAAAAGACAAACAATTCATCTGGATAGAACAATGTCAAACAGCATTTGAAACAATAAAGGAAAAACTAGTAAGTCCACCGATTTTGGTAATAAAGATCCTAATGAGCCTGATTAACTCAAAATAGGGGAGTGTACATCCATAAAAGATATAAAACTTGCAAGAAAGTTAAAATTTATATTAGAACAATCGATTGGAGAATTCATAGTAGAAAACAATCATGCATTAAATCAAACGGCCATCAGATGTAGCAATAATCCCTTTTATCTAGATAATATGTTGGAGAAACTACCTTCTATTTTAAGCAGATTGAATTGTGTAAAGTTCGCATTCGAAAAAGGTGACGAAATATTTAAGAAAATAAAAATTGAAAGATTGAAAGAAATCATAAATAAAAGTAAAGAAAATGACGTCAGAATTCTACTGTATAACAATTATCCGATTTTCGGGTTCGGAAAGTAGGACTTTTTTTATATAAGGAATCTTATAATTTCACTTCCAGCTATGCTCTATTACAATAAATCTTTACAAATTCTGAATATAAACTATATAGTTCTAAAAATCTAGATTACATAAGCTATTAACCCTATTAGTCCATATTAGAGCACCATTTCTATTTTGAGCCATTTTCGGGTTCTGAAAGTAGGACTTTTTTTATATAAGGAATTTTATAATTTCACTTTCAGCTATGCTCTATTACAATAAATCTTTACAAATTCTGAATATAAACTATATAGTTCCGACATCTAGAATACCTAAGCTGTCAACCCTATTAGTCCATATTAGAGCACCATTTTGATTTGACATAGCCGAATGTAGCAATTTTACTTAATAAATTTAATGCATTTTTCTTATTTTAAATTCAATAAAAACATTTATTTATAAAAAAAACAAACTTAACAAAAACAATAAAAAAAGAAACCATAAAAAAAACAATTCATTAAAAATACTTATTAGTACACTTATATACTAGCCGTGCCCGCGGCGTAATATATACAGTTACGTGAAAAATAATAGAGCCATCTACTGTTCTATAAATTGAGTGTTTTTTTAACCTTGTACAAAATATTTTTAGAACGAGTTTTTTCATGCGTTATTAGTTAGTCTCTTTCTTATTGTAATCCCGTTATTTTTTCTGTAATTGAAGCAACATTTCTAAATACATATATCAGTGTTTGTATGTAAATAGGAGAAAAACAAGTGTGCAAAAAAATAGACCCAATTTAAAAGTTTTTAAAAAAATACATTAAAGTAAAAACCAACTTTTAAATTTTTCTTTTTTGAAAAAGTGAGTAAAACGACAGACTATCTTATTTCTATTATAATTTTAAAAATATATAAAAAATTAGCTTACAGAATGGGCAGAGGAAAAGACTGTAGCGTGGAGGGCTGAATATTGATAAAAAAAGCTTCATCAAGAAGATAATTCTCAAAGAAAAATAGCTGAAATTATTGAATGTAGAATGTAGAAATGCTATAAAACATGAAGATAAACCGGAAACCAGAGGAAGAAAACCCAAAATATCTGAGACCTTAAAACGAAAAATACTGCGTCACGTGAAACGGGCCCGTTTGTAACTTCATCCGCCCTTAAAAACCAATACGAACTTGATATGGATACTTCTACAATACGGCGTATGCTCCTTAAAAATGATTTACAAGCAAGAAGTGCCCGTAAACAAAGACTTGAATTCTCAAAGGAACACATAAGTTTGCCCGTATCTAAATGGCGTAATATTTTGTGGTCGGATGAGAACAAAGTAAACTTATTTAACTCGGATCGGAGTTCTCGTCAAGTTCGGAGACCCAAAAATAAAGAATTCAGTCCTCAATATACCATTAAAACCGTTAAACATGGAGGGGGTAACATTATGGTATGGGGATGCTTTTCTTATTATGGAGTTGGACCCTTATATCGCATACAGGACATAATGGATAGCAAATTTAATACAAATATTTTAAGAGAACTCATGCTGCCTTATGCTGAGTGGGAAATGCCGCTTCAATGGACATTCCAACAGGACAATGATCCGAAACATTCATCGAAGTTGGTAAAGGCATGGTTCGGGGACAACCATGTGAAGGTTTTGGGATGGCCTTCACAGTCACCAGACCTTATTCCCATCGAAAACTTGTGGGGCGACGTTAAAAGATGTCTTAGGGGAAAGAATCCATCAAATAAAGATGAGCTGTGGACAATGGTTGAGACTGCATGGAAGAACATTCCAGTTACGACTTGTCAAAAGCTTGTTGACTCTATGCCGAAGCGCTTCTTCGCAGTAATAACAAATGATGGTAGTTCTACAAAATACTGAGGTTGTAGTTGTAGTTATATAAGCAATTATTTTATTATTAATTTTATTTTTTTTTAGCGTTGGATTATATGGCTTTTATTTTTTTTCACAGAGAAAATAAATGTATATAACGAATTTTTTTTATATAAATTTTTGAGGCAAAGAATTCAAATATTTAATTTATTTTTTTTTTATGTTATAATAATACCTTATAAAAAACAACAAACAAGTTTAAAGAAAATTATTATCTGTGTACATTTTTTTGTATTAAAATTGGGGTTTGGGGGTGGATCTATTATTTTTCACGTAACTGTATATATGTATATAGTATATATACATATATATTTTAATCATTAAAAAAGTCAAATTGTTATATGTATATTCACTCTTTTGCGGTTTTAGTTATCCCATACGATTGCGTCGTTTTTTGTAATAAATTAAAGTAACACACAACCTGTGATATTTAATTTACTACAAAAAACAACACGGTCGTATACGACAACCGCAATAAGACTGATTAAATATACTTTGTATTATTAGACAGAGTTGCCTGGCACTGGTGCCAATTGCGACTGCTACTGCTGAGAAACTATCTGGTGCTGTTGCTGGGGAACCAACTGGTGCTGCTGCTGGGAAACCAACTGGTTCTGCTGCTGGGGAACCAACTGCTGCTGTGGTTGTGGAACCAAATGGTGCTGCTGCTGGGGAACTAACTGGTTCTGCTGCTGAACCAACTGCTGCTGCGAAACTAACTGCTGATGAGGGATTTCCTGCTGGGATACCAACTGCTGAGGTACCTGCTGGTGCTGGCCATAAATATGCCGGTAATGTGGTTGGCAGTACGGCTGCTGTGCTGGCGGCTGACTATAAAATTGTTTCCCATTTGTCTTCTTCATTTTAACGCTCATCACCACTTTCTGGTGGCAGTGGGGGCACTTCAAAAACTTAGCATAAAAAAAATCAATTAAGCCCAATTATGAACAAAAATTCTCCTGAAGTTTTCTGCTTTTTCCCATTTTTTACAATTAAGTTTAAATGGGAGAAGGAAAAAACTGCCGGGGAATTTTTATTTATAATTGGGTTGACTATAACCGGTTTTATTAATATCATTCACATGGTTTAATAAAACCAGCGCAGCTCCAAAAAAAAAAAATTTATCGGGTGTTAGAAAATTAAAAAAACAAAAAGAAATTAATTAAATAGAAAAAGTCTTGGAAACGGATAATTTTCGGATTACGGACCTCTGAAGTTTTCATACATATATGCGGTTTTCCACTACAATTCAGATCAATTCAGAAATGTATGTATGAAAACTTCAGAGATTACGGGCCCGAAAATTATCCGTTTCCAAGACTTTTTCTATTTAATATTTTCTAATTCGCCATTTTTATTTTGATTGGAGCCGCGTTGGTAAACAAGATTTTTGTGCTGTTTTCACAAAATACTTAAGGCCGCATTAGCCAACCGTAAAGGCCGTGTCAGATACAACTTTGTCGCTTTGCGTGACGTTTCTACCTTTGGCAGAAAAATGCAAAGTAAAAGGTGTATGACACAATGAAAACTTTGACAACACTCACGCATTGTTTGTTTACTTATAAAAGCGGTTGGTAATTTGTAAATTTAATTATTTGTTATAAAAATAAATGTTAAAAATTTAATTGGACCGTTTTTTGGAATTGAATTTGGCAAACAAATTAAAAAACAAAAGAAAATTATACTAGCCAATTGTCAAAGCGCGCAAAAAGATGAGAGTTGGCTAACTTTTTGCTTCGCTCTGCTTTGAAAGTACTTTATGTGACATGTTTCGTATAAGTATGTATATTTTATCTTAGATGTCAAAGCGAATCGGTAACGCTACGCGAAGCAAAAGTTTTATCTGACATGGCCTTAAATGTAGAAATGTAAATGTAATGTAAACAGCTGATCTGTTATATGGAAAGCAATACAAATGCTTAACTGACTGTAATGTCACTTAACTGTAACGTGCCAACCTGTAGAAAATAGAATTTCATTGCGAGGTTACGTGACAGTTGTAGACAGTGATGTAGTTTATGAATGTTGAATGGAAGTGCGGCTAAGTAGCCCTTTTTTTGGTACTTTTTTTCTTTTGATATTTGAACCATTTTAGTTGTTTTATTTATATACCTACATGGTGTAATTAATACATTTAGTTTTCTAAATCAACTTTTATTTTATGAAATTTAACAGCATTTAAATTTTTATATATAAGCAATTCACAAATTATTTTATTGTGTCATATTGGTTGTGTTATATAAAATTATAAAAATATAAGAATTTTTATAAGTATAATAAGGTATGCATATATGCAATTATATATAAACCAAAAATAATAATTTAAGTAAATATAAAAGTTATAACATTGTTTATAAGTTTAAAATTGTGGTTTGGTACTATTTTAATCTTTTTGGTACTTTTTCCACACAATCAAAAATAATTTGGACGAATTGAACACCCATCAATGGTTCAAACAGCTGGTTTGCATTTTGTTTACATTTTTTAAAGTGATAAAGTGAACGCAGATAAAAATATAATGGACGACGAAAAATTAATTTTGTTGGTGCAAGTAAATGAATGCCTTTATAATAAATATAGTCCGGGGTTTAAGATTCCGGAGAAAAAACGAAGTATTTGGAAGCAAATTTCTGTAGAAATGAAATACTCAGGTAAGTTGTAAATATCTATGTACATAAATATAATTTAAAAACCATTTAGTATTTTAAATGAAATATTTCTGTTTTATAGAAGAATCATGCCAAAAGAGATGGTCGTGTCTCAGAGATAGATATGTGAAGGAGAAGCGGTTAAAAAACTTGCCATCTGGCAGTGGCGCTAAGTATACATCACAATGGCCACTAATGCAGACCATTGAGTTTATAGCGCCTTATATAGTGCCAAGACAGTAAGTCATAATTATATGCATATGTATTTACATGTACTGTAGTTAAACTAAGTACATATGTATAACGAAAATTTCGTTCGCTTAAATTACATTTAACAAAAACGATATTTTAAATTTTTTTGTTTTAAATGTTAATTAGGCGAACGAAATATACATACGTTCGAAATCGATGGGCTGGCAGCTATTATTTTTTTAAATGTTTTTTTTTTTTTTGTAACGAGACTGAATTGAAGTAAGATTATAATTTTTTTTTTCATTTGTAATATGTAGTTTTTTCAGACTGATATTTTTAATGTAAGAAAACACCAATTTACTTCTCAAGTTGGTTGGTTAATCTGCAAAACAAATAGCTTTTTATTTACTCTGTCAATATCAGGTCTTACTAGCTCATCGAATAGCAATAATAAATTGTTACTTTTGTTTTTTTTTTTAATTATTTAACTTTTTTGTTTTTGTTTCACCAATAAATTAATTTATTAATTAATAAGACATTTTGTAGTTTTAAGAAAACATGAATTCATTTATTTATAATAAATAATTATAATTAATAAAAATTAACATAGTAACTTGAACATAAATACATGTGAATAATATTTAAAAAGTTTTTATTTTACAAACTATTCTGTAATAGAATAGCGTCTTCATTGCAAAAATATTCTGCCAACCGATTCCTTAAATTGATTGCTGTTTGGGTTGATCTCCGTATATGTGTAGAAAATGATCGCATAGACCTTTCACCGCTGATCCGTAGTTTTTTTCTCCACTCTCCTTCTTGTAGAGAGCCATCTTCTGCCTCCCGGTCTACAAAGTTTGGAGGGCAATACCATTTTTTTGTGTCATTTAACATAATAAAATTATGTAGCACTGTGCAAGCCAATACAATAATATCAACAATTGTCCGGCGACATTTCGATTGTTGTAAGTAAAATCCTCCAACGTGCGCTGAGTATTCCAAAGCAATTCTCAATCACACGTCGGGCTCGTGAAAGCCTGTAGTTGAAAATTTTTTTATTTCTATCCAGATTTGATCCTGGATAGGGACGCATTAAATTGTTCCGCAAAGGAAAGGCGGCGTCGCCTACAAAATAATGTGGAAAGGGATCTTCACATCCAGAATTTAAAGTCTTATTTGGTGGCACAGGTACTTTGCCAGAAATCACGGATTTTCCAAATGAACACAGACGAAATATTCCTGTAAAATATAAATAAAATCACTTGTAAAATGGTTAATAAAACATAAATTAAAATAAAACAATATAGCTAGATATCAACCTCCATCACTTTGGCTACCAAAGCTTGCCATACTAATTGATGTAAAAGTATATTTTGCATCACATACTCCCATTAGCACAAAACTGAAATACTTTTTATAATTATAAAACATGGAACCAGAGTTTGCGGGGCATTTTATAGCTATATGCTTGCCATCTATAGCACCAACACAGTTGGGCATGTTCCATAAATCATTGAAATCTTTTTCAATGTCCACAAATGAGATGTTGTTGGCTCGCTTAAGTAAAAGGGCGACAATAAACGCCAAATCACATCGCATGTTTGTAAAACTATGGATCGGATCGTCGATTTTCCAAGCTTATGACTCCAAGCTATACTCTGTAAGCAACGTCCATGACCCAAAAACCTAAAATAAATTTATATATGTATATTATACATACATAAACATATGTACATAATAAAAATTTGGCTTACAGCAACGTTATTGAGAGTCTCTCTTCTGGACCAATTCGTTGTCTCGGCTTAGTAAGTTCATCACGAACCATGGACAGCAGCAAATCAAATAAGTCAGGAGTAGAGTTTTTTCTCGGGATTTCCCGTCCCGGTAATTCCCGGAATTTTCAATTGTTTTCAATTCCCGCTTTCCCGGGAATTAATTGCGGGATTCCCGGGAAATTTTGAAGAAAATCTTTTTTCAAACTTTAGTAAATCTATGTCGGACTAGTGTCTAGACTGTGTTAGTAGTTTAATCCAACTTAATTTTACCACAATATAAAAATTTGCTACAGTTTAAGACTTATTAAGCTAATTTTTGAGAATGGGCCTTATATAGGGCCTATGATAAATTATAGACCTATCTTCCAAAATTGTATTCCTTGTCTTAGCAAACTGAAGTGTAAATATTACAATAATATTATAAGGTTTTGCCTTATAAAACGAATTTGTTGAAATTTAATGACAATGGGTGCATTTTGCCACAAAGTTATGTAAGTTTTTGTTGAGTTTTTATTGAGGTAGTTCCACATTTGGGTGCATAACTCTTTTTCATATTGTAGCGATTCTGCTGGAATTAAGCCACAAACAGCCTAGAAGATCTATAAACTATTTGACACCCATATGGCGAAATCAGCTTATAATAAACGAAGGACTGACAATACAAATACGTTATGGGATCCTAGATGAATATTAGAAAAAGATTCACATGGAATGGCAAACTTAGTATAACTTCATACACCACTGCTGATTAAGGGTTATAAAATTGTAAAAAATATGTTTTTATATATATGTAGCAAGTACAACCCAGCAAAAACTTTACTTACCTGGTAAGTTAGCAAGTAATGTTGGAGAAATATAAACACTACTTATTTTTCGGCTGAATAACTACTTATTTTTGTTCGAGTTGTCCACAGAATTCAGTAGTTACAATACACTTACTAGAAGTCACAAAATATCTAGTTATTATTTAACTACCAGTAAGTTGAATTGTAAGTACTT
This sequence comes from Pollenia amentaria, assembly GCA_943735925.1. Lineage (NCBI taxonomy): Eukaryota > Metazoa > Arthropoda > Insecta > Diptera > Polleniidae > Pollenia > Pollenia amentaria. Next base: position 98,326,096 of record OX031006.1, read on the forward strand.
ACAATATACTTACTAGAATCCAAAAAATAACTAGTTTTTATTTAATTGGCGCTAGGTAATAGAGCCTATAAGGAGTTATGAAGCTAGTTACCAGTAAGTAAATATTCAGTACTGAAAACAAGTCAGCTAATAAGTAGTTATTTAGCTGATTCTTAGTAAGCAAATATTCATAACTGAAAATAATAGTAGTGAAAAGTACTTACTGAGGTCATTACTAGCAAGTACTTATTGAGGTTTTCAGAATAATGACAATTGTAATGACAACTACTTACCAGGTAACGTATGAAATAACTACGACCTATTACCAAAATTCAAAAAGTTTTTCCTGGGAATTTTTCCTTCCTGCTGAATTTGTAAAACGGTAAAATTGTTTCAGAATTCCTACTTCGTAATGTTATGCTTTCAGTTCGTAATCGCCCTTCCAGAAATTTTATTCCACTAACGGCCAATTTCACCAAGTTTACTTATAATTACCTACCAGTTATAACTGTCGAAAACATATTGTTAGCTGGAAGTTAAGGTAACAGTTAAGTTTTAACTGAACTTGATGAAATTGGATGTAAGACATTAATACTGTAACGTTTTTACTTATAAAACGCGTTAAGGTTTTTTCTCTTTATAATAAACATTTGAGTTCTTTTTATTGCAATTTAAAATAAATACATACACGAATTAAACTTAACAAACTTTATTGAAATTAATTATAATGTTTACAAATTTTAACCACAATTATAAGTAGCGATCTGAACCGTTTAATGTCTCCGATCAAACTAAACTAAACTTTTATTTATTTTCAGTTTATTTTTCTTTTTAAGCTAATAAGAGAGTTAGCCTGAATTTATAGTTCAAAACTATTCCTTGTTGATTCAAGAACCGTCTAGTATTTTCTAGAATGTTGTGTTCGAATTATTTTAAAATAACTATTATACATCTAAATCTAAAGTCTACAATTACAATTGCTAGAAAATTTATTACAGTGGCGTTCATAAAAATAGTAACTAATATGACATAAAACTATAATTTACAAGATAACTTATAACTAAAACCATAAATAATTCTCAGACAAATCTAATTTCGTAACAATATTTTCATCCTAATTATGCAAATGATCTCTGAATTTGACAATGCATATACCTATATTGATTTCTATGATCCTATTGACATAAAAATAACCTCTTAAGTATCTTAAAATAATTTTAATATGAAATTTTTTACGTTTTTGTTACATAATGGATACTAGACTTAATTATTTTAAGCGTAATTGTCAGTAAGAAATATTAGTTTCATTATAGAAATAAGTAAAGAAATAAATAATAAATTTTGGGCGGGAATCCCGGGAATTTGATTTTTATTTTCCGCTTTCCCGGGAATCCAAAAACTCTAGTCAGGAGGCATACGCGTGTGTATAAAAAATTGTTCTTTATCAATTTAGTCTTTGTTTATGGGCCGAACACCCCATCTTCTTACCCGGCGTGTACGTTTGTTTTTACTGTCTCTGTACAATTTGCACAGACGCAAGAAGTTTAAACACAGAAACATATCTTCTATATCCACATTTGTTTATTCACACTCGAAAAAATACAACGAAATAATATATTTGCTTAAGGCTAGATTACACTATTATACTTTGTATTAATACATGTCAAAAACTCAAGTAATATGACAAAGTGTGATAGTGTGAAAGCAATGTGTCACAAGTATTACGAAAAAAATTTTACATCCCATACGACTTCATCGTTTTTTGAAATTTTTCTAAACGCTAATACTTTTCATTGGATCAGGGTTGCATTTTAACAAAAGCATGGTCATGTGTGATAGTGTGACTACAAACTGTAATGTTACATTAGATTTTTTGACAGTCACAACAAAACTCATTAGATTTCCATCTCACAAAGTATTATGAAATACGTAAGAAATGTGTGATAGTGTAAACTAGCCTTTAATGATTTTTTTGTTTATGTTTCACATGTACATATGTTTTTTATTTTTGTTAGTGTCAAAAACATATGACACGTTTTTACGTGTTCCATAAGTGCACTAAAGTGCTTACAGTACGTTACGGTACATTACATTACATTGCATTACATTTACGGTCGGCTAAAGCGGCCTTTACCCGGCGTTTACACATGCAAGTGCAAGTTCGAAAAACTCAATACACTCACACATTTTTACTAACACCATCTCATTTTTCGCACTTGCAGCCCAACTTGCAAGAGAATTTGCATGCAAGTAAATTTTTGACACTTGCAGCAAGCAAAATGACAAATAAAGAAACAGTGTTACCGTGGATGCCTTTGGTATCAATTTTCCAGTACTTAGTAATATAAAAATTATGTTTATTGTTGATATTCTGTGTTTTTAAGAATAAAAAACAAAAAAAAAAAAAAAACCCTTCATTGTATTTTAAAACATAAATTGCAAGCATTTAAAAAAAAATTTTTTAATCAAAATATTTTCTCAGAAAATTTTATGATATATGTAGGTTACTACGGCAATACTGGATTCACATATTTTAAAAATAAACATAATGTTTTCATCAAGATGGACCAAAAATAAAATAAAGAAATAATTAAATTATTTATATTTAATATTATTAAATAAATTTCGTGATAACATTAACATAATAATGTTTTTTTTTTTTAACCCAAAAAATGAAGCTTTTTTCCTAAGATGGTTTCGCTTCGAGAACATTTGAAAAATAAACTTTCAACTGACTGTGTAAACACTCAAGTTACTTGCAAGACTTTCGGCTATTTCTTCGACATTTTCGTTGATAATACATATACACTACGTGCAAGTAATTACTTGCATGTGTAAAGGCAGGGTTACTTACTTAAATAACGTAGACATAAAAATACATTAAAAGATAAAAACACTTATCTATAGGTAGAAATTTTTTTTGTTAAGATAAGTGTTAGCCGCACTGCGTTTAACCAAAACGAAATATTCAATGTGTGAAAAAAACTATCTATAATTGTGTTCTTTTTTTAATAGGAACTGATTGCATTTCATTACTGGGCGGGTTGAGATTAGTGGGTGTGGCACCTTCCATACAAAGACAAAGTTGTTTTCTGAATATCTAAAGAACGGTAAATGTTTCCAACTAGGGCACAAATAGTTTTAATATTGCAGTAAAACCTCACCTATTACAAATATTTTGTAAATTCACGTATTATTTTGGTATAAGCCATTATTTTTATCCCGACTATGATTTTATAGTTTTTATTCATTAAAAAAAATTATAAAATCGTATTTATGTATATGATTTATAACAATTCCGTTTAGCTTATAAAAATAAAATCTTTGATTTGCCAGTCAATTTTAATCGTTTTGTTTTATTAAAAACCAAAAAAAATTATATATGTATACATACATACATACATATTTGGGATTTCATATCAAGTGACCCAACTTTTGAAATCGATGCCTTCCGATTTGGATGAAATTTGCTCAAAGGTTAGTCATATTGGATAGTAGTTTAGACACAAATTTTCAACATGATCGGTCAAAAAGTTTCTGAGTTAAAGAGGGTCAAAATTTGACATTTTGGCCAAACAGATGTTCTTTCTCATCCATGTAACTTATTATCTATTGGTGTTAGCAAAATTTGTCCCAAACAAATTAGATAGCTATTTCTTCAATCTATCGAAAAAAAAAATTTTTGTTTTTTTTTAATTTTTTTTTTTTTAAATTTCACTTTTTTTTTTATTTTTTTTAAGCGGGTATTTATTTTTTTTTTGCTCAAAATAAAGCTTAGGTCTTTTCCTTTAAGGTACCCTACAAGAAATTGCTGAGTAAAACAAATACATACAAAGCCTATATACTAACACTCTTGCAGCAATTTTATATTAAATTGTTGCTGTCGGCGCGTTGCCATAGTGGGGGTTTTCGTACAAATATTTTGTACAATTTTTTCTTATATTTAATTTGGTTTCGGCATCATTTTTATATACGTGTTTGATCATCATAGTAAGTTTTTCAAACTTTTTAGTTGTTCTGTACTTTTTTTAAAATAAATTTCATATAAATATTTTGAATTTATATATTATGGAATTGTGGGGATTTTTGAAACAAGACATTGTTAATAAAAAATATAACGCAATGGCAACGCTGATTCATACAGGCGGCAAAATTAATAAGTATGAGAAAGACAATTGCATGGTGTCTTGCATAGTGCAGGGTTGCATTTTTAGCCGTTTAACATGTAAATAAAATTTTAATTATTGTGAATCCCCGCGTACTGAAATAAAATTGTCAATCTTTTATTCTTGGTGGTAGTTTTAATGTAAACACATCGTGTTCAAAGTGAAAAGTGGAAAAATTGGAAAAAACAAACTTAAACAATTGAAAATATTAAAAGATAAAAACAAAAAATTAATCTAACAAACAAAGAAATTAAAAAGAGGAAAAAAAGAAATCAAAAAACTAAAAAAATTGAAAATAAAAGTGAAAAACAAATAAAAAAAACTATTACAAAAAACTTTTGTAAAAATTAAAATAATAAATGAAAGAAACATCAAACAAATTTTTGAAACTTTAAAAAACAACAAATAAAAAAAGATAAGAATGAAGAAAAGACATCTTCAAAATTGTCTTTCAAAAGAAAAAAGCCCTTTTGAGTCCGAAATAAAAAAATATAAAAGTTTAGTGATAGGTGAAATTAGTGAAAGTGTTGGAAAGAGTATGCAGAAGGTAAGGGAAGTTATAGTTTCTGATGAAGTGCCATCCACATCAGCAGGTTTTGTAGGGAGTGAAATAATGTTAGGTGGGTTGGAAAGCGATAGCTCCGACTCGGCGTCAGGTGATTCTTTCAACCCAGAAGTTTCGGTTTTGGGAAGCGATAGTGTTGAAGCTGAAGCAGGACCCATTTTTGAAGAAGACAGTTATTGTTTCAGAGACAATATTGGTAGACAAAACAAATGTGATGAGATAAAATCGTGGGCAGTTAGAAATAACATTTCACAAAATGCATTAGAAGATTTACTTCGTACTTTGAAAAGAATAGGAGTGGAAGATTTACCATTGTCAGCTAAAACTGTTTTGAGTACGAGTAGGGAGAAGATAGATATTGCAAACATTCCTGTAGGAGAGTTTTTATACCTAGGTATTCAGAAATATTTTTCTTCGCATTTCTTTGATTACTTGGATGGACAAGAGGAAGTTTCAATTGATATCGGCGTCGATGGCCTTAAGCTTTTTAAGAGTTGAAATAGAGTTCTGTGGCCCATTCTTGGAGTAGTTGTAGGTTTTGCTCAGGTTAGTGCCTTTTTGATTGCTTGTTTCTCCGGCTTTAAGAAGCCAAAATGTTTAAATAGTTTTATGAGTGATTTTTGCGCTGAAGTAAAGGTTCTTCAAGAAATTGGCGTTAAAGTAGGCTCCAAACAGAAGTTACTACGTTTAAAAATTCGTTTATTTGCTTGCGATTCTCCAGCAAGGGCTTTTGTCACAGGTGTCCCATAATAGTAAAAATGGTTGTCCAAAATGTTGTCAAGAAGGAACATATAAGGAGAGAAGGGTTTGTTTTTCTAAAGAAGTCGGTGTTTTAAGAATGGATTCAACATTTGGTTCCAGATTAAGTCCTTCTCATCATATACATAGAAGAGTTTAAGGTCAAAAGAAGCATTTTAGAGGAAATGGTTTCAGTTTCCTTTAGATTGTATGCACTTAGTCGACTTGGGAGTTACTAAGAAGTTGTTGAAGCTTTTAATTCATAAAGGGAATATTGAAAACATTAACAAAAAGTTAAGTTTTGTCGCTGAAAACGTTCCATCGGAGTTTTGCCGTACCCCAAGAAGTCTGGATGAGTTACATAATTGGAAGTCGACGGAATTTATGCAGTTTTTGCTCTGTACTGGCATTTTTATTCTAAAGGACAATATAAGTAATGACCAGTTTTATCATTTTTTGTTGCTGCATTGCGGTATTAGGCTTTTATCGAGTGATAGGTTGCGCAGAGAGGAGGTAGACATTTCACAAAAAGTGTTGGAGGACTTCGTTCATTATTTCGGTATTTTATACGGTGATGAGCTAGTTAGTTTTAATGTACATGGGCTGTTGCATTTAACGGATTGCGTTAGACAATATGGGCCATTGGATTCTTTTTCAGCATACAGGTTTGAGAATTATATGCAGCACATGAAGAAAATTGTTAGAAAGCCGAACAAGATTTTGCAACAGTTGTTTCTCAGGCTCGACAGTAGACCATGCCATAAATGAAGTCGCCTCAATGTTTCCCTTAAAAACATTAAAGGATGTCGATACCATTGAGGAAAAACTCCAATCGCCGGACTTCGCAATGACAACAGTAACCAACTTAAATTTAAAATTAAATATGTTAAATTTAATTTTAAGCTAACTCTTCTTACAGAAAACGTTAATATTTAAAACAAAAGGAATGGCAGAAGACGCCACCGAAGTGATCCGTACTTTAATGACGGATGAATTGATGGACGAATTCGATTGGGAAGGGCGGTGGGGGAAGAAAGCGCTGGCGAAATTGACGCTCTTTAACAAGATTTTAAGAGGTATGTAACCATTTTACCCTACCATTGAATAATTTATAATGTAAGCACTTTTAATCTTACTTTTTAAATTTCAGATGTCTTCCCCAAGCAAACTGCAATAGAGTTCGAGAGGGTGTTGAGGAAGGCTGTTGACAAAAGCCACCATAGGCAGAAACAAAAAATTTATGCAAACAAAAATAAAGAAAACAAATAATTAATTTTGTTTAAATAATTAGTAAATATATACTAAATTTTTAATACAGTAAATTTTTAAAATATTTATTTAAAAAAAAAATGATTTTTTTTTGGAAATAATGTAATGTAGTCTGGTATGACGACATGTACATCAGCTCTGACGATATTGACATCAGCTCTGGTTAGTCAGCTCTGACGACATTTACATCAGCTCTGATTAATCAGCTCTAACGATATTTACATCAGCTCTGATTAATCAGCTCTGACGATATTTACATCAGCTCTGACGATATTTACATCAGTACTGCAGTTCAGATATATAATTTACTAGTTCAAGAAGTTCACAAGTATGAGAGGGAAACAAAATCACACGTACACGAATTTTTACATCAGTTTTTTCATATTGCCCTTAATAAAATGATAGAAACTTCTGATGTATAAACCCATCAGCAATGAGCATCAGATGATGCATCAAATGACCGTCATTGTTCTTGTAGGGAAGTTATGTATAAAAATATAATTTCTAAGGTAAGACGAGGATTTTTAAATTTTCAGACTGAAAGATGCACATTGAAAACAATCATTTTAAATGTGCATGATTTTGTGGAAGAAATGTGTAGAGAATTTTTTTTTTTTTTTTTTTTTAACTATAAATATGTTCTTCAGGATGCCATACACTCATTCCACTTCAATAACGACCAAGCAACTATATTTACAGTAGTTATTTACTACAGGAAAGATAAAAAACTGGACCACAAAAGTATGGCAGCAATATCCGACGATTTAAAACAATGATGGGCGCTCCATAGCACAATTGTGCTGAGATTTTTCACACGTATTCTATGTCTCTTTAATTTAGTTTTCGATGAGACAGCGTCGAATGCACATGAGGCGGATGCTTACATATTTTCTTGTATTTTTTATTTTATTTTTTGGTGGGTACTTCTGCCATCTCACTAATACTAATAAGCATCAATACAAGCTCAGTTTTAGTTGTGCCCACTTCTGATTTAAAACATGATGCCGTTGCTATTTATGAAGTCCAGAAGATAATACTAAAATATCTAAAATCTAAATTTACAGTAGAGAAGGTAAACTACGTTTCTGACGGAGCTCGTCAACATTTTGAAAACAAAAGTAGCTTCGCAAATCTGATAGATCATGAAAAAAATCTTGGAATGCCAGCTGCGTGGCATTTTTATCTTACTGCTCGTTGTAAAAGAGCATGTGATGGTGTTAGAGCAAACCTCAAAAAAAAATGCAGCGAAGTATAGCCTACAGTGCTCTCATCAAGATCGCATCTTAGATGCGACTGCTTTATTCCATTGGGCACAGAATTATTGTAAAGAAACTAAAATAGTTTTTAGTAGCAAAGAGGATCATGAGTAAACATTAAAAACACTGAAGAGCAGATTCGATGCTGCGGAAACAATCGATGGCACGGCTCAATACCATGATTTTATACCGCTTGTCGATGGAAGACTTAAGTTATACATAACCCACTCGAGGCCAAAAAAACGACCAGAACTACCTTAAAGGAAAACCCCTAAGCTTTCTTTTGAGCAAAAAAAAAGTACCCCTTAAAAAAATACAAAAATAATTTTAAATGTAAAAAAATTAAAAAAAAAAAACAAAATACAAATAATTAAAAAAATCAAATTTGTCCACATCTCTATAGAAAACAAGTGATTTTATTCCTGGGATAAACATTTTATGGGTATTACAGTATCGAGGGTATGAAATGCTAGTTAGGTTTGTTATGTACCGTCGGAAAGGTTAATTTGTCTAGTTTTTCAGCATCAGTTTTATTTTTAAGATTTTAGAAACACACACAAATGGGAAAAAAATAAAAATAGTGCATATGCTAAAAATTGAAAAATCCTCGTCTTGACTTAGAAATTATTTTTTTTTACATATGTAACTACCTTAAAGGCAAAGACCTAAGCTTTCTTTTGAGCAAGAAAAAAAATACTCGCTGCAAAAAAAATAAAAAATAAGTTTTAAATTTAAAAAAAAAAATTAGAAAAAAAAAAAAATTCTTTTCGAAAGCTTGAAGAAATAGCTATCTAATTTGTTTGGGACAAATTTTGCTAGCACTAATAGATAATAAGTTACATGGATGAGAAAGAACACCTGTTTGGCCAAAATGATAAATTTTGGCCCCCTCTAACTCAGAAATGATTTAAAAATTTAGGTCACTTGACATGAAATCCCCCATATGTACATACCAGAATTTATATTTGTTAAAATATATAAACCCACAGATTCTTCTTCAATTGCCGAGTTTTATGGCGTCCGCTAAAAAAAATATAATAAATAAACGTAATAAATAAAAAAAAAACACCACAATTTGTTTCGTCTTCTTTTTTATCATTAGCAAATATTGCCATGTTAGCCAATAATGTTGTTCTAAAAAGTGCTACCGAAAAGAAACATTTACGGTCTGGCAGCGCTTAAAACCAAAAACTCATATATCTGCACAATTGAGTAATATATCCTCTCTTTTATTAGTGAAAAAATGACTTTGGCCCCCCTGGGCCAGTGAAATTTAATTCACCTCTACTGTGTCAAAATTTTACTTTCATGCGTACTTTGCTACCGTTTCACACACACCCATTCTATTTTAAAAATTCAGTAAATTCTATTATAAAACACCATTATTATTGTGCAATCAAGTGATTGTGCCAGCGGATTGACCGTGTATGTGCTTGTGGTGTTATTGTACCTGCTGCTGATGCTTTATCAAAAATACAACATTTAAAATATGAATGCCAAAGAAAAAAATATTTTGGGAGAGAATTTCTCGAACTTTATAAAACAATGCTCTGCCTATGGAAAGTTAAAAGTACGGAATACTGCAATCGTGAATTAAAAACTCAATGCTACAATAAAATGGTAGAATAAATAAGAGGTGTACCAAGAAGCAAATAGAGACAAAGTGCTAAAAAATATAACGCTTTTCGAACAAATTACAAGCGTGATTTAAAAGAAGTAAAAAAGATAAACATCTGGTGCAGGAACAGATGATGTTTTTGAGTCTTCGTTGTGGTATAACGATTTTTGGAAGATAGGGAATGTTCCAGAGAAGGAAAATGTACCATTGATACGGAAAGCTTCAATGTACGTAAAATTGTTTTAAATTTTAATCTTAATATTTTTTAAATTCGTTTTATTTTATAAAAAAAATCGAGTCTGGCGATAAAACAACAGGAGAACCACCATGCAAAAAACTAAAAGCAACAGCGGATGATGTCGATCCCACATCTAGGCCCTAATCATGTACAACGCAGCGCAACGCCACAGAACTAGCACAAACAAAGTCATAAATATTTTGTAATTTTGTTGTTGCTTTCTACAGAAATTCACAATGCGTGTTAAAATTTCAAACGCTCCATTGCTTGTTTCGTTGAAAATTTTAAAACGGTACATGAATTTCTCTTGAAAGCAACAACAAAATTACAAAATATTTATGACATTGTTTGTGCTTTCAATGTTATTTTTTGGCGTTGCGCTGCATTGTACATGATTAGGGCCCTAGTTTAGCCAAGGGGTGCGCAATTTAATATGAAGATATGTATAAGGAACAAAAACTTCTCTTCGACGTCAACATCGCAATGCTACCAAAACTTGCAAGTCGGCTGTGGTACCGCATCCTCTTCTATCTAAATCAATTTCCGGCTTAACCATTCTAATAATTTTTTAATGTTGAATTTGTTGAACCGGTGTCTTGCTTTGAATAGCTCCTCTGGAATTGTAAAGGGATTTTCTTCCTACAAGCTTTGGAACGTCTTGCGATCGATATTTCAACGATGGATTCCTTTTATTTATTATACTCGTCAATTCTGGAAATCAAATATACTATATCCATTGTTATTTTTGCTAGTTTTTATTTTTATAAAACGATTTTTTAAAATAAATAAAAAGACAAAAATTTTTAATTTTTCGCGCAATTATTAAAAATTTTATGTAAACAAACATTGAAATGTCACTTTATCAAACGCTTAAAGTATGGTAAAGGTTACAATAAATATCTCAAATTTTTGAAAGGTTTATTAAACGCTTAATAGGCTATTAAACATTTATGAATACTTTTTTCGACTTTTGCTTATTAATGACTTATAAAGCTGCAATAATGCGTTTATGAATTAGACTGATATTCTTTACATAAAAAATCGTTTATTTTTTTTTTAATTTTATTAAAAAGAAAAATAAAAAATCAGTCTATTGTTATTCAAATATCATTAAAAAGTTTAAATAACTAATTAAAATTTTCATTTACTTAAACAAATTAGTACTGTTAATAGAAGTAAAACTTTGTTTGTCAAGACGCAAAAAACTTTTGTACGCGGAAAATTTTCTCTCAACGTCAACCGAAGTTAAAGAATAATACTTGAAGCATGCCAATGCATTTGGGAAAACTCATTTTCAGATCCCACTTTGAATTATTTTTTGAAATCCTTAATTTTTTTTGCGAAACGTTTCGATTTTTTTTTTCAATTTGTCGAGTAATTCTTCCTTGCACATTGTTAATTTTACTTGCAGCAATATCAATTAATTTAACTTAAGTATTAAGTGAATTAAATCACTCCTAATAAGTTATTTCCCCAAAATACTATATCCGTAGTTAGAAAATACAAATGCTAATTGACCTCTGATGTTATATAGATTTAATATTTTTTTTATTTAATTCCTTAATCCACGGTGTCAACAAGCTCTTCAAACATTCTTAAATTGCTCAAAGTTTATTAAATATAATTATGAAGCATCTATCCATATTTGATTTTTTTAACTATTTTTTAATAAAATTAGTTCAAATAAACACAAGGTCAAAACATTTTAATATTAATTAGCATTTATTTATTTATTTTGCTTATTTTTACTTATTTATATTTTTTAAATATGTGATTTTATGTAATAAAACAAACTACATCACATTGGTTGCGAAAAGCGGCAACACCACCACTAATCATATGTTGTATACAAATAAACACACGTGCAAGTGAAACATATAATATGTACATATATTAAATTGTTCATATTTTTTTTTTTGAGTGCAAAATTAACCTTTTATTACGATTCTAGAGATGAAAGCGGTAATGAAATCGCATTAAGAAGAAGAGGGAATATGAATTCCTGGAATCCACGCTGGAGTACAATGAGCGTTTCAGGCTAAAACGGGACAAATTTCTTTTGCTATTAAATTTTTTTGTCTCCAATACTGGAGAGGGAGACAAATGGAAGGCATTCTCTCACGGTGCAACAGCAGCTGCTGATAACGTTGCGCTGGCTGGGAACAGGAACCACATGCCACGCAATAGGTGATTTGCATGGTACAAGCAAAGCCACTGTGTGCAGAGTAGTAAAAAGCGTAGCAACTGCAATTAATACCGTTTCGTTTGCAGCGCATGTAAGCTGGCCAGAAAACATGGATCAAAAGGTGTCTAAATTCTACGCCATTTAGGCATGCAGTAAGTTTGTGGCTATTTGGACGGCACTTTAACCCTAGTAAGATAACGTTATTTTTTTGTCCTGAAAATATAACGTTACGCCTGAAAGACGTGTGCTAGTTTATATCCTTCAAAGGGCATCAGTGAAAATAATATTGACAAATTTTTTTGTTAAAATCATTTATTTATTAAATATCTTTTAAAACAAAGTAATTTTTAAACAGAAAACAACAATAAAAATGAAAATAAAAATAAAATGCAATAAGTCTTAAAAAAATATCACAACTTAAAGAATTATTTATAAAGGACTTCAGTTCGGCTCTCAAAACTAAAATAGATCATTTTGTTGTACGTTGCTTAGATAATAATATCTGTACCAAAAAAAAATAAATTCAAATAGCATTATATGCAAGACTTATAAACTAAATATATGTGGTCGCCACATATAGGTGCATTGCATTTTAAACATACCATTTTGGACGTACGTCGAATTTTTGATGGACAGAAACGACAGTATTTTCTCTCTTTGTTATTCATGCTGTTCTCCAGTGCTACTGCAATTATTGTTTACTTCATCTGGCAAATCTTTTTTAATGTTACCATGCAAAGTTTCCGATAAAATAGGAATTTTTAGCCTTTTGTTTTGTGCATTGAACAATTTCTGAAATTATTTCGGTAGTTACAAAAATGCCGAAGCACGAAATTGGGTCGTACAGTTATTAACATTCCCATAACATTCCCAAACTTGCCGTTCGAACTATATTCATTCAAGAAATTCGGCCAGCGTTTTGACCCTTTGATGTAGTTCAGCAGTGCTTAATTTTACGTCTTAAGTAGTAAAATTATCAGGTTCTTGAGAATTTTCCTTAGTCGGTGGTATATTTTCATCAGCATCAAGGATGTCAACAAGCTTGTCTTATACATCACAAGACATTTTTACAGCTAATTTAAATAACAAATACCTTAAAATTCAACTAAAACAAAAAGTTATTTTTGCGACAAAAGTTACACTAAATATAACGATACGTCTCTCAGACGTATTTTGTGTTTATTTGTGCTTATTTCTCAAAGAAAACATAACTTAACGCACAAAAAAAGCCACCAACAACATGCTGATGCTAACGACTGAGATAATTGAGCGCGAGAAAGTTGTATATACAACGATTGCCTTTTTGTGCACATTTGCTACACCCATAATACGACGTATGACCTTTAATGCCACATATAAAAGACTTCGCTTGTGCGTCGCAAATAAACGCATTTATTTTGAAGGGTATTTGTTTTCCTAATACGGAAACTCCATCTTTAAGTAATTTCTTTGCTTCTTCGGAAAAATCATGCAAAAACACATTTGCACTACTAGGCTTCTTACTTCCTAAATATGTTCCGATCATAAAAACACCACTATCTTTTACGTTTATGAAGTTTCCCAAAATTGGCCACAGAGATTCTGACGAACTTTTAAACAACGGTAAACCGTCTATTCCAACATTCAATTTAAGTTCGTTGGAGTGGACAAAAACTTCCTTATTGTTTAAAATAAATGTCTCTATGCCAATATGAACATAAGATCCTGGAGCTACTGTTCGTATAACACTATTCGCGGTATTACCCAACAACGTTTCTATTGATAATGGAACATCTATTCCCGCACTGGACAGTATCTTTAACAAATCGCAAGTACACTTTCTGCTAGGATAATGTTTTAAATACCAGCACTTTAACTTTTCACTTATGTTGATCAGTCCCGCACTTTCATTATAAACATTTTCAACCGTTTCATAATCACTTGCATAAAGTTTTGTTTCTTGTTTATGATTTTCATTTCTTTTTTTCATTAAATGTCTTATGTTTCTTGCACTAAATCCTTTTTTATAATTTTTTGTTGACATTTTTACCTTTTTCACGCTATTCTTATATTGATGCTTATTATACAACAGCCGGCAAACGTTTGAATATCAATTAACAAACAAAAAACTTTAGAAAGTAGCAAATGAAATATAACGGGACAAAACAAAAACCTGCATATAGGTATACATGCATACTAGAGATGAGCGATCCCGTGATTTTTAAAGATCATCGTGATTAGTGAATGTGATTTAAAAATCACTGCTCCTTTAAACTGTGATTGTGATCACGGTTTATCAGTTTTCTGTTCTTTTATATGTACAAGTTATGCGGCCAAGTTATATGTACAATGCGCGAGCTTTTGCAAGAGCTTTTGTAAGCACTTTACAAAGAAACAACAACAAATTGTAAGAGCTTTCAAATCTGTTTACTTTCATATACATACATACATACTTGAACAAATAAATTTTGGCATAAAAAAATTCTAATAAGATAGAAGAGAGAATGAAAGGAACAGCAATATCATTCGACATTTCATTCAAAAAAAGCTATTACCCACACAAACAGTGAAATATCATAAATTTGTATATGTAACAAAATACAAAAAGAACGACTTAGAAAGTACCTGTTGCTTGACAAATTTGGTCACAACTGTGATTCGTGATTTTTCAGTAACAGTGATTAAGTCACAGGTACAGAAATATCGCTCATCTCTAATGCATACATACATACATATGAATGTATGCAAGTATAAGTATTTTAATATGTACAGAATATTACCGAAATTCATTTTTGTAAATTGCATACACTGCCATCATACACTTTGTAAGCTAGAATTCATTGAACACAAAGTGTAGCAAACTTCATTGAAGAGATGTGTTGTGGTTTGCAAAGTTCGCCGCTGGGATGTTAACAAATGTGAGAGTAGGAGCACAAAATTGAAAAAGCGTACGTCTAGCAGACGTACCTTATCTATCTAGGGTTAATAAAATTAGATGCACCCAAAGAGCTTGAAGAAGCTTATGTTGATCGGCATGGTAATCAGTTCATTTCCTGTATGGTGGTTTGTGGACCCGATCTCTAATTCTATTACTCCTATGCAAACTGGCCTGGTAGTACTTACGACTCTCGCGTCTTGCGTAATGGTTGTTTGTTCCGCAAAATGGAAAACCGCTGGCGTCCAATTCGGGACGAAATAATTTTAGGTGATTCAGCATATCCGCTAAAAGGTTGGCAAATTCCTCCGTTATCAAATAACAGAAGATTCCTTAATGTGGAAAATTCAATTGGCATTTTTAAGGAAAAATTTCCAGGCCAGCGATGTTTTTAATTGTGCGGTCACTCTTTGTAATATTTCACGCACTGAGGAAGGTGAAAACTTCAGAATTACAGATCCTAACGACTCCGACAATAAAGAAGAAGCGAATCAAACCATAGCAGGCAGTAGAGGCCAAGCTAGGCTGCAAACAATTTTAAATTATTTTAATTAGTTTATGAATTGGAAATGAAAAAAAAAAATTAAATAGAATGAAAAAAAAAAGTTTGAGAAAAAGAAACAGTTTTATTGAACAAAAAAGAAAAAAAAAAAAATGATAAATAATAACAAAAAAAGCAAATTTTGAATTTGCCGATCCACCTTTTCATCTTTCTTATATATTCTATTTTGGGCTTTCTTGTGGGTGAGAGATCCATTTTCCATACATCGCTCTAAATAAAAATTTAATGGTACTCACTTCTTTTTCGGGAGCTCTCAGGCTTTGAAACTGGCTCCTCCTCGTTTTCGGTAGGAGTCATTTCTGTGACTGGCAGCAATGAGACAGTGTCATTGCAGACCTCTAAAGTGATACTCCTGCGGTCGGATGCCATCACATGTTGCTAACTTCTTTCGAATAACCTCCAAGACCAGGGTATCCAGCTCCGTGAGCTTTTAGTCCCTTCCGCCAGCCGCCCCTGTCTTTAAAAAAACAATATAACATAATGTTATCACTTTATACAGCCAACTTACCAGTGTCACCAAATTGATGTTTGCCTAAAAAACATCACGCACGTATTTGGCGACTTTTGCACTTGTCATCAGTCCAAGTGCCAACACCTCATACGCACGTTCTCCCACTCTTTCATTTTTATCTCTTTGGTATACAACATACATATACATACATACATAAGAGTACAAACAATTGCTCCCCGCACATTTTCAGATAGATTGGGTCTAAAAAATAAGAAATATTATTAAAATGCGCTATAATTTGTATTTATAGGATATTTTAGCATTTTGAGTAGGTAATAATAAATAAGAATTGTAAAATTAATATCACAATTAGTCAAATCACAAGGTATCCTAACATGTCATATTGTCAAAATGTCCTAATATTTCACAATGGTTTAAAAATATTGTTGTACGGCTCAGCCGCTCAGCGCTGGACTTTTCTGATTAATTACGACAGCACAATAAACACAGCAAGCAACGTTCTATTTATTTAAGACACTTTTTGTTAACAAACCAACAACAATATTTTTAAACCATTGTGAAATATTAGGACATTTTGGCAATATGACATGTTAGGATACCTTGTGAATTGACTAAATATATTCTACAAGAACTTGTAATTGTAGAAATTGTAGTTTACAAGTGCAAAAAGCTACAAGTGTTGTGAAAATTTTAATGAAACACAATTCATCAGCACTTGTAAGAATTAGACTTGTGATTGTAACTTGTAGTATTGTAGTTTAGTGAAATAGGCCCCAGGTCCTCCGTCTTGTAAGTACTGTCTGTAGTGGAATGGGAACTAAGGGATGCATTTCTAATTGCAATATTATCGAATTGGCTTTTTATTTCCTCTGCAAGGCGGTATAACCCATGTGCCAAGCAAGTAACTTTTAACAGTTTTGGATAAAATATTTTAAACCCATTGGCAGCTTTAACCATGTTACGTGCTGCATCGGTTAGAAATAGAAGGATCTTTTTATCGAAATCTTAATATATGGATTTTCACCAAAATATGCAACATTATGCAAAAACAAATCGATGCAATTTTAACGCAAATTTAATGACCCGGAAAGATAATTGATCGAGATCGTTCTTAGACTATCGACAAAAAACATCCATATCTTTAAAAATCGCAGCCATATTTATTACCAATAGAATTTGGCAGAATATTAAAACTTTGTTACTTATTTTATTATACTAATTTTACTTCAGAAATGTCTGAACTAAAATCTGAAGTTTGGAAACATTTCAAATTATCAGAGCACCAGTCAAACACAATATGCAAGGCTTGTAATTAAAACCGAAAACCGAACCGAAACCGACCGGTTTTAATAATTTTAGAACCGAAACCGCGGTTTTACATTTTTACGGTTTTTAGCAAACTCTACTAAGTACATGAGAACATATTTTGTTACGATTACAACCGATTGCACAAAGTACATACTATTGTATTAAAGACGGATACTTTCTCGTACACTTTGTTTGCTAGTGGTAAGCAATGAAATAACGGTAATGTCTATATAAAAGTAAACCTAAAACGTATATTGAGTTCCGAGTGCTCCATACTCACAAAGTATTCCACACGTTCGTCGCTGGGTATTATTTTTTATAAAATTAAAGGTTCATGAGACCGCTTTAACGGTTGTTTTATATTTTTTGTTTTCATGGCGATTCTACACAACAGCATTGCAGTCACAAACCAAATGAATGTTACACTAAACGACTTCTGCGCCATCTGGTGGCGACTAGTAGCCTACATATACATTAACGTGAAAAATATAAATAACTGTTGTAATCATTGTTCCCACGACCAAATTTTTTGTTTAGCAAATATAAAAGGGGTAACCAACATTTTTATGTTTTACAAATACATTTGTCTCTCATATTCAAAAACCATCCGGAGAACGCATTTTCAATATTTTGGGTACTCGGAAGGCCGCACGTTTTTCTTTTTCCAGGTCAAATAAACAATTGTTAGCATTATTATTTTCGTCCACATATTGTAGAATATTTTACCACAAATTTATAAGCTAAATTAGTAACACTGACCTCTTCCTAAATGTCCTAAATCTTCTAAAATTTCTGACTTTTTAAAGTTAAAAACTTACGGTTTTTGTATGCAAATTTAATAACTATTCACGTTCAAATTATGTTTACAGATGAATTCTTGAATGTGAGCACTAACTAATCGTGTATGCAAGACATTTTGATTGACATTTGAAGCAAGCAGCTACAAAAACTCTCCAATTATTATACAGTTGAATCAAAATTTATCCACAACCCTGTTGATTTAGACTTAAACACTGTATACGTACATATATAAAATACGTTAAAAATGTAGTTATAAGTTGTTCCTATTTCAAAGCTTTCGCACAAGTTAATATTTTAGAGTAGTCAATGGAAAAATATAAGTGTTCATATTTTGGGGTGTTCATATATTAGGGGGTTCATATTATAGCGAGTTCACTGTACATATACATACATATCTATGTACATATATTTAAAGAAGAAACTTTGTTTGTTTGTCCCTTATAATCACCTAAGCCCCTGGACAGATTTAAATGAAATTTTGACAATAGGTGTGTTTATTTACTTTACTAGCAGACGCTTGCAACGAGAGTAAATTTAAAATTAAAAAAAATTTTCTCCCAATTACTAAAAAAAAAAAAAAAAAAAAAAAAAAAAGTAAATGAACACCAGCAAAAACTAGCACGTTAGGCATATTGACACTATTTATCTGAAAGATACGAGTTTATTTCTTAATAAATTAAATTTTTTTAACTATTTGCGCAAGAATATTGTTCTTACATTTTGGAAAAATAAATATTGTATGTTATTGAAAAACTTTTTATTTAAAAATTATGAAAAATATTTAAACATGAAACAGGTGATTAAATAATTCTTGCTAGTAAAAATGTTACTATTAAAAATTTTCAAAAAAATTTTTGTCTGAAATTTTGATTCTAAAGGGCTCTGGAGACTTTCAAATAAACCCGTCAATCAGTGCATATGTGTTAGTGTCGTTTATTTGAGGCTTTTTCGGAGACGTACAAATAAACATGGCAATCAACAATTGTATTTTGTAAAAATCCAAAATATTTATATTTTTCATGACAACAAACCCAAAGAAAATAATTTTTTTTTTGTCAATCACAACAGGAGACTATCAAATAATCAGCCATCAAATAAAAATATCAAAATTTTTTGATTTTCATCAAGCATTGCCGATAACGCGTATGTGTACCCGAAAAAGAACGACTGCACGCACACAACTATGTGATTGATGTATTTATTTGATAGTCTCCCGGGCGTTTAAAGGGTCCGCCAAACAACTTTTTTTTTTTTGAAAATGCTATAAAAAAACTACTGAATATTTTCTCAAATTTCTTTTTTTATTTGAAAGTACAGTCCTTCCGGTTAATAATGGAAAATAATTTCATTCAAATGGCTGCCTCGGCTGGCCATGCAGTAGATTGTGTGCAGCTGTATTTCACCAATGGCTTCACGAATATTGTTCTTTAAAGCATCAATTGTCTCTGGCTTGTCGTCGTAACACTTATCTTTGACGGCACCCCACAAATAATAGTCCACCGGTGTCAAATCGCAGCTCCGAGGTGACCAAACGACATCAGCTCTGCGGCTGATAATGCGATCTTCAAAAACCTGGCGCAAAACATCGAGTTTAGCTTCGGCTGTGTGGCACGTAGCGCCGTCCTGTTGAAACTAAATTTTGCCAATATCCTCTTCAATTTTTGTGAACAAAAATTCGTTCAACATTGCCCGATAACGATCGCCATTGACTGTAACGGCCACTCCTTGCTCATTTTCGAAGAAAAATGGCCCAATTAATCCTCTGGACCAAAATCCGCACCAAACAGTGACTCGTTTCGGGTGTATCGGCTTTTCAATGTATGCGTGCGTGTTTTCTGTGCCCCAAATACAATTTTGCTTGTTTACATACCCGCCAAGATCAAAATGAGCTTCATCTGAAATTTTCGCACACATTCTGCAACATTACTATGATTTTCAAAGTAATGTCGCAATATTTCCCAGCGTTGTTCAAGCGTATACACAACCATATTCGTTCAGCGGAAGGATAAAACTAATTATCTGTCAAATCAGACATGAGCTAAGTGTTACAATTCACGAAATAAGCACTAGTTGAAAAAAACGTTAGATGGCGGACCCTTTATTTTTAAACACTTTCTTTGCAAGTTTTACAGATACGTGAACACTTACTAGTAACTATTATTGAAAATAAGCAATAATTTTCAGTAAATGAACACACCTTGTATGTTACGGATGGTCTGAAAGATGCAATTGGCTTTAAAAATTTTGGTGCTCCTTTAATACAAAGTTAACACTTATTTTCGTCTATTTGAAAAACTCTATGGGCTAAAGCTTTCAAACTTTTTAAAAATCAATGGACTATGAATCTACACTACCAAGTTGCATATTGCCTCGGCAGGAAGAGGGAAATACGGTACCCCGCACAAAGTTAGTAATTATTATCGTTTACTTAGAAAAATATAAAACATAACTGTTAAAGAAATCTGAGTATTAATTAGGGTTCCATCTGCATTACTACTAGAGATGGGCGATCCTGTGATTTTGAAGGAACATCGTGATTAGTGAATGTGTTTTAAAAATCACTGTTCTTTAAAACTTTGATTGTGATCACGGTTTGTTAGTTTTCAGTTCTTTTATAGTTATCATAAAATAAAACAAGTATACTATATTTTCTAGTTTAATTTTTTATTGAACGAATCAAGTGAATAGATTCAGAACCGAAATAAAACAACAAAATGTGCACTAACATATGTATTTTTACAAATAAAGTTCTTTTAACAAGGTATTTTCATCATGTACAAAAACATTGTGGTTTTCTTAAGGTCAACAAAAAAATAGCAACAGTAATCGTTACTGCATGCAAAAAACGCTATTACCCACACAAACAGTGAAATATTAAACTTATTAAAAGAACTCTTGCGGCTGCTGTTTTGAAACTATGGAAATCGTTGTAAGGTTAAGCTTAACAATTTAACTAGGAATGAGTGTAAATACTAATTACCTTGTTCTAAGCTAAAAAGTAACGGTTGGGACGGAATAAGGTAAATTATAATTATTGAATTCCCAGAAAATTGTTTCAGCTGAAGCCTTTAAATTACGTTATCAGAAATTGCGGCATTAATGTTTGCTTGATCAAGCTAAAAATATAAGATATAACGTTGACGTTGACAAACGGTCTCAATAAGCGATGTCCAACGGACACTGTTCGTAGCTGTTCTTAATGACTCGTCCCATGAAAAGCCTGCAGCCGCTAGCTCGCGCGTTGGTATGACAGCCCTGGGGGTTGTACCTACTGCAGTGCTATCTTTGCAATCGCGTTATTAGATCTCAACATATGGCCTATCTATTCGAACTTTCTTCTCAGGATGTCGAACTGGATTGGATGTTGGTTTGTATTCCGAAGTAGCTCAGCTTAGCATGTTTAGAATGTCTTGCCAACCCTGTAATAATACTATTTGTTATTTGAAGAAAATTAAACACCATTTATTAAAAAGTGCAATGCCCTGCTTTTGACAGCTGACAAAAAGTTTGTTCTTCAATATTTAAAAAAAATAATTTAAAATTTGTTTATTGCATCAAAAACAAAAATATTGACGAAATTCCAGTTTGCTCGAAAACAGTTCAATATAAGTTAAAATAGATTTAAAATAATGTTGGCAAAACTAGTGGAAAAGGGAAAATTTAAATATAATTAACGTTTCATCATCATGAGAAGATGTGGATAAATCCAATAATTAATTTATTGTTAAAAATACTCAAAAATTTTCTTAATTTTTTTTCCCATAAAATATGTAAAAATAAAATACCGTTGCCAGATTGTTTGAAAGATTTTTTGATGGAAAGACTTTTTATGAGACTGCAGCGTTGCCTTAATTTAAAAAAAAAAGAAACAGCACATTAAGACAAAAAACCTTGATTTTGACTTAAGAGAACTGCACATCAAAATAGCCAAAGAAAGTTATAACTTATTTAATCTTGTTTTTTTAGCACACGAGCAATACAGAAACAAATACAACATTGGGCCTGTTCGGAAATGCATCACTGCGCTGCATCTGATGCGCAGCGCGATCGGTTAATCATCACTGCAAATGTCAGATGTTCGAAAATACATAACAAATGCAGATGATGCGCAAACAAATCTAAAACACGCATCACAAAAATTGCTGATGCATATTGAGTTCAATAATATAACCAATACGGGCGGCAAACCAGCTAATGCCAAGCTGATTTGCATGAGCATCGCAAACCAATCATAGATGCGCATCAGATGCAGCGCAGTGATGCATTTCCGAACAGGAACGAAATTAGTAGGATATAATGGATGGTCAAAATTTTACGGTTGTACAAACATTTTGCATTGTTAATTTGGGTATTGGACAAAAGATAAAATCATGTTTGTAGAAAAATCGATATGTTGAATAATTTCCAAATTGTTTGCACTGAATAGTGCTAAATTTAGTCATTAAAACTTGTCACTGTTATACGAGAATGTGCTTAGCAAATAAGGTAAGATTATGGCATATGAAATAAAATAACAAAATTTATAGTTAAACAATGAAGAACGTGTAAATAAGGGAAAATCTAAGGGCCCATGGGCTGCATTTTACTTGTCTCTGTTTTAGATAGACCCCAGGTTTCTGATCCGTATAACAGGATGGGCTTAACGATCGTGTTGAAGACTTGTGTTTTGAGTTGTTTAGATTAGTCAGTAGAAATCCATAGTTCCCTGAGCGAGTAAATTTCCGGACGGGCCTTGTTGATGCGCCAATCTATGTCTTCGTTCGCACCATATTTTGTCGTGCTCGTACGACCTATGTAGGTAGCAAAATTATCGTACATCTTCCATGGCGGTATTATTAAGAGCAATACCTGCATTATTCGTAGTGTTCACTCTTAGTAGTTTTGTTTTAGGGAAATTGATGCGCAGGCCAACTTTGAGGGCATTTGCCATTCATTTGTTGGAAGCTATGTGATAGTAGTCATATTCCCTTTAGTTTTCTGAATGGATGCCCATTCAGAATAGCGTTTGCTGCCGCCATGACTTCGTCCAGCTCAAGCAAGAGGAGGATCGGCCATAAAACACATACCTTTGGCGTACCCACACGCTGATTGTGAATGACTGTGAATGTGTTTGGCCCTTGTATAGAACTTTGTTTTCAACGTTGACGAAGAGAAACTTGATGATGTCTATAATTGGTTTCGGGACACCTGCCCATTGTAGGGCTTTACAAATTCTGCTCGTTGTAATGCTGTCAAAAGCCCTCTCGATATCTACAAGAGCAGATATGCAGGGGAGTTGTGCTCGTTTGCTTGCTCGATTATGATTCGCAAAGAGGACACGTAGTCTACGCAGGATCTTCCTTCGCGAAAACCAGCTTGTTCTTGTCTCATACTGGCATAGAGTGGGTTGATGTATGGTGTTCAATAGGGTTATTACGCGCCACTTTTTACGTTCTCGAAGGTCGCCTTCTTTAGGTATTTCAACGATGACTCCGTCGGTCTAGTGTTGTGGAAAGTGTTTTTTGGGTATGTTTTCTTAGCTATTTATAATGGGCTGCGTTTGAAGAGTTCTGAAGAAATCTTTTCGGACCCGTCAGATTTATTTGCTTTTAGGTTGGTTATTTCGGCAAATACTTCCAATTCGTTAGAAGGTGCATCCGATTTTTCCGCGTTTTACGCTGCTGTCGCGAAATGCTCCTTCCATCTGCGTAGCTGTTGCTCTGTAGAAGTTAAGATATTTATTTGTGTATCAAATAGGGGTGGTTGCATGTTCTTTATCTTTGAAGTTGCTGAGAAATGTCTTTCTAAGATCATTACGTCGTACAGCAGCTACTGCTTCCTCAAGGTGTTTGGATATGCATTTCCTCTTATCTTATCTTATCTGTCCTAGCGAATCGTTTACCCTCACAGTTCGAGTAAGCATATTGCAGTTTAAGTTTTGAGACTATTGATGAGTTGAAGTGCTTGTTTTCAAAATATTAATTTCTCCCATTCTTTTTTTCTTGGGGCAGATATTTGTTCCTGTTTGTAATGCGAAACAGATGTAAGCTTGGCTCTGGATCGCGCGTCATTGTAATTATCGCTTATAGGCTTTTTACACTGATCAACATCTACCATCTACCATCAATTCACGAATGTGTTAACATCTTCCCATAAGAAAAACTTAGGGACAAAAATCAACATCTTTACAAAATGTTTCTTTCTCATTGTATTCCATTCTACATCTTTCGATTATTTTAGTATCATCACTAGAAAAGTTGCAATAAATTTTATTATTATTGTGGCAGCACTGACAAAACGACTTTTGTTATGAATACAGCGTTACCATATGACAAGTTTACCCTTTTTCCAAGTTTTTTTTTTATATTTTTCATCAAAGTGAATTCCAAACACAATTCTGACTTTTCTTTTAAAGTTTTGCACTTTTGTTGAAAAAAGTTTTTTGAAATAAGAAGTTTTTTTTCAGAAATGGAGACATTTTTGATTAATAGCTTATATTATACGTTCCTCCGAAATGTATGCAAGTGGGAAAAGGATACACAGAAAGAAAAACACTCGGGATAAGCTAAGTTTTTTATACTTACTTTAAGTACGAGTCGTAATTCAAGTAAGAATAACACTAAAACGTACTCAAAACAATCCTAAATGGGATAACTCTCGAAAATTAATCCCGGAATTTCTTAAAATAAGTTTAACATTCTTAAACCAAGTAGAAATAAAGATTGAACTCTTCGTTGGTAATACCACGCTGAGAGTAAAATTACAAAGTGAGCATTTAAATATAACTTATAAGTATCATCTCTCAGCATTACATTATGTATGCGTGCATACCAGTGTGGCCATTTTGGCATTTTTGCAGCTAAATTTAGCATTTAAGTTTTTTTATTTAGTTGCACAATATTCATGTAGCACTTGGCATTTTATTAAGCACTTTTAGAAAATTTGTTTAGCTTTTTTTCAGCACTATTTATTTTAAAAATTCGGACGAATTTACTTTTTTACGCTTTTACTTAAATTTTTTTAACAAATAGAATCTGGGAATATTAGTTCTCATGTTGAGTATCATTTCATTATAAATTTTTATATTACTTCGAATATGTATTTTAAGTCAAGTAACAATTTATAGGGCTTTCATACTTTAATAATTTTATTCCTTCAATATTTTCCAAAACATACTTAATTTTAAAAGTAAGATTGATAAAAAGAGTTCTTACTTAGTTAATATTTTTAGTTAAATATGTACATACAACTTTAGAAGTAAAACAAAGTAAATCAATCAGAATAATATCCTCTTTCAAATTTCACTTTTCGTTTATTTCAAGCACGAATTCGGAATAAAATCAACTTTATAAAACTTGAATAAAGCGCATTTTGAGATTGATTTAATCTTAGTTTAACTTAAATCAATTTCAATTTCGAATTGTTTCAAGTACGATAAATTATGGATAATTTAAGTATTTCGCGTTTGAATAAGCCGTACTTGAATCAAGGTTGCCAACTCGACAGTTGAAAAAAAGGCTAGAATTGAAACCAAAAATAGCTAGAAATGGCTAGATTTTTACAATTATTAAGAACTGCATTATTTAACCCAGGAATTATATATACATATAATAATTTTATTCAATTTAACCTATATATATATATATATATATGTGTGTATATATAGATATCAATGAAATTTTGTACAGTAATTTACATTAGTCAAAGAACCTATTTAAAAAAATCGTTCCTATCTGGCCTAGAATCAAACCATGCCTTTGATTTTTTACAATATAGTGATCTTGCTTTCTTTGTGGAACTTGAGGCAATGTCAAACTGCTGCATACGAGGAGTATTAGAAGGGGTATATCTTTTCTTCCGCTAGATTACACAGACGATTGCGCACTATTGTAATTGAGTTGGGCCTAACGCAATAAATATTTAACGTATCAGGAGAGTTATTACTACGTCTTGCAATGTCGTTTCTAGCAATAAATATTCTATGTCTTCCTGATTATCATCGACACTGGATTCGGACTTCCGAATGAAATTATCATCGTTGATTTTAAATTTAAAATTGTTTTGCTTCTACTGAAATTTTTTAACTAATACAGTATTGTTTAACAAGTGCGAAATGTTTAAAAAACAGATAAAATTAGTGCAGATTGTTATTTTTGATTTCTTATTAATAAAAGATATTGAAAACTTCGAAAAAGGCTTGATTTTTTGAAATTTATGTGCCAAAAAGTGCAGATTTTTTCTATTAAAAACACCTGTCTGCCCTGGTGACAACGAATAAACTGACTTTTTAATAGCCAATGTCAACTAAGATTTTAAATATTTTACTTGCCAAGTGGAGCTAACACTAGTCGTCTGGCCCTAATTTTACTTTACGTAACGTGATTATATTTAATTACATAGATGGTTAGCACTTACCAACTTCTTTCTGAACTCTTTCTTGATCTTCAAGCCGAAGATTTTCAAAATTTGCAATATCTCCTGCAGATCCCGGTCGATTTTTAAGAAAGAAACATTTTTCATGAAACCAGTTTGGTTGTTTTCCATCATAAAATGCCGACTAAAAGAAGAGAAAAAAATATAATAAAATGAAAATTTTTTTTACTCAGATACTCAGTTTATTTATTTAATTATTAATGGTAATCACGATTGTCATTGTAGAAATTTGCAATTTGTAAATTTGCAGTGCATATTATGATTGATCTTGAGCATTCCATTTCTCTGTGCAAATGGGATATTTTTCTAAAAATGTATTCTGCCAATACAAAAAACTTCTGGCAGCAGTAGCATAAATTGTCGAAAATCTTCATTTGTTTGCAATTATACACAAGCATTTTAGCTTTAATTTTATTTTCACTCGTAAAACTGCTCTGCGCGGAGAAGCAGCTCGCGCTTGTTGTCATTATTTCTTAAGGACAATCAGACCGTTCTTGTTTGTCTACTTTTCGTGCGTTTTGCGTTGTCACCTCGCATTGGTTAACGGCTTGGCATAGAATAACTGTACCGAGTTACAGGTTTTGCGGTTGTCAGCATTGACTTTGTGCAATCGTTCGTAACGTCAACGTTTTAACGTGTTTGTCTGGTGGAGAACCAACAATAACTCAACGTGACTGGTGGAGAACCAAAAAAAAAAAAAATCAGACGTTTACTGGTGGAGACCAAAAATACTCTGGAGTTGATTCTGGAAGCTCTCGCCGTCCTATACAAAGGTTTAGGTCGAACAAGGACTTGTGGTTGTGGCTTCAAAAATTCGTGTGATAAAGGTAGTGCTTTGGCCAAGTTTTGCGGGAACACACTAACATATTTACATCGAGTAATACTTAGCTCTATGCGGTTCTATAACAATTACCGTTAATATTTCAAGGTTGCTAAAACTGTCCTTTGAGGTAAATGATATTGCTGCATTCACAAAGTTAAAACAGCACATTTAATAAGAAAATGCCAAAAAATTGTTATAAACAAATATTAAAAAATGAAAAAGTGGCTTTAAAAAAATTGCTAGCTAGATCTTCCGGCTAATTTAAGGCCCGTTCTCACGACTTAGCGATAGCAAAAGGTTTTTACTAGCCATATAAACCAAAATTGGACCAAATTTTACCACAATATCTATATCTGCTACGCTTTTAGGCGTATTTAAATAATTTCCCAGAATGAGCATAGAGCTTCACCAAATTTCATAGTGTGATTTTTAGTCCTATAAATCTTTGACGTACCAAATTGTATTACAAAAGCATTATTAATTACGTTTTTTAACATACTAAACCGTTTATCGAGAGTAGGGCTTATGTGGAGCCTATGGTAAATTATGGACCGATCTTTACGAAATTTGACAGTGTGATTTCTAGTCTTATAAGACTATGATGTAGCACATTTTAATATGATGGCAATATTTATTACGGTTTAAGACGTACAGTATTTCTAGTCATATAGAACGAGTTTGTGCAAAATCTTATATCATGCCCTGCATTAAGCCACCTTTTTTGTTAGTTTTCGTAACAATATTGTAAATTTTTTAGGGTGGTGGTTCTACATTTTGATTCATAACTCTGATCCTACTGATCGGATTTTGCTGCATTTCAATTCTAAACTGCTTAGGATAACTAGAAGCAATTTGACACCAACACTGTTCTTATCTTTTCAGTTTTTCGAAAGTGGGCGTGTTTTCAACAGACGGACAGACAGACGTCCATGGCTAAATTGAAGAATTACGCAAGAAACCAACTTTATGGGGTCCTAGCTAGATGCATAATAAAAAAGTTTCACATGGAATGACACACTTAGTATACCCTAATTCTCCCCTACTGGCGGAGGGTATAAAAAGAGTTTAAAGTCTAATAAGAAGCAGTCTCATATACATTTAGCATCAAGGTAAGAGTAGGAGTTGGAGTCGTGAGTCGGAGTCGCACTTAAAAAATTTCAGCGTTTGGAGTCGAAGCTAGTAAATTGTTCTAAAGGCTCCACAGCCCTGATTTCGACATATGAGAAATCGTTAGAATTGTCATAAAAACTCAAGTGTCTTTAAAATGGCGGAGTTTTGTTACATTAACTGCCTGTTTTTAGAAAATGAAAACAAAATATTGCGTGAGAAATTATAATAAAATCCCCAAGAAAATACCAAAATTTGTTTTTAATATAATTTTTCACGCGAAATTTTATTTTCACTAGGCATTTGTTGGGACTACAAAATTATATTTAAGTTTTAAATTGGGCTTTACAAAGCCTCTTCTTATTACCGCCTAAAATACTTTCTACATCACTTCCTAAAATTGTGGACCAATTGGGACATACAACAAAAAAAGAAAAAATCAAAATTGTTACCTTCCAGAATTTCAGAAAGCTTAATATGTAAGTTCCGAGAGTTTACTGTATGTGGGACCTCTGTTAAATAAAAGGCCGATTATTACAAAATTTATGAATTTTTTTCTAATCATTTTGCTGAACCAATTTTGCCAGGTTTTTATTTCAAGCTGCCTAAACTAAAAACAATATGACACCAAAAGTGTTTTTCTTTTAAGTCTTTCTAGAATAAGAGAGCTTTCAACAGATAGGCGGAAGGAAAGACAGACGGAAATGGATAAATTGACTTAAGATTACTCAAGGGCCCAAAATATACATATAAATTTTATGGGGCCTTAGATGAATATTAAAGAAGTTTCACACGGAATGACAAACTTAGTATACCCTAATTCATCACTAGTCGTGGAGGGTATAAATAACAACATGTGTACACAAAATATTTCTTATAAATTTCAACATTCTATGTGTTTTTGTACGAAAAACATTTCGTTATGTTATTCGAGGATTTTTCCAAACTGATCAACAATAAGTTAACAGTACACAGAACGAAAAAGCCGATCCATAATAATTAACGAATCAAATCATAACGATAATGCTGCATTGTCAATGTTTTCACCAGCTAAAGAAAAACGAAATCGAGAACAAATAAGTTAGAAATATTGTTAGATTTAAAAAACAAGTAAATACTACCATACACACAGAAAAAATGAAAAACTGACTTTAATTAAGAAATTTGTTATCCCAATTAAGTTTTTCGCTATTTTTCAACCTGCAAACAAATTGATCATATCAATTAATGCGTTTGTAAATTTGAAGTTTACCCCTATTTTAAAGTCAATTAATTAAAACTAAGAACTTTAATTGAAAATCAGGAGAAAATTTCAATTAAACTATTAGTTAAACTAATTAAATGAATAATTAATTTTGTTTAAAATTTTTGATTAAATTTTTCGTTGAATTGATTAAAAAGTAAAAAAAAACTTTCTTAGATTTTCAAACAAAATATTAATTGAATTAATTAAAAAATTAATTGATTTGAATTATTTAAAAATATTAAATTTTTAATTGAATTAATTAAAATTTTAAATAAAATTTTTTAAAATATCAAACAAATAAATTGTTTTATTAATTAAAAAAATTAATTAATTAATATTTTAAAATCAATGAAAATATTAACCCCCTTCTTCACAAAAGGTAAAGCAGGTTGATAAAAGGTTAATTAAACAAATGTTCATAGAAAATTTGTTTCATAAACGTTTTATTAACCTGTTTTATATTTTATGAAATTTAAATAAAATTTAAACCCCAAATAAATATTTAGATTTATTTTTTTTAATCAATTTTAGATTGTTTATTGTCATATTTTTATTTAAAATTAACATAAAATAATTACATGTCAGAAGTTTTTTGTAACACTTCGAAAAGAAAATAAATGCAAAGTTCATGTAGTTATAATTAAATAATATTAAGTAAATAATTAATTCTAAAACAATTATGTAGGTACATATAAATTAACATTTAAGTTATTCTTTTAATTTAAGAATTTCATGTTTAATTGAAGATGACTTAAAAAATTTTTTGTTTGTAGGCAAATCATAAAAAAGGGATTGAATAAAGTTGTAAAAAATCTCAGACTCATTTGGATATTGAAGGTTAAACACAAAAAAGATTTTAAATAGCATGTCAAACGCGTTTACAACTAAAACAAATGGATATCTTAAATTGTCAAAATATACATAAATTTGTTTAACTTTTGAGATATCTCCAACTACAAGCAGCTTTGGCTGAATACTTCGACCTTGTATTTTTAATAATTTTAGTTTAGTGTCCAATTCCTCCATGGTTCCAGCAACGACAGCAAATGTTTCTTGTGAATCCACAACACTATATTTTTTCTTAAATTTGGCTCCGTTTTCGTCAGTACTAATTTTTAGTTGGGGCGGGAATAAATTGTGGCAATACCACAAAATTGTAAACATTTTAGAATCTGTAAATATACGAAAAAAAAAAATTTTTTTAAATATGTACAGTGTATCAATTTAGTAACCGGACAGTTGTCTATTTTTTAATTAATTCGTTTTTAAATGTAAACAGATTTTTGTAAAAACAGAAAAACCTTTTTAATTTCTTAAATCATCTATATAGTGTATATATCACTTGTATTAACACCACATTAATATACACAATTAATTTTCTAAGCAAAAAAATGAAGTCTGGCAAAATAAAACATCAAATTAATAATCGGACATGTGGCAACTACCATGCTTAAATGTCATTTTATACCGGAATTCCCCGAACAAAGTTAGTTGGGAATTAACTGAAATTGTAAAAAAGCGTTACGGGGAGTTTTTTGCAAAAGAAAATTTTTGAATCTCTGCCAAAAATTGCGAAAAAGGCGATATGAGCAGCAAACGTGTTCAACCATCGATAGAAGTTAGAGAGTTGATAATAAAACATTATCAAATCGGTATGTCTGTACGTGAAATTGGAGATGCTGTTCAAAGAAGCCATTCTACGGTTCACGATATTATAAAGCGTTTCAAAACTAGCAATTCCGTAGAAATTGAGACCAAATCTGGACAACCAAAAAAGTTTACTCCATCTGATGAACGATGGATTGTTAATCAAGTAAAGAAGAATCCTAAATTCAGTGCTCCTAAATTAACAAAATTGGTGTCAGAAAGCTAACAACTAAGTGTCAATCCTGAAACTGTCCGAAATGTACTGCGTAAACACAATTTTCATGGCAGAGTTGCACGAAAAAAACCATTTGTAAATTATGTAAATCGGAAAAAGATATTAAAGTTTGCTTCTGAACATAGAAACCATGACTTTTCGTACTGGAGTAACGTGCTTTTTACAGACGAAAGCAAATATAACGTTTTCCGGTCAGACGGACAGGCGTACGTTTGGAGAAAGCCAAATGAAGAACTAAAGACTTCTAATCTTCGTCCCACCATAAAGCCAGGATCTGGAAGTGTCATGGTTTGGGACTGTGTGTCCGCCACAGGACCTGGGCAGCTGGTTTTTATAGATGGTATATTGGACCAGTTTAAGTACATAACCATTTTAAGGGAAAATTTGGCTCTTTGCGTAGAAAAATTAGGCATTTCGGAAAACTATAAGTTCTACCAAGATAATGATCCGAAGCACAAAGCGCATAACACACGGATGTGGTTATTGGATAATTGTCCCCATATTATGGAAACTCCTTCCCAGTCTCCAGACATTAACGCGATAGAGAATTTATGACCTCATTTGGAAAATAAATTGAAGTCTCGGACAATTTCCAATATCAGTCAGCTAAAGATTGCTCTAAAGGAAGAATGGGAAAAAATCGATCCAGCTTACTGCAAAAAACTCGTGGAATCAATGCCAAGGCGATTAGAAGCTGTACGTAAGAGCAAAGGAATGCCCACAAAGTATTAGATTGGCCAAAATATGAAAAAAGTGTCCGATTATTAATTTGATCCTTATTTTTAACTTAATATGATTTTGTTGTTGTTTCTCTTAGAATTTAGATTTTTTTTAAAACATTGTTAGCGTTTTTATTAGCCAAAAATAAATAAGTGTGAATTACAATAATAATTTTTTTTAGTTTATTGAAAAAATCTTGTGTATTTACTCGAAATTATTATAACTCGTTGTTGTCCGGTTATTAAATTGAGCCACTGTATGTATAACGATATTGTAATATAAATATTTTGTTACCTTCATCAATATGTTCACTTTGAAGTAATTTTTTTGAAACTAATGAACATGTTATTTTGGTCTTCATAATAAATAACATTTCTTCTGCAAAATACGACCAGCGTTCCTCCAACTTTTTTGCTAGGGGATACTTCAGACCAAAATCTATATCGATCTTAAATGAAAAAATAAATATGTGTAAAATTTTTTAACATGAAAGTTTAAGTGTTCTTAAAAAAAGTTGCCCAGACGGCTTCGTGTATTCTGGCCATAACTTAAAAACTTCAAAAGTGTTTTTAGAGTTTGCAATTTGTTGGAAACGTATGGGAGCACATTTGCGCCAATAGATATCAAATTCATCTTGGGATATATTTTCAGATCTTAAGATTTGAATATCTAAAGTGTAATCTTCTTTATTTTCTGAAATACATAATATAAACAGAGTATCGTTAAAGTATTCTGAATTTTATTTAAAACTATTAAAAATAGTTTCACATATCCGTGAATATTCACTTCACGTTATAGCTAACAAAGATTGCGGTTTCATAAGTTCTCGGCCATTTTATGAAACATTTGCCTGTATAAGCAGTTTTTGTAATCTTTTTATTGACAGAAAGAAAAAGAGAACACATTCAAAATACTTATATGCTGCAAAACAAATTACGTATATGGACTTGAATACAGTTTCAAAAGAGAATTAAAGAAAGTTGTTGCAGCAAATGTTTTATAATATGGAAGAGAACTTACTTACCAGGCATGTTATCTTTTCCCTCAAGTTCATCAAGTTTCAAAATATTTTTAGAAAGTCGTCTATAATTTGCCAGTTTGTTGTATATTTTGCCTCTTTTTCCATTAGTATAAAATTCCTGCAATAAAAAATATTAGTTTAATTAATTATAATTAAAACATAGTACAAATTTATGCTTACCAATTTTTCAGTAGGAAAGATATTACATATCTGGGTTTCAAGGTCTGAACAATCAGATAATGAACATATTATGCTTTTTGATTCTATATATTTTGTAATTGTATTGACTAGCAAATTACGTTGTTCCTCGTGTAAAATATTATTTTTATTGTTCAATTTTAAAATATCCTTGCCGTTTGATGTATTAGATAAAATCTCCATTACTGTTGGTGGTTGATTTTGTGTTGCATTTGGAGTTGGCGTTGCATATTGGCTATCAGGCAAATATTCAGAACTTTTGAATTGTTTTTTCCACTTCTCCAAATTGAATTCAAATTTTGCCTGTTCGCCTGTAGTTAAATCTTTAAATAATTTAGATATATGATGTGTTTTTAAAATTTTTAGGACGTCAATGTCAATCATTTGTTCTAGAATTAAAAATAATAAAAAAATTTGTATAGATTGGTATTTATGTTAATTTTTTTTTATGAAAACAATAACATTATACTTACTTTTAAAAAATTCATGCAAGTGTTGCAGATTCCATTCAGTTAAAAGAAAAATTAAATTCTTATCAGCGTCCATTTTATTTTACTGGGTCAATGCTATAGGACGAGGTATTAATTAATGCTTTTGTAAAATTCTTTTAGCCTCAAGAATGATTTTCCATGTGAGGTAAAGAGTTTTTCAATAGGTGGTCCTACGATATCTTTTTGGTAAACAATGGTGTATTCTGCCAATACTGATCTATACTCAAATGCTGCAAAGTGCGTATTATATTCAGTACAAATTTGTTGACAACAAAATGTTAAGTCATTACTTTTTGTTTTTACAATTAAATAGATTTCAAAGAATTTAAAGTCTCTGGAAAATGTTGCTACAATTTGTTTTGCCGAATACTTATAACCCCAGATTACTGCCTGAGAATAAAGTGAGACATTATCCATATCAATTTGTAATTTTTTAGAAACCATTCTTTTTATATTTGTATCACGAAATGGTTTTTGTAAAATAATATGGTTCTTAAAATTTTCCTCCAGTAATGTATTCGCGAATGCTAGTTGTTGCTTGTATGAAAAGGTTTTAGAAATATTCTTTCTAGAAGTAATAACATGAGAGTAAATTTTGAACTTTTTGTGTTTGCCTTCATATTTAAAATTCCAAAATTGTCTCAGCGGGCCACATTTTTCGATAATAGTTGCATAATGCACAAGGAAATGAAATTTAGGAGTTAGGTGTTTTTTGAATATTAACTGATAATTTTTGTAAACATTTTGAATTTTTACTTTTAACTGATTTATTAATGATTGAGATATATTGAAACATAATAAATCATCAACCATTTCGAAAAATTCTAATAGAAATAACCAAACTGGATCTTGATTCATTATAAATTCACCAAACATAACAGTGAAATACTGGTAAAAACACATCATTTGATAAGCAGACATTTTTAATTGTTCTAACTCTTGAAAAGAAATGTCATATTTTTCATTCCCTCGATCATGTTGGTAGTATTTAAACGCTTTAAGTCTATTATTTAAATCATTTAAACTAAAGAATTTCATTTTTTTAATAAAATACATGAAGGCCTCACATACTACATAGTGACAAACTCCCTCAAAAATATCATGCATAACATCTACTGAGTAATTTTCTACACAGTGAAATGATGGTATATCGTTAAAAATACACGTAGTACTAACTCCGGTCTCAGCCATTAATCCCTGTTCATATGACTCTCTGTAATTTAATCTATTTCTTAAAATGTTTGACCTTTCGGTTGATTCTACTTGGGCCTCAGATTTTTTGATCAGACAAAATCTACAATAATAATTTGCTGAGAAAGATTTTGAAAATCCAAGAATATAATTTAACCCTAAGTTGTCGCCGAGAAATAAGGCCATTACAAAATGCACATTTTTTATACCGTCTTTAGTTTTTATTAAAATACCATTTTCTTCTAGTTTAATTAGGGTTTCAGCCAAAGGCCTAAAGCAATCATTTCCATATGTCTTTACATCGGAAGATTTAACTGTGGAAGCTAAATAAACGTCATCAAGCTTTGAAGATTTTTGGGGAATACATGCAAAGCTATACTAAAAGTTACAAATAGAGTTTTTTTTTGATTTAGATCCCAATGCATTATTAATGCCAAAATCGTCTGCATACAAATAAAAAGGTATGACAATTTTATTGGGGTATAAATTTTTCTTTTGTTTCCATAAAGGCCCTTGGATATAATTGACATATTTCTCATTAGATTCTACAGACTTCATATGTTTCAAAACTTGATTTAGATAATCATTATGTTCAAAGGTTTTTTTAAATTGAAATTCCAATGGCATTACTATGCTATTAGATTTTGGATCGTTTTTAATTTGAAAAGAATTTACATTACCAATAAGATCTTTATCATGTTAAATTTTAGTTAACTTTGATTCGGTATTAATATTTTCAAACAACATCTTTATATCTTTTAAAAGATTTGAAAGACTTTTATTACAACAGTTATCAGGATTTTGGGCTTGTTCAATTAATTCAACCACCGGACTTAGTATTAATGTCTCAACTAAAGATCTTATTTTGTGTACGTCTGAGCGAGAGAAATTGCTAAATGTATGAAGTTTTGTGACAAATTTTGTTGCACAGTCATTAACATTTTGAAGATTTTTTGTGTACTGATAGCTATTTGGAATGTAATTAGATGCAGTTTTTAAGTGTGTAGTAGGGGTTACAACACATTCTTCGATATTTTCAATTGTACTTTCCTCAACGTCACTCTTAAAATGGTGTGACACGTGTCTTTTAAAAGAATTTTTGTTTACAAATTTTTGAAAACAATTTTTAAATGTACATTCATAAATTACATCTTTTGGAATAACATGTTCTTTCAAATGTGTAAAAAAAATATTAGAAGAATCAAAGGTATTAATGCATAAAAAACACTTGAAATTCATTTTTTTATACGAATTAGTAAAACAAATCTTTACATGAATGACGATACACTTTTGTAATTGTTCCTTTAAATTTACTTACATACATACATATGTATGTATTTATTATTATAAATTATAAAAAAAAAATATTTTAATAGGTCACAACTTAGAATTAAATTAAAAATCTAAGAACAAAAAACACAAAACGTCTATCACCCTACTAAATGTGACATAAAAACTCGTTTTCTTGTTGCTTCTTCCCTTTGCAAGCTAAAAAATCCAACAACAAAGACAAATGTAGCAGTACCAGAGACAGACGTGTACATACATAAAACCAACCAAGAACACTTACACTTTATTGTCCAAGAATATGTTGCTATTCTTTTACCTTAATCACACACAAACAAACACATACAACAATTTTTTTGTTGCGAACAAAAAAAAGTTCCGTTACAATATTTCCAAAACACAAAATTAAATTAACGTACGCGAACAACGTTGACTGTTTAAGATCACTTTGTACACTGAATAAATTCTTAGTTTTATACTTTTTCTTTTCTTTCAATAGAAGTAGTGATGCTGTAATTTTCGCAAATCAGCAAGTACTTGTCGGGTATTGCATACTCATGGTTAATTTATGGAACAAATTGATATGATTTTTATTTATAAGGTTTTGCAAAAAAAAAAAAATTATTTACTAATGCTTATAAATATAATTTTATAAAATACTGAGGTCTAATTTGTAGCCTCAAGTATTAAGTTGAAACAAGTATTCGCATTTATAGATATAAAGTATTCAAATAAAAATATTCAATGTGTTTTATTATACACCACTAGGACAAAATATGAAAATATACACATAAACATTAAACATATTGAGTTTTGATTAAAAAATTTAATTGAATCAATTAAAAAATTGTTTGGAAAAAAATTTTATATCAATCATTGGTTTAGTTGATCGAATTTTGCCTAAAATTTTTTCTGTGCACTTTCAAATCCATAACACTCTATTGTCTATTTAA
Organism: Pollenia amentaria; assembly: GCA_943735925.1. NCBI lineage: Eukaryota > Metazoa > Arthropoda > Insecta > Diptera > Polleniidae > Pollenia > Pollenia amentaria. The sequence continues at coordinate 98,363,498 of OX031006.1, forward strand.
GAACATTTTGTTGTCAAATAAAGCTGCAAGTGTTTTTTTGAAAGCTGTCCAATATAAAGAAGACTCTTAATAAAATTCTCGATTATCTGTGTTTAATTGGCAAAAAATTTTTTTTTGGTAGAAAAAAGGCAAAGGTAATATTGTGATGCCATGAGCCAAAGTTCGAATCAGCTTTTTTTTTAACAAATTCGTAAAACTGCTCTGTACGGGGAAGGAGTACATGCGTCATTGCCATTAATTTTTTTTTAAACTAATCGGGCCTAATTTATTTGTTTGATTTTCGTGCGTTTTGCGTTTCGCATTGACTAATAGCTTTGTTTCGTAAAACGGTACCGAGTTGCAGTTTTCAACATTAAACGCAAATAAATGGTGGAAAACCAGTTCAAACTTAGTTTTGATTGATGGATTCTCGAAGTTTATACCTTTCCATGCAAGGATAGCCGAGGATGAGGAAGCCCTGACAATTTGAGGTCAAGAATGCTCAGCCATATAACTTAGGCTCTAACCATGTAAAACGCAACGCAACGCAAACAAATTACATTAAAAGCGCAAATAATGTCATAAATATTTTGTAATTTTGTTGTTGCTTTCTACAAAAATTCATGTGCCGTTTAAAATTTTCAACGCCACAAGCTATGCAGCGTTTGAAATGTGAAAACGCAATGTGAATACCTGTAGAAAGCAACAACAAAATTACCAAGTATTTATAACATTGTTTGTGCTTTCAATGTTATTCTTTGGCGTTGCGTTGCGTTTTACATGATTAGGGCCTTAAATCATAAAAAAAATTTAAAGCGATTTCCGCAAATAAGATTTAATTTTCCATTAAAATTTATATGTATGTGCCTTTTAAATTTCAGTTTTTCAATTTATTACAAATGTCTAAAAACACATTTTTGTTTAATAATTGTGCTCAATTTTCTCCACATAAAGACAAACGAAATGAAATTATAAATTAAGAAAGTGGACATTGAAGTTGAGATTAAATTAACACAGACACAAATTCTCATATCGTGTTCAATATGTCCGAAAATTAACGCCTAAACACTGTCATAAATGTAATGGATAAGTGCTCGGTGGGAAGATTGAGAATTAAGAAGAAAGTGATGAGTTTGAAATACAACCGTTTTAAAATTTTAAAACTAACCACCCATTTGTTGTTTTTTTTTAATTTTCTAACGAAAAAGAGTCAATTTCTTTTACAACAGCCAATAATTTGTTAAATATTTTGTAGCCTGCAAGCGATATTTAATTTACACTACAACACAACACCGTAACAAGTGTTAAGATTCAATGTTAAGATTAAATACGAAATTAAGTATTTGACTGTTTAAATTAAAATCATTTGAAAATTTAATAAAAACATAAATAAATTTAATAAGAGACTCGAGGAAAAAAATCAATACTCTGAACTGATATTCAAATCGAAATGCGTGTTAAATATTCATAAACTAAATTTGGACAAAATGTCGCTGGTTTGTGTCGTTGTTGCTGCTGTTTGATTCCAAAATGCAGTTTCACGACCAGATTTCTTCATCTTAAACATAGTGTGGACAAGAAAATTTATAAAATCTCCTTGATATTAAATATAAAATTGGATTTTTTTGTTAAACTTTTATGTATTTAAGTAGCAACGAGATCATGGTAACATCAATTGCAGCAGCCAGCGACAAAATTTGCAGCTTCTGTATGGAAATGTATTTGTGTGCTTGTGATCTTTGAACATGTATGTAGTCGCACTCAACTATAAAAAAATTAATTCAACTAATTTTTTTTACAATTTCACAAACAAATTTGCAAATTCAAGTGGAAGTTCGGCTCATGAAAATTTGTCCAAAACTACAAGTACATTTAGAAACACTCTACGAAAAAAGTTTGTAAAATATTGGATTTTACATGGAAAAAGTTCTTCAAAAATATCTTACGCCTATGTGCTAGAAATCGCAAATCGCAAGAAAGTTGTGATTACGATTTGAAATCGCAAAGAAGGTGTGCTGGAGTTCGTAATCGCCTTAAATTTGGTGATTTTAAATCACAAGCCTACAGTAATGTGATCCACATGTGAACTTGTAAATTTCCTTTAAAATTTATTTTCAACATCAATAAATAGCATATAAAAAGGAAATTTAATGTTTTTCTTTTCCATTTATTTTAAAAACTCATAATCTTTCGAGAAAATTTTCATAGAAAATATAAAATTAAAAAACAACATTGTTTTAATACTGATTGTTGTTTAACAGTTTCTTTTAAATTTGCGTTTTGATTGTGAGCAGCTGTTTCTATTTAACTTCGAAAAAAATGTGTAAGAAATTATAACCATTTATCAATAACATGTACTTATGGTACTTACCATTGTTCAGGAATATCTCTTGGGTTGTAATAATCCCTTAGAAGAAGTTTTCTGATACGTTCTTTTTTAAAATACAGTTTTTTTTAATAAAATAACACGTAATATAAAAGCTGCCGGCATTTTTCATGCAAATAATTATTTTTTTTGTTCAAATTTGACAGCTAAAACATATGTTTTATTTTTCGACCACTACTTCGAAAAAAAAACCAAAACGCGTGAACTCTAGCACATGCTTAAATAAAATTGGGGATTTTCAGATCGCATGTGATTTTCAAATCATGCGATTTTCAGCACATGGCCGTTAGAGACCGCTATTTCGAAACTATTTCGCTATTCTATCTCTATTCCATTTCGCTATACGCTATTCCGACTGGAACTTTAAACTTTATTTTTTTTAATTAAAGAGCTGACTCCACAAGGTCAAAAATATGACTTTTTGTTTTTACCCTCTACGTTTTGGCAAATCATACCGAGGTCTTTTACTTTTCCTTTTTGTAATTTTTTTTATACCTTAAAATTGTTTAATACTTACAAGGTCTTTTTGGGATTCTGAAATAGGGAAAAGATTCCATAAAGACTAGGGATGCAAGCGATGCATCGATGTTTAGAAAATATCGATGTATCGTTCATAAACATCGGTATTAACATAAAGGATTTTGATGGACGATACATCACTGGCAGAACTAAAAAACAGCGACATCGTTTATTCAAACTGTTCACGCTTGTTTCTTATTTAAATATCGCTCTTTATCAACATTTAAATATCGCACTTGATCAACAAGAGGGTATTAACTTAAACATTGTCAGTAGAAGCAAAACAATTTTTTATTTAATATTAACGGCATATAAGAAAGAATTTTTAAACAAAAAAAAAAAAAAAAAAACAAAACAATTTTCACAATTTGGATTTTTTTTTCAATTAAGCCCCTTTAATTAAAAATATAAAAACAAGTTTAATTAAGTACTTTATTACATTTACCAAACGGACGCCATTCCGCATATCATCCACAAATGTATTTCCGAAATAGAGCATTTATTCCCATAAACCATCTCAATATCTTGTATTTATATTTTATTCCGTCCAAATTTTAAAAGCTCACTTCCCGAGCACCCACCAAGTGATCCCCGAAAAAATCCCTACCCAAAGAAAATATCTTTTGGTGAAGAGAACCTCTATGCAGGAGCAAACTCTTTATTCCGCCAAAAATAATCTTTCTCCGAAAACAGTAAAAGCAGTCTTCTCTGGCGAAACCATTCTTTTGCAAAAAGTCTCCTTCCGGGGTCACCAAACAACAGTCAGACCGGTGCCAGCCCACGGGGCTACTGTCTCCCGTGGTACCAGATAGGATCTCTAGCCAGCTGCGCTCTTAAAAAGAAATCTGTTATAATTGAATTTTGCCGAATTCCACGTATTTGCTGCACCTGATTTCCCTTAACGATAAGATCGAAGAAGATAGAATATCCCTTACCGAAGTAGTTACCTGCACGCCAACGCTCCCGAATTCTCTTGGTGTCCGAACCATAGTTAGCCGAACACACGAGCCCCCGAATTCCTCTTGTGTTCGAAGCGCTTCGCCTAACTGTACGAAGTAGTTAGTCTTGTGTACAGCCAGTCACGGAGGCTATCGTATGAGTAGATACTAATAAAACATAACCGAAACAGTTTACTATCATTTTCTCTGCCAGATCAAATCATCAGTACTTCAACTCTGCCCTGTGACCTGTTACCGTATATGTCGCATGCCAGGATCATCTAGCCGTTTCATCGCTGCATCGTCACACCAAATCCACTAAGGCTACTAGCAACCAAATTCAAATAACTGGACAATGTAAGAAATTCACCTGCATTTTGTAAAAATAACTGGACAATTTAAAAAGTTTAAAAAAGTTAAATTTTATATAATTTTTTTTTTATATAACATAAAAAAAAACAAGCAAAGGTAATAATAAAAATTCAGTCTTACGTCATATAACATATCGTCACCTAAAATCAAAAAGGCCAAAACACGAATTTTACAGTAGAAAAATGCCCTTATTTGTTCTAAAATCTCCCACTTTGCGCTGTTTACGAATTACAGATATCTTATTTTAGTTTTAATCAAAAATATTTGAAACTTTATGTAGTCTTTTTAAAATTTAGAAAAGGTTATTCTATACCTTTCTTGTGAGTATAGATTATTTAAAATACTTAAAGGACTTTCACAAAAAGCCTTGCTTATTAATATGGAAAATAGAAACGAGATGAAATTATGTATAGATATTTTGCACGTTATTTTTCGAATTTTTTGATAATTATTGGAATATTTTTGGCAAGATATACATTTTTTCTTTAGTGCTGGTTCACAGTCTTCAAGAAAAGAAATGGCATTCTCTTTTCACTTCTCTCCTAAAAGCTCAAGACTTGACGGTTAAAGCTTGAAGAGTGTTAACCAGCACTTATATTTAGTATGAATTTAATAAAAAAAAATTTTTTAATATAAAATTAAATCCTTTTTTAATTGGACAAATTGTTTTTGCGCTGTTAACTGACAAAACCCAACTGGAAAATTCAGGACATTCCACGCCGCCTGGCAACCCTAAACTTTACCCCCATATAGTTACACTGCATCACCTGAACCACCTCGTAGATTTAAGTAGATTAAGGTTTCGTAAATAAAAGCTTTGTTGTAAAAAAACATATACGAAAACATCTCTTGTTTCAGTTTAAAGGAAGCAGACTTTCGAATTGACAATGGACAGACTGAGTCATACCTCAGCCGGAAGAGTAAACTGCGTTACAACCTGCAAGCCCCTTGGGGGTTGACCAGGTACAAAAACTCATCTCAAGTATCCCATCGCATATCGCTTTAAACGAACTTTTATTTTTTGAGCGTAATACAGATTCATACACAACTCAGTAGCCAGATCAGTGTGTACAAGCTCGTAAAATGGATCGTATTGTATTAGAGTGTTGTTACGATGTTTTTCGGACATGTGTTGTGAGTACTGGCTTTTGGTGGTAACATGTTTATGAATGATAAGATTTTCCAATATTCATCCCGATACCACACATCCCGTTTTTTACAATTTATCTATTACTGCTGTACAGAAGAGCTACTGCTTCATCATTTTTGCATCATTTTAGTTTTGTTTTTGGTATTTATGTGATTTTTGGGTGCGGTACATAAATATGATTTTAAGAATTTGATCTTGGAAATGTACTTGTAGTTGTGGTTGTTGTGCTCATTTGGCCGTCTATATTATTTGGGTTAACATGTGTTGGCTGTCGCTTAATAACAAGTTATTTTCACTGATTAACTCTGATTAATTGGATCAAATTGTATGGTTTGGCTGTTTACATCTTTTATAGACTTGATTTACTTCTTTGCAATCGTCTACTACTTGTTAAAACTCGGTATCCGTATTAACATTATTATTATTATATTTATTACTTATTATTTAGATTACTATAAATATTTTTATGTGAATTGTTTTACAACAACACTTAATTTGTCATCACATTAAAATTATTGATACCGCAAAAGGAATAAATAAAACTTGAAACTCCACAGATACTTCATCAGCGTGACTTGGGTTTTAAATTGAGATTGGTGGCATATCATTAAGTAGAGTTTAACATTCATATTTGAGATTAAATGATGGAATAGAGGCAAAAAATGTTTGGCTTTTGGTTAAACACATCTCAACTACACTTAAATTTCGCTTGAGCATATAAGAAATCTTAAAAATTTTATTCTATTTCCGTTGACATTTAAAAGGCAGACAAATTGTCAATCGTTTTATATTAAGATTTAAATCTATGTACTTAAAAAAACTTAAGAATTAAACAAGATCTAGGAAATAAATTAAAACTATCCGTTTGAGGTCACTTTTTTCAAAAATAATTTTTACCGGTAAAAAACAAGTAATTAATTTATATGTTTGCAGTTGAATGACAAAAGCATTGATTAAAAAATTAATAAATCAAAATAAATAATCAAAAATTCTGATTTTTGAGCTAATGTATTTAATTCCCAGTGGAACATAGTTCCTTCATGTTGTATAAACACGCAGAGAAAACCCATTTTTCAATATGATCACCTCCAACAAGACTATGATTACCGAAAATTTTTAAACATATTATGGTTAATTTAACCATATTATATTCACCGGCAACCATATTATGGTTAAATTAGTCATCAATCACGAAACCACAACCATATTATTGTTGCCTCTAAACATGTTATGGTTAAATATGACAATAATTTGTTTTTAAATAAACAATTGTATTTTCCTCTTTTCTAAGAGCAACATACTATGGTTGAAAAACAACCATGCTATTATTAGCGTTAAACATACTTTTATTATAATTAACGATTACATGTCTGCAGGCAACCATAATATGGTTGTGGCTTCGTGATGGATGACTAATTTAACCATAATATGGTTGCCGGTGAATATAATATGGTTATATTAACCATAATATGTTTAAAAATTTTCGGTAATCATAGTCTTGTTGGAGGTGATCATATTGAAAAATGGTTTTTCTCTGCGTGAAAATATCTTATATCCTCAACTCTAGAGAGAAGAATTAAATGTTTAGTTATGACTCTATTGCAGCAAAGGCTCAATATGAATAAAAATGAGAGTTCCTATAAGAGTTTGTTTATATAATTTGATGCATACGATACGTTATCATGGTACGTTATCATAAGGACGGAGGCTATTAGTAAGATTCCGACCATAATTTTACATGGCCCTCATACACGCAGAGAAAAAATATGTTTAGATATAGTCACCTCCAACAAAACTATTATTAGACAAAATTTTAAACATATTATGTTTAAATTTAACCATATTATTGTCACCGACAAACATATAATTGTTAAATTAGTCCTCCATCAAGAAGCCACAACCATATTATGGTTGCCTCTAAACATGTTATGGTTAAATATGACAATAATTTGTTTTTAAATTAACAATAGTATTTTCCTCTTTTCTAAGAGCAACATGCTTTGGTTGAAAATCAACCATGCTATTATAAATTTTAAACATATTTTAGTTACTACTAACCAAAAGATGTTCGGAGGCAACCATAATATGGTTGTGCCTTCTTGATGGAGGACTAATTTAACAATTATATGTTTGTTGGTGACAATAGTATGGTTAAATTCAAACATAATATGTTTGCAATTCTCTTTAAAAATAGTTTTGTTAGAGGTGACCATATCTAAACATATTTTTTCTCTGCGTGTACAAACTTCTTTCCGTAATAGAGTCTTTATGCCTATTAACCAACCTTTTTTTTGGTGTTAAGATCAAATTTTAATGCAAATATTGATCCGGAAAATAGCTTTTAATGCCATAACTTCCTCATAAATATATGTATTGACATACAAATTGGCGACAATTTCTTTTACGTTACGACTTTGTCGATACAAGATGTTGTGCTGGTAGGACCAAAAGTAACCATAGGTCCCATATAAACCCCCCTCCTAAAATCAGTTAAATGCAAACCGATCTCGTAAAGATTAAGATGTCTAGCTAATAATTGACACAAGGAACTTTAACATAAATTTTAACAATAATTAGTATTGTGGTTATTTTATTGAACTGTTAATGGTTTTTAATCCAAAATTTGATATTTTAATCAGGTTTAACTTCATAAAATAATTTTGTTCGAGTGGTTTAATCGTTGCCAATGAGTCCCAAATAGGGCACTCTCGAAAATGTGCATTTATATGATGTGGTGTAGGGTATCGAATGGTTGGGCTTGAACGACCATACTTTCTTACTTGTTTATAGTTTTATTAGTTTAAAATTTTTATGGATTTATGCAGGAATTTATAATAATTTTTTGTACATTTACTGCCAGGCCCACAATATTTCGTTCGCATTTTTATATTGAAAACAATAATAAAAAACTAAGATTTGTTTTTGTTTTCAATATATTTATACGAAAGAAATGTTCTTGTCGACATTGTGGGCCTGGCAGTAAATCTCCACTTTTTTTTAAAGTAAAGGGTGGTCCCAAGGGTGGCAAGTGCCACTATCCTGTTGGAACCACATATCGCACAGGTCCATATTCTCAATTTCTGGCGACAAGAAGTTCGTTATCATCTCGTGATAGCGGACACCATTCACTGTAGCTGCTTGGCCGACCTTATTTTCCCAGACGTACGGCCCGATGACGCCGCCTGTCCACAAACCTCACAAAACAGTTACATACCCGATTTGCTAAAATTTGCGCACAATTCTCGCGATTGTGCACACTTTCGATCGATTATGCTAACCAAAAAAATCACGAAGTGCACGAAATGCATTTTGATTTGAACGCCCATTTTCGTTAAAGGCTTCAACGATCTTAACGCGCTGCTCCATTGTGTAACTCTACATGGTCGAATTTGTCAAACACTGAAACTAAGAAATGTCAAATTAGTGAGGTATACAAACAATAACAAATAACAAAATTATCTTAACCAATCTATTTCGCGGGATTATTTGTTATGAGCTGCTAAAATCGGAGTAGACGATCACCTGAGACCTGCACCGACCACAATTGATTCGCTTGAAACGAAAATAAGCGGAAAAACACCCAGAATATGCGATCAGGCATGGAGCTGTAATATTCCATCATGACAACGCTCGGCAACATGTTGCAAGACTATTTGATAACTATTTACAAAATAGTGGTTTGGAAATTTGACCTCATCATGCTATAAGTGCAGACCTTGCCCCCTCGGGCTACCTTTTCTTTCGATTGAAGCAAAAATCTCTCATTAAACTACGCTACACTTCAGAATATGGTTTTCGAAATTGGCTTTATGCGTTCTTGGCCAACAATGAGCAAGTGTTCTGGTGTGGAAAGATGGAAAAATGTCATACCCAACGATAAATATATATTGTACCAATGTTTTTGGTCACTAGTTTGGGGTTTAACTGGTAGTAGTTTTTCTTACGAAGCATTCCGGAGTCCTTATGTGGTTTAACGGGATCAGGACGCCCCTGGGACTTTCGAGGATTTACAGAGTGGATGTGGCTTACACCCAAATCGCAAATCGATGAAAAGGATTGCAACCAAATAATGCTCCAACAGAGGTTAGGTTCATATCCGAAGGCATGTCTTCGAATTGTTTCTCTTTTGCCACGGGTTTGTGGTGGGAGGTTCAAAGAAAGGTTGGCCAGTCTTGTAATCGCCCGGTGCTAGGACTAATGTGAGGTTAAGCCCCAATATTTAACATAAACGCATGTTATTTGCCAAACATAAAAATCATTAACGTAACGTCTAATCTCGCAAACGCGAATTCAAAAAATAAGGCATCGTTATAAATTTTAGAACAATTAACAAACAACTTTGTCAATATATTTTTTAAATTAAACATTTGGCCGGACAATCTCTAAAATTTGTAGATTCGGTTATTCCTAAGTTCTTACGGTACATTTATTTAATTTCTATTTTTGGCTCTTTCTGCATGTACAAACGTTCAGAATATCTTTTTTAAAATTGTATTTTCTGCTTTTAATGTTATTTTTTACTAAATCATAAAAAAACAGGAGAAATACACTAAAAAGCGACTTAAGCTATTTTCTAAAATAATGAAACAATATACAGTCGGGGTATTCGCAAGACCCCTTGTATCATTGTATCGGTGGTATATTTTATTAAAATACATTATACGCTTTTGAATTTTAATACAACATACAATCGATACAACGATACAAGTGGTCTTGTGAATACCCCAAATGTAGTTATATTTGCAGCTGTCCACTTGGACAAAAATTATCTTCTTTTAAATACATATTTTCTATAAATAACAAATTTCACTTTTGGCCTTATCTAAATATTTGCATAGATAAATTTGAAACAAATAGCTAAAAATTCACCGAACCATATCTCTGATCGTAAAATGACGTTTACATTGAACACAATTTATCAAAATAAAGCGATAATTATTTTTATATTCGCTCTTTTTTCCTCCAATTCCTTTATAAGAAAATAAAAGTGTTGTTATCAGTTAATTTACTGCGCTATCATATCAAAAGACTTTTTGAAAATAATCGCCATTAAGCAACTAGTTGGTGTAAGCGATTCGTGAGTTAAACACAAAGAATTTTTTATTTGGCGCGTTGAAAATATCAAATAAAATTTTTAAATAGAATGGATAGTTTTAATATACAATTCGATAAATATACAAAAATATGGAGTGGCCCTAAAGCCTCAAATTTCTTTGATGCCGATTGTTCTATAGGAAAAATATTATTTGCTTTTATGAAAAATAATCCAAAAAACATATGTCAGGTGATTAAAAATGTTTTATGCACCTCATTTATTAACGTTACAAAGAACGATATTTAATCTTTAGATATCCGATACCGAGGGCACTGCTTTGACAAATGGCGAGGCTATAACATTTGGCATACGCATAGCCCAACATTTCAAATCCATGGGCTTGAAACAAGATGATGTTGTTGGCATTGTTGGTGCCAATACCACCTACATCATGCCCTTGGTTTTGGGCTGTTTATTGAATTGCACACCCTTTCATGCAGTGAATTATCAAAATAATGAAGGTGTTTTTTTTATTTTTATTATTATAATTTTGCTGGTATTTATGCCCACTCTTATCGTGTTTTGTGTTTTAATTTTAGCCACCATAAAACAATTATTTCAAAATACCCGACCAAAGTTAATATTCTGCGATGGCGGTGTTTACCTGAATGTGGCTATAGTTGGTAAAATTTTAAAGGCCAAAGTTTACACCATTAAGGATCATCGCCTAGATTTGCCAACGATTGAAGATCTATTGGAACCAACTAATGCCGAATTATTTTATGTGTAAGTATACGATCAGTAGGGAGTGTTTACAAGTCTATACTAAACATACGGCTTTTGATATCTTTCTTATACGATTTTAAACAAATGACTAGAGGCCAAACCTTATCGTACATAATACTGTTTTCAGGGGTAATAAAAATAAATGCACATCAATATTCTGATAAGGTTTTTTTCGGCTTGAAATAGTTTAGTGTAAAATAATTAAATGTTGTTAAAAGCGAAATTATCCAAATTCGACTTATATTTCTAAATTTAAAGGGCGGAATTCCGGTATTTAATATAATTATTTTTATCAATAAAACCTCACTGTGATGTTTAATCTTTATTGCGTTTTCTTTTCTGACACAAAAAACTGCCAACATATCGTTAGCATATTATTAGTTTGACCTACCGACCATTTTTAAAATAATATCGTTATGTATGGGGTATATATATTTTAAATACCCCTTTCGAAACTTGAATTTGGTTTTCGAATTTTGTTATGGCTTCTGAGATATTAAGCATTAATTTTGCTCCATAACGACTATTTTAAAGTTTATTAAGTATTGTTTTGCTTTACACGCCACTGCTTGGCGAATGCTGCAAATTCCTCATACAAAATCGTACGAAATGAATTTCACTCTTACTTCGCTTGATTTCCGTAAGAAAACAAGTAGCCAAGCGAAAGTAGTAAAAGCAAAAGCAAAAAAAAAAAAATGTCAACAAATCAATACACAGCAGTTAGTATTCGTATGCAGCACAAGAACATACTTTTCAGAAATAAATTTAGAAAATGCGGCACAAAACAATAATTTTAACTTTCAATAAAATACTATTAACTTCTAAATTTCTTCAAAACATAAACCAGAAAATTTAGTGAAAATACAAATAAATTCTATGCGGTATATTTTCAGAAAACTTCATGTAACCTTTCATTGTCGTTTTTTTCCACTACGACTTTTTGGCATATGTGCCAACCAATAATGAGCCGAATATATTGTTTACTACTTATTAAGGGCTACTCACACCCTATTTAATGAATTTTCTTTTATGTTGGCCTGGTTACTATTGAAACATGTCAAATCAACCTGCCGTGAAAGTGGGTTCAATTTCCCGGGCAGTCAATAGTGAAAAATTATCAATAAATTTTAATTAATTTCATGTTGTAAAATTCCTTTATTCATAAAAATTAAATTTAATGATTAATGATTAGCATGATTAAAATATGAAAATTTGAATTAAAGCTTAAAGCAATTATTTATTTTTAATCGAAAAATATAAAGAACGCAAACGAAATTCAAACAAAATATTTTTTTTAAAACAATAACAAGAACAGCTGTTTAAATAATTTTGCGTTAGAACACAGCGGTGACACGAGCGTAAGTTAGAATGTGCGTTCGTTTACTTTTGCAGTAAAATGCAGTAAATGAGAAACTCAAGTAGCTCCCAAAAAAGCTATTGCCTAAAAAAGTACGCGAACGGAAAATTTGTAAATATTAGTTAAATCTAGGGAACAGTTGATGGCAGATAAATTTTGTGTTGTATAATGTTTACACTTTCGACTACTTAACTCGTTTTCTTATCGGTACTCGATAAAATACATTTTATACCACGAACAGTTAGGAAAATACAAACAAATTATTTAATGTAATCTTTGACATTTGACTTCGCTAATTTGTGTCTGAGTTAATTGACTCAAATGAACATAAATAATAGGTGTGTTTTACAAGATCTCGGGCAAGTTCGGACTAATGAGAGTAAAATGAAAATTATTCTTTAAATTTGCCAAAACTACCCAAAATTGCTGGAACGCAAAAAACCCTTTTTGCACTTCTTCAAATACGAATGCTGCTTACTTTTCAAATTTAGATCTATTTAAGTGATTTTAGACGCTTAAAAGTCAAAACATTACAAAACCAAAACATTTGCATATTTTGTTCTTTTATTCATTACAGATTAAGAGATATATATATGCAATAATGTATTAACCACTTTCATTTTATCATGAAAACCCTACATTTTGCTTTTTAATATATTATTTTAATAAAAACTAAACTTTTTTTTTTGCTTGTAAGTTTTGTGATAAATTTATCAGTTTTATATGTAAACAAAAACAGCTGATTGTTTATTCTTGTCCGAACTTACTCAAAGAAAAAGTTCGTGCAAATTTGTACAGGAAATGAAAAAAATACTCTCAAATACTCTCTTAATTGCACGAAAATTGTTATGTGGAACGCTTTTGGGTAACTTTGTGCAAGTTCGGACTGTTTCGTTATGCATGTGGAACAGAGCTAATATTTTTGCTATTAGGTGTGTTCATTTACTTTATTAGCAGATAATTGCCACGAGGGAGTAAATTTAAAATTTACAAAATTGTTCTTCCAATTATTAAAAAAAATAAAAAAGTTAATGAACGCTTTAACCAGTGTTACCAACAGCAAAATTCAAAACTGCACTTGAGATGACGCAAAATTACCCAATTTAAATGATATTACACCTGAAATCAAATTAACGTATAAAAAAAATTTAAAAAAAGAACAAATCAGAAAGTATTTACAGCCAAATTTTTAAGAGTGTTCCCTTGTTAGGTGCCATATGCAATTATGGACCTATTAAAACTATATTATGTTATAAGGATAATTTTTAACGCTGAATATTATCTAGGTAACTACATCTTTTTGAGATTTTTTTGTCTTAGAGTGATTTCAGGGAGGGGGTTTAGAAATGATCTACGTTCCTAAGCCTAACAGGACAATATTTTGCCATGACATAGTAGTTATTTTGTTTTATCAATACATGCCAATACTTATAAGGCAGTTATGTCATGACAAGCTATTTCCGTGAATGGTATTGGTATGGGAGCCATGGTCAAATATGGACTGATTCCAAATTTGATTTCGTAAGACAATTGAGGTTGAAATAATATATATGTGGACAAAATTTTGTCCACATATATTTTATTTACTTTCAGATACTGATTCTAAGTCTATCGAAATACTACAACAAATATGTTTATGTGCTTCATACATCAGCATAGACTTAAACATAAAACCCATTTCACTTAAATAAGATCAATATTAGCCAAGTTAAGATTCATATAGTAATTAAAAACAATTTATAAAAAATAATATTAAAAATCTCAAATAAATTATTAAAAATTAAAACCTGAAATAATAAGTTTTACTTCCGTTTATCTAGGAAAGGTGCAAGATGTTCATCCTTTTTATACTTTATTTAGTAAATTAAATTCCTGTAATGGTTTCTCAAATCAGCTTTATAAATATTAAGAGCGCTAAATATTTCTCAACTAAACAATTTTAAATATTAAAGGAAACACAAAATTTTTTACTTTTTGTAATATTGGAATTATATCCTTCCCCCAGGGGTGTTTTTTAGTATAAATACATACGTTCTTTTTCTATTAAACTTTAGGCTTTAAATAACTTTGAAGCTTATATTTATTTAAATCTTATTGTCCATCTGGCGCCAATCACTATCCATCTTTTGGTTGGTAAACTATGGAAATCTTCTTTTTAAAATAAACAGCGACTTTGGTTGAATATACTGCAAATTTTTAAGATCAACAATATCTTAAATAGTATAAATTATGTCACTAAAATCAAATCCTTTTATTATTTGTTTAGAAATTAAAGAATTTCAAATTACATCTTATCAACACCTTAAAGAAATCACTTACGCTCTACCCAGCACGAGAGTAACAATTACACCAAATTCGGGTAATTACTCACAAGTGGCAACACTGGGTTTAACAGAAAAAACTAGCAAGTTAGGCACAATGACTGTATCTAGATGAGAGATACAAAATTCTGTCTTCAATAATTGAATTGTTTTGTACTAATTGCAGCTGGTTATTGTTCTTAAATTTAAGAAAATTATAAATTGTATGTTATTGAACAATTTTTTATATAAAAATTATGAATATTATCTTATTAGACATTCTCAAAAGTGTGTTTTGTGAACAAAAACATGAAACAGCTGTTTGAAAAACTTTTGCAAGTAAAAATTTGACCAGTAAAAATTTTGCAAGAATTTTTTTGTCTCTCAATTTTTAACTCTCTTTTGACGCTCTCAACTTGCAAATTTTTTGGGTTAATAAACACTTTCCAGTAACAATTGTTACACATTCGTAACAGTTTTTGAGTAATTGATCACACCTATTGATTATGAAAAAAACAATTGCAGTTCAAAGTACCCATATACTTTATACTTTTACAACATAACAAAAAAGTTTCGAAAGTTGGTATTTAGCCCGGCGTTCTCAGTTGTGGGGGTTTATCTCCAAATTGGAGATTTTTTTTTAATTGGGAATACAAATTTCGTGAAAATTTCCAGGGGATTTTTTTTGGGGAAAAGCACTTTTTTCCTGGGGATTTTTGGGGATAATAGATTATTATAAATTGGGTTCAAATTAAGTCTTTTTTGGCGGTTTAAACCCTTTTCAAGAGCTTGCTGAAATTGTTTTAAATATGCATTTTGTACCCACAAGCGTTACTTCTTTTGAACGAGTAATTTCTATAATGAAAATAACCAAAATCGAAATTGCATTGGCTGATGAAACAGAAGATTTTGATTCCCTAGTTCCTGACATGGTAAATATTGACGCATAATTATTTTTCTTTTGCGTTTTTACATTACCCTTGTAACATAGATACTATACATGTGTACGTAGCTACGAGTATTTAGAACTCAGAGAATAAATAATGTTAGTTTTAATAATATTACACAAATGGATTTATTTAAATAAATCACAGTATGTATATTTTTCCTTCGACATAATATGATTTATTTTATTTTTACGGAAATGTGGGAATTTTCGGGAATAAGGAAATAGCTATTTTGGGGATTTTTGGAGATGAGCAATCGCAAATTGGGGATAAGGCTCGAAATAAAACTGGAAACCCATATTTAGCCATAGAAATGCTTCACAAACACGTTAAATTAATTAATATTTATTCACTTTTTGTTTAATTTTCATTTAAATTTTTCTTCTATTCAACAAATTTTTCACTATTTGTATGCTGTTTGTTTACTTTTGCTTGTTTACCTTTTAAAACATATGATTTTTTACTTTACTGATTTTTTCTGCAAAAATTTCTGAAAAAAAATTTGTAAATACTCAGTCAACAACTGTCACCTTTCGTTCTCAAATTGTGTTCTCATTTACTGTATTTTATGTACGCGAACGCAATTTAGTTAAATGCAGTAAAGTTCAGTAAAAACTAGTAAAAACTTTTGGGTTCGCGAACGCACCCATTGTGTTTTTTTCTCTTTATTTAAAAGCTGTACTTTTTGCATTTCCCGTTGCACCATCTTTTATGCCGCAATACAATGAACACTAATTTCTTTAAATGATATTTATTTGCAAGACTGATGTAAAAATTAACTCTTAAGTTTTCCATTACACAAATAATAGCGGCTTTCACTCTTGGTATTAAAGTACCCTTTTAGACCTTGTTAATCTTATTAATGTAGTAAACGTACAACTCGTGTGTTGAGCCTACCAGAATAAAATAGTTGACGAATCTCTACCTCTCTCTTTCTCTCTCAACAGATTTAGTTTACAATAGCTCTGTTCCACATGCATAACGAAACAGTCCGAACTTGCACAAAGTTACCCAAAAGCGTCCCACATAACAATTTTTGTGCAATTAAGAGAGTAATTGCGAGAGTAAGTTTTTCATTTCCTACACAAAAGAATAGACAATCAGCTGTTTTTGTTTAAATATAAAACTGATCAGTTAATCAGAAAACTAACAAGCAAAAGAAAAAGTTTAGTTTTTATTAAAAAATATATATAAAAGCAAAATGTAGGGGTTTAAGGAAAAAATTAAAGTGATAAATACATTATTGCATACACATTTCCCTTAATCTGTTATATAAAAAAAAAAAAAAAAACAATATATAAAAAATGATGCAAATGTTTTGGTTTTATAATGTTATGACTTTTAATCGTCTAAAATCACTTTAATAGATCCTAATTTGAAAAGTAAGCAGCATTCGTATTTGAAGAAGGTCAAAAATGGTTTCAATGGTTCAGCAATTTTGGGTTGTTTTGGCAAATTTAGAGAGTAATTTTAATTTTACTCTCATTAGTCCGAACTTGCCCAAGATCTTGTGGAACATACCTAATACATACAAACAGACACTCACGATTTGTAGTGAAAAAATTCATTTTTAATTTCTTACAGCCGTTAACTACTGTAGTTTTATCTTACGAGTGTAACAAATCAACCATTATAAACTCGCCCTAAACTTTTTCAGTCCAGAAGCTCTTAAACTTGGTGGTGATCAAACAGTCGCTATTCTTTGTACGTCAGGAACTACTGGGATACCCAAAAATGTTTGCATTTCCAACTCTTCATGTCTTTTTGATTTTGGGTAAGTTCTTTAAAAAAAATCTAATATCTTCAAAGATTGAATTGGTCTTACAGGTTCGTTACCGGACAAGATGTTTTACTCACCTTTAGTACCACTGACGTCTCTCCAGGAATGTTTAATATGTTGTTTTCATGCGGTCATGGCTCAACCCGCATAATAACGGACAATCCCTTCTCACCTGAATATCTATTGGAGTTGATTTATAAATATCGTGTGACTTTGTTAACTCTTACACCAAGATGTCTCATCACTTTGGCCAAATGTCCTGAACTAACTAAAGAAAAGTTAGAAAGTGTTAGATTTATAAGTATGTCCGGAGGCAATTGCTCTGTTATTACTTTGCTAAAATTGCAAGATTATCTAACAAACGGTTACATATCCTATGGATATGCCTTGACCGAATGTGGAGGTGTGGCTAGCAATATGGGTGTCAGTCATCCAAATAGTGTGGGAAAAATTGTACCAGGAATCAAGGTAAAAATTTTAGATGAAAACGATCGCAGTTTAGGCCATGGCGAAATAGGTGAGATATTAGTAAACACTGGCAAGGTTTGGAATGGTTATTATGGCAACCCCTCGGAAACTAAACGCATGCAAGATTATCAAGGCTGGTTTCACACGGGTGATATGGGTTATTTCGATAAGGACAATTATTTATATGTAGTGGAACGCAAATGTGACGCCTTGAAATTCCACGGCATGCAATATTGGCCTCATGAAATCGAACAATGTGTAGCAGAGTTGCCAGATGTTATAGAAGTTTGTGTTTTCGGTCTTTGGAATGAAGTGGATGGCGATGCAGCTGCAGCAGCTGTTGTAAAGCTTCCAAGTAGCAAATTAAGTGAACAAGATATTGTGGAATATGTGGCCAAACGTTTGGTGGTTTCACATAAACAATTGCACTGTGGTGTTTTCTTTCTAGACGATTTACCTAAGACTGGCAGCGATAAAGTATTAAAGGATAAAACTCGCAATAAGGCATTGGGGAAAAAATGGATTCCATCAAAACCCCGTTTCAATAACAATAGATATGTATAGAAGTTTTTTTTTTAATTTTTCTAAAATTTTTAAAGTATTGAAATTTTTATGCATTTATCAAGGCGAATTCATACAGGTGACCGCATCATGAGATAGATTTATGCTAGCTATCCCTTTTTTCAAAACTATTTGTTGAAAACATAAACAAGGCATTTTTTGTTTGTTTATAAAATATACACAATTGCCTGAATATATTTCATATTCACTTCTTTTTGTTTTATAAAATTTAAATAAGTTTTTTTTCAAGTATTTAGATTTTTATTAAATTTTAAATTTTAACTAATTTATTCACAAAATGTAAACAAAGCTTGACATTTTGTACACACACAAATAAATAAACAGTAAACAGATGACTCGAAAATGTCACCTGTATGAATGCGACTGTTTATTGATCTATGGTTAAGTAGTTTAATTTTTGATTGTAAGAAAAAAATTTTTTTGAAAATATATTTGTAAAAAACTTGAAAAGTGATTCACATAAAACTTTTCAAAGAAATCGGATTGTCTCTGAAAATTAATTTTAAAATTATAATATTTTCAAATTATTTGAATTACAAGTTCATAAATCAGGGCTTGGTATGTTTATAATAGAAAAATTATAATTAACTAAAAAATTTAAAGAAAGAAATTTTAAGAATCTGCTTTTTTATTTAATCCCGATTCCGTATTTGAAAGGCGCATTTCATCAGGGAAACCATAAAAATGCAATAGCATGTTTGTCCTTGTGGGACCAATGAAGGCAGAAAGAAAATATTTATCGCTTAAAGAGCTTTTTGCGAATTTTGGCATAGCATTTTTTTTTGCATATTTTTGACAAAAGATAATTTTTTTTATCATATTTGTAAGTTAATAGCATATTTTATCTTTTGAATCATATATTGATTTGTTTTTAATTCTAACAAGTGCAGAACTAAAAAGAAATTTAATAAATTTTTGTTACCAAATGGCATTTCTATTTATACCTTCATAATCATAGATGCGCTACGCACCGATTGACACAGAATCAATATATGAACCGATCTAACGATTTATAACCGTTCGTCTAGTTGACATGTAAACTTTGTGCGCCAAGTACAGTTAGCAATTTTCGAATAATTTTAAACGAAATTTAGTACATTCGTTTTAACACAATTTTGTTATGTTGTTTCCATTACTGTCCATGGGCCCCAAATTGGGAACACTCGGATTGTTGTCTGTAAATTTTGTGGAGTACAGTATCATATGATCGGACATGATGGACATTACTTTTTATCTTGTTTAGTATAAGGAGCATTCCAAGTAGGCTGGCCAGATTCATAATTGCAAAATTCGTTACATTCATACAAAAATCTTGATTTTGAAAAAAATTCTGGACAGTTAAAAATTTGCTTAAATAGCCTTAATATAAAAATAACTCAATTGTTAAAACAAGTTGAAAGTAAAATATACAAGTATATGAACTCACAATAAAAAATCTGCACGCTTCTGTTTTGAGTCATTTGTCAAATTGAGGGATTGAAAAGCAAAGGATTACAAGTGCCAAAACTAACAAAATTGATTTAGATGCAGCAAACAACACATAGTTCTTATATTTATTATTGTACAAAAATTCAGACCTGTATAATGACCCCAAATTGCGCTATATCGCCCTAGACTTAATATTAAGTATAAATCATACTTACACTTACACAAAAAAAAAACTGTTAATCCTTATTACTCAAAAATCTTATTTTAGCACTTGTAGCCCTTTGCTTTTCAGTCTATTAGTTATTGGTGTTGAGTATAGAGGGAAATACATACAAGTGTTGATACGAGTTTCTGTTTCAAAGCAGCATTATTGAGTGTTGAATATAGGAAACTAGTTTTGAGAGATTTTTTAATAAAAACTTTAAAAACACGTTACAGTATTTATTTCCTTTTTACACAGCTTCGCTTAGGGAAAACTGTAAACAAATTTAAAAATAATAACGTCTTTTTGGTTGGGCTTTAAAAAATTTTGACGAAACACATTTTCTCTTGATTCTGGATTAGCACTGAAATTTCTTGCAAATCAAGAAAAATCAAGACAATCTAGCAAGCCTCCCATCTCACATCGGATGGCTTAAAATTTTATTTTTTATTTTCCCAATTTTGTAATATTTTTTGTACACTTAAAACGGACCTTCCTGGTAAATTTTGATATTTTTTGATTAGTCGTTCATTTTAATTTATTAAAAAAAAATTATGAACAATGAACTAAAAAAAGTGCCTTTTATACGAGTAATCAGAAAAATGTCGAGATGTACCAGCAAGGCCTTTTGAAAGAGTGTTAAAAAATATCAACAAATTGTGGATATAAAAATTTTTTTTAACCAATTGATTTGGTGTGGAATGCCCCATATGCATATTATAAAAATTGTTGAATGTTTTCATTCAAATAAGCCATATTTGCTTTTAATGGCATATTTTCAAGATTTTACTGCGTTTTAAATGCGCAGAAACCACTTTTTAGAGCATATTTCCGGTTTCCCTGATAATTATGAATAAAATATGATATTTTAAAAATATTTAATAAAGCTTCAAATGAGAGCACACCCCTGCGACGCACAGAGGGTTAAACTGTACTAAAAGTAAGGATTTATTTATTCAATGCTGAGCTTTATCGTTCACAGCCATGTGAAAGTAAAAATGTGCTAAAAATGGGCTATTTTCGATATAAACATTGAGATTCAAAAATTTCAGGGTGAGATCGGGCAAATTTTATTGATTGCTCTTCTCATGAGATTTCACCTTATGCATCCAAAAACAAAATCTTGCGGATTTACTGCGTTTTTATTCTTATTTCAATTTCATTGTAAACGAACCCCAGTTGCTAAAAACATATTCTGCAAACGGCGGTATATACATATAAAAACAAAAAGTGGCGTGGCAAACAAAAAAAAATTTTATACTTTTGAAATCTTCATTGATATATCTTCTATTCTATGGCAGACGTGGTGAAAAATTTTTTGATTTTTAATGTAACAGGAAAAAAACTAGCGTCATACCAGCAATAGTTTCTTTCATATTAAGCCTAATGTTAACTTTTAACCTAATTTAGCCATATTAAGTAGTTGAATTTAATCCTAAAAAATTAGTATTTTTATACGCAAAGAGAATTAGAGCTATTGTTAATTTAAAACTGATCCGATTAATAATAAATTTTCCATGAAAAGCAATATATACAAAACCTAGTAGTGATTAAGTTCTGGGGTTCTCATTATATTCAGGTTTTGGTTCCAAACTACTTGAAATTCCTGAAAAGTCAGCGAAGCACTAAACTAGAGGAGTGCTGGTTTAAGTAAGACCACACACTTGAGGGGTGTGAACAGAGATTATCGGATCTATTCTGAAATATATTTAAAATTAAAATGAAAAAAAGAATCTTCTGATACCCCCCACCGACATGGCGCTACAGTAAGAATATTTCAGGAGTAGGCTTATTTAGCTTATGTAGGGGTCTTTAATTTATGAACTAATCTTTATAAACATTGACCTGACAGTATTATAATTAGTTGCAGTTTAAGGCGTATTGAAGTCTATTCCAAAAGAACGCAGAAAAAATTAAAAATTGTCCCTAATCACCAAATTTATACCAATTTTATAAAAACAAGTAAACAATTTGTTGATTTTGCACCTATTACCAATATGATTATATTGATTCCTAAAAATTGTAAGAATTTAAAAATTTTGAATATTTCTTTTAATAAATGATATTTTTAATTTTAATTACAATATTCGACTGTGCCGAATCTTTGATACCCTCCGCCGACAGGAGTCAGTTCTATATGATAAATACATATATATTATTAACTAAGCTTCACAAAAACGAACGTCAGCATTAACATTTGTTGCGGTTTAGACATGATTTAAATTATTGACAGACAATAAGAAAATTTTATGCGTTTCTTGTTAGAACTTTGAACTGGCTTGAGTAAAATATAATGATTCGTAACAGTTTTAGCCGAACTAAAATGATTTTTATGAGGATAATTTGCATTGGACCTATAGTAAATTATGGACCAATCATCTCAAAATTCTGAAAACTGATTTCTGGTATTACAAAAAATAAATTAGAATAAATTTCAACACAGCTTTGTAATTAGTTTTAGCGTTAACAGTGAATTTCACAAAATTGCATGATATTTCTTCTGGCCATACGAATCTAAGTTGGAAGAAATTTTACCGCAATATCTATATCTGTTGTGTTTTTAGGCGAACTTAATTATTTTCCCAAAGTATTTGGTTTTAGGTGCAATAAACTGTTTGCCGGGAGTAGGGTTTATATGCGTGCTAGGGTAAATTGTGGACCGATCTTCACGAAATTTTACACTGCAATTTCTAGTCTTATAAAACTGTGATATACTTAATTTTATTATGATACCATTATTAATTATAATTTTAGGCGTACTTACCGTTTTTCAGGGAGTAGGATTTATATAGGGCCTAGAGTAAATTATGGACCGATTTTAACTAAATTTTACATTATGATACGTAGTGACATACAACTGTGAAGTACCAAATTTTATTATGATAGCATTATGTATTACGGGTTTCTGCGTACTAAACTGTTTTCCGGGAATAGGGTTTATATGGGGCCTAGTGTAAATTATGGACCGATCATCAAAAAATTTTGCAGTGTGATTTGTGGTCCGATAAAACTGTGACGTACCAAATTTAAGTATGATAGCGCTATTTATTACGGTTTTAGGCGTACTAAAAGGTTTTCCGCGAGTAGGGTTTATATGGGGTCTGGGGTTAATTATGGACCGATCTTCACGAAGTTAAGCAGTGTGATTTCTAGTCCTACAAACTGTACCGTACCGAATTTAATTATGATAGCAATATTTATTACGGTTTTATGAGTACTGAACTGTTTTCCGGGAAAAGGGTTTATATGGGGCCTAGTGTTAATTATGAACCGACCCTAAAAAAATTTTACAGTCTGATTTCTGGTCCTATAAAACTGTGATGTACCAAATTTTAGTATGAGAGCATTATTAATTACGGTTTTAGGCATACTAAACTAAATTCAAAATGCAAAATGTTATACCATTTCGTGCATTATTCCACCATTTATGTTAGTTTTTGTATCAAAATGATCAATATTTATAGGGTGGTGGTTCCACATTTTGATTCATAGTTCTGATCGTACTGAACCGATATTACTGGATTTCAATCCCAAGCTGCTTAGGAGAACTACGAGCAATTCCATACCAAGTTTGTTCTTTACATTTGCGTTTTTCGAAAGTGAGCGTGTTTTCAACAGACGGACAGACAGACGGACATGGCTAAATCGACTTATAATTACTCAGGGAGCCAGAGTATATATACTTTATGGGGCCTTAGATGTATAAAAAAAGGTTCACACGGAATGACAAACTTAGTATATACCCTCATTCACCACAATGGTGGTGGAGGGTATAAAAATGATCAAAAAACTTTGCCGTTACAAACAATGTGTAAATTGATTTAATTAAATATAGCTCAGGTTTTGACAGTTCCCAACAACAATTCTACATGTTTAAATTATTTTATTTGAAACGAAAAAAGTCAATTAAAATTTTTTGTTATTTAATTTATTAAAGGTCAACAAGAAAAAAAAGAAAGACAAAAACATGAAAAACAAAAATGTACTTTGGATTTCAGGAAGAATTCTTGACAAAAAGTACGGAAAACCAGAAGTTAGGAAGAACATGTAAATCAATTAAAATAGGTAATCATTCATTCAAAAGCAAATTTCGATCAACCAAAGTGAAATACCATTTGGTTTAAAGATTGATGTTTGACTATTGACGTCATCCGGCTTCAATAGCCGAGTGAGTAAAGACGGCAAACCACACTGAAGGCATTATGTGGTTACAATCGAAACTAGTCTGGGCAACCTGTCCGTGAAAGCCTGGGTTCAAATCTCAGCGCAGTCAATAATGAAAAATTATCAATAAAAATTTTAATTAATTTCATGTTGTAAAATTCCTGTCTTCATAAAAATAATTTAATGAAAATTAAATTCAATGAACTCAAGCCTAATTAAAAATATCTAAATTTGGATTACAGTTCAATAAAATAACCACAATACTAATCTTTTTTTTTTAATTGATAAACAACTGCTGATAAATTTTTCTGTGTTCGATTTATATAAGGCACATGGTAAATTATGGACTGATCTTCGTGAGTTTTCTACATTTTATAAAACTATGACAGACGGATTCCTACTCAGCAATTTATGTTAATTTTTGTAACAAATATATCAACTTTTAAGGGTACTTATTCTACATTTTGGGCTTGTAATCTGAAGCTGCATAGGAGAAGTGGAAACAGCTTGACACCAACATTACTCCTTTCTGTTGAGTCGTCCGAAAGTGTTTGTAATTTTAAGAGACAGACGGACATAGCTAAGTTGACTTAAAATAACTCAAGGACCTAAAATAAATTTTAGGGGGTCATAAGTGAATATTAAAAATGTTTCAGACTGTATGACAAACCAAGTATACCCTGATTTACTTATGGTAGAGGGTATAACATCTTTAAACTTTCTACTAAAAACTTAAAAATGTTTTCAATTAAAAAACACTATAGTTTCTTTTCCATAAGCGAATTTGTTTAATAGCCCACTGTGCACTATTATTTGTGCAGTTAAATTTTTTTCAAAATGATTGGACTTATTTAAAGCACTCGTCAGAGACTTTTTTAATATTCTTACGTAACAAAGACACATCAAAGTATTCAAAAATAAACTCAAAAACTAACCAATTATAGTACTCAAAGGCAAAAAGAACAAAAAAAAAAGCTAAAGAACAGAATCTCTTTATCTGGTGATGAATCAGTGACAATATCAGCAAACGCCATCTAAATAACATAAGTGGCTAAATAACACCAAACCGAAGACCAAACCGCACTAAATAAAGGGCCGACTGCCTGACTGGCTGGAGATGCGAAGATGCCAAAGACAATTTAGTAACCAGAGAATAACTTGTGTATACAATTTCACAAAAGGAACGTAATGAAAAACATTCATGATGGTCAATGCCACCACCATCACAACCAAGAGACATATAGAGCATAATTTCTGCAAGCTGCTGCCACCAGTTATCATTAATATTTTCTTAAGCAGATTGTTAAGGAATGCATTCTTACAACAATTTTCCTTTTTGTTTTGCGCATAATTAAAACAGAAATTCTATTAAAGTTCTGATTTTAAGATAAAAAACCTCTCTCTCTTTCTCCATAGTCGCCATTAGTCCTAATGCGATTAATATAGATTTAGTTCATTCATAAAGATAAAGTTATGAATTTAAATTATATTCATGGGAATGATTGATTAAACCGACAAACAAATTCAAATCCCACAATTTTTCATCAGCATTCTTTTGTGCTCGCATTTGTATATTCAACAGATACTTGCACTTGTTTTACTTAGTACAAATACGTATCTCTGTAGTTAAAAAATTGAAGAAAATATTTTGTATGATACTGTATTTTCCCTTTTACGTGTCTTTGATCTGATAACAAATGAAATGGAGATGAGTAGAAATTCTAAAACAATATCGACATTGTTTTCCTGTATCCTGCTTGAATAATACTCGAGTTTGTATGTTGAAGCTGCGACGAGATCATTTGAATAGGAATTTAAATTTTGTACAAATATCTAATTCTAATGGCAATTACTTTGCCAAATTGATTGCAAATTAAGAGCACGCACGTAAACTGAAACGAAGTTTGTATTATATACATGTAAAGTGCATGATTTCAATAGGATGCATTTTTATATATGTTTTTTCTACACCCCTACGCAGGGTTGGGGTATTATGAGTTTTTGGTGATAAATGTAATGCCTAAAATTACACAGAAAAAAGTGTTTTATCAATTAAAAAAATGGTTTAAAAAGTATTTTAATTTAATTAATGTGATAATTGAATCAAGAATTTTTTTAGCTGAAAAAATTTAAAAATTTAATTTTGATTTAATTAACATTTTAGTTGTTTTGTAATAAATTTTCAATCAAAATTTTAATTAAATAACAAAAAATCTTAATTTACTTTTTTCGTTTAAAATAAAATAATTTAAACATGTAGAATTGTTGTTGGGAATTGTCAATATTTATTTAAATAAATTAACACATTGGGGGGATTCACAAGGTGTGCGTGCTATCAAGTCATATCGTCATAATGTCCTAAATAATATTTTACAATTGTTTAAAAAAAAAAATATTGTTGTGTTTCAAACAACATAAAAAAATATTTTTTTTTAAACAATTGTAAAATATTATTTAGGACATTATGACGATATGACTTGATAGCACACCTTGTGAATCCCCCCATTGTTTAAAATTTCAAAGTTTTTTGATCACTTTTTTAATTAAAATTAAAAATATCATTTATTGAAAATATTTTTCAAAATTTTAAAATTTTTAGTAATCAATATAATCATTTTGGTAATAGGTGCAAAATCAACAACTTGTTTGCTTGATATTATGAATTTAGAACAAATTTGGTGATAGGAGAAATTTAATAATTTTTTCTGTGTAGATAATCTCATTACACAGAAAAATGTATTAGTAGTTTTTTATCAATTAAAAATTTTCTTAAAAAGTGTATCAATTTAATTAATGTGATAATTGAATCAATTACTTTTAGATTAAAAGAAAATTAAAATTTTTTTTTTATTTAATTAATATTTATGTTGTTTTGTAATAAATTTTTAAAGAAAATATTGATTAAATAACAAAAAATCTTAATAAGTTTTTTTCGTTTAAAATAAAATAATTTAAACTTGTAGAATTGTTGTTGGGAATTGTCAAAACCTGAACCATATTTTATTAAATCAACTAACACATTGTTTGAAACGGCGAAGTTTTTTGATAATTTTTTTAATTAAAATTAAAAATAAAATTTCTTAAAAAAAAAATTCAAAATTTTAAAATTTTTACAATTGTTAGTAATCAATATAATCATTTTGGTATTAAGTAGGTGCAAAATCAAGAAACTGTTTCATTGATTCTATGAATTTGGAATGAATTTGGGGATTAGAGACAATTTTTAATTTTTTCTGTGTAGGAACCTTTAATATTATTTAATTAAATGACTTTTACAAATATATATTTAAAGGGTGTTTTTTAATTTCAAACCGGTATGCTAATTTTCATACTAAGTGCGGCGCAAATATTAAAACGCAATTATAGGGTATTCCATAATGATCTTTCACCGGGCAGGAAAATTGGCCTTTAACGTAGCCTGAACCTGACATGGGGAGGCACATGGGCTGCACAAAAGATTTTCTGGGTCGCAGTGCTTATGGCCTTCTATATATGCAATACAATAGGGTATTCCATAAAAATGTTGGGTATTGATATGTGAGATCGTCATGGAACAGAACTGAATTTAAAAACTTTATTCTTATGAATGCTTTAATTATCAAAAATTTGTAAAATTGATATTTAAAAAAGGTGCAACAGATCTTACCCAATGCCTAATTTTTAAAACGGTCTAAATTTGGAGAACAAATTCGTGGGTTTATAATCAGGGCAGAGTTAATGCGAAATTTACGATATGTTGTGTCCTTTTAAAACTACTTGACCATGGAGCAGTGTTACCGTTGGATATTTTAAAAAAGTACCAAAAAAAAAGGGGATTTTTACAAAAAAAAGTGGCACCAAAAGGTGATTTAAGAAAAAAAAGGTGGCACATGTTTTAAAATAGGAAGAAGTACACAAAATAATGTTTATGCACGTGTTATGTTTAATTTATTTAAAATTTCCAATAACATTTTAAAATGGTTAAAAAAAATTCAGAAAAGATTATATCAGATGTAAGCAAAAACTTTTTTATGTGATTTTAATTGACCTTAGCTTGCTGAATCCAAATCTGTTCAATGATTGGTTCTATCAGGTCTTGTTTTTCAAAAGCCTTTGAATCATCCATATAATTTTTTTTATATTTTCAACTGTTTCGAAGTTA
Source organism: Pollenia amentaria (assembly GCA_943735925.1). Lineage (NCBI taxonomy): Eukaryota > Metazoa > Arthropoda > Insecta > Diptera > Polleniidae > Pollenia > Pollenia amentaria. The sequence goes on from OX031006.1 coordinate 98,392,032, forward strand.
TTCAGAAATTAGTGGCAATATATTTTTTGCAAAATTAGTATTATTTTGGTTTTCAAATTCATACAAAACTTATAACGACAAAAATTTTAGATTTTAATCATTAATCTAAAAGCCATTAGTACGAATAAAATACGGCATATTTCAGTTTATAAATTATCGAAGCCAGGTACGAATAAAATAAGCCATGAACCATGAAAATGTTTATTTAAATGTTATATAAAAATCAAATATTGGGAATTTTGGCGAATTTTTTAGGACAAAAATCTTAAGAAAATTAAATTTGTCCAATTTTGGCCATTTTCGGTGAATAATTGGTCACGAAAGTGAAAAAATCTGACAACCCTGACTTATACAGGCATAAGCATACGCCATGGCATAAGTATTTATTTCGTCATGGTATACCGCATACGCACAAAAGCAAGTAGTACTTCCCAAGAGCACTTGCCTGCGAATAATTAATATGTTCACATGTAACATTATATATTCGCAATAAATGCATAAGCTTATCACGATTTACAAAAAATTATTTCATATAAGCTTGCCTACATATATATTAAAACAATTACAGTTTACAAGCTGGGAGTTTTAATAAAACATAAAGTTCAAAAAGTATCTCATCATTTAGTAAAAAGTACCAAAAAAGGGGCAAGAGTTATAAAAAGTATCACATTTGAGTGCATTTTGTAAAAGTAGCAAAATAGTATCCAAGCAGTCGAAAAAGTGGCAAATTGCTACTTTAGAAGCACCAATGGTAACGCTGCCATGGAGTAGTTTAAGTAGAATTCATACACATAGCTAAAGTCGATTCTGAAATCGACAAAAAATGTTGTGAAATTAGAAAGGCGTTGAAGTATGCGAATTGTATTCAATGAAATGGACTACTTCTCATAGATGTGGATGCCCCAGTAGGCCAGTTGGTAGTGAGCTTTTTGATCAGTGCAAGGGTTACGGGTTCGATTCAGGCCAGACACTCTGTTTTTGGTTAACTATAACTGAAGGTTTAAGTTACTATTGCTGTGTTAACTAAGTCAGAATATAAATTGTATTTGTGACATTTAATAAAAAAAATTCTCTAGTATAAAGGAGGTATTCAAAACGACTTTTCATATGTGCATTTTCTAACCACACAGAAAAAAATCAATATAAAATCATCAAATATAAGGTTGATTTTACATTTTTCGGTAGCGATTTTGCTTCATGAATAAATATGATTTAATAATAACTTGCGAACAAAATTTTTTCCTTTAAAATAACTATATATAATTCATGTTAATCAGTAACAAAATGCTTTTGGAGCTACCCAGCATAGCAAAGAAAATTATTCTACTAATTTTTAATGCTATTTTACGGCTTGAATACTACCCACAAGAGTGGAAAGTATCCTTAGTTACCATGATACCTAAACCAGGAAAGGATCCCACAAAAGTTGAGTCATATAGACTTATAAGCTTATTGTCTAATATATCAAAGCTTTTTGAGAAACTTCTAGTGTCTAAATTAACGCCGATTTTAAATGATAACAGATGTATTCCCAATTATCAATTCGGTTTTAGAAGAAAACACAGCACAATTGAACAAACTCATCGAATAGTAAATGTCATAAAAAAAGCCTTTCAAGAAAAAAAAATATTGCTCAGCACTCTTCATCGATGTGTCTCAAGCTTTTGATAAAGTCTGGCATGAAGGTTTACTACTGAAATTGCAGCAAAACTTACCAGCAAATATACACAAGCTGTTAGAAAGCTACTTAGTCGGTCGTCAATTTATTATTAAAGAAGGCGAATTTTTAAGTTCTCCACAGCCAATTAACGCTGGAGTCCCACAAGGCAGCATCCTGGGCCCTCTATTATACTTAATTTATACTTCGGACTTGCCAACAAACAGCTACACCCATACCTCAACATTTGCGGACGACACAGCTTTTCTAAGCGTACACGCAAACTGTCAAGAAGCATCTCGTTATCTACAGGATCATATATTTGAACTAGAAAGGTGGTTAAAAAAATGGAGGATAAAGATCAATAAGCAAAAATGCGCACTTATAACATTCACATTGCGTCGGGAAACATGCCCCCCTATTAAAATAAATAATCAAATAATACCCCAACACTCGCATGTAAAATACCTCGGTATACATCGAGATCGGCGTTTAACGTGGAAATGGCATATAGAAGCTAAATTAACTCAAATGAAACTAAAAGCAATCCAAATTAATTGGCATATTGGAAGAAATTCTGTTCTTAGTCTCGATTGCAAACTTCTACTCTACAACTCTATCTTAAGGCCAATTTGGTGCTACGGTATTCAGTTATGGGGCACTGCCTCGGCTTCTAACATCGAAAAAATTCAAAGGCGCCAAAATAAACTTCTTCGAATAATCACAGCCGCCCCCTGGTACGTCAAAAACTCAAATATCCACAAGGATCTCAATGTGCCATTAGTAAAAACTATGATAACGAAATATGCAGTAAAATATTTAAAAAGGCTAGAACTGTACCCAAATCCATTAGCTAGAAATATTTTAAATTATGGCGGCCACACTCGCTTAAGAAGAAGAGACACTGCAGCACTCACCCAATCAGATGAGCGATAAACACCTACATATGTGAACAGATACCGTGATGACGAAATCTTTTTTGTTTGGCACTGGCAGGACATAAAGCAAATATTAGGATAAGATTTGATTAATTATTGTTAGTTCATATTTAATATATGAAGATTCAATAAATAAATACTGAAGAAAAAAAAAAGAAAAAAATGTTAATTTAACATTCCAGTAAAGTTAGAGCGGAATTACATTGGTATTGAAATAACGCTACGATTCACGTTGAATGAAAGTTATTTCAAGTTGAAACGACATGAATTTGAATTTGATTATATAAATTTAATCAAATTGGTTTAAGGCCTGGAACAGAGTAAAGTAGTTGTTGTAGTAGCTGTAGCTGACGAATGCTCTGTAGCGCACAAAAGTAAAAAATTTCGAACTTTGCGCTTCCACTTCAACTGCAACTACGTATTCTATTTAAACTTCCTTGAAACTGCCGTTTTTAACGTTTCACAGCTTCCAGCACTATTCGTAATATTGTACTTTAGCGACATTTCTGTTCCCCGTTCCTTTCTGAAACAAATAATTTGTAATTACTTTTTCTGTGAAAGGAATCAGCTGCATTTAAAAAGAAAAACATTAAAATTGTAAAAAAAACTTTTCGTAAAAAATAAACAAATTTATATTTTGTGCAAAAATACGTAGATTTTTAAAAAATCATTAATTGAAACAAATTTTTCTAGCTTTAAACCAAAAATTACAATTTTTTAAACATTTTTGACAATCGGACCAGAAGCAGTGTTGTTGTAGAGTTGACCTCACCTTCTAGTGAATTCGCCTTTAGTAGAATGGCCCAATTTGGGTTTCGTCATCATTCCATTTTGAAAATTTTATGTATGTTTTTAACTAAATAATTTACACACAAAGAATATGGGAATTTTTCATCTTATTATAAATTATTTTAAACACGATAATAAAAAATACATGTTTTTCTTCTTGAAGTGTTGTTGTTGTTTCTATACAAAACAAGTAAAACAGGCTTTTATGGATTCAATATTGAACAATCTTATTTTAACATTTTTCAGAAACAATGATAATGTTAAATAAAGGCTATGCCTTTGCAGAAACTTACATGCTAATTTAACATTGATATTTTCTTCTGTGTCTGTGCAGAAATCTCTAGTAGTACTACTATGTTCACATTATGTGTATATGTCATGTGGAATGTCACTTTTCTACACACATGTAATTTCATGTGTATGCCAAAATTTGAGTAGTACATAAGGTTTATCATTTTCATGTTCAAATGTTGGTATGTAAAGTACATTTGACATAACCCATCAAGAAAAAAAAATCTTAAAACAGCTGATATGTACACAAATTAATAATTATTTGTGTATTTTTTAATTTTGTTATTATTTATTTACTATTACTATTTATATTTGTCAAAATTTCAATTAATTTTTGCCGCCACAAACAATTTTTTTAATGAGAACCAGCTGATGTCAGATGCTTTGTCACTTGCAAATAGAATTCGTTCTAAGTCAAAAATGTCGTACGAACTGTACACAGAGAAATAACACATGATATTGTTTGGAGGTGTTTAGACGATATGTACAAATTTAGCATGTGAAAAAGTGACAATCCACATGACAAATACACATACATAATGTGAACATAGCTTAAGTGATATCGAAAAAGTTATTTTATAACAGTTATTTTTTGAATTAAAAAACAAAATTCCCTCTAAAACAGTTATTGTTCAAAGTAAAAATAAAAGGTCGAAACAAACTCTTAAAAAATCAAATTGGCATATTCAAACAATTTATTTTGCATTTAGTTTATTGAAGACAAAAATCTGATTTTTATCGGACCAGCAGAATGGTCCGATATGTTTTTGGTCATCATTTACTTTGAAAATTTGATGTATTCAACTCAACAATTTTAACAAATAGAATTTGGGAATTTTTTTTTGCTTTTTGGGAATTATGTTATGTTTTAATTAACATAAACTCTTCAAAAGAGTTTAATTTTATGAAGGTAAAATGAGTTTTATTTTAGACAGAAAAAAAAACTCTCGTTTTGAAAGCTATATTCGACTTTTTATCTTTACGTTGAAAAAAACTCTTAACTGTGGAGTTGAGATAGTTTGTGGAGATCATCAAAGATTCTGAAAGAGCTCGTCAATCCAAATCTATCCGTATATGACAGTATAGATCTCCGTTGACTCTAACACAAGGCGAATTCATTTATCAGGTGGCGTTTAAAGCACAGCTGTGCTACTTTTATTTCTTACTTAGAGAGAGAAATGTCAAAAGTTGCTTGTTTTTCACATATCGATCAACGAAAGCAACAAAAAAATACATTGTTGTGTTTTTGGTGTTGTTTCTTGTTGTAGTATCGACACCACCGTATACATGAATTCGCCTTGACTCTAACATTAAGAGTTTTTAAGCTTTTATTGTCTGGATAACTGTTATTTACGGTCTCTGCTCTTAAATGATTTTAATTCAGAACACAGGTGTAAGACATTCTATGATCGGTTATGCCCGAAACCAACACCACTATTATCAGCACCCAATAGAAATATGTATATAGTCTTATTTTTTTGTTTACATAAATTTTGTCTGACAAATAAAGTTTGTGTGTGACTTAAAGATTCTCTTATTCATTTGTAGATAAAAGAAAAATTGTCATTACAGGATTAGGTTTTCAACTATTTTGCCTTTGCAAATGGGAAGTATTCCTTTCTATTAAGCCATATCATTGGAGTATACAATGCAGTAGTAATATAATCATTTTATTATTTACTAGCATTTAACCCTCTTCTTGGTTAGCGTCTCCTTTTCTTTCGCAGGCATATTTATATGCCAAGGTTTATGTTTTTAGGTTTTAACAAAAAGAAAGTACCAACATTTTTATCGTATAGTTTCTTATTCAGTCAGAAACCTGCACGTATAATTTTATGTTTCTAAGTTCAATATCATAGAACATTCAAAAAGTACCACATGTATAACGGCTAAGTAAGAGAAAAAATGGTGTTATGGGCGCAAAGTTTCTATGTATTTCGAAAATAAGTTTGTACGGGGAACATGTAAAATGATGGACCATTTCAATAGCCAGACGGACACCGGTATATTGAGTTAGTGATTCTGAGTCGATCTAAATACCAATATTTGTATGTGTTACATACATCAGCTTGACCTATTTCGGGGTTGATACGCAGTCCCTCACCCATATACATACATATATTTTAAAATCAGTTTGGGCTTATAAATTTGTGCAGTTAGTTCTTAGCAGGAATATTTTTTATTTTCATTATTTTGCTGGGCTGTTCTTCCCCTAACATGCAAAACCGTTACATAAGAGCAAAACTTACTAAAAGAACTAAACTAAAAGAAAATTCCCTGATAGAAAACAAGCATTTTACTGTGATAACTGACAATGCAAACATGAAAAACTAATTTATTTCATTTTCTTACTTCATACAAATATTCATTCAATTCATGCGATTCACCTTGCCGCATGTCGTCTAAGGTCTGACTCTGGGCAACAACAACAAAAAAAAAATTTAAATAAAAATAAGAAAAATCAAGCGACAAACTGTGCCGTTCGTTGTCTGAGGTATTCAGGAATAAAAGTGCACAAATAAAATGATTGCAGTTGCAATAAAACAGGAAGTTACAGCTAAAACTACAAATAAAAATATTTAGAACGAACAACTAGCTAAAGTTAGGTAACTACTCTGAGTAAACAGACAACATTGGAATACCAAATGAAAGTGCTAATGCAACTAACCTTACGAGTGCCAAAATGCATGTGCCAATCAACTACTATGTATCAGTACGAAAAACTGGTAAGCGAATGTTATACTGAAATAAGAACAAAAAAAGTAAATTATACATAAAAATGTTGTTCACTTGGTTATTTTAAACCTGTTAAAAAAGGTTAAGTAATTTGAAAATACAAGAAACATTGGGGCAGTAAGAAGAGATTTCTTCATTCCCCCCAATACAAATTTGATTGTTAGGTGGTGTAAACACCTTGACCTACCCATTCAACTCAAATATTATGTCGCATGGCAGCAGCCAGCTGTTTTGTTAATGAATATTTGTAAAAATAACAGGCCGATTTAACAATATCAGGAACTAATCAAACGATATTTATTGTGATATCCCCCACACAGAATTATAAAATTTTATATCAAACTGATATCACAGTTTATATTTATTTAAACTATTGTCTTTTATGGCTTTTAGCTGTTTTAAAGTGTATTTCGTACAATCAAAAGAAAAATCAATCCATCCGTACTAGGGAGATCGAACGGTTATTATTCGACCGGTTTTAACCGGTTATTTTAGCTTTGCCCAAGTCGGTTATTTAAAAATTCCCATTTTTCGAATATCGAATAAACCGGTTATTTTGGTATAATAAACCGGTTATTTTAGTAGTGTGTAATTTATATACATTTTCCTTACTCTTGTTGTAGATGTATCCGTAACTTAAGTATTTTCTAATTGAATATTGGCCAAACTTAAACTTTTCATGAAAAATGTCAAAACAAAATGTAACAAATGTCAAAAAACATTATGAACACTGTTAAATACAAATCGCTTATAAAAGCGTGTGTACTTGTAAAAAAAACCAAAAACTATTCAAAATACTACAAAAACGTGTGCAGTTAAAGAGTAAATAGTAATTTGTGCAAGATAATTCTAAATATTCAATCTATTTTTATATAAAGGTTATCTCTAGATATTTTTCGAACGCGATTAAAAAGACAAGGTTAGGTGCTTGCAGTGCCCTAAAATGATAAGTTACAAAGGTTCTTCCATGTCACGAATAATTAATCACCTTTAATACGTATACATGCCTGACATTAATGTGATCCAAATGAAACTTAACTCCGTTCGAAGTAGTTCTAGGGAGACGACAAATAATACTTTATTAAAATACGCTGCAAAAAATAAATCATTTGGCGAAATATTAGCCCGTTGTGTTGCCGTTAAGGCACTAAAAGTTCTAGCATCTCTTCATGCTGAAAACTACAACATTACGCCGGAATCAACGATATGGGAAAAATTTCTACCAGTTATATTTATTAAAACACCAAGAACTAAAAAACAAAATTGAAGAAACCAAACAATGTCATGGAATGTTTTAAATTGTAGTCAGCGAATTGACAAATATTTTACACAAAAAGAATGTTCAGTTCACTATTCGTTTCTATAATGCTGAAACAAAATAATTTGAAATAGATAATCCTGGCTAAGAGATTTTGTTCGCAACTTTTGATAGCTTAACCACCAACAAATTAAAACTCATTCCAAATAAATTTGAGAGAATATTTCAAACAATAACTTTATAAAATTCATATAATTTATTTGCTTTTGCAAAACGTTTGTCTAGATCAAATATCATTCAATAGTTTCTAAATTACATTCAACAAATATCTTCTTACAAATAAAGTTAAGTAAATCAATAAAAAAATTTGGAAAATTTAGCTAAAGTTTGATCAATTTACTGGTCCCACTTTTCTTGGATTTTATCGTAAAATATTTGTTTGGTCTGATCTAAGTCATATCTATGTATTTTGTTGGTTCCTTACCTTTGCAAATTGTTTTGTTTTTATTCAAATTAACGTTTTATTAAAAGATTTTGTTTGTTGTGCTTAATTCCCTTTTTTAATAATTGATCAAAATACTGAAATTTATTGTTGGAGGATAAGCTGTTCCTATGCGCATTTCACTGGTTGCTTAGGCCAGATCGTCAGGAATTGAGGGTATTGTAGGTAATTCTCATTCCTTCTGTAGTTTTGTTTGCTGATAGCTTTGGCTTTTCTAAAATTATTTAGGAGAACGTTTCCTGACGATCTGGCCTAAGCAACCAGTGAAATGCGCATAGGAACAGCTTATCCTCCAACAATAAATTTCAGTATTTTTATCAATTATTAAAAAAGGGAATTAAGCACAACAAACAAAATCTTTTAATAAATATTTGTATTCCCAAAAACAACTTTGATAATAAATTAACGTTTTATTTTAAAAACTTTATTGATTTTTGTGTTTTTAAGTATTCGAATTAAAACCGGTTAACCGATTATTTAAAAATTGCTTAACCGAAAACCGGGTTTTTTAAAATAGCAACTATTCGTAATATTCGAAAACCGGTTATTGAAAAAAGTCGAATAATCGATCTCCCTAATCCGTACTCAAATCAATCCGAAGCGGTATCAATAGCACGGTGAGTACGGATTTTCTTGAATCAAGTACAGAAAGATTGATTCAAGTACGGATTATTCAATCGCGAAATACTCAACTTATCCATATTCAATCCCGAATTCGTACTTAAAATAATCCGAATATGAGATTGATTTAAGTTAAACTCATATTGAATCAATCTCAAAATGCACTTGATTCAAGAATTATAAAGTTGATTTAATCCCGAAATCGTACTTAAAATAATCCGAATATGAGATTGATTTAAGAAAAACTGAGATTGAATCAATCTCAAAATGTGTTTGATTCAAGTGTTATAAAGTCGGTCTTATGTTTACATTATACGATTTTTGTCGTTACAACTTCTTGTGTATACATATATTTTGACACTACGAATGAATGAACAAAACTAATCGTAGAGTACACTCGCTTGTGTACCCCTTTTAATTCCTCTCTCCCCTCTCGCCAATAAGGTAAGAATCGCAACGACAAAAATCGTATAATGTAAATTGGGACTTAAATTCAATACGAAGAAATAATATTATTTTTATTCTAGGATTTCAATGTATGAAATTTGATGCATTCATATGTATTTAAAACTAAATTATGTTGAAATGGCTGATAAAGATAATGAAAATCTTCGAGAAATTTTTTTTTTCACATTTAAATGTGCTCTTGAAAGAAGTAATAAGTAGAATTCTTTAAAAAATGACTGTACTCGTAATAAAAGTTTATGAATATTTTTCCATTATAAAATTGTGACAAATTATTACAAATTCACGCAAAGAAAAAACATGGTTGATACAATCACAATCGCAAACTATCATTAATGTTTGTGGCTATGATTGTGTCAAACACGTCTTCAGTAACAATATATGTTCAGTTATAATGATTTTCAATAATTGTTGTCTCAAACATATTATTATGTTCAGAAGAAAAATACTTATGATCTTCCTAACCATGTATTTATATTTCCCAATACCATGCAAAATGTCTATTTGAACAATAAAACCAATAAAAAAATCAATTTCAAAAATTTCATGTTTTAATAAAATTACAACATACATATATATACAGCTAAGCATATAATAATAAATTAAATGCAATACATACATTTATATATATATGTATATATACTAATAGCTTTACCTGTTTCAATAAACGTATGATAATTAATTTTGCAATCATGCAACCCCTTTTTCTCCCGAAAAACTTTTAATTATTTTGTAGTCATTCATGTTTCCCGATTAACTGACTCTCGCAGACTGAAAATGTTACATTTGTGCTGAAAATGATGTGGAAGAGGATTTTATTTGCTTTTTAAAAAGACACTGTTTGTTTTGACAATAAATGTTTGCTCATTTAGAGAATGTGTTTTAAAGCGAACAAAAATGATAGTATCAAACATATCTTTTGTGTACAGCTAATATTATGATTTTATAGTTGTATAGTTGAAAATATATACATTATAGTAGCAAATATTTCACCTAATTTAATATGTTTAGCTAGATCATGGTAACATTTTAGGTGTAAAACACCATATAATATTATTATAGTGAATTAAAAAATGTTAAGGGGAAAAAATATTTTTTCAAGTTAAATAAGGATTACAATAAGTTTATTACGGTAAACATATTAGGCAAATATGAATAAAAATGGTCGCAGTGACCATTCATTAATCATGTTTTTTCTCTGCGTGTTCAATTCGTTGGTTTTTAAGTTATTTTAAAAATTTTTATAAAAAATAACTTACCTTTGGATGTTAATGAAACACAATGGAAAAAAATACTGTTTGTTTAAAGAGAATTTTAATGATGATATTTAATTCAATTTAAATCAGTTTAGGTTGTTCTGTATATGCTGGTTATTACAACTAGTAATGCCTGTGTTGAAATAATGAATTTCACTAAAATTCGCCTTCGAAGTAGAAAGCGATATGAAGTTACGAGTTAAAAGTTATATGAATGTAAATAGTACATGTTGCATTTCTTTTGTACCTTCACAATGTATTCCAAAAAAGAAGACAAAAAGGGAGTCTTCTCGGTGAAGTATATAGCGTTTTAGATACAAATATAATAGAACTGCAACTACATGCAAATTTATTGTATAGCCAATATTTGTTTAATACTTACCGCAAAAATTCTTTTTTTTTTTGTTGCTTTAAGTAGACTACTATAAAATATTTTAAGCATTGCACCTTTTTTGTGTTCACTAATCATTTTTACTTTGTTCTAAATAAAAATTAAACAAAATATATCATGGCGACTTTTTTTGAATTTTTGGCGGATTTTAGCGATACGGAACAAATTTTTTTTTGGAATTTATAAAAAAAATATTTTTAATTATTCTAAAATTAAGAAAAAACAGTACTGCTCAGCTGTTTTTCTTGACGTGCAGCAGGCTTTTGATAGGGTGTGGCATCAAGGTCTACTCTACAAAATTAAGAAAATGTTACCGGCGCCATATTTCCTTTTTTTCCAAAGCTATTTATCAAATAGATCTTTTTATGTGAAAATAAAAGACGAGAGATCGAATATACTTTCAATTAATGCCGGTATTCCACAAGGTAGCGTACTCGGCCCGATTTTATACACAATATTTACAGCTGATATGCCAACAACTCCAAATGTTATAGTAGCCACCTACGCAGATGATACTGCTATTATCACAACAAGTCCTTGTAAAGCGGAAGCCTCTCTTCTCGTTCAAAATGTACTCAACCTACTCGAAAAATGGTTCCTAAAATGGAATATAAAAGTAAATTCCGAAAAGTCAAACCATGCTACATTCACATTACGTTGGGGAAACTGCCCTGATGTTAGTATTAATCAACAGGTTATCCCACAACGTGAAGTCGTCAAATACCTTGGCATGACAATTGATAGGCGCCTTTCCTGGAAACCACACATTAAGGCTAAACAAAATCAACTTAACATAAAAAACAAGAGACTTTATTGGCTCTTGGGACCAATTACTTAAACAACAAAATTAGAATATATAAAGCAATCCTTAAACCAGTTTGGACGTATGGGATACAACTCTGGGGTACTACAAGCAAATCAAACAGAAGTATACTGGAAAGATACCAATCAAAAACTCTAAGGTTAATCACAAACGCACCATGGTTTGTTACAAATAAGCACATACTTCTTGATCTTGACATTCCATCTGTTTCCCAAGAAATTCGCAACTTTAGTGAAAGGTATTTACAAAGACTAAGTGATCACTCCAATCCTTTGGCAATTTCTCTCCTCGATGACAGCAACGAAATAAGAAGATTAAGACGAACCCATATATTAGATTTACCATTTGGAAGCTAAACCCTAAACTGTAAATATGTAACATAAAAATCCACTCATTTTCTCTTTTTGTACATATTTGTTATTCATGAATTTTACGCATAAATAGTTAGAAATTCTTTGTATTAAAAGTATTTTATATAAAACTATAATTTTTTGTAACAAGTTCATTGGAACTTTGCACCACATGTCAATTGCTATTAAATTAAGAAATTTGCTTATTGTTTTGTTTGTTAGACAGATCGCAAATAAAGATATATTATAAGAAAAAAAAAAAATAATTCTAAAAATACATATATTATTGCCAAAAACTAAGAAATAAATGCTTTGGCGATTTTTGACATTGAATTTGGCGAAAAAGTTCAAAATCAATCTAAGAACCCTGGTGTTGTGTAGTGGCTACAACAAATTTTGTTAAGTTATATGAGATTATAACGCTCATTTTGTAATTTTACTCTCAGAGTGGCACTACCAACGAAAAGTTTAATCTTTTTTGTACTTGGTTTAAGATTTTTATACTTATTTTAAGAAATTCCGGGACTGATTTTTGAAAGTTATCCCATTTAGGATTGCTTTTAGTACATTTAAGTGTTATTCGTACTTGAATTTTTGAGTACGACTCGTACTTAAAGTGTGTAAGTATAAAAAGCTTAATTTATCCCAAATGTTTTTCTTTCTGTGTATTTATGCTTTATATAGGACCTTTGGTAAATTATGAAACAATCACAAAATTTGGCAGTATAATTTCTTTGACCGATCATTAAAATATCATTATTTATTGGCATTTAAGGCATACTAAAAGGATTTTTAAAGTGGACACAGAACTAAATCAGATAAAATTTTCATATAATATCATTCTTAATTTGCGTTTTAGGCATGCTAAAGTGATTTTCGGGAAGTGGACCGTCGTCACCAAATTAAGTAGTGTTTCAATCTAGTCTTATAATACGAAATTATTCCAAATTTCTTTACAATATTATAATATGTTACGTTTTAGGCGCAGACGGCTTTATATGTGACCTAAAGTAAATTATGGAACGATTACACAGTTCAACACGATAAAAAATTACGGCGTTCTCACGGTCGATTCTGGTAGGAGAGACCAAAAAATATACGTGTGTCGGCGTTTTGAAAGATCACATCGGAATTTTATTTTGGCCTTTCGGACCTAACACTAAACTACTGGTGCTGTTTTCACAATTTTTGGAATATATATTCTCTATATTGTATGAAAATATAATCAATATTTAGGTTTTACGATTTTTATATCCTTCAAGGATTTTCAGGACACGCACAATGGATGCATTTGGTTAAAATTTTTAGCTCAAACGCATTTTAATTGCATCAAATGACTTCAATTGGCTTGAGACATTAAACTGTTTCATTTTTTTAGTTAAAATATGTTCACTTTACTATTTGTTAACAATTACTAAATACTTTTGTAATTGAAAACAAAACTAACAAAACTGAAATGTGTCGCAAGGATTTTGCAATAATCTGAGTATCGGTAAAGTGAGCAGCCGAATAATGTGAGAAACAAACATAAATTACAATCAGCGCAATCAATGCATGCTGGTCTATTTGACCTTGGTCAAATAGAAGCGAAAATATTGAGACCGAAATCCATTCGCAAAATTGATGCATCAGGCTCTGAAAGGGTTAGTGGGGTTAAAGTTTCACCCTTTTTGCCTGTTCGTGCAGCAAATCGGTATATGAAACTATGTTTTCTTTACATCTGAGGTGTACGTACGTTATGTTCAGCAACTTTGTAGAAAATGTTATGGCAAATATTTTTGTGAAACATATTAACCTTCGAACTCCCCCTCATAATGGCATTTTCTGGCTTTATTTTGACAAATCGTAAAAAAACCCCGATAAGGGGAAGGGTGCCAAGCCATGCTAATATGGTTGGGCTGTGTGACGTTATGGATCGATTCTAACTATTTTTTATAGTTGACCTGTACTTTACGCAAAAGGCTTGGGAAAAGCTAGCTTGTAAAAATACGGTTAAAATTAGGCCCTAATCATGTAAAACGCAACCTAACGCCAAATAATAACATTGAAAGCACAAACAATGTCATAAATATTATTTAATTTTGTTGTTGCTTTCAAACGCTGCATAGCTTGTGGCGTTGAAAACTTTAAAACGGTACATGAATTTCTGTAGAAAGCAACAACACAATTACAAAATAGTTATGACATTGTTTGTGCTTTGAATGTTATTCTTTGGCGTTGCGCTGCATTTTACATGATTAGGTCCATACATTTTTTAAAGTCCAAAGGACATCTCGGGTAGCTCCGTCCTTAAATAGGTATTTCTATGAGAAGTAGATGTTATTTTACGTACCATTTAAAAACTAGATACCTATTAAAATTTCATTATACCGCATAGTTGGCATAAAATCGTAACCACTATTCCAAAATATAAATAATTTAGTTTGTTTTTATTGACTTCTCTCACCACCCTTGCACTTTTCTGTGAATTCTTAAAAATCAACACTGAGTATTTAATATTTCTAACAAGGTTTATTTAAATATTGTTAGTTTTCAGCTTAAACAATAAGAATTTTCGGTAAAATCTAAATATGTACATTGATTGGCCAAGAGCCATCCATGATCTTACAAAAAAAGAAAAAAAAAAGAAGAGGATAACACTGAGTTCATTTTTCACACATCACCATCATCATCGACACTCTCACAACGCCATTATCATCTGCATAAATATAAGAAATATCTTGAAATTTATAAAAAAAAACAACAGCAACACGATCGATATACGAGTACTACAGAGTACCGCCAATATGTCCAAATCAATGATGCATGATGATGATACATGAGTTGTTTGCCAGAGATGCTGCGAGTATTTTTTTTTTTTTTTTTTTTTTGTTTATTAAAGCCATCATAAACAATTTTGGCATAACATCTATCAAGGCATCTAATGGATAAGTGTGAACGATCACCTTACCATAAGACTGACTGGCTACGTACCACATACAACATGATTCCAGCATCTGTATGCCACATACATTCACAAGAACATGGGTACTACAGGGGAGTAAGTAATTGTGTTAACACTATGTACGAGTTCGTCAATTCGTCTGTATGTCTGTCTCTCTGTCTGTGCATATGGCGCAACTTCACCTTTTTTGTGATTATTTCAAAGAATTGTAATGTTTACCTTTTGGCTTGTTAAAAACATTGTTGTTTTTGTTTGTTGAAAGCCCCATGAAAAAAACAAAGTTTCATGTTTAATATTTGCAACGTGAAGACAAACTAAAGAAATTTAGCGCCCTCGTCTAACACTCGAGCAAATTCAACTTTAACCATCTTCAACACCGTCCACCAGACTCCTTTAAATTGCGGGTTCATAAATAATAAATAAATAAAAAATTCACAAGGCGATTTGTTTTTGGCGATTATTTTCACTTGTTTAATTTTACATTTTTATTACCTTGAAGGTTTCTTCTTTAACTCCTCAAGTGTTAAACGCAACATTATTAACTGGTTAAACCAGCCAGCCCTTATTTTGGTTTCTATTTTTCATCATTAAGTTGCCCCAGCCATTATAAAGTTGTTACAATTTCTGTTGCCCAATCTTGAAATCTACTTTAGATTTACGTCCTCTTGCTGCAAACGTTCGTTCTTTCTTCAACTTTTTACTGAAGCAGAAAAAAAATAGAAACTTGTAATCATGCAACACTTTTCATTAGCCAATTTTTCATTTTCGTTTGGCTATTTAAGTTATGTAAATTAAACTATTTATTTTTTTTTTACATGAGACAATTATGTAAATTTCTTACGTGTAATGAATGTTTAAAATACATTTTTTTCTTAAAATGGAAAAATTTTGCGAAGATTTTCTTATCTTTGCCGCCGCATTTGAAAGTGAAAAATGGTAAACAATTTTTCTAGTTTTTTGAATTGAAAGAAGTGTATGAGTTTTATTATTGACATGGAGCTATTAAGGGGACTTACAGTTAATGGTTCATGGATACTAAAATATATAAGAGTGTTTGTCAATAGTTTTATATAAGATTTGTAGCCAGGAATCGGTCTTGGGCTTAAAAAATCCTAACATTCCTATATTTCTAAGCCTTCCTGGATACATTAAACTAAATATTGCTTAAATTGAAGAAAATGCTGTAAACCGAGAGTTTTTCAAAAGCTGCGTAGGATGCGAAAAGGCGGAGAACGCGTGGTGTGGACAATCAGCTTAAGGGCTTGGTTTTAAACTGTGAATTTTCCTTTGCTTATTTATGTGGCAATAAGAAAAAGTGCTAAGTCACTTTTAAACTTTGATGGCAATTTTTGAAAATTTACTCACTTATCTGCGGCTTTAGTTGTTTTATAATTTTTTTCGTAAATATTCTAGAGTCACAGATCGGAAGTAGACTTGAGTTTGTATTCCAAATGCTATTAAACATTAAAAAAAAAGATAAGCAAGCAGTAATTTTGCTATAACTTCCTGAAAAATCGTAAAAAAATAATTTAAAATTTGCCCATGTGTACTTGTAAATGTGAAGATCATAAATGTGCCATTAACTCAAATGTTGCTTAAGTCAAATTTAGCGCATTTTCCTTTTTTACCACAGTCTTCATCGCAGTTTTATCTAAAAATTTTTGAGGATATTCGGGTATGTGATAGATATCCATCGATTTCGCAATTATCATTTTTAAAAGATTCTATGAATTTCGATGGACTATAAAATTAATTTCAGTTCTGTTAATATATATTACATCAACAGAAAATAAGAGGAAGCTACCCAATAAAAAACTTTCTTAATTTGCGAAGCACTAATGGTACATTTTAAAAAGTTAGCACACATTTATGCGCTACGCAATAAGGCATACAGAGATGCAGTAAGGTAAGTGAACGAATTTTAATAATTTAAAAAATATATAACATTTCAAGAGCCACGACATTCTCTTACAACGAAGCAGGTTTTTTAAGGGAGCATATTAAAGAATAACGGTAACAAAAAATTCAGTGTGCAAAACGGATCATTACATTCATCAATTTTTATATGCGCGGAATAAAGCGCTTTCTGTGTCAAAAATGTATGCTTCGTAGTGGGAACGAGACATATAAAATGAATGTCTTCCATAAGCGATATGGTAAGCGAAAATTTTACGTTTCTCCCTCACAAACATGCTTCGTTGGTAGCTCCATTTTTTTATTATTGTTTTCAATATAAATATGCGAAAGAAATGTTCTTTTCGACTTTGAGGGTCTGGCAGTTAGTTTGAACTTATAACTAAAAATATTTGGCGTATAAATTTTTGATATATGGGCATTAGTGTGTCCCAAAAAAAAAAATTTTTATAGGTACCCCAGCATTTTTTGAGAGCTTATAGGGCAAAGTATTTTTGTGATTTTGTTCAGATTTTTCGGAAGAGGTTTAGAGGTCGCTATAATCGAATTTAACCCGAAAATCGGGTTTTCTCGACTTTTTTAAATTTTGCTGATTACTCGGCCCTTTAGCACGATTTTCTTTGTTACTAAGTCAATTTTTTAAAGAAAACTTCTCAAACTTTACTTCTCTGTGCAGATATTAAAAGTTTCGGTTATTTTTTTGCTCATTTGGGTCCCCTTAATCAAATTTTTTTTTTGTTAATTTAGCATAAATTTGGAAAATAATGCTCTGTAACTTTTAAAATTTATATTGAAGTTAAAAAAACTAATGATTCAGTTTAAAAGGTAAATAAATTCTGAGTCATTGCAAAAAATATTTGAATTTGCTCTTACTGTTCCAAAGTTATACCCTTTTTAAGTTTTGTACCCATTTTGTGAAATTAAAAATATTGTAATGTGTTTGCCAGTTATGCTTCGGATTTGTTTTAATGTTAGATATTTAGATATTAGGTATTCTTTCAAAATATTAAATATGGGTGGATTTTTGTTCTATTGCACAGACTTCAGCAACGCGAGTCCAAAAAATTCTAGGCAGCTTACTTCTCATACCCAAAAAAAAAATTAAGAAACTATTTTTTTTAGCTTTCAATTATTTGTTAGAGCTTTTACGATGAAGCTCTATGCCCTGCAATAAATTCTGAAATTCTGTTGCAGAGGTTGTTAGATTAATGTAAGTATTAGCTAAGGCCACGCCGCGTTCTGCGACATCATTTACCACGTGCAATTGCTGAACTTTGTTCTTTGCTTCATTAAATGATTTGTTTGTATGCCATTTTTCCGGATCTGTTTGTAAAAAATCAACTGATTCTTTACCGTTGCTTGGTGCGTGTAGATTTTGGACCATTAAACGCAAAGTTTTGGTGTCGATACGTTCATCAAAAAATGCTAAGGCAGCCAACTTACCGGATAAGTACCACTAATGCCGCAGAAGAGTTTTCAACGTGGCGCTTGCGATTGATTCGTTAAAGCTTTTCTATTCATCCAATTGGAAAAATGGCATACAAACAAATCATTTAATGAAGCAAAGAACAAAGTTCAGCAATTGGGACACACAAATGGGCATTTCCATCATGTTAACGTACGTGGCATAGGTACGCTTTCAGAGCGATAGCGTTTTTGCACAAATAGTAGTAACTGGAATTGTTTTATAGTTGTGGTTCATTTAGAGGGTACTATATATGAAGAACATTATTACTACATTCGGAACCTTGTTGTCCTAAATATCTAGTAAAATAGGTGCACATCGTACGTGACATAAAACGGAAGTGATTTTGGGGTGAATGTATTAGAATCCGAAAATCTGCGAATTGTGGGAGGATTTTTTCTTTTTTTAATTTTTTTTACATTAAACCACATAATTTTTCCTTTATTATTCGCAATTGGAAAGAAAAACATTTTCTGGATTGTTTTATAATGAACAAAATGTAATATCGTTCGTGACATTCCGTACGTGACAGATTTTTCTCTTATAGTATTTACAAGGTATAAAATATATTTTTGGTAAATATATGTATATAAAAACTTTAAGCAAACAAGTAAGAAAGTATAGTCGGTCAAGCGTGACCATATGATACCCTACACTATAATAACTTAAAAACAAATTTTTGAGAGTTTACCCTATTTTTGACCCATCGCCAATCATGGTCCCTAGAACAGAATTATGCTGAGGTTAAGAGTTATATAAAAACTATTTGTGCCGAATATAATTCAGATATTTTCAGGTATATAAGATTTGTTTGCCTTTCATTGATTTTAGTACGGAGGTTTATATGGGACCTACGGTTAATTTTGGATCTACCAGCACAGCATTTTGTCATGACATTGTACCTATCGTAAAAGCTATTGTGGCCAATTTTTATGTCAACACTAACCTTTAAAAGGCAGTTATTACATTAAAAGCTATTTTCTGGAGTAGTATTTGTATGGATGCTGTGGCCAAATATGGACCGATAATATTTGGTTAGAGGATTCAGATTGCAATAGAATAAGTTTGGAACAAATTACAACTTAATACCAACATAATAAGGTAATACATTAAGTTGCATTTATAGTACTTACAATATTATACGTGACTACCTTTAAAAGCTTATACAATTTTTATTATACCTATTTCCAAAAAAATTCCGATCAATATTGTTTTGCAACATATATATGCTTTGAACTTTTATTTTGAAACACGTACGACTGATCAAATATAAATGCACCACGTACGTGACAACAAATATACCGCTAATCGAACACTTATATATTTGGCCTTTCCTCGTGGTTCTTGTTCATTGTTATTGTAACATTAATTTTAAGGTATTATTCCAATGCTACCAGTATCTGTATTTAATAGGCAAAGAAGTGAAAATTGTTGATTACAGTTACTTAAAATGAATCACAGAGATAGTCAGTTTCAACTTTTATTTTTTGCTCTTTAAAAGTTGTAATAAGTGATAAAAACCTTTGCATAGTAACGTTGGAGTGTTTTTTTACTTTCTACCATATTTGAAAAAAGTTTCAAGGGTTTTTATTTTTGAGCCGTGGTTGACATTCTCAAAGAAATGCCCATATGTATATTAATCCAGTTATATGTACATGTATACTCTAGACAGAAACAATTATTAAATTTCTCCAATCACCAATGTTATGCCAAATTTATAATATCAAGCAAACAATTATATTGATTACTAAAAATTGTAAAATTGTGAATATTTTTTTCAATAAATGATATTTTTCATTTTAATTAAAAAAGTGATCAAAAAACTTTGCCATTTCAAACAATGTGTAAATTTATTTAAATAAATATTGACAATTCCCAACAACAATTCTACATGCTTAAATTATTTTATTTGAAACGCAAAAAGTGAATTAAGATTTTTTGTTATTCAATTAATATTTTAATTGAAAATTTATTTCAAAATAACTAAAATGTTTATTAAATCAAAATTAAATTTTTAATTTTCTTTCAACTAAAAAAATAATTGATTCAATTATCACATTAATTAAATTTAAATACTTTTTAAACCATTTTTTTAATTGATAAAACACTTTTTTCTGTGAAAAACCATGTCTGTCTATTAAAAACGCGCTCAGAAAAGAACAATTTTGGTGTTAAAACAAATACTCCTAAGCAGTTTGGAATTGAAGTCCAGCAAAATTAGTTCAGTAGGAAAAGAGTTATGAACCCAAACGTATAACAAACTCCATAAAAAAATTTCATTTTTGTTACTAAAACTGACATCAATTGGTGACTGAAAACATCGATTCTCATTAATTGTTAAACAAGTTCTTTTTATATGACCGGAAATTAGACTAGAAAATTTCGTAGAGATCGGGCCATATGCGCTACATAAAGCCCACTCTAGGAAATTATTTAAATACTACTGAAACCGTAACAAAAAAATATCTTGTGGTAAACTTTGGACTAATTTGACTTTATATAGCTAGATATAACACCACGTAATTTTGCGATAATCATTCCATAATTTACCATAGGTCCCATTTAAAGAGTCCTTCCGAAAAGCAATTTAAGAATAATTAAATTTTAAAATATTTGTATATTTGTATAACAAGATTTCACTATCTTCTCTAATTTCAGTTTGATAATACTAGAAATCACCCTACCGAATATTTAAATAAACGATTCATCATTTACAAAAGGTCCAATATAAAATGCGCTCCTGAAAAGTTTTTTTTAAAGATTGGCTGACAATTTTTAAATTCCATATAAAGCGCATTCCTGAAATGTTAGAACTTTCGGTGGAGGGTACCAAAGACTCGGCGCAGCCGATTATAGCCCTCTTACTTGTTTTTAGTCCAATTTTGTATTTTTATAATTTGAGAATATTTGCGTTTTATAAAGTAACTGGAAAAATCGTTGACTAGCAGTAGTCCAATTGTAGACTTATTGGCAAATTAAAAAAATAGGGATTTCTGGTTTATTTTTGAAATTTTTATGATTTTGTGTCTTAAGCCTCGTACACAATGCTAGCAACAATTTCGTTTTAACTTCTAACTTATTTCTTCCCAAAGTATTTCATATATTTTCTTTTCATTTTTCGAACAAAAATGTAACTAAATTTTTTAAAAAGTTAAGTCTACTTCATGGCCTAATTAGTAGGTCTGAGCACATCTACAACAATGCAACAATAGAAAATACAACACGCGTTTTGTTTGTGTATACAAATGGTAAAAATGTCAAAAGCATGTCACCTGTCAAGAAAAATGTGTTTTGTTTTTATTTTGTTTAATGAACAATTTTCAATCTAAATATTGGTAAAATAAGTTTTTTAAAATAAAAAGTGCTTAGAACTAATTGTGCGATTAAGAAAATGAAAACGAAAGGACAATGGGAAGATTCTTGCAATATCTTATGTATAAATACATTTTTACTACCAGTATTTGCATCCACTTTTAAAATGTTTCTTACACACTGCACAATAACGCATTTTAATGTAATTACACCTTTTTTATTATTATGGTTATTTAAAATTTTTATTTACAATTTTTTTCACAACTATAATATTTTATTTTTAACTTCACAATAAGAAAAACGATTTTTTCAAATCAAAAAAAATAATAAAAAATTTAAACAACTTTTGACATTTTGTCCATTTATACCTATGTATTATGATTAAAAACACAACTCTACAAAAAATCAGCAGGCGTTTCGAGCAGACCTACTAATTGGGCCATGGTCTACTTCTACTTCAGCCACAATATGAATGAAAATGCATATGACGTTTATAATAATTTTTTTAAGTTTTGAATGAAAATTTCAACAAAATGTTTTAAAAAATAATAATAAATTCTTAAAATTATTGTGGGCATAATTTGCAAACAAACGGTTTCTTAACTGAATATGTGTGTGGTTACGAAAAATTGTTGCTCTATTTTGAACACCAGTGAAAATGTTGCTGCCTATTGTGTACGAGGCTTTAAAGTTGAATATTTCTTTTCTTAAAATTAACTGATTTTGTGAATTATGATTTTGTTGTGGCGTTTTTTATACCAAATTTCTGAAATTTTTAACAACTTTATTGCAGTTTTGAAAAACAAAACGTGAAGGTAAATTAAATTCATCAGTTTGAACAAAAAATATCAGACCAAATAAAAAAAACTTCACAATTAGTTTCAATTATTTCGAACTACAAACTCTTAAATATACACAAGTACATATTAATAAAATGTCAGCCTTTTGTCAACATTCTTTAACCCCAACATTAAAAGAATATCGTAGCTTTTAGTTTGTGGGAAACTTCATGGTAAAAACAATTTTATATTAAAATACCAAGAATTTTTTTCTCTCTGACTCCAAAATTACCAAATTGTCAAATCTGTTGTATGTATAAGTTTTAATCCAAATTTTCAAGGAAATTCAATAACGCACATCCGGTACTCCTCATAATACTTTTGTTAATAATGTCAACAATTAGCGTTTAACTAAATTTTAAAATACAAAACAAATTATATACAAGCGAATGCTGACGTTTAATGACACCTCAAATATTTAGGAATTTTAAACCCTTTTCTAGAATATTATTTACTTAATAAACAAGAGAAGCGACTCTGGCAATCAGTTTAAGTAAATTTTAACAATTGTTCCCCACATTCCCGTTTAATGTTGGACAGAGACAAGTTAAAAGTTACACACGCGCTCGTATGCGCCAAGCAAGGAAGTCCTTCTTTCCTGGTGTTGTGTATTTATCATTTTCACACTAAAAATTCTTATTATTAGGTAAAGAGTGTGCACGAAAAAAATTATTGCTTTTAATAAAACCATATTTCTATTTCGATATTTCTATAGTGGGTGATTATATGAAATTGTTGAAGCCAACTTAGTAACCTTAAATATTTTAAACCACCTCTCTGAATATATACATAAAACTCCTTAAAGATTGTACGATGTAAAACAAAGGGAACGAAAACTTCGAAATATAAAATTAATGGCTCAGAGTCCTGAGTGAATAAGAACCTACACAGAAAAATGAAAAATTGTCTCTAATCACCAAATTCATAGCCAGTTCATAGAACGAACCAAACAATTTCTTGATTTTGAACCGATAACCCAAATGATTATATTGATTACTAAAAATTTTTAAAATTTAAATATAATTTAAATTTATGCCCCTAAAAAACCCCTAACTCTGGGGGGAAACCACCTAAAACTCTGTTCGTGAATTTTTTCTTTAAAATAAATATTTGAATTATTCACTTACAACCTGCTTACTAATAAGGGATAATGCGAAGTATTCAAATCATTTTTATTTACTTGAATTGAAAATTCACTTGAATGATTCTAATAGTGCATTTACACTTGTAATTTTCAAACTAGTTTATGATCGTAAACTACTTTCATAAACTATATCGTTTACATCAGCAGTTTTGACAGTTAACAGTTTAACAGCCGTGTCACAAAACAGCTGACTTCAGTAAAAAAAAACTTAAAAACGTTGGTGCACGTACATTTATACATACGATAAACATACCTTTTATTTTCGTTATCCATATTATATAAAACAATTTTAAATTAATTTTTTTAAACTTTTTCTTGATGTGTTCCTTTTTTTAACGCAAACTTTTTTAACTTAATTTTTTTTTTTTATGAAATGTCAAATATCACTAGCGTTGCCAGAGCAAAATTTGAAAAGAACAGAGTTGCATTAACAAAAACTGGTTGTTTGCAACTAGTTTATCTCAAAAACTAGTTACAAACGTGTTTATAATTTGTATGGATAAACAAGTTTCTTAAACTAGTTTATCATCATAAACAACTTATAACGTGTTTATGGTGTAGGTGTAAATGCACTATAAGTAGAATGTAATAGACAGCGCATATATCAACGCTCTTGTACTTTCCTTGCTTCCGGAAACCTTAAATTTTTTTACTGGGATGGTAAACAATTTTTGCAAATCTTGCTTATATTGTAAATCCGGCTTTTATTTTGCAAAATAGAGTAAAAAGATAAAAAAAATCATTGTCGTTTTATAAAACCTCCTCTGGGTACACTCTTTAGACCCTCGGCATGTTGCTGCACGTTTGACTTATGGTTGAATCACAACAAAAACAACTTGTCACATTTCTTACACTGAAATAAATACCGAAAAACAAGAGACAATGTTTACACCAACTGGAGACACCTTTTTTATAATCATTCACTTTCATTAATTCCTCGTGTTTCTCCATGTTTTCAAATGTTAAGGATGACTTACATACATTCGAGACCTCATCATTATGTCATTAACAATGCCTGGGGTTGAAGTCTGCTGCAAGATATGGTGCAGGCAGAAGACGACAAGCGGCAAGCAAAAGTAAAGAACGCAGCAATTGTGCAGCAATTGAGCAATTGAGTTTAAAATTATTGGGTTCGTGTATACGTAGATGTCGTCTTCATTTGAATTGATAGATACCAACTAATACAAAATATAAACACACCTTTGACTTTGACTAAGAATTTGAAATACATTTAAACATAAGAAATTATAGACACTTGGAGAACAAATGAAAAAGGCACAACACTTCTCAGTAAGCATTATGGCATGGAGGAGATAGCTACATACATACATATCGTTACCTAAAACGCAAAAGGCCCTAACTAACCAAAAATTAAAAATCGACTTTTTCATTGATTCTGATGTCTACAAAATAGGATATGATAAACGCAAATAGACAAAACTAACAGTTTGCATTATATGCAACATTGTTACTTGTCAAAGCCACTGGTAGGTTTTACAAGAAAAATAGAAGAAAAATTAATTATAAACAGTTTAAGGCAATTTATCAATTTACCATTTTCAATAGTTTTTGCTTCTCCTGTAAAATTTTCAAAATGTTAAATAGGGCCTTTTGCATTTTAGGTAACGATATGTAAGTTTGTATGTATGTATGTACGTATATGGATGCATGGTGGAGTTGTTGCAGCAACCAACAATTTTCAGACAATTTTCCCATAAATTTTAAATTCTAAATTCTAAGTAATCGACAGGGCATGAAATGTTATTGCCTCATAAAATTATTATTGGAAAGCCGCGTGTGCGAGTTGTTTTGACACCTAACATCCGTATCTAGTTTAGAAGAGAATTTATTTCTTAATCCCCATGCATCTTCATCTATCGATCGATCCATCCACCCATTCGTTTTTTCATTCATCCGCCTAAATGTAGTTTGCTGGTATTTTTGTTACATTAAGCGGTGTTTATTAAATAGAGATGATCTCGTAATACGAGAAAAATACAAAAACAAAATAGTATTTGAACATTTTTTAAAGGATTTAAAAGTGTTACAATCCATGTTCTAGAAGACAACAACAATAGATGAATTACTTGAAATAAAAACATACAGATCGTGAATTATGAATGAAATATTGACCTTAGGTCTTATATGAGGACATAGTGCTGATTCACACGCTTCAGGTTTAACAGTCAAGTCTGGAGTTTTCAGGAAAGAATGATAAGCAGATTGCCATTTCTTTTCCATTATTTCTCTTTTAAACACAAAACTTTACGACTAAAAAATTAAGCGTGTGAATCAATCAGTACATACAACTGAAATTGAGAAAAAAGGTTGATATTTTCGTTCGATTATAACTAAAAATACTGTGATGCCATATTGTAAAATTCTTTTATGCTACTCGTATTATATGTTAAATATCTAATTAAAAAAATCTTTAATCCTACAATAAGAAAGTAAAAAAGGAAAATAAGAATTTACAGAAAATCTTTAACATCAGTTAAAATGCTTAGCCCGCGAAAAAAGATTTATTTTTAATTAATAATTATTTATTGGATCTTCCTATAAAGGGTGGTCGAACCATAATGCACGATGTTAATTGTGAGTCCCACCTTAACGTCATATTTTTTGCCCAACTTAGTTTGACATTTCCTTGTGTTAGTGTTTGACAAATTCAAACATGGAGGTGCACAATTGAGCAGCGCTTTAAAATTATTGAAGCCTTTAACGAAAATGGGCGTTAAAATCTAAATGCTATCACCTTTAGCGACGAGGTATTTGGGCAAATGAGAATCCACGAGTGATTATTAAAAAGGTGTCACAAAGGTGCTCGGATAAGTGTTGCAGTGTATCTTCCCCTAAGCGAGTGTGGCCGCCATCATTTAAAATATTTCGAGCTTGTGGATTTGGGTGCGATTCAAGCCTTTTATGTAAGTATTTTTTTGAATTCTTTGTAATAATAGTTTTTACTGATGGTACATTCTTTGGAAATGTTCGAGTTTTTACATACTACATTTTGTTTTGGCGCCCTTGGATAATTTTGTTTATTTTATTAAGAATAACATTGAAAGCACAAACAATGTCATTAATATTTTGTAATTTTGTTGTTGCTTTCTACAGAAATTGATGTACCTTCGTAAAATTTTCAACGCCTCAAGCTATGCAGCGTTTGTAATTTTAAAACGCAATATGAATTTCTGTATAAAGCAACAACAAAATTACAAAATATTTATGGCATTGTTTTTGCTTTCAATGTAATTCTTTGGCGTTGTGTTGAGTTTTACATGATTAGGGCCTAAATGTTGTCAACTTTTTGTTTATGAGAAACATAAAAAAAAAAAAAAAAAAAGCGGTAAGTCGCTGAATTTGCCCATGAACCGCTGATTCAGCAACACTTTTAATATTTCAAGCTTGAAATGTCAATTTTAGTCCCAATTTACATTATACGATTTTGTCGTTACAACTTCTTGTGTATACATATATTTTCACACTACGAATGAATGAACAAAACGAATCAAAGAGCACACTCGCTTGTGTACCCCTTGTTATTCCTCTCTCTCCTCTCGCTAATAAGGTAATAATCGCAACGACAAAAATCGTATAATGTAAATTAGGACTTAAATTGAACAATTTTGAATGTTTTGTGACATAACTTAATTTTTTATCGATATCTTTAGTAATATTTTTGACAGATTGCTATTTATCTTAATAAAACTGAACATTTTCCACTTGGTAAATTTTTATATTACACTAGCTTAACCCGGTGCGCTTCGCTACACTGACCCCGCACATTTTTATATTGAAATTTATAGTTTACTATAATAGTAGCTTTAACCACGTTTGAAGACTCTCCCTTTAATAGTTCTTCAGTTGAGCGATATTTAATGTATGCATCCTACGGGAGGTATTTCCCCCCCTGCGCCTACCCGCTTTTTTTTTATTTTCAAAAGTGTAGTATACCATAAGAGTGACTTTTAGAAAGTTTGAACATTCTCACTATTACAGTTCTTAAGATATGCGATGTTAAACATTGGCGTCCTATGGGGTATTCCTATACCCCCGCTGCTATTTTATTTCAATTCCGGGGCTTAGAAGATCCTACTACAAAAAGTTCAGCAAAATGCGTGCAGCGGCTCTTAAGATATGCGATAATTAATATTGGCATCCTATGGGGGGTACCAATTCCCCTGCCCCTATCGAAAAAATAAGTAGCCTATTTTATTTTTAGGGCTCATGTGAAGTTACTGTAAAAATTTCAGGAAAATCGGTTCGATAATTAATATTGGCATCCTATGGGGGGTACCAATTCCCCTGCCCTATCGAAAAAATAAGTAGCCTATTTTATTTTTAGGGCTCACGTGATGTTACTGTAAAAATTTCAGGAAAATCGGTTCGATAATTAATATTGGCATCCTATGGGGGTACCAATTCCCCTGCCCCTATCGAAAAAATAAGTAGCCTATTTTATTTTTAGGGCTCACGTGATGTTACTGTAAAAATTTCAGGAAAATCGGTTCAGTAGTTTCGGAGTCTATAAAGCGACAAACATACATAATTCATTTTTATATATATAGATAACATTTGCACTGGTCACCAGATTTCACAATGCATTAAAAATATAGTGCCATAAGGGCTTAAAGATTATAGACTGTTTTATCGTGCAACTGAAAATATTTCACCACACACTTTCACATTCTTACATTTATGTGTATCTTACAAAACAATAATTTTTCTATAATAAATCGCATTAATTTAGGCATTCGATATCGATCGAAATTTCCCTTTAAATTATATTGTAATTTCGATCGATATTGAATGCCGTAATTTGCCCCCAGTTTAAATTTTTAAAAGTGAACTTGAAATTATTAGATTGATCTGACACAAAACCCTTTTTAAACCAAAACAAAAATAACTTCATCCCCGTTCACTCTCCCTGCGTAATTGAAGGAGTCTGATTTGTGGCATCAATTAGTTGCCATAAAATCTTTAAATTCCAAAATATAAAAGAACAAAAAGAAATAAATGAATGATTAAATACTTACGAATTAGTGTTCGTATCACTTTGTGAACTTGAACTTATTTGTCTCATTACCATCGCCATCATCTGCGTGATCATTTTAAGAGGATTGTGTCTGGCTGAGTACGAAATGTGAAACATGATCTTTGCCACTTAAGAGAAGTTAAATTATTTGTTACTGTCAGAGATTGAAGTTGATTTTAAAATTCGTTGAATGCTACTTATGGCTTCAACAACATTGTTCCTTTTGTGCTGGCAGTCATTTGGGGTTAAATTTGTGTTCTTGATTTTTATAAAACTCTGCTTAAGTTTGAGTTTGTTTAAAGTTATTTGTAGCATTTTCACTTTCCATTACATAGTATCCAATTCAGAGTTATTTTTACTCTTTTAATATTCTTGATGCCTGTCAAATTTAATTGATTTCAATATAAAATTTGTTCTCTGCTATCTCCAATGAAATTTAATATAAACTGAAAATTATCTTAGAGGCAAAATTGAAAATAATTTTACTTAAAAGTTATTTTAATCTAATGACGTTAAAAAGAAAAATATATTGTGAATAGGACTTAAAACGATATTGTTTAAAAATTGTCTCATTACGAAAACAAACAGATAAACTCAAGCTTAATTTAAGACTTCGCTTCGCTTTTAACCCTTAAGTGTATACCTGTGCCTGTCTAGGCATTTTTTTAGTTTTTCCAGTTTTTTTTTCATATAATTATTAAATGTATTAGAACGAAAGTTTATGTATTCCTTAACCAAAGTGTTTTTACAAGAATACGAGAAAAAAGTGTAAATTTAAACACCGTGGGCATGGAAGTTTGCCTAATGAAAATTTTGTGAATATTGTATCCACCTGGGCATGGTCAGGCCCTGCCTTATTAAATATGTACTGTAGTACATAAGATCAAAACGAAACGTAAAAATTCTTTCTTTCTAGTTGACAACAAATGTTCTTGCTACCGCCATAAAACTCCAGTCAGGCCCAGGGGTTCGTTAGTGTGAGTTTTTTCGATAGCCACAAAAAACTCCATATAAAATAAAAGGGAAGCCAGCCGGGCCCAGGTGGCAGTTTGTGTCACACAAATTAGGCGTCTACTTAAGAGTTAATTATCTATCTTTAAATAGCTGCTTATTTATAATTTTTGAGCAACTTCTTGCATTCTACAGATTGGCGTAGCACATAAATAAATAAAAAAAAAACTATTGTACAAAAATTATTTCATTAATACTATCAGGCATGTCATGAATTCCGTTCGGAATGGAAATGATTCTGTAGTTACCATTCCGATTGGAATGGTTTTAGCTTTTATAGATTCCGTTCGGATTCATTAAACCTCAAAAAAATATGAAACCACTTTTTTAGTATTAAATATGACAATAAAGAATTAAAGTATGGCAACATTAAATAGTCAAATTCCGTTTGTTTTTCTTTTTTTTGGAAAGCATTTAGAAAAATTTAATTTTTTTTTATTTAATTCACAAAAAATTATATTTATTTTAGATAAGGAAGCAAAAAGACAGCGTGCTTTATTGATAACAATGTATTTTGAATAGTTTGTACACCTGAAAATGCTTAAAATATGAATTCCACTTTGAAAAAAAGATTTTCGTTTTACATTTTCCATAGAAGCAAAATACGGAATCAATTCCACTTCCGAACGAAATTAAGCTCTGTGACATGGCTGTATATTGGCTAATTTTTTATAAAACTTTAACGGCCTAATTTATAAAAAATAAAAGAGTACCCATGTTCTGTAACTTTCACCCAGAGAAAAAATATGTTTAAATATGGTCACCTTCAACAAAACTATTTTTTAATAAAATTGTAAACATATTATGGTTATTTTAACCATATTATTATCATCGACAACCATATTATGGTTTAAGTAGTCCTCCATCAAGAAAGAACAACCATATTATGGTTGCCTATGAACATGTTTTGGTTAATAATAACTAAAATATGTTTAACATTTATAATAGCGTGGTTGATTTTCAACCATAGAATGTTGCTCTTGGAAAAGAGGAAAATACTATTGTCAATTTAAAAACAAATTATTGTCATATTTAACCATAACATATTTAGAGGCATATTTAGATGGTGGACTAATTTAACAATAGTATGCTTGTCGGTGGCACCCTGTGCCATGGTTCTAGCCATTGCAAAGTGAAATCGTTTTGTGCAAATTGTGCTGGTAATCATAGAACGTTACTTTGACAAAGTCTGTTGAATTCTCTTTTAAACTTTGTTTCGTGCTCAGACACACAAAGTTTAATTTGACAAATGTTTGTTTTCTCTTGTTTGAATATAATATATAAACAGTGTTGCCAGAATGATGATTTTATCACATTTTGGATTTTTTTTTTTTAAACAAAAATACGATTAAAGTTTTTTTTCTCAAATGATGATTTTTTATTTTTAGAAATTCTGTTTTTACTTTAATTTTGCTTATACAAAATACACGATTATTTAAACAGTCAATTTTTAAAACAATGAAGTTTAGCATCAGCTTGATGCGCATTGGTGCTGCACACTTTTGTACCCAGTATCTAGAATACACAAAATTGCATCATTATTTCTGGACATAAAAAATATTAAAAAAAGGCATATTATAACCTATTTCCAATGCGCAAAAGAAATAGGCAGTTAGAATATTAATAAAAAAAATATTTGTGAAAAGAAAAAATGTATTTTTATAAAGTTCCATATACTGACGTATTATGTTTTTATGTATTTCAATATAAATAATAAAAAGTATATATTATTTTTGTTTTTTGGCCAATGTAATTGTTTATTAAATTAGATTTTATTTCAGCTAATACGGCCTAAAGTTCTATATGTAATTAAAAATGCATTTAATCCATATTTTCCCAACGTTTCGTGAATGTTATGTTCACTTTATCAAAAGATTCGTCTATTTAAATTAAAGAAAATATATTTAACGTAATATTACAACAAACATTTTTCAACAATTAATTAAGACTTACAATAAGAATTAATTTTTTATTACATTGAACTAACATTAATGCCAGTTACTGTGTTGCAATATCTAACCTGTAATATAATTTTTTAAGTTTGTGTTTAACTTAATATTTCATGTTTAATGTTTTTTATGTTTGTCTACAACAAATTATTGTTCAATGTAATAAAAAATTAATTCTTATTGTAAGTTGTAAATTAATTCTTATTGAATAATTGATATTGGCGTTAAAATAAGAACATCAAACGGAACGTACATAAATACATACGTAGAGATAATGTCAAAAAAATCCCAGTTCAAGTCAGATCTTTTCCTTTCAGCCCGTACCTTATTTTACCTAAAACATACAAAACCCAAAAAAAAACTGTTTAAAAAGGTTTTTTTTGTGAATTTTTACCTTACCTGGTAATGTTATGTAAAGTCAAAGTATTATATATTATTATTATTTATATTTAAGCAGAAAAGGAATATGTACCCTAAACTCTTAAGTACAATTTGCTAAATGAATTCACTTAGAAATGTTATACATATAAACAAAAATAATTGAATTGAATTTACAAAAGCCATACTTACCTGAAAAAGAAGAAAACAATTATAAACTAGAAACATGTAAGGGATGCCGGACTATACATTTTTGTACTATTAATGTGCAATCAGACTATGCAACATTAGTAGAAACATGGGCATGTTTCTGTAATAATTCTTGTTGAAATTCGTGTTACATCCATCCTACAATTGGCATGAAATTGGTAAGTTTGGGCTCATCATGTTAGACGGGATTCTCATGTACTAACAGCGTTTTTAAGCAATCTGTCTTAAAAGCTCTCCCTACAAGACGACTACCGGTCATTTTACTAGCTAGATGACCAGTAGTGCTCACCGATATATTGGTTATAGTTTCTATTAGTTTATTAAGAGCAAAATGAAAAAACTGACCGAAACTTTGTGTACATCTGATTTTACCTCTCTATCTAACTCATTATGTCTCTCTCTCTCTCTAACTTATTAATTAAATGTAAAATTGTTGCAAGTGTGTTCGAAAAAAAATTTATGCAATTTATGCAAAGTTATGCAATTTTTGTTGGGTCTTTTATAACCTTATTTCAGAAATCTGGTACCTTCGTCAAGAATGTTCTTGTACTTAAAATACACAGACTTGGCATCACTTTTATATACTGATGCCATTTCAAAATCAGATTCGAGCTAGTTGCATTTGTGGTTTAGTTCTGTGATTTGTGTGTGGATTTAAGTTACATTTGTTAAGATGGTAAGTTAATTTAAAACTTAATAAAAATTAATTATTAAGTTAAATTTGTTTTTTTAATTTTTTTACAGAATAATTACAGGTGCCCTCACTGCTCCGGCAGCTTACATTTTAATGTAAAAATAAAAAAGGGTCGCGAGCAGAACTCGTACCAACAACCGGTAGCGGATTAATATCCGCCGTGCCACTACGCACCACCACCGACTCTCTCAGCACCGGCTCCCGCAGCACCACCGGCTAATTGGCATGCCGTAATCCGATTTGTGGCACCGTGCTACCCACCAACCCAATGATATTTTTGATAAAATAAAATTTGTTGTTTTTTTTTTTTTTTTTTTTTTTTTTGTCTTTTTTTTTTTTTTGTAAATAAAGCGTAATTTTTGATCTCAGAATAATTTGTTCATTTGGACAATTTTAAAATTCAATTGGATAAGGTGTACTTTTTTATGTTAATGCATGCGCATGTATACATACATATATTTTTTAATTTCTTTTCAGGAACCTGTCAATGATGGTGAAACCAAAATCAAAGCTGATTTTGAACAACTTCATGAAGATATGCAACAGGCTTTCAGATATCTAGAAGATTAACCAGCAACATACTACCTAACTTAATATGTAGTTATAAGCATTTAAAAAATTATTTGTTCTCCCTTTTTTAAAAAAGAAAAGGCCACTTTTACAAAAAAAAAAAAACCTAAACAATAACATAATCTTTAAAAAAGAAACAAGTACGTTTAAAGCTAATTCATAACTTTAACAAAAGCCGCTAAATTTCTTTCTCTTATTTCTTTGCAGTTCTATTGGTTATTTCTTTGAACATAAATTAAGCTTAAATAATACTAATTATAAATATATATATAATTATAACAAATGATTTAACGAAATTTATTTATAAACTGAACCATAATCGAACGTTATAAAACGGCAAGAAATTGTATCCAAAAACCACATCTTTTCTGGCATTATGATGTTAAGACATAAATTTATGGAAATGTAATAAAAAATTATATATGTATATATAAATTATGTTAAAGGTAAATAAGTTAGTTTTCTTAATCTTGTGTTATTTATGCTCTTTAATAAAATAGTAGGATACAAATAATTGGATACCCTTCATCATACTTTAAAAAATCGTACCAAAAGCGTAAATTTAAATGTACACTTGTATAGGGGCCAGGCGCAATAGTGCACCGATTTGGCTCTTAAGGCCATGTCAGATAAAACTTTTGCTTCGCGTTGCGTTACCGATTCGCTTTGACATCTAAGATAAAATATACATACTTATACGAAACATGTCACATAAAGTACTTTCAAAGCGGAGCGAAGCAAAAAGTTAGCCAACTCTCATCTTTTTGCGCGCTTTGACAATTGGCTAGTATAATTTTCTTTTTTTTTAAATTTTTTTTGCCAAATTCAATTCCAAAAAACCGTCCAATTAAATTTTTAACTTTAATTTTTGTAACAAATAATTAAATGTACAAATTACCAACCGCTTTTATAAGTAAACAAACAATGCTTGAGTGTTGTCAAAGTTTTCATTGTGGCATACACCTTTTGCTTTGCGTTTTTCTGCCGAAGGTAGAAACGTCACGCAAAGCGACAAAGTTGTATCTGACACGGCCTTTATTTGTCTTCTACTAGGTGGGAATTCCATGTCAAATCGACCAAGACCCCTTTCGATTTGAATGAACTTTGGTGTGAAGGTTCCTTTTATCCTATAAGGAACATATATGAACGAAAAAAAAATTAAAAATTTTTTTTTTCAAAAGTTACGTCATATTCAAAATGTCATAATTTCGCCGAATAAGCGGAATGTGTTGAGTTTATTTTTTCAATATCTCAAAAACTACTGCACATACGAAGATGATTTGTATGTCATTTTAAAGAGAATACTTGGGGCTATAAGCAATATATTAAAGAATAATATTAAAGAAAAATATTAAATTTTTTAATCGGACTAAGACCTAATTTTTTTATATGATACCTCAAACTGTTCTTTAAAAATCCTGATACTTTGAAGGAGGTGTTTTTTTTAAATATGATTTTTTTCTTTCGCAACCTTTGTAATGAACAAAATCGTTTATTGTCGTAAATCTGCACGTTTCTACTACGAAGAGATAAAACTTACTGACAGCAAACGAAGGTATTAACGATCCTTAGCAAAAGGTGCTCTGATTCAAGATAACTCATACCAAAAAAAACCACTAGCGGTCAGTCGGTTGGGGTGGGAATCTTGGTCTGGTTATCTTGTTTGCCAAGAAAAAAAAAAACTGCTACATAAATATTGTTGTAGACTCCTTTAACAAATGAAGTAGATTGGAATGGAAGGTTAAATAAACCCCGTTCAAATCGAGGACAGTACAGAAACAAAAAAAAAAATAAAAACAAATCAACATAAACCGAATGTCTCTCCTAGCTGTCATCAGGTAGATACGCGCCTCGTTACCCCCCTACCAATGATCTTAGTGGCGCTAGCAGTGACTAAGATCCCAACCGTATCCTTGTCACACTATACAGTAAGAAAACTTTTCAATTAACTGAGTTCTTCATATTAGAATTCACTTTATTCAATTAGAATTATATTTTGGAATATAAGGTTCCCTCTACCGTAATTATTCAGTAAACAATAAAAAAAATTTAATTCATAATCAATTCAAATTAGCATTATCATAAAACTGAATCTTAGCGTTAATTATAATTATTATCCTACTGAGCATATACATCTAACCTAGTATGACAATTCGGGGTTTCATAGAAAAAAATAAAGATTGCTTCAGGAAAGAAATTATAGGTAATTATTAAGAAAATACGTTTAATTATATAAAACTGTAGGTATTGAAATTCGCATGTGCATGGAAGATGGGAAATGATCGAATGTGTATATCTAGCGATTGATTAAGCAACAAAGGGGTAAACACAACAACTAAGAGTCTAAGTCTTTGTTGGATACAAAAAAAATGTTTCTAAATATATGTAATAAATGCCTGATATAATGAACTTTGCAATTATCAATCGGTTGCTTGGACAACACTCATATACTCATAAATAAATGTTGATACAATTTAATAACATTCACTCACCAATATATATATGTATGTATGTTAATCGTTGTTAATAAGTACGTCGAGCTTTTGAAGAGGCCTCTGCAATTGCTGGTACTGGATGAGAGATGAATGTATGTCTGTAGGTTAAATACAATATGGGCGTTTCCATGCAAATGTATATTACTTAATTTAATCTGTATAAAAATAAAGAATAATTTTTTTTTAAAAACTTTGTGGCTGATAGACACACAAAATAAAAATCTGAATGCACTATTGAATTTTTAATTAATGGACGGAGGATTAACCACATAAAAAATGCAATTGAATAATTAACCTTACTGATTCTTTTTGTTTTTTCTTTTCTTTAATTTACGGTTTTTTTTCTACCTTTGTCTTTTACAAATTTTTTTTTTTGGTCTTTTTTTTCAATTTCAATAAAGCACTCAGAAATTTATTTTGGGTTTTTTTCTTCTTCGATATTTGATGTGGGTATTATCGTCCAATAAACACTATAGTTACAAAAGATGATCTGGTCCGGCGCAAGATTACTAATTCTGGAATTAATGCTATAGAGGACGATGATATTAAGAACTGATTTCCCCTTCTTTCCTTTGCCCTGGAGCAGCAAATTGTTTAACCTAATGGTAGCCAACTTCCCTCCCTAATTGCCAGTGGCAGACTCTACTCCACATGCTTGTGAACCGAAGTTGCCTAACCTTCATCTTTTGAATAGAAATAGCACAATGCAACCCTTACGAGCATTCTAATATTCGGAAAAACTCAGCTACTTTCTCAAGACAGACAGGAAGGCATCTATAAAACTTAAAGAAATCTAATTGAAGACACCATTTAAGTAAGTAGTTATCAATTTTACAAAATAATAGTCTTTAAGTACAGCTCGAATAGTTTTTTTTCTCTGGAATTTCCTGTGGCCAATTCATAGACCGATTTGTGAAACATTCAGTATGAATTTAAGCTTTAAATATGAGTCTTTTTACTAAATGTCAAGGAAAGGATATGTTTTTCGCGAGTATCTTATGAGCATGTATGTAAATTTCTTTGTTACTTCGTATCTTCCAAATGGCTGGATGGCAACAAAATGACGCACTTTTGACATGAAATAAGTACTTAAAAACAAATTTAACCAAACAGTTGAAGTAGAGTTTAACAGACTGTATTGTGAGCTGAAATCCAAAGTTAAATAGCCGTATTAAGCAGGCATTTCACAATTGTAAATTATCAACCGATTTGATAATTAATGGGTTCCGGTTGGTTCTTAAGCACTATTTCCTTTCTGCCACAGATATATTGAATCAAAGTCATTTTCTGAATATTTTCAACCGATTAAGAATATAAGCGATGAAAAGTACATTGATAAATTAACAGATTTTAAAATTTTTTTAATATTTTAAATGCAAAATAATGGTTGGTATAATGAGTCAAACATGACCCTATGTTTCTCGTAGGAGTTTAAGGAAAGATTCCGTGTTGCTGGTAACCGATCCATGACGCAGAGGAAACCAGGGTTCTATAAGGATTGGACAGGAGTGGTCTCAGGACACTTAAAGGGTTCTTGACGAGCAATTTTTCTATAAGGGCTTTTACGAGTAAACGGGTCAATACCGGACTTCTGCAGGTTATGCGAGGATTTTGAGGACCTAGATACGATTTTGCATGTTCTGTGCCACTGTCCTAGGATGCAGAGTCTCCGGCAGAAATGCCTAGGAGATAGATTTCACGACGAACTGGAGTGTATCGCTTGATGTAATCCAGTCCATCTTCTAGGGTTTGTCAGGGAAATTTGACGGTTGTGTCCGATGAGGGGACTGTAGGGGGAGTTTTTTGTTCTGTATAGTGTCTGTTAACTATATTAAATCTATCCGTCATTCCTTTTCTTCTTCTCATCTTTTCTCTCTTTCTTCTACCTCTATATTGAAGGGATGGAACGCATTGGTCTTCGAGTGGAGGTGTGCCCTACATATGTATATATATCATGAGCCCAATAAATATTACCTGTTAAATAATACGTGTTTATACTATTTTCAACAATGAAGACTCTTCGCTAAAGAGCTAAGTAACTTCGAGATCCTGTATGGCTTTTCGTCTAATTCGACTTACTTTAGTAAAAAGTAAATGGT
This sequence comes from Pollenia amentaria, assembly GCA_943735925.1. NCBI lineage: Eukaryota > Metazoa > Arthropoda > Insecta > Diptera > Polleniidae > Pollenia > Pollenia amentaria. The sequence goes on from OX031006.1 coordinate 98,430,168, forward strand.
AACAACTGAATAATCGGCTGAATTAAAAAATCGTCAAAATTCTCATAAATTCTTCCTGAAATCACTTGTTAAAATTGTGATATTCCAAAGATAAAATTGCATATTCATATTATTTCAGAGTGAAATTTATTCCTGCTCCTACATTCTTCATTGAGTATTGAGAAAACAAGAACTATTTAATGAAATAAATGCACTGGATTTTGAAAATTCTTATATGACATGTTTTCCAAAACATTAATCGTAAAGATCTATTTGAATATGCATTTAGACAAAACGTAATTGCTTAATAATAAAAAAAGTCAATTAGTTATTTAAATAATTACATTCTTTTATTGATTGTGTTATTCGATACCAACCAGTTGACACATTTTATTCGAAAGTGTCATTATAGGATCTGGAAAGATAATTATATCTCAGCTTTTCTAGTGCTGGCTGTTATCGCATCTTAGACAGCATTAATTAACCTTGATTGGCATATCGAATATTTAGTCTTATTTGAATGGCGCCCACTCTAAATGAATATTTAATAGTGGCTTAATTATAATACGATAATTAATTATTGATTAAGCGATTAATTCGCAAATAAAAAGTGTGAGTGTGTAACACGGGTGTGCGTGTGTGTGTTGTGCACTTTAATAGAGGTGTCGGTGGAAGGTGGAAATTGCAATAAATTGTGACAACTTGTAGACAGATTGCCATATATTATTAATTATGGCAAGCGGTAAATATCGATAAATCATGTTATTCGGCACTGGAATTAAAACAAACAAATTAACAAATAATTCTGTTTTATAACCTCTGTTAATGTTGTCTCTCTCTCTTTCTCGCTCTTTTTATCTAGACGAAATATTTTCATACCTGCAAAGCAGTGTGGCCAGATCTAAAAAAATTTTACAGCTAAATCTGGCATTAGACATGGCCAAAAAATGCTAAAAATTATTTTAAAAAATGAAGTATTATATTTTAATATATTTTTATTAAGCTGTAGGTCACTTTTTTTTATAAAAATCAATAAAAATATTATTTTTTTTTCGATATTTCGATTTCCGTTGGAAATCTTCTTCAGGAAATCTTTTTAAATAATATAAAATTACAAAATTATTTTTGACAATAAATGGAAAAATAACAAATTATTTTAAAAAACGAAATATTATATTTTCATCAAGGCGAATTCATTACAGGTGATCCTAAAAGCCCTGCTGATAACTTTTTTTCTTAAGCTTTATAATTGTTGGATGTCAAAATTTTGTTTATTATCTTTGTTTCTGTTTTGATTTGTTTCAGTTTTTGACATTGTACATTGTCATCCATATCTTCCAGTTCGGGCAATAAAAAGTTCTTTATCATCTCACGATAGTGAACACCATTCACAGAAACTGCCTGACCGGCCTCATTTTGGAGAAAATACGGCGCGATGATGCCGCCAGCCCATAAACCGCACCAAACAGTCACTCTTTGTGCGTGCATTGGACAATCACTCTTGGATTATCATTCGCCCAAATGCGGCAATTCTGCTTATTGACAAATCCACTGAGTTGAAAATGTGCTTCATCACTGAAGATGATTTGCTCTGAAAATTGATCATCCACTGTTGCCATATCGTTCCACCATTTTGTGCATTGACGGCGTTTGGAATGGTCAAGAGGCTTTAGTTCTTGAGTCAATTGCACCTTGTAAGCGTATTAATGCAAGTCTTTATGAATAATGTTCATCAACGACGAGCGTGAGAGGTGCAATTGTTGGACACGACGATGAGTTGAGTTGGACGGCTCTACAGCCACACTATCGGGAACAGCAGCAATATTTTCTGCAGTACGATTTTTCCGATTGTACCCACATTTGAACGATTAAATTGACCGAAAAAATCACGAAGTGCACGATAGGCATTTTGATTTGAACGCCCATTTGCATAATAAACCTGAATAACTTTAACGCGTTGCTCGATTGTGCATCTTGGTTCAAATTGAGTTGGTCTGGTTCAAATTGAGTTGGACTGAGATTGAGAAATGTCAAATGAAATGCAGAAAAAAACTTGACGTTTAGATGTTATTCACATTCAACATCGGCCCTTAAAATTTCACCACCCGGGACAAAGAGAAACTTGCATGTACTTTAATATCTTTATATCAAAGGGCAAATACTATTTACAATCAACATGATAAGGGCATTTCTAATATTCCCTGAATATTCTATTTATTTTAACCAGATAGGTAAGATGTTTCTTAACATAAGAAACCTGTTCATACGAAATTATTTTAGGTACAACTATTTGTAGTCAAAAATTATAATAATTTATAAAAAAATTCAAGTAAAATCAATTGAATTATTCTAACAAATTTTTAAAATAAAAAATGCTAAAAAAGCTTAAAACATTTTCTTAAAATGCTAAATAAAATGCCGAGTGCTAAATACAAATTTTGCAGCTTAATAAAAAAATTTAATGCTAAATTTAGCTGCAAAAATGCCAAAATGGCCACACTGCTGCAAAGTCTCTGACGTCTGTCCATAGGCAACAGTAAACAACAAGTAAACAACTACTTAATACTTAGTCGAGAGTTCTGTTAAGTTTTGTTGTTTTTTCATGTCTTGTTTTTCAATTTAAACGCATGCATTAACTAAACAAATTATAATCAATATTAATTAGCAACTAATCATAATTTCTAGTAAGTGACAAGCAGTAATAAAAACCGACACGCAATACATTTACACGTTTTTGCATTTTTTTTTTCATTTGATCGACCGACCGAACGTCTTTCTTTCCGCACAATCCAGTGTGAACCTTCACTAACTGACACTTGGCACTCTTAACTCGATTAATCTCGTATGTACTTTAATTAATTAATTAATCTTGGAAGGGTGAGACAGATATTTATTAACTAAGTAGGAACGTTCACAATGTACACGTAAAGAAAAAATAATAAATTAGTACGTTTTTGGAGTTGTAATTATAGTCCGTGCAAACTCAACTTAGAGTTATTTGTGGCCTATTTAATACAACGTCAACATCTAAAATGTAAGTGAAACAGGGTAAGGGGTGGCATGTGAGCAGGTTGAGATTTTCAAGCTCTTGTTCTAAAAGAATTTTCACCGGCACAAACACATTAAACTAAATACAGAACTATTAAAGGTTTTTTACTTAAAAATAATTTCCACAGAAAAAAGCCCATCTATTTTGTATAAGGTAGAACAGATCGCCACCATTTATATAAACTCCCTCTCTAAAATCGATTTTTGTCAAAAAACTCTCATTTAGATTTACTTAGATATCTAACAGCCGTAGCTTACCAAAAGCAGAGTGCGGGACGTTACTCCAGTATGTGAGTAAATTTTTGCCAATTAGAAAATTTTATTCTCCAGAATGGCTCTTGCCCAAAAAAGTAAGCGAATGGAAAAATTGCAAAAACTTGCAGGTTAATTAAAACAGGTGATCACAAAAAAGCTTATTGTTGTATTATACATATCGCACTTGTTCCTCGAAACAGAGTCATCTCAAAATTTATAAATTTTCTGTAGAGACAAAAAACTTTTTTTTTTATATGTATTCTTATATTACAAATGAGGATAAGACTGCATTTTTTTAGGCAAAATACTAGAGAAATAGATCTAAGTTTTTGCAGTAGGTATTAATGGCCACTGTTTATCGTTTTCTTGCAAAAATTTAAAATTGAAAAAAATTTGATTTGACACTGTTTAGAGGAACAAGTGCGATATGTGTTATTTAATTTGTTTCACGTTGAAAATAATTATTTTTAATTTTTGCTGCACTTTCAATTCAGTGTTTGTTTGTTCTTTTAAATGTTTTTATTGCAAATTGTATGCTTTTTGTTTGCTTACTTTTGTTTGTTTCCTTAATTGAATCCAGGGATGCTAACGTTGGTGCATTTTTGGAACAATCGAGTTTTAAAGAGTACCATGGTACACCAATTGCATATTTGGAACAATTTATAAAATTACCCAGCTTATCATTTTTATTTTACTTATTATTATAAGTTATTATTATATTTGTAACTGTTAACGTCTAAAAATCTATAAAATAGATGAAAATATTTATATTTTTTTTAGTTTTTTATGTTCTTTGAACCTAAAAGTGAATTTTTTTGTACGATGTTTTGTAAACTTTATTTAAATATGTACAAACTATTAGCTTTTATAACCAATATAAATAAATGTATTAGTAAATGATTATGCACAAAGTTTTTGTTGTTAAAATAAAAATTAAAAAAAAAGAATTGCACATTGAACATTTTGTTGGTACAACCGGAGTCCAAAAAATACAATTTTATTAACATGTTGGTACAATTTTAAAATTCTGATTTTGCATCCCTGATTGAATCAAATGTTTTAGTTTTCTACTGGATTTTACAGGCAAAAATTTGTTCAGTAAAAATAAGCAGGCTCACATTCTGACAACTGTCAATTTACTCTCTCAGTTTATGCTCTTCTTTGTAAATTTATGTCTAAAGGAACGCAGTTCATTAAAATCCAGTACAAATTTGTACAGCTATTGTGTCAAGAACAGTAGTGTTAACGTTCTTGTTTAATAAAACTTAATACCCTTTTAGACTCGGCAAGTTAGTTGGGCCGAGTACATCAAAGTCTGTATTCAATTTTTCCCTCTTAAACCGACTTTACCGCTGACAAACCAAGAGTTACGCAAGAGACGTGCGCAAGTAACTTGCCGAGTATGAATTAAGGCACAACCATAATATGCATGAGGCCGCTTAAGCAACTGTGCGAATACATATAAAACATATGTGGCCAACTATAATGTACTTAATGAAACTTTTCGTTAAGTTTCGTCAAGTGTCATTTAAGCAAAGTGCCAAACTGAACGCACATTCCGTACGGAATCAGCTGTTTGTGTGTTGTTACAAAAAATAAATGAAATTGAAATGGATAAAGTTAAACAAGATTAATTTTGTAAATATTTTTTATTAAAGAGTATGTACAACAATCACTAATTTTTTCTTTTTAAAATGTTGCTGGCAAATTAAATAAAACATAAAATAAACAAATACAGGGCTGTAATTTTTGGTACTTCTTAATTTGAAGTACTCGCAAGAAAAACAAATATTGCACAACTATGCAACATGGATCTTAAGTTTATGTAAGTACTTATGGCCACCTTAAAGTCTCTATTAATTTTCTCATGCATTTGACAGAATTTTCGTTAATTTTTGAAAGTACTTTGAGCTAATTTGTGCATATTATGGTAGCGCGCTGTCAAAATCGTATTTTCCAATAGCAAAGCGTTGACACCGCGCTATTTAGGAATGCTTTATACAAATTGTATGGGCATGACAACAAAAAAGCCCGTGCCGCTTTGGCTTAGGTAAAAAATATTTGGCACAAAGAACAGGGCTGTCAACTTTTAAATTTTCTGAAAAAGCACTATATATAAAATTTTTCATTTTAATTGAAATTTATTTTAAAATAAAAATTTTGCAATAATTTTTCAATGTGGTTATTTTTCATTAACTTATTTTTAATGAAGAAATTTGTTGAACTTAAGCCTGATAAAAAATATAAAAATTTGGATTAAAAACTATAAACAGTTCAATAAAATAACCACAATTCTTATTTTTGTTCAACACCTAATGCACAAGCTCTATGTTTACATTTGTACAAAAAAGAAAAACATAAAAAACAAAAAAAAAAAAAAAAATTACTTTGGACTTCAGGAAGAATTCTTGACAAAAAGTACGAAAAACAGAAGTAAGGAAGAACATGGAAATAAATTAAAATACATAATCATTTAAAACAAATTTCGATCTACCACGGTTAAAATACCATTTGGATAAAATTAGGGATGTAACCGATACCGATACTCAAAAAGAAATATCGGCGATACGGATACCGATACGAATATAAAAACAAAACTCAATAAATTTTCATTGCACAAAATTATAGCGTAAGAGATTATTAATATTAAATTTGACATCAATTTGATTAAAAAAACAACGAATTTGATTTTATGGTAATATTAAGAAAAAATTAATAATGGCTCATCCCCCTCGGATTTTCTTATTAGTTGTTCACAAACGCTATAAAGGCCTTTTTAAGACTTATCAGAACTTTTAGTAACTGCAGAGGTGACCAATTCTTCCACAATTTCAGAATGCATAGTCAAAGCAGCTTAGTAAGGCGTTTTTTTAAAATATTCGTAGATCTTTAGATAAGCAATCGATTTCATTATTCCCTTAACCCTCAAATCTTTCATTTAGAACTAATGCTAAGCAAGTCGCCAATTTTTGTGCTTCTGAAATATTCTCTATCTCCGTTTTATCATTTATTGTATTTTCTTAAAATGTATAAAGACTGTTAACTAGCGGAATAACGTCAGACAATGTAGCAGTGAAATTGCTTATGGATTTTGTAGCCCCTTCGAAGTAACCCAAAATGTTCATCAAAATTATTTTTATTCTCACAAACATCTTTAAAAATTAGCATACAAATATAAAATCGTACAAAATTTGCACGTTTTTTGTACTACAAATACCTAAAAGTTTTAGAAATTAGTGAATATTTCACTATGGTGCAAAACAAAAAGACTAAAGCTGGAGATCCACACTATGCCTTCAATACGTTGATGCGTTTAAGCATCTGTCAAAAAAGTAGAATCGGTGTTAATTTGTATAGACGTTAAACGCGTATAATGTATATACGTATTGAACGCATTAAGGTTAAGAAAGTGTCAAACGCACAGAACGCGTGTTGTGGACCTCCAGCCAAAGAATTAAAAGAAACAATTTATTATTCTGTTTTGATTTTATGTTCTGCTTTTAAATGTGTTAGTTCTCTTAGATGTTATGCAAAAAATAAGCATTGAAAAATCAATTGTTTTAAAAAAAAAAAAAAAAAAAAAAAAAAAAAAAAAAAAAAAAAAAAAAACTGTAAAAAGTATCGTCGCACAGTGGCGCCCGTAGAGCAAGCGAGGTTGCAAAAATCAAAATTTTCATGAGTGCCGACGAAGTTTTGAATAAACCCATATTATAGGAAACTTTTCAACGATTTCAAATATGCCACTCTTAATAATATCACATTTTTAGTTTAGAAGATATAACCGTTCAAAGTTGACCGACTTTCGGTTTTCAAAAAAACACACAATTTTTAGTCAATTTGTTGCGATTTCAGGTGTAATATCACGAAAAATAGGTAACGAATCGCCTTATTTTTTGTTTGTATTGATTGATGTATTTATTAAATGTATAATGATAAAAAAAAATTAACTGTTTGCTTTGTGTTTCTCCTAGTAAATCACTATTTAAAAACTATCCGTTTTTTCACTATTTTTCAACTTTGACGGAAAATAAAAAAAAAACTATATTTTTCTATATTTGCAAAACCTGTTCTTTGATTATTTCTTTACATAATTCAAAAGGTTTTATCTGCCCGTACGTGCCCGTTTGGTTTCTAGAGGTAAACAAGTTTAAAAAGACATGGTTGCAGAAATTGTATGGCGTCCATCCCTTATATGTTTTGACTGACAGTAGTTTGATCTAATAGTTTGAAAAAAACTACTCATTGAAATTAGCAGGTCAGGAACAATATTGACTTATGGTCCCTACAGGTAGGCACAAATCTTATTTGGACACGTGCATAATATCAAAATTGCATTATTCAGCCTAAATCCATATGTATGCAGGGAACAGGTAAATTTTTAGGCATAGTAGCATAAGCCTATGTATTGCAAAATAAGCATAATGCCTGGATAGTCTACGCTTGAAAGTTGGCGCAACAATTACTGAAACCATTAAACAATTTAAGTATTGAAAACATGGCGTTGAACTGTTTATAAAGTCAACCACACCAAAGTTTTTCACGGAAGTGAAAATTCTTCCTGAGAAGTTGACATTGATCAGCAAATGGGGCTGCGATGGATCATCCGGACAAAGCGTTTATAAGCAAAGGATATCTTCCGATGACGCTACAATATCGGACGGAAATATGTTTATGGCATCTGTTGTTCATTTGCGGCTAAAATCGGATGATTCCCTACACTGGAAAAATCCACGTCCGTCATCAGTGCATTATTGCCGACCACTAATGTTTCAGTTTGCAAGGGAATCGGCAGAACTCATAAGGACTACGGTGAAGGACATTGAAGAACAAATAAGCAAGATTAAGCCTACAAAGCTGCAAATTGGAGAAGGAAAATATATTGAATGCAATTACGAGTTCCACCTGACCATGGTTGACGGAAAAGTCGTAAACGAACTGACAGGAACAACCTCAACAATGTCATGCCCGATTTGCAAAAAGAGTCAGAAGAACTTTTTTTAATTCAATTCAATTTATTTCATATATAATATGTTACATCTCAATTTTATATAATTAGTTGTAAAGAGTTTAAGATTAGTATCTTTTTCTGCTTAATTATAACATATTTAAATTAGTTATCATATACATATATATAGACAGAATTATATTGGAGGAAAAATTTAGCAAAAACCTATTTAAACCCCTTTTTTCGTTTTATTTTTATATTTTTTATTATCGATTTTTTATTATTATTTGTCAGAAGAACTTTGGTAATTTAAACGATTCTACAAATTAGGAGAATTACGAATATGGAATGTCACCATTGCACGCAAGGATAAGGTGTATGGAATTCTTGCTAAAACTGGCATATACCCTACCACAAGAGGAGGAAAACTTCGATGAAAATACATCAATAAAGGATAAGGAAAAGATCAAAAAGAAGCAAATACAGGATGCTTTTTTTAAACAAGTTGGACTAAAAGTAGACTGTCCCAAGCACGGATACGGTAACTCAAACGATGGAAACACTTCTAGGCGATTTTTTGAAAATGATGAGGCAGTAACTAGAATCATTGGAATTGACAATCAAATCGTGAAAAGATTGGGAACGATCTTGGATGTTTTAAACTGCAAAGAAAATGTAAATTCTACAAAATATGGAGAGTATGCGTCGAAAACTGCATCTTTTTTAGCAGAAATGTATCCACAGAAGAAGTTGACCCCGACCGTCCATAAAATATTGGCGCATGGCAAAGATATAAATGAGTACCAGTCTTTGCCAATTGGAGAGCTTTCTGAAGAAGCACAGGAGTCTCTTAACAAATTTTATAAAAAATATAGATTGCAGAACACATTCAAAGCATCAAGGGTAAGGCAAAATGAGGACCTCTTCAACATGTTGGCAGCATCTTCCGATCCACTTATTTCTTCCCTGCGGCATGTGAAGTCACGAATAGAGTAACAAAATAATTATAGTTTAGAAATGGTTAGTCTTTTAGATATACCTTCTACGAATTGTGATGAATATTTTACAGAAAATTGAAAAAATAAATTTAAAAAAAAAAATTATTTTTTTTTTAATTTGTTGGGTAATAATTTAAAACATAAAACCCTAAAGAAAAAAAATAAAAACAATCTAAAAATGTAAAAATAATTTTTTTTAGTTACCACAAAATTGATTTTTCTACTAATTTTAACTTTGATAACCCATAAGTAGGCCCCTACAAAGCGTAGTACCCTTTCCAAACGCTCATTTCATAGGCTGAACAGTTATCTATCATATGCTGTTTAAACTGTTCAATTATCTTATTCGGTTCAAAAGATATGATTTTTGCAACGAAAAAACTCAAATGGCGCCACTGTGCGTCGTATCGACAGTAAAATATCGCCAATACCGATATATCGGCAAACCTAAAATATCGCCGATATATCGGTATTCGTAACCTCACTAGTTTAGAGATTGATGTTTGATTATTGACTGGCAACCGTCGTCGATGGCGGAGAGTGTTAAACGGCAAACAACTCTGAAGAGATTGTGTGGCTAGAATCGAAATATTGCAGGGCAGCCTGTCCGTGTAAACCTCGGTTCAGTTCCCAGTTCCGTCAAGAATGAAAAATTATCAATAAATTTTAATTCATTTCATGTTGTAAAATTTCTTTCTTCTTAAAAATAATTTAATGATTAAAATATAAAAATTGTTTTTTTTATTAGTTGACTCAAATTTGAATAAGAATACTCAATTATGAGGTGTTGCTCACAGCAGTCAAGTTTTTTCATGTAATTATTTTATGACATATAACTACCTTGTGAATTCTCCAAATAATATAACATAACAGAAGTACGTCTTTTTAGTTCAAGTTTTTAATAAAAAAGGTAAAAATTTACAATTCTAACAAAAACAGTTAATAAATACATATCTGGTTAATTCTGAGATTACCGGCTGATTTGCTGTCCTTGGGTATTTAAATAGTGACAAATAAAATATATTCCACTTCATTATTTTCTTTACATTTAAGATTTATAGTTCCTTTGTAGTCGCTAAGAAAGTTTTTTTTTCTAAAATTGGTTTCTTCTTCAAAAAATTGCCTACCAAAGGGTTCAAATATAATTTTAAATTTTTTAATAAAATAATTGCAAAGAAAAAAATAATGCTAAATTATCTCTTTTTTCTTGTGCAAATGTGCAAAATTGTTTATCAATTAATATTTTTATAGATGATTATCTTATGTCCCACAACGTATACGTCATTCCCCTGTAAAATCTTACGAGGGCGGATCAATAAGTCCGTGACTTTTCGAACTTCCCTCGTAGTTATATTTTTTTTTCAGTATTTGTTTATTGAATCTTCATATATTAAATATGAACTAACAATAATTAATCAAATCTTTTCCTAATATTTGCTTTATGTCCTGCCAGTGCCAAACAAAAAAGATTTCGTCATCACGGTATCATGTTCACATATGTAGGTGTTTATCGCTCATCTGATTGGGTGAGTGCTGCAGTGTCTCTTCTTCTTAAGCGAGTGTGGCCGCCATAATTTAAAATATTTCTAGATACTGGATTTGGGTGCAGTTCCAGCCTTTTTAAATATTTTACTGCATATTTCGTTATCATAGTTTTTACTAATGGCACATTGAGATCCTTGTGGATATTTGAGTTTTTGACGTACCAGGGGGCGGCTGTGATTATTCGAAGAAGTTTATTTTGGCGCCTTTGAATTTTATCGATGTTAGAAGCCGAGGCAGTGCCCCATAACTGAATACCGTAGCACCAAATTGGCTTTAAGATAGAGTTGTAAAGTAGAAGTTTGCAATTGAGACTAAGAACAGAGTTTCTTCCAATAAGCCAATTAATTTGGCTTGCTTTTAGTTTCATTTGAGTTAATTTAGCTTCTATATGCCATTTCCACGTTAATCGTAGTTATATGAAATGCAACACTGCTCCCATCAAGTACCACCTGTTAATAGACTACTGTCAAGTTTTGAGCACTTCATATGTTAGTACAGGTCGGTATTCACTATCCTATTTAGTCACACGATATGTCAAAAAAATCGTGTGTGCCCATAATGTATGACAATGTGGCTTAAAAATGAATTGAGTGACAGATTTTTTTGACAAGCCTGTCCGACTTGCAAATGTTTAAGAAAATTTTCATAAAATGATAGATTATTTGCGATCAGAGTTTCATTTTCTTGTAAAATAGCTGAGTAATTTGAGTTTGGATATGTTGTGTGGGATAGTATGTCGTTGACAGCAGATTTTGCAGATATTTTTTTATGTCGGATAGAATTCCTTCAGATTTTCGTGTGAATGAATCGTACGACTGTGTATGATAGTGAATGCCGGCCTTAATGGGTAATTCAAGTAGAGATACTTTTTTCAATAGCATTTTTTTGGCAGATCACGTCATGTTAATTTTGTTTAGTATTGTTTGGCATTTCATAATGGAAAGACTTACGCCTGAACAACGTTTACAAATCGATCAACTTTATTACGAAAATTCACGTTCTGTGAGGAATGTATTTTGCACTTCGCTCAACTTATGGTCAATATAATCGGCCTACTGAGTGTACTATTCGCAACACAATCACCCATTTTGAGACCCAGCATTCATTATTGGATAATATTCGACCGAATAGACCACGTCCAGCACGCTGTGAAGAAAATATAGCGGCCGTAGCTGAGAGTGTACACGTAGACTGTGGAGAGTCGATTTGGCGCCGTTCGCAGCAACTCGGACTGACGTATGGAACGACTTGGCGCATTTTACGTCGATATCTTAAATTGAAAGCGTACAAAATACAGCTCGTGCAACAACTGAAGCCGCTCGACCTTCCCAAGCGACATCGCTTCGCTCTATGGGCTCTTGAAAAGTTCCAAGAATATCCGACGCTTTCGAGGCAAATTTTGTTCAGCGATGAGGCCCATTTCTGGCTCAATGGGTATGTAAACAAACAAAATTGCCGCATTTTGGGAAGAAGAGCAATCCAGAAAAAACAACGGTTTGGGGCGGTTTGTGGAATCATCGGTCCATATTTCTTTAAAAATGATGCCGGTGCGAACGTAACAGCCAATGGCGACCGTTATCGTGCCATGATAACCGACTATTTGATGCTTGAAATTGTAGCTCGTGATGTCGACGACATTTGGTTTCAGCAAGACGGCGCCACTTCCCACACATCGCATCAATCAATGGATTTATTGAGAGAACACTTCGGTGAGCAAATAATTTCACGTTATGGGCCACCAAGATCGTGTGATATCACACCGTTAGACTTTTTCCTGTGGGGATATGTAAATTTTAAAGTTTATGCGGATAAGCCCTCTTCGATTCAGGCCTTGGAGAAAAACATCACGCGTGTCATTCTTCAGTTACCAGTCGAAATGCTCGAACGAGTCATCGAAAATTGGACTCAACGGATGGACCATATGCGACGTAGCAACGGCCAACATTTGATAGACATAATCTTCAAAAAATAAATGCCAAAGAATGTTCTTTCAAATGATAATAAACATTCCCCATTAAATTTGAATTTTCTGTGTTTTTTTTTTTTTCTTTAAAAAAGTAGGGAACCTCGAAATGGATCACGCTTTATTACATCATGAGCATAAATTTACGATTATGTAATTTTTGGTAGTTCTGGTCAGGGCTAAACATGTGTAATTAGTAATTGTATTATTAAAAAGAATAGAGAGTGAATCCACCTCCAAGAAATAATAAAACTTCGTGGGAATCTTTTTAAAATTGTACCAAAAAAGAATGAAATGTACCAGTGTACTAATAAAGTTTTAATTGTATCAAATTTGTTTTTGACAAATCTAAACGTTAACTGTCTGGCTCACCGATTTCGAACAAAAATTTCGTTCGCTTAACTCACATTTTAAACAAAAACCATATTTAAAAAAAATTTTTTTTTTATAATAAAAAAATATTTTTTTTAAATAATTTAAGTGTTGAAATATTTTGAGTGTAACAGCTTTTTACTGCCAAAATCTATTTATCAATTTATTAACACCGTCCCAACATTTTTACTTAACAAAAGTGGCGGAGTTAATGGCTGTGTAACAGAGAAGAAAAACCCTGACATAGACACTGCGCCAAATGTTGAACATGAAATAATAATGAACAAACACAACAATGGCGATGACGATGGCGGCATTAGCAATGGTCTTAACCTTAACACCGACGCCAATTGCAATAGCAATGACATTTTGACATTTTAAATTGCTCCGCTGGCAAATTGTTACGGCTACGATATTTGTTTAAAGTGTCTTAAAGGTAAATAAATGCTTGTTTCTATTTTTGTATACTAAATCATACTTAACATGGCAAGTGCAAAATTGTTCACCAAATAAAAATTTAATTCAGCCTTAACAACACTCAGCAGCTTTTGTTGAATTCGGATTATTAATCTGCGCTATTGAAATGACTCCTATAGAAAGAAAATCTTTGTTGTAAGCAAATGTCATTTGTATTTAATTTCAACAAGTTATTCAAGTTGTCGCATTCACTGTAAAATTTACTGTGGCTGGCGCCAATTCAAATTGTGTTGATCTTGTTCATTTGTTTGTTCACTGTCATCGGTGGGAACAATTGTTACAACGAACGAACGAAAGATCTTGTTGTGCACAATACTTCCTTTAACTTTTCGATTCGTGCGAATAATTAATATTATTTTTTATTTTATAATAATTTATTTAATTATGAAAACAGAGTATCTGTTTGTTAATATCTGTTGGGTTGTATGATTGTAATCGTATTTGTTGTATTTTGTTGCGGGTATTTTGTTATTTAATACGCTTATTAGGATCAGTTATTTATAATGGACTTAATCAAATTGTATTTTAATTAACACAAGAATTAGAGGAATTTAAAAATGTTTTGCAAAACAAAAACAGATGCAATTAACGAAGATTAATGGTAAAATTATGCAAAACGTAAAAGATTACATTATTTTGCGCTTTTAGTAAATTAACATTTACACTTGTTTTAAATGTCAGAAAGATTAATTTTAACGAATCCTTTGGAAGAAGAATACAATTAAATATATTCTTAGGGAGATAGGAGGAAAAGGTGTGAACATTTAGCACACCCTCTTCAAATGGCAGCCTTACCCACTGTTGTCTTCGAACTTGGTACTCCCTGTTTTCGCTTACGATGCTGTTTAGACCGAGAAATTAAACAGTTTTGACTGCACAAAACCACAGTTGAACTCCTACCTACTTAGAGGCTATAATTGGCAACACCCATTGCAGACTTGGTTGCCGCAGCCCGGAAACTAAAACTAAACCCAACAGTAATTAAATGGTTAAATGTATTGTTCAAGACTGGAATGACGAAAAAAATATACATAAAAATATTCCAGCTTTCTGTAGTTAAATGTCAGTTTCAAAGAAAAGTTTCTCACATTTTGACTAAAAGGGTAATTTTTTTTTGTTAATTATTCTTAGTATAATAAAGGGTGATTCATCGTGATGTTTGATTTTTAATATGCGTTTTTACAGACCACGCGTTACGCATATCAAAATGCTTTAACTTTTTTGTTCAGTATCGTTTGTCAAGTCATCATGGAAAGATGCTTGAGCAAAACCAAAAAACCGGTTAAAACCGGTTGAATAAACCGGGACAGTTATTGTCCGATCTCCCTACTAATAAGTGCACCACTTTATTTGGTTTCTTGTTATACATTTATTTAGTTTTAAAATCGCGCATTCAATAGTTTTCAAGAGCATGCAGAGATTCAATTGATTATAGTACCTCTCGTTTACGAAAGTTTTAATGATGTCGCGTACGATATAATCGCAAAATGATTTTTTGCAATTTTTTTTTGTCACAGCAATACTTTATGTGAAAAATAAGGAAAGATTAAAAAATTTCGTGACGAAATTTTTCGTAGCAACAACAACACCACAGTACAATGCAACAATAACGGTGGCATGTCATAACGTCCAGTGTCATAGCGTTCATGGACGTTATGACACTCCAAAAAGTGTCATAGTGTCCATGGACACTGCGACACTTTTGAAAGTGTCATAACGTCCATGGACACTATGACACTTTGCAAACGGGCATTATGACACTTTCAAAAGTGTCATTAGGTCCATAATTACTAAAGAAGTTAAATACAAAAAAATGATCTGCATACACGCAGAGAAAAACATGTTTCATTATGGTCCCAACCAACAAAACTATTTTTAAAGAAACTAATTTAACCATAATATGGTTGTCGGTGACAATGATTTGGTTAAATGAAACATAATATGGTAAAAAAAAATTTTTTAAATGGTTTTGCTGCTTTTTCTCTGGGTGTTTATATTAAATATATAACGAAAACACTTTTGGGCGCAAGGATTTTCTCCTCTATGGTATAACAAATACCGGCTTCGCTAACTAAAGCTTCTCTGCACAGCAGGCCTTCGGCCGGGCGCAAGGACTTTCTCCTCCATGGTATAACAAACACCGGCTTCGCTAACTAAAGCTTCTCTGCATAGTCGGCTTTCGTTCGGAAACAAGGCAGATATTAGAAGCCTTACTTAGCGAAGCCGGTGTTTGTTATACCATAGAGGAGAAAATCCTTGCGCCCGGCCGCAGGCCGGCTGTGCAGAGAAGCTTTAGTTAGCGAAGCCGGTATTTGTTATACCATAGAGAAGAAAATCCTTGCTCCCGGCCGAAGGCCGGCTATGATCCCAAATTTGTTTACATTCTTGCTTGTTGTGGACATTATGACACCTTGCAAAGTGTCATAACGTCCGCGGACGCTACGACATTTATTTGATGTCCATGGACATTACGACACTTTCAAAAGTGTCATAACGTCCATGGACACTATGACACTGGACGTTATGACATGCCACCACAATAACACTACAAAAGTAGGTAACAACATTTTCTTTGTTTCATGATTAAAACATTTCATAATTCACAAAAATTCCCGATTTCTATTTGTTTAAACTGTTCAATACATCAAATTTTTAAAGTAGATTGATGACGAAAACCATGTCGGCCCTTCTGCTGGTGTCTGATAATTGAGTGTTATTTTTTGGCCCAGGGGAAGGAACAAAATTACAACAGTTAAGTCCTGAAATAATTATTGGTTTGAACAAATCTCGTTGTAAGTTTCTGCTAGTAAAGTAAATGAACACACCTCCAATATTCTTTATAGATAAGAAATATGTAGGCATAATTGTCACCTTCTTTCTTATATCGTGTAACCGCTAAAGTGCCAACACTAATATTTCGGTATGCAATATAAATATAAAACAACATTGCTGCCATCGTATCTGAGTTTTTTGGAAAGTTGGTTTCGACATATGTATGTACATATGAAAAGACATAGTTAAATCAACTGTCAAAATCTTAATGATCTAGGAAATATATGATGGGTCTTAGTTCAATATGGTGAATTCATAATGGACCGCATTGGTCTCCGAGTGAAGGTGCGCCCTTGGGCGCATAACCCTTCTTAACCGTACCTAGTTCAATATTGTAGAATTTACAAACAGAACGACAAACTAAGATATTTTCCTCCCACCTGTAGTGAAATGTATATAAAAAACTCCAACAGCAAATATAATTTTATTTAGGTATTTATTACCGTCGTTCAAAGAGCAAATTGCTGATCGCAATATATAAAACGAATGTCTAGAAAACTTTAACCAGTTTCTGTCACTTAACTAAAAGACTTCTTTAAAGTCAGACAAAATAAAGTAAAAGTTTATATTCGCATCTGTCAAAATTCCATTTAACAATGACACAATCTTAAAAAATGTGTCTGTGTAACTGAAATTATGATGGATGCATGACCTCAATATCATTTAAGAGCTTAGATTGCTTTTGTATTCACTTTACTAGAACTCCTTCTCAACGGCAGATTTCTCAAAACAAAGACGTTACGCGCTTCAATTCATTTGTTATTCATTCATAAGATGCGATTTAATTGCGATACTTTTCATTAGAAAATTTAGTGCAACAAATCGTTTTTAATTATTTACATAAAAACATAAACATTTACAAGATAAGAGACAATAACAAGTCCCAAACGAAAACAATTGAAGCGTAAAAAAGACGACAAAATGTTTTAATGAAAATGTTTAAACAAAAAGAATAAATCGAAGGGGGGTTTTAATTACTCGTAGTTACATATGTATTCATTCTTGCAACATGGGGGAAAGAAAATCTACATCAACTTACTTGCATGGAAAATTCATTCATTCATCTGATGAAAACTGGCATCGTGTCATTAATAAAATAAATGCAACAATGACAACAACAACAATAACAACAAATACGACTTAGAATTTCTTTCCATATGTACATTTATGCATATGGATATGTGTATTTTACTCTTAATATACAGTTAGAAAAATGTTGAGTCTATTAAAAAAAAGAAGTCTGCACGCACATCCATTCATCACGACATAAAGCCAAATCCACACAAATGGACAGACAGACATTTGAAGTTTCTTCTAAAACAACAGATGTGACAACCATGATTAGAGCGGCTGTCAAATATCTTGTCATCAATCAGTCATCAACACTAAGTAAAGAGTATGGAAACTAATCTTAGTCTGCAAAAAGATTCTACTCAAGGAAAGTATTTCAGGAGAAGAATTGTATGCACTTGAAGTTGGTTTACTTTTTTCGCCGATTTCCTGAAATGAATTTAATGTTTCTGTTTGTGTACTAAAACAATTAAGAAAATTTTGATTGGTAAATAACATTTAAACTAAAGAACAAAATATTAAGCCACTATGTAAACATTAATTTTTTAAGGATAGTTATCGCCAGAAAGACAATCAGACCAATTATGAAATAGAATTTCCTGGGAGTTTTTTCCTTTCTCCCATATTGACTGCCTGTTTTTCAAAATAAAATAAAAATGTTCGCTTAGGATTTTAAATTGAAGCGACAATAAAAAAAACTCAAATCTGTTTCAATATAAATTTTTTCAATAAACATTAACAAAATTTTTATCTTATGTGCTCTTTTCACAACAAAAGTTATTGAATGTGTAGTAAAATTTATATGAAAAGCACTCAGTTATTTGAGTATTTTTCATATTAATTTTACGACACGTTCAATCACTTGTGTTGTGGAAACAGCACATAAATAAAGTTATCATTCGCTCTAAATCGTTATCACTAGCCCACAAAAACTCCGCAAATTAAAAGATTTTTGACTTGTGCTTTGGATTTGACCCATTAAAATTTCAAATTTGCATTCCAAGATCACAGCCCCAAAAGGGTAAAACCAAATTCGGTTTTGGTCAAATTGTGAAGATGAAGTTTTTCGCCTAAGAGTTATATTTTTTGCTGTTTACCAAACCCCACTGTTTTAAATATAAACATTTATGACATCGGAAAATACAAAAAAAAAAAAAACGAAAATACTTTTTAAAAATTACATGACCTATTTTCACAAGCAAAAGTTCCGCCTTTGAGGCGATGGTTTAGCCTGTTGTCTAAAGTAGACCAGCTTGTTTTTATGATTCTTGCCTACAATATCTCAAAAATGCCCCTTTTCATGCTAGATAAGGTTCAATTGGCAACCGCAATTAAGGATGGCTCACACAGGCCCAGTAATTATTTTCCGATGTGCTTCACTGTCTCACAGACATCTTTTTTCACATGGCCGCCATCATTCTTCCTCAGCCGAATGGTATTTTTAATGACTGATTTAATTTTAGTTAAATCGTTTTTAAAGAAACTGATTTTGTCTCTGAAATTTCTTTGCAATTAGTTTCTACTCTTCCAGAGTGGAACCTCTATATCACATGTAGGGCCATAATAATCTAAGGTGGTGCATGGCCAGGAAACGAGTCGCCTGTACAATAGCCATGTATATCTCTTTGTCCAGGAATTCATTTAAGTGTAACCATTGAATGCCTCGCTTTCTCATACAGAGACATCCGGCATTGTTAAATAATTCTTGCTGTGATAAAAACAATTTTCAGGGTTCTTACGGCCGCTCTACTATCTCATCTCATCATTCTGCATGTTCTTTGCGGCTATGAAGATAACCACTTTCTCGGCCTGAACGGTGATGCAATAATCTGGCAGCCTTAGAGCTTTTATACAGTTCTACTATCCATAGTAAATACCAGAACCGACGCCACATTCTGTCTTTTACCTCAGTGTTTATCTGTACTATATTTTCGCGGAAAATCCTGATAAACTATGGTATGCATAAGGCTGACCGTAAATTACAAGTCATATATTCAAGTGAGACCTAATGACTATTTAAGTGCCAATTTATCTCATTCTAGTATGACCGATTTTTTTGTTTTTCATTTATGGCCAACTTGACTAATTTATTTATGTACATGTATATCAATTTATAGCTAAAATTCGTTTTTCATGTCAAATAAAAATAAAATTTTATGAAAAACTACATATACATATTTAAATATGAGTTGATATTTAAATACAATTGGTGAAATTGGCCATTAAGGTTTTAATTTGTATTTAAATGGATTTGTAATTTCAAAATTTAATGCAAAATCTTTTAAAGTCCAATTTATCGATAATAAAGGAAAACGGTAAAATTTTTAGCCGTAGTCGCGTTTATAAAGAGTTGCGATTTAATGCAAACCCTAATGACCAGTACTGCCAATTTAGTCATTTAAGAGCAAGACTTAGCCACTTTTCATCTCGTTAAGTTACAAAAAAACTAATCAGGCCATTAGCCATTTTTATTTAGAAAAAATTTCCTGTTAGTTGCTAGAAATACCGAACCGAAGAATGTGATAAATACTATAATAATTATGTAATGCAGAAGTTTTCTAAATTTTTATATGTAAACGAAAATAAATAAATCAATTTTTTCCATGATATGAATTTTTTATTACTAAAAATGTATTTTATTTGTACAAACCAGAGCTGTTAAATTTGGATTACGATTAGTAATCAATTAGATTAAATTTTAAAAAGAATGGTATTGATTACATAATTCTCTTTTTAACAATTCCTGATTATTAATTAATTATGATTACAAATAATCCAAAAATAATTAAGATTAGTTAAAATTACATTTAAAACAAAAACAATTTTTGTAATTTTGTTTTAAATGTTATTTACTATGCGAACGTTAACGTTCGATATCGGCGAACGGGCAGTAAAAGTTTACAACAATTATGTTTAATACTCACTATTACCATAGTTAACAATTAATGTTTTCCTTTTGCTAGTTAAACTCACACCCCGTCTTTATTTTTCATTACTTGACATTTTGTTTTTAAAATATTTCAAAAAACTCACTACAATTTATATTAACAAGTATAAATAACATAAGGTGTAGCATAACAGTATAACAAGAAAATAAAGTGTAACATAACATTCACCAAAAAAAATATACTTCTTACAAAAAGAGCACAAACCCGTGAACCCGTGATAAATAAGAAGAATGCAGAATCATGAAGAATGCAAACAGGTTATCAATTATCAAATCGATGAACATCAATAATAATAACAAAAAATGAAATTAGAAATTAGACTGTTAAATTTTGTGAACATCGCTCCATAATTTACCCTAGGCCCCATATAAACCCTACACTTGGAAAACAGTTTAGTATATTAAAAAACTTAATTAATAAAGCTATTGTAATAAAATTTGGTACGTCAAAGATTTATAGGACTAAAAATCACATTATAAAATTTTCTAAAGCTCGGTCCATAATTTACCATATAATGTCCAGTACTATGCGTACACTGAGAAATTATTTAAATAAGCCCAAAACCGTAGCAGATATAGATATTGGTAAGATTTGGTCCAATTTTGGTTCTTATGACCAGAAATAATACTCGTATCATGCAATTTCGTGAAGATCGGTCCATATTTACCTTAGATCCCATATTAACCAGCCTTCTGAAAAGCTCTTTTAACGCTAAAACAAATTACACTGCTGTGTAGAAACTTGTTCCATTTATATTTTAAATAACAGAAATCACTCTACAGGATTTCGTGATGGTAGTTCCATAATTTTCCACGAGTCTAATATAAATTCCCCTCCTTAAAATTAGCTCGACATAAACTGTTACGAATCATGATATTTTATTCAAGGTAGTTCAAATTGCTAGAAATAAAAGCATAGCACTGTCTGATTGTCGTCCAATTGGTTTAAACCGGAACCAATTTTTATACTGACGTCCATTTTTATGAAGATTAGTTAATAATTTATAGCTCTCATATATTCTAACTGTCGGTGGAGGGTATCAAAGATTCGGCACAGCCGAATATAGCACTCTAACTTGGTTTTAATTCAGTCGCTTTTAAATGGCTAAATATTGCAAGAAAATGATTCTGTAAACATTTCAAATCGATATTTAAAATATTGCATCGCCAATAGGAATAGGCAAATTGAAAAAATATATTGATATATATATTTTTTAAGAGTATCGATATTTATTAATTCTACCTTTTCTACCTTTTTATTGTTTCATTTAATATCAAATTTACTGCCTGTCCCTCGATTTCGAACGAAACTTTCATTCGCTTAACTTTTATTTAAAACAAAAACCAATTTTAAAATTTAGTTTTTAAGGTAAGTTATGGGAACGAAGTTTTTGTTTAAAATCTAGGGACCGACAGTTAATTCTTCAATAAAAAAAAAAAATAAAAAAAAGTAAAGAATACAAAATTTTTTTTATTTATTCGGATTATATAATGGTTAAATTTTAAGGGCCGATGTTGATTTTGAATAAAACACAAATTATTTAGGAAATAATTGTCATTTATTTTTATTATGATAATATTGGTTAAATTTTGTGGAACAAAATATTGGCCAAATGGCCGCCGCGACCTCGGAGGCACACCTCCATACGATGGTCCAAATTTTCGATGACGCTGAGGCATAATTGAGGTTCTATGCCGTTAATGTGCCGAATTATCTCATCCTTTAGCTCTTGAATTGTTGCTGGCTTATCGACGTACACCTTTTCTTTTAAATAACCCCAAAGAAAGAAGTCAAACGGTGTCAAGTCACATTATCTTGGCGGCCAATTGACATCGCCACCACGTGAGATAACACGGACATTAATTTGTCGCGCAAAAGAGCCATTGTTTGAAACCACATATCGTCCACATCCATATCTTCCAATTCGGGCCATAAAAACTTCGTTATCATATCACGATAGCGAGCACCATTCACAGTAACTGCCTGACCGGCCTCATTTTAAAAAATACGGCCCGATGATGCCGACAGCCCATAAACCGCACCAAACAGTCACTCTTTGCGGGTGCATTGGTTTTTCGACAATCACTCTTGGATTATCATTCACCCAAATGCGGCAATTCTACTTATTGACGAATCCACTGAGTTAAAAGTGTCCCTCATTACTGAAGATGATTTTCTCGATATGCATTTTGATTTGAACGCCCATTTTCATAATAAGCCTAAATAACTTTAACGCGTTGCTCGACTGTGTATCTGGTATATAGTTCAAATTGAGTTAGTCTGAAATTGAGAAATGTCAAATGAAATGCATAAAAAAACTTGACGTTTAGGTGTGGCTCACATTCAACATTGGCCCTTAAAATTTAACCACCCGTTATACTGCCGGTAAACGAAACTTGTGACACATACTATACAAGTAAACTATGCAATATATTATTTTTAATATATAAGAACATGTTCAAATAAAAAAAATACAAATACATATTTTTTTTATTATTAACATTCCCACTTTCATTGAGTCTATTGTTGCTTATACGCCATAATTAAGGCGGTTCTTTGCATAATTGTAGGAACCCTTTCCAGAATATTTTTTCCTCGCATATTTTTTGTTGCCATCTCTTAAAAAACCGAGAAAAAACTGAACTGTGTAATGTATGAAAATGTACAATTGCAAAGCGCCGTTATTTTCAAAATATTACAACAATTGAGCAACGGTTAAATTGTTGAATTTTATTGTAAAGAGGTATTTAAAATATCGAATTCAATAGTCGTAGATAAATATTGATGTATCGATATATGGGTATTTTTTATCGAATTTATTTTTCGAATTTATTCTATGAGCTGAATTTCAGCTATGTATTTTATAAAGCTTTTTATAACAGTTCTATTCCTTAAATTTTAGGAATGACTTTATACACTGCCAGACTATTATCTTGTATCTTCCTGTTACATATTAGAAATTTTTTTTTAATTTTTTATGCCGAAAAATTTATGAGTCGAAGTCGCAATTTTTTGTAGGTACTACGACTCCGACTCCATAGCCCTGGTATAAAATAAAGTCAAATTATTTAGGTTTTGATAAAGGGGGGAATAATAAATAGTGTTATTAGTTTTTTCTTTAAGTGCATTCTCACTGCAGTGATGATGATGATGATACCAATGATGTTCACGATAAGAAAGATGATGCATGTTTCTATATCTGTACTTTTGAATACATGTTTGCTGTTTGTATTAGAAGACACATTAACACAACAGATTACAAAATGTCAAACCGATGTAAGTAAGTGAGTATGTCATTCCTGTATGTTTTCCCAATGTATCTGTACCTACTTGTTAGTACATTATGGTACGTCATGTTTTCTCTATTTCATCATCAGCAGCAGCATAACCACCATCATCGGGCACATCAACTTGAACTATTTTCGATTTGAGTATTTTTAACTCCATCCTACATGTTGCGTTTGACAATTACAACAGAATATTGTCAAAATTAATCCTTAGAATTTAGTACTCAAACATTTGAACATTCATTACACTGCACTAAATTCTTAAATACATTTTTGTACTCGGATGCATGCACAAGAACACGAGATTGCATTTAGTTAATAACGGCCATTTCAATTAAGTGAAATATTTGTAAACATTTTTTTTTAAATTTCAATTGATGATGGGATTTACAAAATGTCATCTCACAAACGTCGGGGGTATAAACAAATAGAACTAGTTGAATCCTTCAGTTTGATACTTTTATTCAGTCTTGTTCTTGTATAATCTGTTCATTTTCTTGTACACAATTTAAATTGATTTTTCTTGTTATATTTATGTCTTAGATAAGATACTTACTCGTATTTGATGATATGACACAAGATGATTTGAAAAAAATGTGTCATGATCTATAGTTGTTGCGATTTTATGTTGCATCGTGTATTCAAAGGTGGCACATTAATCAAAGCGAAATTCTTATTCGTCCCATTTTTAGGGAAAATACTTTGTAAATTTCAAAACAAAGAAAAAGTATTACGCCAAAAGGAGAAGGTAATCCTCCTCTTTTATTTGCACCCACATCTTATTTAACGTTTAAGTGCAATTGCTTAAACTTAAGTTTTCCTACAAGTAACCCATATTTGTAAAAGAGATTGACCTTATTTAAAAAATCTCTTTATAAAAATATTTAAAGTTATGTAAAATTTCAAAACTGTGACAGGATTTTGTACGTTCTAATTTTAAAAGCACTTTATATATCATTCTATGTGTAAACTTTTTGTATTAGCTAATATTTTTTATAGTTATGTAAAAATTTATGTTCATATTTGTAGTAACATATTCCAGAAACTTTATGAATTATTACGATGATAGATGGTTGTTGTATTCTTTTAACTGGTAACAAAATAATATGTTATTATTATCAACCTCCGTAAGTTCTAATGTTATCCCAGTAAAAAATTGAGTTTACTGGTAAGCAGCTTTGTAAGGGAGAGAAGCACAATAACCCATTACAAACCTGCTTACAAGAGGCATCATTTTTATATGGCGAATTCACACTTGGAAGCACTCCTTTTTTCTCCCTGCTTAAAGTAATTTGATGACAAATTGCGTGCACTCATAGAATAATGAATCTTCATATTGATGATGCGCTAACATCAGAATTGTGACATCAATGCTATTACAAATGTCATCAATGAGGCAAAAAGTGACATCCATCCAATGACGAACGTTATTCTAAAATTTTTTCATATTTTATGTTTCATCCATGTCAGCTATGACTACAGTGACATCAGTTCGATGCCACATTTTTTGTACACTGATGGAAAAGGCGCCATAACGCTGATGTATTTTGATATCAGGACAGACAAGCTGTCATCAGTGCGATGACAAACTGTTATCAGTGCGATGACATAATATACCATGTAATCAGTGTGATGACAAACTGTCATTAGTGCGATGAAAAACTGTCATCAGTGCGTAGACACACTGTCATCAGTTCGCTGACATAATATATCATGGCATAATATATTATTAACATTATTTTCATGTTTAAGAAATGAAATTAGAAGCAAAAATTCTCGTATTCTATTTTTCTAATTATTTATTTAAATACATAAAATTTTTAAAGTAGAATTATTACGCAACCCATATCGTGCATGCTGCTGGTGTCTTAGAATTGACAGTTCTTCTGTTAACAAAGGGCGGAATACAACAAAAGTGAAACAAACATGTGTAACGGGTAAGTAAATAATGATATTCTCTCAATTTGACTTGAGGTCAATTACAATGATTCAATTTGATGACAGCTTGTCATCGTACTGATGACATGCTTTAAAAAACCAGCTCCAATTCGGCATTGCTGGGATGCCAATGTGTCATCCCATTGATAACATAATTAAAATTGTTGACCATGAAACAATCTGGGCAAGTGATGTTAAGGCTGATATCACAATGATGTAAGGTATCATTGGGTCAAAAACGAAGACACTTAACATAGTACTGACGTCAAAATACATCAGCGTTATGACGCCTTTTCTATCAGTGTATTAAAAAAAAGTAATTTGTATGTTCGGTAATATTTCGGGAATAATCATAAGCACATTCAAAATCATTGCAATACAACCTGCTTCCCTGTAAGGTATTAACAGAAGCACATATAACTTTGTTCGTGAATTTTTTCTTTCAAATTACGATTTAAATTATTCACTTACAACCAACCTGCTTACTTAAAAGGGATAATGCGAAGTTGTTAAATCATTTTTATTTACTTAAATTAAAAATTCACTTCAAAGGTTTTGGCTTCTCTGTTGCTTCTAAGTAGTATGTAATAGCCAGCGAATGTATCAGCGCTCTTATAATTTTCTCGCTTTTTTACTGGGAAAATTGTCTTTCACATCTAATCGCCAATAAAAAATGCAACTTTCAACGAAGCAGGTTTTTAAGGGAGAAACGCAAATGTTTCGCTCGCAATATCGCTTACGGAAGACATGCATTTTATATGGCGAGTTCCCACTTTGAAGCAATACATTTTTGACACAGAAAGCGCTTTATTCAGCGCCTATAAAAATGAAAGAATGTAATGGTCAGCTTTACATATTGAATTTTTTGTTGTTACCTTACAAACCTTCTTCGTAGAAAGAGAATGTCGTTGCTCTTTAAAGGTTATATATTTTTAATTTGTTAAGAATTCGTTCACTTATCTTACTGCATCCATGTACATATCTCTTATTGCGTAGCGCATAAATGTTTACATCCTTTTTGAAAATTTACTATTAGTACTTCGGAAAACATTAAAATTTTTTATTGGATCGTTACTCGCAGCGTTACCTTACAGCAATTTAAAAAGTACTTTCTCGTAGTTGGCTAAAGCGCAAAACTAATAATAATCAACAAAAGCTTCCATAAAAATAAATTTTTTAATGTGGCCCCTGCAGCGCCTGGGATGCCCCTAGACGGGTCAAATGTATGACCAACCCCACCTTAATTTTCATTCCCATCATTTGCTTCTTACATACCTACCAGCTATCACCATTTCTTTAGGGGGCTCTCATACAAAATTGTCAATACAGGCTGGAAATATCTTGAAGAAGAAGTCCATAATTGCCTAGGAGACGGCCCTAAGGGGGATGTTATACCGACCTCAATTAGTTTTTTATCCTCAACATTTCCTCAAAACATACTTGCCCCATATCTCTTCCCCTTAGGGGGCTCCTATAAAAATATTGCGTGTTATAAAATTCTTAAATTTAATTAATATTTTTCATCTTTTGTCAATAAAAAAAGTTTAAGACAGATTCTAATCATGTATGGCTTGTTTTCTTCGGAACTGTTCTGTTTTTTAACGAAGAACAAAACACTTTATAATGTTCGTTATTGAAAATAGTTACGAACGGTATTAAGGGTTGTATTTTCAACACAGCTTTAAATCAATTTTACGTCTTTTTAAAACCATTTTTCGAATTTTCGCTATTTTAGCAAACTTTTCCGAAATTTTGCAATTTTCACGTAGATTTGTCGTTAAATATATAACTTACCATGACCATGACTACTTTAGTTGTTAAAGTGTAACTCATATTGGGCATTTGGCCGATGACTGTAATGAATTTTATATACACAGGTGTTTGACAAACTTTTGGTGGACTAATTAAAACAATAAATTTGCATTTGTAATTTGAAACGTTTTATAAAAAGATTCTAACTTACATTTCTTTAACGTTCATTCGAGCCGTCCCAAAGTTTCCTGTCAATTATACTTGACGTCGACTTAAAAGCGCCTTAGAAAATATCAAGTGACTGTCAATAGTAATCGATAACTGTCAACAGCAAAAAAGAAAATGCTATTATTGTTCCGTTGCCGTCGACTTTCATAATAGGGGCGAATGAAATAATGTCGGATACTTTATATAATCATGTTTAAAACTTTTAATCATTTGTTTTTTTTTTAAGTAGATGTAGAATTGAAAATGCCATATTTAATTATTATTTCACTAATTGTTCAAAATAAATAAAATGCAAATTCATAACAAATTTTTTTTTTCGTATTAAAGTTAAGTATTAAAGTGTAGACACTTCGTTTACAATGTTGCCAAAATAGTCGGCAAAACTGGTAACTTGGAGACACTTGCACCCAGGTTTCATTCAGGGAAAATACAAAATACAATTTGTTTGTGTTTGTGAACACAAATAATAAGATAGCGTACCGATTTTGTCTTAGTGTAAGTGTAGTGATCTTTTAGCGTACGTGTTTTGTATTTTCATGCGACCTTTTTCGCATGCAATATCATTTATGAAAAAACCAAAATGCATAAAATTTGCTTTAAATGTATAAAAATAATATGGTTCATAAAATTGAAACTAGGCTCTTGGGCGTTAAAAAAGGTCGTTACGAGTGCTCTAAAAAAATGGAACTAGTGCGAAACGCGAATACTAAAATTAAGCAACCCGTACGCTAACAGAACACTACATGTACTCTAAAACAAGATGGTACTCTATCTTTGTATATGTTTTCGTCTGCTCACAATCGTTTTTGCTTGCGCATAAGTTCGCGAACACTAAAAGAAGTTTTAAAATTTGAGTTTTCAAAAAATAAACTACGAAAGTTTTTCCGAGCTCTGGTTTTAATGTTCTATTATCCGACAATGACATTAATTTTAAAATAGAAACAATCTATATATATAAAAGTGAATGTATGTTTGTAAATTTATATATATATATTGTATATATAAATATGTGCCTTATAGGAGGCCAAACCACTTGACCGATCATCTTGAAATATTCACAGAATATAACTGTGACCCTGGAAGAGACATTAGGCTATATCAAGTTGAGATATGGGCGATGCCACGCCCATACAACCCAAAATTTAAAATCGTTATATCTTAGGCATTTTCTGGCGTAGGATGACATCCGGCGGAGCCACGCCCCTTTATAGAAAAAGTAAAAACCACCATATCTAATAAACTACTGAACCGATCGTCATCAACACAGCAGGCGACTGCCTTGAGTTACTGAACTTTAAGCTATATAAAGATGGAGTTGGAAAAAGGGGCGGTGCCACGCCCATACAACCCAAAACATAAAATCATCATATCTTAGCCACTATTTGGCGTAGGATGATGATATTTGGTATATATGGTATTGTTATGAATAGAAATACGTTGCATGAAAAAAGTGGGAGGGGCCACGCCCCTTTATGTCAATTATATCTAATTAACTACTGAACCGATCGTCATCAAATTCTCACAGTAGGCTCTTGTTTTGAATTAATGAACCCTAGGCTATGTAAAGTTGTGGTTGGACAAAGGGGCTGTGTCACTCCTACGATTACAGTTTCCTGTTCGGTTAGCGGTTGCGATGACTATAAACAAATCCCAAGGACAATCTCTACAAGTTTGTGGCTTAAATTTAGCAAATCCATGTTTCTCGCATGGACAGCTTTATGTTGAAAACCAACTGATTTATATGTTTATGCTCCAGATGGAAAATCTAAAAACATTGTATAATACAGTGGATATACAAGCAGTTTTTAAAATAATATAAATATAATATTTAATATTACAACCAACTGACAACTGTTCAGAAATTAATATTATCTAATATATCAAATAAAACTCCGCTATAACGATTAAAAATTTTAACTGAAAACCAAGACAGCCTCTCCCTTTTCTATTGCCCGCAAATTTAATTAAATTTAATAAACTTAATAAAATAAATAAATATTTGCTTAAACAACTGTTTAATTGATGACCACAATTTGTTAAAAGTGCCTTAAAAATGTTCAGCTCCTTCAGAAGTCATTATTTCTTATCGAATTATTAATTATTGGTATCAAACTGAAATTGACTTACCTTTTAATAACAACAATAATTTTTATTTAAATAAATTATTCATAAAATACTTTAAAGCGAACAATTTGCATTTAATTTGTAAGTCACTGCCACTCGTTGTACCACTGTTATGAATTCATTATTCAAAAGAGTAAATGTGGAACGTAATAGATAAAGAAGGCACCCTATGGTCGTCAAAACTAAAATGTGGAAAAATATCGTAAGTATTTTAAATATTATTTGATTGTTGTCAAAAGGTACTAAAGTAGACTATTTTAGGCACAATCAATGTCTGGTACCAGAGGATTCTGTAGCTTCGGGCTGTGCACTGGTTGCTTTTGAGGTCTTTCAGCATCACTTGAGGACAAGATTTGAGCCCTTATTATGATAAAAGAGATCGCATTACTAAATACTAGTTAATATTCTAGACTACCTTGAGCTGCTTAATTGGTTGGTTAACGTGGCAGCCTGTAAATAAACAAAGAAGCAATCAAGTAGAGTCTTTAGATCCCGTTTTAAAAAATGGGGTTCAAGAATCTGATTAGAGCTTCTTAACAAAACCCTGGTCGCTGAGAATGAATCTTGATCAGATCCTTGTCCAGAAATTATTTTGAGCCTATGAAGTTCCGGACATTCACAGGGCAGAAAAAAATGGTTTTAAGTTTGTTGGGTTCATCGTAGTAGCGGCAATGATCATTAAAGGCAATTCCTAGTCTGCTCGCATTGATCGCACTGATAGGCCAGTGACCGGCTAACACCGATATCAGTCTCGAAATACCTCGAATTCAGCTATAATGTGACGAAGGCTTCTCATTGTTTTTCAAGTGTCGAAAAAAGTATTCAAGTGTGTTGGTTTCTTAAAACGATGCAAGAACTTCTTCACTTCGTCTTATCTCCTCACTATCTACACCGCCTATATCCGAACGAAATGGATTAAAGCACCTGCTCAGATCAAGGTGTATCTTGAAGCTTCTGGATCGGTTGCAAATGAGATTTTTGAAACTCATCAATGACAGTAGGGTATATAGCTCTATCGACTCATTGGAGCATCGTTTGAATGTGGCTTGTGCGTCATTGCTCTATCGATATTAGCACGATAAGTGTTCAGCTGAAATGAGCGAACTCCTCCCTAAGCTGATCACATCCGTTCGTTGGCGACTGTCCAATGTATCGCACAATGCATTACAGAGAAAATTCGGTTCTCGGTGGAACTAGCCGTTTGGGGAATAGACTCCCGGCAGAAGTCTTCTGAGTCGGCTACAATTTGGAAAAGTTCAAATTAAAGATGTATTCATCCATGCGTTCTGGACAGTATTTTTGTCCGGAGAATAATTTTTTTACTGAGAGTGTTCTGCAGAACGATTCACCCATTTCGGAAAAATTGTCTGGAAAAACAAAGCTACCATGTTGCTTACAGATGTAAACAATTGTAAAAAATGGCAGAACAACTAGCAAACTACTTATATTGAATTGTTTTCTAAAAGTGTGTTAAAGAAAATGTATAAAAAAAGGCAAGTGATATTGTTATTTTTAATTAAAGGTATTTATTTTTTACTTAATTATTTAGCAAAAAAAAAAAAAAAAAAAAATTGTTATAATATACATGCAAAAATGCTATATGATGTGGTAGCTCAATTTAACTTTTATGTACAAATTGAAAAAAGTGGCATCTCAGTTCATTTTGTTCCGAACCAGGGATGTTAAAGTTGGTACAATTGTACTTTTTTTGGTACATTTTGACCTTCTAAAGTACCGTGGTACTACCGTGACTCATTTGGTACAATTTAAAAATTTGTCATAGCTTCCCCTTTTTCAATTTTTAGTATAGCAAACAAATTATTGAGTCCTTTTCATTGCATTTATGTTGTACAACAAATCGTTAATGTAATAGGCGCTTAAATATGCGATTAGTATTGTGGTATAAGAGGGCTTAGTCCCCTTTTACAATGTAGCAAGTGAAAGGGAGACAGACGAAGTTTGAACAGAAGTGGATTTATATATTTCCACAAATAATACCAATTGTTAATGAAATTAAAGAAAATGCGAAACAATTTTATATAAAATTTTGCGAAGTTTTGAGAAAAAAGAAGTTTTAATGTGGTTCCATAAATTTACTCCTGAAAATGTTATTTCAGGTAAAACAAGTTGTATTGTTCCTCTTCAAGTAAAAATATTTCCAAATTAAATTGCAAATTTTGAATCAATCAATAATCAATTTAGAACTTTAGCTGATGCCGAGCAAATGCAGTCGTTAAAATCTGAAAACAATTGTAGTTTTTTGTCGGCAGTAGCTAATTGACCTGCTAATTGAGTAAAATGACCTGAATGTCCATATGTTTCCTGACATTTCTAGCTTCGTGTTGGAATTTTATCCATTCGACATTCGTCTGCAAATGTGGAAAGAAATTTTTCTTTTCAAAATATAATAAAAACTAGGGAACGAAACAGACTACATGTGCCAACATTATTAAGTCTCATACAAATAAAGGATTCGTTAAGATCGACAAATTCATGCTGCTATGATGTAAAAATTCCAAATTGTTTATTAACCAAATAAATAAGTGCCTGATTTTGATCTCATATATTAATAAGACTTTTATGTACCTTATTAAGATAAAGAGGGTCAACTCAAAGATTTTAAATTCTCCCTTTTTGCAAGAAATCGATGTACAGTGGCCATATCTACCAACTGTAAAAATTTTACATCATTCAAGAAAAAACTTTCCGAACAAAATAATTTCTCTCTCTCTCAAAAGAAAGACGTCATACTCAATATAAAAAAAATTTTGTCCGGCAAAAAATTATGTTCGGAACGCATGGGTGAATCGAGCGAAAATGTCGACTGACATTTCATTCTCCTCATAGCCTATTTTGCTAATACCAACACAATGTATTGCATTAGTAGGGGACATCCCCTGAGTGTTGGCTCAAAGTAAAAAAAAGCCACAGCAAAAGGTACCAGGAATTCTAATCGTAGTAGCCTCGAGATATTAATGTGCTAAACTAACTGTTAGTGAGGCCCCTTCCAGTGCACTTGGTGTTTACAATCTGATGCCCTGAAATAGTAAATGTAAAAAATTTGGAAGGTTCTCTATAATTATCAAAGTAAGAATGAAAGTGTTAAGATATTTCCCATGTATATAGTCAGGATTCTTGTACTATTAAATGATCCTTCCAAAAGGGCTTCCAAAGTATATTCAAGATTAAAGGGTTCTGAAATTTTCGTTTTTTAAATCATTTAAGGTGACTTGATAAAAGCGATATGAACCCACATTGCTACAAGAGAAATTGCATCTACAGATAGAATACTTTATATCGGGTGTTGTTTTAGAGGCGACGAATTTTAAGCGGAATCGCCAGAATGTTCCAACACGCATGTGCCATGTGCGTACAGTAAATTTGACTAAATTTCGGCAATAATGAGTGAATACACGCTTTAAGTGCTCAATCGTTTTGGCTTATCTGCATAGAGCTGGAACTTTACATATTCCCAGTGAAAATAGTCTAAAGGTGTCTGTACACGGTCAAAATTTTTCATCAAGCGCTATGGTAGTAAATTATTATTATTAGTGAAAATGTGTATGTGTGACACCGACGAACCTGGATGGAAAATAACGAACTTTAGATATGACGGCGAATATTACGTCTATGACAAGAACACGAATGAAATCGCCTGCATGATAATCATTTTGACTGTGTACAGACCTCTTAAGGTCGGTATTCACTATCCTATTTAGTCGCACGATATGTCAAAAAAATCGTGTGTGCTCATAATGTATGACAGTGTGGCTTAAAAATGAATTGAGTGACAGATTTTTTTGACAAGTCTGTCCGACTTGCAAATGTTTATGAAAATGTTCATAACATGATAGAATATATGCGATCAGAGTTGCATTTTCTTTTCAAATTTTCGTGTGAGTGAATCGTACGATTATGTAGGATAGTGAATACCGGCCCTTAATGGCATCAAATTACGTGAACGAGGTTGCCAGTTCACGGCTCAATTTCGTGAAATTATTCGTTCTTGTAATGTTTCTCTGGGTAAATTAATTGTATTACGCGCTATTCTACTAAAACTACATGTATCCAATACTAATGCCATATAATTGAGGCACGAAAAAGTTAGTAAAGGCTAGTCTTTTATACTTTGTATTAGTGCCTTTCAAAAACTCAAGTAATATGTAAATGTGCGATATGGTGAATGCAATGTCTTTTGAAAATAGCAAGTATTACGAAAAAAAATTTACATCCCATACGACTTCATCGTTTTTAGAAAATGTTCATTGGATCAGGGTTGCATCTTAACAAAATCATGTTCATGTGTGATAGTGTGACTACAAACTGTTATGTTACATTAGATTTTTTGACAGTCGCAACCAAGGCGAATTCATGTACATGTTGACCGATATGTCAAAAACATAAGCAACTTTTGACATCTCTCTCTCTCTAAGTAAGAAAAAAAAGTGGCACAGCTGTGCTTTCAACGCCACATGAAAAATGAATTCGCCTTGGTCGCAACAAAACTCATTACATTTCTATCTCACAAAGTATTATGGAATACGTAAGACTTATATGATAGTGTAAACTAGCCTTAAGCAAGTCTCCGTAACACTCATCTTTGAATGTACGGTTTCGATCATCGTTAAGACAGACCTAATGATTTCACCGGCCCATAAAGCGCAACATGTGTAACCATTCTGTTTTTTAATTGCTTAAATTTATCGCTCTGATAAACATTGTGCTTGTGAAATTGAACCATGAATATGAAAATAATTTTGCACAACTTGCAAACATTGCTCTGGCACTACTTCATTCATAATGAAATGATAAATTATGGTGGATTCATACAGTTGACCGCATAATGAGAGAGTCCCTTATTCTGTACGTAGGTATAGTCATTCTAAATGTCAAACTTCAAACAAAAAAAATGTACAGCCAACATAACTCATCTATATTAAACATCTGCATGAAACTTAATAATAATGTTCATGAAACTTTCATTATAATTTTGTATTTGCTTCGTATTCAATAAAATAAATAACTACGAAATGAAAGCAACAAACACATGAAATTTAAGAGACGATTAAGATTCAGTGTTTTTGTTTCCTTAAACAAGAGAATATGAATACTAACAACTCTGAAACAAAACAACCACTGAATAAATGTCGAAAAAGTTCATGGAAAAATACATTTATTTTAAAGTCATTAATGCCAGTTGAAAGAAATAAAAACATTAGGAAAGATAAAAAATCAAAAATAACCATGAAGAGTAAAAGCAACAAGATAAGGAAGTACATTAATATTAAAATAATAAAAATAATACAAATTTGACTTTGTTTTCAATGTAAATTAATTGTTTTTAATGTAAATTTTTAAACTTCAAAACAATTTCAATTATGTAGTTTCAAAAACATTTTTAGCAATGTGTTTTGCTTGGAAGTACATAAAAAAGTTGTTAGGAAACAATTTAAATTTAATTTAAAAAATGCCTTATAAATGACATACATATAGCATTTGCAGTTTAAATAAAACATTTTTCAAATAAAACGAAACCTTTTTCAAATTAAACGAAACCTTTTTCAGAATAAACGAAACTTTATTCAAATTAAACGAAACTTTATTCAAATACAGTTAAACATTTTTCAAATTAAATAAAATCATTTTTAAAATTTTGTGGGAATTTAGTTTTTTTTGCTAAAGAAGGTGAAAGAGCTCATGGTGTTTTGCCAACCGTAAAGAGAAAGAATATGACTATAATTGCTACGACAGATAATACTGGCGTTGTTTACCATAAAGTTATTTCTGTATCCATTGCCCGTTTACAAGTATTTCTTCGGGCGCTCTTAGATAAAATTGAAAGCAGCCCAATGCTACAAATCTCATTTTTAATTATGGAGTATGCCAGAATCCATAAATCCCAAGAAATATGACATATGGTGGACAATAGTGAATGTACATTAAAATGTTACCACTTTATTCTCCTATGCTGAACCCGATAGAGAAGACATTTTCAAAGTTGAAATTTTATGCCCAATCATTATTAAGCTATTTTACCACTGATCGTAACATGGTAAGTGTCGCTTCTTCATTAATCAGTAATTAGAAGAAATTCCAAAAATGAATTCCCTACAAATTTTAAAAATGGTTTAATTTATTTTGAAAAATGTTTAACTGTATTTGAATAAAGTTTCATTTATTTTGAAAAAGGTTTCGTTTAATTTGAAAAAGGTAAACTGAAAAAGCTATATATTATTGTAAAGGTAACAAAAAAGAAAAAATTACATAAATTTACTAAGTGGCAACATTGCTATTGAGTATTTATATAAAAAAATGAAAGAGAGTGAAAACTGTTAAAACTGGCTGCTGATATTCTCACCCAGCCATCCGGTTGATTCAATGAAGGAAGAATCCTGTAGCTCGCTTCTGTATTTCTCGCATCGTAAAATTTCTCGCATGAAGTGTGAAACAAAAGATTCCAACATTTCTCAATTTGTGAGAAAAATGAGTTTTTGTATTTGAATGCGAGAACAGACAACACAGATTCAGTTTTAACTGGTATACTTCCAGTCAAGGCGAATTCAACTACAGGTGGTGTCGAAACTACAACAATCCAAAAACAACAGAAACAACATAGGGTTTTTTGTATTGCATTGTTAGTGTTTACAGTCCAAAACGTCAACCATTCCTAACAAAACACTAACAAATCAAGACAAATTAGCTCGAACTGTCAAAATCAGAGGCGTTTCAACACCACCTGAAGTTGAATTCGCCTTGCTTCCAGTAATTTAGTGTCAAATGCACGCGAAACGTAAACGAAAGAAATAGATATAATAAAAATAGGGCTGCCAGTTTTGTCGATTTATAGTCATTTTGACGATTATTTATTACGGAATTGACAAAGTGCCGATTTGCTGATTTTTTCTAGTGACGATATTATTTAGTCTTAGAAATTAAACAATTTTAAATATTTTTAAATGTTTGTGTATTAGGCACCACAGAAAAAATATATCTATAGAAACAAGGCAGCTTAAATATTTATCCCTATTGTGAAAATTATCCTCGAAATTGTTTATCTGTTCCCTAGAAAATGTATCGGCAAAAGCAAAATTTCGAGGGAAAAGTGTTTAATTTTTATTTCCTTGGATTATTTAATACATTTGCTTATGTGATCAAAACATTAAACTATTACCCCATTTTTTAGTCAATGCGCTATAGGAAAGTTTTGCCTTTTTTTTTTTTTGCCAAAAGTGTTAATCTCAATATGATATTTTGTCACGCCTTTGTGTGACATCTTCAGGGAAAAATAACAATCTGAAATTTTAAATTGTTATCGGATTAAAGAAAAAATGAAATAAATAATTTTATAAAACTAGACCTCAAGCTTAAGAATGTATGTATAAAATATGTATAAAACACCCACTTAAACTATGTTTTTTTTTCCAAAAATTATTTTCGGGAATATAAAATTTATTATTAATTTCTCTATGATGTGCTAAATTCCTAATTTTTATTTTAGATAAAAACGCTGAAATTTATTGTTGAGGGAAAGCTTGTTTCTATGCGGATTTCGCTGGTTGCTTGGGCCAGCTCGTCAGGGAACTTTTTCCAAAGACTTTAGACTTAAGGTTTTTTTTTTTTTTTTTTTTTTTGATTATGTTTCAATAAGCATTTAACAAAATTTGTTAAAATTAATTTTAAAATGTCGGATTTTTTAAAACAAAAAAGAAGTTTTTTTCTTAGGAAATCATCGATTTTTTCACAAATTTATGAGGTAGCCCTGCATAAAACGAAAACAATGAAAGCCAAAAAAAAAAAAAAAATGAAAATAACAAAAAATATAACAATTGTGTTTTATTTATTTTCATCATTTAAATTATTTTTTTCTTATTAAAAAAAAAAAATAATACACATTCCTGAGCACTTGCATGTGTATATATATATAATTATATTGTAATTTTGCCTCCATTTTTTGAAATTATATTTTTATTGCATCAATTTCAAATGTGACTTATTTTGACAGTTCTTGTGAGAAACTTATCGCATTTTATTGTTACAGAAACACTTTTTCTCACATCCTTCCAATAATTGCTGAAAAAATATTTAAATGACAGATAATTCTCGCAAAGTAAAGATGCATACACACTTGTGTGAGAAAAACCATTTTTTGTTTTATATTGCACTGTTTTTGTCATAATTCACTTGTTTCATGCGGAAATTTTACGATGCGAGAAACACAGAAACGGGCTACTGTTCAAATCAATGCCAGAGATGCAGATTTTGTCCCTGAGGATTGTTTGAACGTGTTAAAGTGTTTTCATTATGTTTTAAAGCATGGCACAATTACTAAGGTAGCCCCAGTTCTACAACAAGTATAACCAGGCAAAAACAACATGAACTTTGTTGGTAGAAAAACCTGATAGGTTATCCAAAAACATGTATGTGCATGTCTAGCAACAATAAATACTCTTATTTGTAAGTAAACAAAACTGTGACATATGTAACACAGGGTCTCCACCTGAGATAAGATATACGATTTTTATATTAGCAAACGTCAAATTCAATCGCAGAGCGTATTATCTTACGTGTGGACTCTCAAATAGTGTTAGCATTAATATTAGGTGCGTTTGAGTACTTTTACAGTAAAATGCAGTAAATGAGTAAACTTAAAAATTTGCTCTCACAAAAAGCTGTTGTCCAAAAAAGTACGCGAACGAAAAATTTGTAAAAATTCGTAAAATAAAGGCAACAGCTGATGGCAAATAATTGAAGTGTTGAAAAATGTTTACACTTTTGACTACTCGTTTTCTTATCGGTACTCGATTAAATACTTTTTATAACACGAATATTTTTGGAAAATACAAACAAATTATTTTATGTAATCTTTCATATTTGTTTGTTTTTTATTTTATTTGAATTTGCTAAATTGTGTCCGGCAAAATTTGATCAATAGCACACGAATACTTTTTTTTACTATTGATAACTTTAAAAACAAGGGCTTTTCTAAGTACCCGAGTACTTGACACTTTTACAACTTCAAAAAATTAACATAACAAAACAAAGTTTCAAAAGTTGGTATTTAGCCATATAAATTCTTCACAAGCAAGTTTAATTAATTAATATTTATTCATTTTTTGTTTTTATTTTAGTTTTATTTCAACTTTTCTTTTTTTAAACAATTTTTTCACAATTTGTATGCCTTTTGCTTGCTACTTTTGTTTGTTTACCTTTTGAAACATATGTTTTTTTGTTTTACTAAATTTTACTGCAAAAATTTCTGCAGTAAAAATTTGTAAGTACTCAGTCAAGAACTGTCACTTTACGCTCTCAATTTGTGTTCTCATTTACTGTATTTTGCGTACGCGAGCGCAATTTAGTAAAATGCAGTAAAGTTCAGTAAAAAATAGTAAAAACTTTTGTGTTCTCGAACGCAGCTATTATAATAAATGTAATGAGACAATTGTTATGAGAAATCTTATAACAACTATATTATAAGATGAGCTGTCAAAAATACACATATATTCACACATATAAAAAGACACCCTGTGTAAGGTGCGTAAACAACATTCAGCTGGGCTACTGGGGACCATATTAATTGCACCATGTATAAGAGATTTTGGTTTTCGAATTTGGGAAATTAATTTGACATATATCTTGTTAAAAACATGAAAGCAAAAAAAAAATATAAAAAATTTTATGGGAAAATATCTAATTTTTTTGTAGCATAGAATTTGCTTGTTTTTTATTTTTCTATACAGACATACAAATGTACGTATATAAAACACATTAATTACTAAATATTTATTATTTTATTGCTGCAAAAAAAAAACAAATAAGCTAGAGAGTTGCATGGACCATTTTAATAAGCCTTGTCATTTCGGTAAATATGTCACCGTTTTGTCAATCACCATTAATGGCTTACCAAGATTTGTATTCAAATTTGTAGGTACAGACAATTGTCGACATGATATCGAGAAAAACTAGTTTTTGTTTAAGTTTTCGAACATGAAAAATTTATGGAAAAACAAGTAGAAATCACTTGTTTTGCTGTTTGTGGCTCAAAATACGTAAGTGGAAACGTACTACTAGGGTTCTAAACTGCCTGTTGGTAAGGCCATTTTTAGAGCACATGATGGATAACATATTAACTTACACAGCATATCCGTAGATACTGATTAGAAGATTTCATACAAATATACTAAAATCATTTTAATCGGTTTGAAAAAATTAAATTTGTATTAAAATCATTGGACAGCCTCGACAATTTTAGCTCAGATATAAATATTCTTAAACTCTGTTCACAATACCAAATATTATTGTCCCTTTGATTATAATTCCATCATTAGCAACTAATACTTCACTTTGCCACTTCCCAATGTAGGGTACCTTACAAATAGCCTTTTACGCTTTAGCCTGCAGTAGTTATTAAAAATAATAGATTTACATTAATTACCACTAATGGGACAATCAATCAATCTATTTAGATTTTATTCAGAGAATGAAAATAATAAAAAAGTTAATAAATATTATTATGGGAAGATACATAAAATTAAGATAAGACTATAATTTATGGCAAATGTATAAGAAGTTGTAACACCTTAAACACTGTCTGGCCTGGCCAATCGGTCAGGCTTTGCAAAACAAAATCAAATCCATGGCTTAATGTTGTCCATAGAGAAGTATCATATTTTTAATATTTTGCATTAAAGACAATATAAATCTCAAATACACAAGCGAACAAATTTACTATTAACAAATTATCATTTTTTTAAGGAATTTTATATTTATTTGTATTTTTTATATCATGCATTATAATCATGTTAAGAACGTGATTTACAAATTATTTAATTGCCAATTCAACACGATATTTATGGCAACAATAATGGCCAATTTGATTATGACTTTAATTTTGAAATTTATATACATATTTATTTATAAAATTATTATTTTTCCCCCTCCATTTTAAAACTATTAATGGGGATTTCTGTGCTCCCACATTAAACAAAGAAATGACAAATGTTTGTCATAATTTTTTTGTGTAGAAGTTCCTCGACCACAAGAATAAACTGTGATTGTGGAAAGAGCTGCCACAAACATTAAAGAGTAGACAGAGGTAAGAATGTATCAGTCATTACCATCGATATTTAACATTTCATGCATATTAATTTCAGCATAAATATAATTTAATCGTCATTAAAACACTTGAAGAAAAACTATAAAATAACCAGCTACCAATTATATGCATTGTATGCAAGTATATTTCTTTCTTTCAGTGTAATTAAATATCAGAAAAATATTTTTTTTTTTTCAATTTCACACACTTAATATTTGTGCAATTTTAAATAACTCTTTGTCAATTTAACTGTTATTATGTAATAATTCATTTGAAAATGTCATGCCTGATGTGAGAAGGTGCCAAAATTATTCAAATCAAATTGTCATTTAGTATTTTATTATTCTATAGGACACATGACATTGATTTAAACTACGCGCCACTACTGTCTAAGAATGCTAAATACACCCAGCAACCATAATTAGTAGTCGTCCGAGCAAAAAAAGGAATTCATTGACTATAAGTGACAGGAGTTTTGTGGGAAAAAAATAAAAAGATACAAATAGCAGAGAAATTTTAAGTATTGTTTGCTAAAAAATGTCGCGTTAATTCTTTGGAGTTTGCATTAAAATAATACGTTTATATCGGATTGAAATATTGATTATTGATTTATAATGTAACATTTGAGTGTCAGTTATATTTACACCCTTCACCAGAGATGGAAAGGGTATAGGGTATTGGTCATTCCGTTTGCATTTTTCTACAATATTGAGCTTAGAACCTATAAAGTATATATTAGGGTGTTCATTCGGTTCACCGAATACTTTTTGGCAAGAATTCTTCTTGAAAACCAAAGTATATTTTTTGTTTTTCATGTTTTTGTCTTTCTTTTTCTTGTTGACCTTTTTCAGCACAACTTGAAGGACAAATGTAAACATATAGCTGGTGCCTTAGCTGTTAACAATAATTAGTATTGTGGTTATTTTATTGAACTGTTAATGGTTTGTCAATCCAAATTTCGATATTTTGATCAGGCTTAAGTTCATTGAATTTAATTTTCATTAAATTGTTTCAATGAAGAAAGGAATTTTACAACATGAAATTAATGAAAATTTGTTGATAATTTTTCATTCTTGACTGAGCTGGGAATAGAACCCAGATTTCCACGGACAGGTTACCCTGACTAGTTTTGATTGTAACCACACAATCTCTTCAGAGGGGTATGCAGTTTAACACTCACCGCCATTGACGACGGATGGCGTCAATAGTCAAACATCAATCTTTAAACCAAATGGTATTTTACTTTGGTAGATCGAAATTTGCTTTAAATGAATGATTTCCTATTTAAATTGATTTACATGTTCTTCCTTACATCTGTTTTTCGTACTTTTTGTCAAGAATTTTTCTTGAAATCCAAAGTACATTTTTTGTTTTTCATGTTTTGTCTTTCTTTTTCTTGTTTACCTTTTTCAGTAAAACTTGAAGGGCAAATGTAAGCATATAGCCATATTTTATAATTTTGGTGTTGATTTCTACAGAACTTCATATTAATTTTAAAACCTAATATAAATTTCTCTAGAAATCAAAAACAAAATTCCAAATATTTTTGTATTTGTTTATGCTTTCAATTTAATTTTTGGTGTTGCGTTGCGTTTTACACCATAAGGGCCTTAGAATTTTTATGAGGTGTCACATTAAGTACAACAAAGTGAAGCCAGTCACCGGAACAGTTGACACAATTCCAGAAATATTTTTTTTAATTTTTTCCTATTGTCCGAGATGGCTTAAGTGACGCCCATAATTCTGTGGTTTTCACGAATAATCGCGTAAGTCGGTTTTTACCGAAATTGAGATAATGATGTCAAAGTGCTACATTTTGCATTAGGTTTTTATAAGTATTAAGCTTTTTAGAATATAATGTAGTATTATTAATTTTTTTCTGCTAAAAACAACTTAAGTTAACTGTTTAATAAAATATTTTGCTATTATAACGATTTATGTCGACATACATCGCCAAAAATTGTAAAATTGCTGAATATGTTTCCCAATAAAAAGCATATGTGATGTTATGTTGTTATTCGTGCAAAAAATATGAAAGTATTTTTTGAAAAATTTTCTATTAATAACAACTTAAGTCGTAAAAATAACAACGTAAGTCGTCATGTGTGATTAAAATGATAACATTTATTTTCACAAAAAAGAACTTATGTGGAGATATGATGTTATATTGCACACACTTAATGAGTCAATCAAACATATGCATTTTTAATCCTTTTACAGATTGTGATCCTGTGAGGATTTTCTCATGAAAACTATGTATAATACGTAGAAAGTCACTGTTAAGAGGATAGTAGAGAAAAATGTTTAAAAAAGCATCTACAGAAGCCGCAGTTGAAAAAAATAATTGTTTTTGCTCTCCTGAAAAGTTTGGTTTTATAACTTACGCGATTATTCGTGAAAACCACAGAATTTGATGTCAGATAAGAAAGTCACCAAAGGCATATTTATATGCAATATGAAATGATCGGATTGCACATGACCGCCCCCCTAAAAAAAAATTATGGAATTTTTTCAACTAATCTTTAATCCTAGGGAGTGAATGGCTCAACTATTTTTCTAGAACTGCCGTAGTGTTGCACTTGTATTGGGAGTAGCTTAATGATTCCAAGTTTCTAAAATTGCATCAATTTTCTTAAGGTTTATGGGCTTTAGTCCAATTCCAAATCTTATTTTAGAACAAATATAATATAAATCACAAGCAACCCCAAATGCATCGTTAAGTTAGATCTTTTCGAACATATTTTTGACAACTTTTGTGTGTGAATATTAATTATTACCAGTTAGTTTAGGTCAATATCCAAAACATTTATTTAAATTATTTTTAAACTTTGCACAACAAAAAAAATTTATTATAAATTTGAAATAAACGCCACTCGTATATCATGTGATCATTATTATTGATTTATATATTGTTTTTTTTTTTTTTGGTCTTTTGAGTTGATTGTAATCAGTGATCAATGAGAATGTGAGCCAATAAAAATAAATCACTGCATCATCAATTGAGATCGTCATAATCATCACCACAGCCACCATCGTGATCGTCATCATCTTCATCGCCTGTTGGTACCTAAAATTCCATTGTGTACGAGTTCCAAAAAAAAAAAAACGCACTTGACAGTATTTTTGGTGTGGTTTTTGTTTTTAAATGCCGTTTAAAGATTTAAAGTGAAAGCAGGAGGATTGTGTGAGAAATCTAAACATATTTATTACTGTTCAAATGTGCTTATGAAACAATTCCCCAAAAACAAACTCACATCCCCTGTATGCCTTTTTTTACATTATGACCAATATTTCACTTTATTGTTATTGAAACGTTTC
The DNA here is from genome assembly GCA_943735925.1 of Pollenia amentaria. NCBI lineage: Eukaryota > Metazoa > Arthropoda > Insecta > Diptera > Polleniidae > Pollenia > Pollenia amentaria. The sequence continues at coordinate 98,474,340 of OX031006.1, forward strand.
TTTTTTTATTGGACACCGACTTAAAAGGCATCTTGGAATATTTTCTCACTTGTTGCTTCGATGCTCATTGTCGTTTTTATTCATATATAAATAAAGAACTCTGATTATCGCACATAAATATTTACTTTTATACGTATTCGAGTATTTATCTAATAAATCTCAAACTCAATTGTTTTTATCATTTTGATCATTTTATCAGATTTATAGTCAGATTTGTATTGTTTCGTGTGGGCTCTGTGAAATGCTTGCTCTTTCCAATTCCTTGATCATTCATCATTCAAAGAACTTTTAGTTTTTATTGGCCGTCTACGGATAAGATTTAAATACATTTTAAAATATTCTGGGAATTATTTTGAAGTTTTTTTTATTACAATCGCGTCGGTGGTGTCAATTTTATTTTGTTCGGGTTCACTGACTTAGATCAGGATTAGTTGTTAAAACAATTTTTTTTTTTTAATAAAGTGAGTGGTCTACAATTACTTGTAAGCAAATGTTTTCCTTGGTTCCATCCTAAAAAGCTCTTAATGTTTCAAATTCTTATAAAATATTTCTGGTATTCTTATTTATTAATTTTTTTTTTCTTTATATACATATTTATTTATTTGTTTATTTTTTTCTTTACATGCATATTTATTTATTTACTTAATTCGCCAATGAAACTAATATTTCTTACTGGCTAATATGCGTATACTAAATAAATCTAGATACTTTAGTGCATAACATAAAAGGAAAAATTTAGCATTACATTTATCTTATGACATTTGAGAGGTTACTTTTGACGCCATAAGGATCAGTAAATCGATATACGAATAAAAATAGTTAAATTCGGAGCCCATTCTGCGGATAGGATCAAAATTTTACTAATGAGACCAAAATTATTGAAGCCTAAGGGGTATATAATTTCTGCAAGGACAAAAGAAATGGAAATAGTGAAACAATTTCACCGTTTAATAAGTTCCGCATAAAGGTGATGTTCATATATATCCTCCGATTTTTTAAGGTTGAAAGATTAATTAGTTTTAAACGGGCTTCATACGGAGGTAAATTTATATTTGGATTCCAATGCAGTTTTCGAAGACAGAATAAATGAAATTGATTCTGTACGGATTCCAGTTTTTTGTATATACCTCATACAGGTCCAGAACAGGTCTCACTAATGAAACATATAACTGTTTTACGACATAGGGATCGTCTTCACAAAACGTGTGGTATATTCAAGAACACCTCTGGCCTTATTAAAAGTCTGTGATATGTCACATCGTCTGCATTATAAAACAAATTTTCTATAAGAATTCATTTAATACACTTTTTATAGATCAATAATATTTTTTATAAACAAGAGGGTTAGAATATTAAACAATCCAATTCGCATAAGTATATTTCTACTATACTTCTTTAATAGATGTTCACATATCTAAAGGGCGGATATCAGTTCCTATTGTTTGTAATTCTAATGCTATGCCTGTTCCAGCTGCAGTCCCTAAAGGTAGACACTTGGGTCCAGTATTATTCCTATTTTTCACATTTGCTTTATTACCATCTAATATTAAGGCCCTAATCATGTAAAACGCAGCGCAACGCCAAAAAATAACATTGAAAGCACAAACAATGTCATAAATATTTTGTAATTTTGTTGTTGCTTTCAACAGAAATTCATGTACCGTTTTAAAATTTTCAAAGCCACAAGCTATGCAGCCCAGGAGGATAAAATGTTTGACCGATCTCCATTAGTTTTTTGTTTTTAACTTTTTTTTAAAACATACAAGCCCTTTATTTCAACTTCTTAGGGGGTTCCCATACAAATATTGCATTTTAAGAAATTCTTCAATTTAATTCTTAAAATTAAACTGTTGTAAACAGATTTTAATTATATATTGCATATTTTGTTTGCAATTTCGTTTTCTATATGTCTGGAAAAAAATAGAAGATTAGCTGCTTTTCTTAATTGTTAAAAAAAAAAAAAAATTTCGAAATTTTGCTAAAAAAAAATATATTTTTTTCCCAAAAAAAAAAAAAAAAAAAATTCATATAAAATCTTTATTTTCATAAGAAAATAAATTTATTTGCATATAGTTCGAAAATTTTCAATTTAAACTAGTCAATTCCGGTTCTCCGCAGTTCAACAATGCAATACATAACCACACTCACAATATTTTGTACGTAAAATTAACTGAAATTGTAATATAAAATAAATAAATATTCAGTAAAAACCCGGTCTACTTATTTTTCATTTATTTTTAACGAAAAGTTCATTTAATTTTACTGTCAAAAATGCAACTGCGAATTCCTTAAAAACAAATTAATTTTCAGTTATTTTATTTAATTCAACTATCAAAAAAATAACCGATGGATTCCGTAAAAACAAAAGAATTTTCAGTTATTTTTTGTAATTCAGTAATTTTATATAATACGGGTTTTACTCGAATTTCTAAAAATACCAAACACCTTGTCCGCTTGTTTTTCTAATGAGAGAGAGAGAGAATATTTATTTTTATTCACTTACCCCTCTCTGTTTTACTTTTGTTGTACAGCATGCCAGATGTGGTATTCGCAATTATTTTACTTTAAAAATATGATGTATTTAACTAAATAATTTTAACAAATAGAATATGGGAATTTTCTACACAAAACAAGCAAATTGCTTTTTTACTTTTACTTTTTGCCACAGATCTATAAATAGATAACTGAAAATTCATTTGTTTTTACAAAATTTGTAGTTAATTTTTATGGAATTCGTGGTTGAATTTTTGACAGTAACAATTAAATGAAGTCTTCGTTAAAATTAAATGCAAAATAAATAGATCGCTTTCTAAGAAAATTTACACTTGTTATAAATTTAGGCCCTAATCATGTACAACGCAGCGCAACGCCAAACAATAACGTTGAAAGCACAAACAATGTCATAAATATTTTGTAATTTTGTCTTTCAACAGAAATTCATGTACCGTTTTAAAATTTTCAACGACACAAGCAATGGATCGTTTGAAATTTTAAAACGCAATGTGAATTTCTGTAGAAAGCAACAACAAAATTACAAATGATTAGGGCCTTAATTTTCATTACTTTTACCTCATCAATAGACAATATTACAACCGAAAATCCGTATTAATGTGCACTTAGTTTTTTGAATAAACGTTAGAATCAGTTAAAATAAATTTCCTTGGAATTTTAAATGTTTATTTATTTAAAAATGTCTGAACGGAATACTTCTTGAATAACCAACAGTTCGTTACTGTAATAATATTGTGAGTGCACTTGTATGAGTGTAAAGAAATTTGCATTACTTTAGAACTAATAGATGTCCCATAATAATACTTTTACAATATAATAAGGACACTATAGAATAATTTCGGTAAAAAAAACTGTTACTAAGTTAGAAAAATTTTGATTTAAATTGGTCATTTCCGGTTTTGCAGATGAAAAATATTTTTTTTTTATTTAGAGATCAATCGATTTTCTATAAAAATCACTTAACATTTTTTTTTGTTTGATTATTTTTTAGTTCGAAAAAAAATTTAAGCAACATATTTATGAAAACGGCAACACTTTATCCCCCGTAAATCGACCCCGAATATTTCGCACACTTATTCATATAAACTAGACCTATAGTTATGCCTTCCAATTCCAATAAAAATTTTTCATTGGGTTGCCCGCTTCACAAATAATGCCCCGTATATTAAACCAAAACAAGAATAATTTAGATACCTAATCCTACTCTATGTAAGTTATGTGGAATTTTGCGGACCACAGATTTTCCAAAAAAAAAATTATTTAATTGCACAAATTTCGTGTTTTATATAATAGAAAAATTGTTGTTTTTTGTTTTTGCTTCAATAAAAACAAGTTAAAGCTACACATACATACAGACATATAAAGTTTTATAATTTTTTAAGGAGCAATTTTTTCCATAAAAACAGTTTTTTTTTTGGAATTGTCTAAACCAAAATATCGCAATATTTTGTGCGATATAATTTAGATGGATCTCAATTCTCGAAATGTAAACATCTCATCCAGAAATTATGTATATACCCCTTACACTTCAATACTATCGCTTTAATTATGCCCAATTTTATCCTATGCCGCGAATGCACTCATAATTTAATAGCTTTTACACGTCTCTTAGCATACAACTGAACTTTAAATCCATCTTCTGCAAAACTCAATTTTTCGACTTAGCATGTTGTGGAATTTAGCTGTCGATATCGATTTCTCTGATCCTACAAGCATTTAGAATAACCTCTTAAGGCTGGGTTTTTGAGGTCTCAGTTAAACTAAGTTTAGTTAATCTGAAAACAGATTTTGTATGCAAAATTTTCACGGAACAACTTAGTTTTGCTTAAAATGTTGGTCTTTAATGGAATAAGTAATAAAAAAATCATTTTTCGCCGGAAATATCCGAGGTTGAGAGTACGTTAAACTAAGTTTAAACTTAATCCACATCTCCAAAAACCTGGCTTAAGAGTCTTGAAATAACTTTGAGTTTATATACTACTTTAGAATTAAGCGTACTAGTCAGCAAGAATTTTTTGTTTCATTGGCAAATTAAATTAAATAAATAAAAAAAAATTTTTTCTGTATGAAAAACTTAATGACAAAGATTGCTTTAAAACTCATAACAAAGTTTTCCAAGAGAAAATTTTTTGTAAAATATTTAGCTGTAAAAACTGCATCCACAAAAGGGCAAACAAATGAAAATAAGTTTCTTTAATTAAAAAAAAAATATTCGGGCATGTTTTGACAATCGCAAGACCTTTTCCTTTTGCGATTCTGATTTGAAATCGAATTATAGGTGTTCTATAAATCGCAATCGCAAGAATTTTTTCTACTCAAAATTGCAAAATATGATCAAGAGAGCTAGAATATTTTTAAGGAACCAGAATACCACAATATAAATCTGGCGATTTGCAATTTCAAATCGAGCTATTGTCAGATCATGGCCGATTATTAGTTCCGTACATTTATTTTTTCCGATGACCAAGAAGCAGGAGAGGATGTGGCATCTATTGGGCGACACTTGAGACCGCTAGAATCACCGTCTGTACTTAAAAACAAATTTTCTTGCTTTAGGCCATAATTTTGTCTTCTCAAAGATGGTTGGAAATATTTAGTATAGACTATAAAGACTGAACACAAATTCATCGGCCAACAGCCATATATTCACTGTTTTTAGTATGTCTTTGAATACAACTTCACTTGTTGGACTTGAAAATCAAATTGTTGTCTAGTGGTCATTGTATCCATTTTGTTAGTCAAGATAAGATATATGTAATAAAATGTTTCAAATTTACCCGAAAGATATTTTTGGGATCTTTTTACTTAAAAAATTAAGACGGCTGCTGAAATCGACATCAGTTGACAACTGTATTATATTTTCGGCAACTCAAATAAACTTTTGTCGCCAAGTATAATCGACCAATAATTTGTAATTTACAGTCGCCGCTTAATGTCGTAAGTCTCTTGATATTGTGTTTATGATGTAAATACAAAACGAAATGTAAACGTGTGCTTATATTTAAGTGAGGACTTCCATAAAATAACGCAATTAAACCACTCCACTTTTTAAAGTTTTTTGATTTATTTTAATGAATGCAATTTTACAGAATGAAATGCTTGCAACGATTATTATAAAACTTACCAAAGGGCAATTAGTTTGATGCAATTCCATACCAAAAATTATTGTTCCTCAAGATAGTGGAAAGTAAAGTATAGGTAGTTAAGGTTTAATTTGTGTTAAATATTTTCTTTATACCAGGTTGATTGGATTACGGATGATATGGAAACTAAGTATGGTCGAGTTTGCACTACATGCAACAAAACTTTGTAGGAAGCGGGGTAAACACTATAGAACAAAATGTAGAACCAACCCATTAATAATTTATAATATTTAAATTCGAATTTATTAGCTAAAAACGCAACGTCTGAACATGTACGAGCTTTCGAAGGGTTTGGTAATACGAAAATTTTTTCAGAATCATTTTGCGTAGTCGAAAACAGTTAAACATACATATTGTATATACAAATATAATATTTTTGACTTGTTAAATACAGTTTACCCTCTTGTTTTCGTAGCCTCGGTTACATCTTTTAATCGGCATGCTCTCGCTTTCTTTTACAGCCTCTATTATCCGTGATTTTACCCCTTTTATCCGTGCTTCTTTTTTATACCTCTATTAATCGTGCTTTTCCAAACAAATACACATTTCTCAAATCAAATACGCAATACCATAATTCAAATTCGGTGATTCCCATTTTTTGGTATGCATTAACTCATGTTTATATAACATACAAATATAGAACGTACCAACTTAAAAAACCTTTGTAAAATGAAGACTAACATTTTAAATATAATCTGGGAATTAATTCTTTTCATAAGCTATTTTATTATTATCAAAATTTTTTTTATTTTTCGAATTTGTTGTATGAGCTACATTTCAGTTATCTATTTTATAAAGCTTTTTGGAATAGTTCTATTCCTTAAATTCTTAGGAAATTTAGCTCATAGAATAAATTCGAAAAATAAAAAAATTTTGACTAACATTTTAAGCTAAAAAAAATTAAATTTTTTGTGTTTTCAAACTATATCTATTAACCGAGTTTTTCGATTATCCGTGCGTAGTCCGGTCGTGTGCGAGCCGAATAATCGAGGTCAAACTGTGTATTGATTTATTCAAAAAAATTTTCATTAAGATTTCTTGCGTTTTGCTATGGAACTCCTTGAATAAGTTTTCCAACTACTGTACGTACACTACGTCTTACCATGTTTCGTTTACATCAAAATAAATTCTATGTCAAATTTCTTGAAAAAAAATGTTGTTACAGCTGACAACCGCAGGAATGTCGCAATCATTACAAAATATCAATTTGTTCATGTGAAATGAAATTGTCTCGACAATTAAATTGACACAAAATCATGTTTCTCAATATGTTTTGTTTTGACTTGAGTTTTTTCTCTAATAGATTTTTATTAAAAAATGTGAAATCCATCTGTCTATATATTTAGAAATAAAAGCACGTTTGTTTGTATGTGTTTTTGTTTGTTCCCTAAAGACTCCTAAACTACAAATCCAATTTCTATAAAATTCGCAACATTTTCCTGATTATCCGCCGCTTAACATATGCCTTAAATATTGGTAGAACTTCAAGTTGGCTTGAGAATGGTTACAGTAAATGTATCCAATAAGCTTGAATATTAATTCAGAACATCTGTAAAAAAGAAACCTCAATTGGAATAGTGAGCCTGGAACCATACATACAAAGACAACTTAAATTTCTGTATACCATGGGAACCAAGCGATTTATTCAATATAAACACATCAACAATTTCTGTTAACATGTCCGGAAAACGGCAAAAATAATGGTATCTAAACTTGATACAAATTGCTTCGTTTAAAAAAGTTTTTGCACTGATAGAAAAGCGACATAATGCTGATGTGTTTTGACATCAGTACTATGACAAGTGCCTTCATTTTTTACCCCATGGCACTTTTCATCATTGTGGTGTCAGTCCTAACATTACTTGGCCAAATTGTCGTCAGGTAAAATTATGTCATCAATGGGATGACACATCGGCATCAGTTTAATAAAAAATGTCATCAGTGCAATTACTTAGTTACATCGGAGAAAGGACTCATTAGGCAAATTCAGTCATTAGGATTGACTAAAGTTCAAGTAAGAGAATATTATTAAGTTTATATTACTTAGCCGATACACATGTTTGTTTCACTTTGTTTAGAGAAGAAGCCTCAAATTATAAGACACCACCGGCATGCCCGATGTGATTTTCGTAATCATTTTACTTTGAAAATTTGATTTGTTTAACTAAATAAATCAAACAAATAGAATATAGGAGTTTTTAATTCTTATTTTACTTTTTAAACATGAAAATAATGTTAATAATACACAAAATGTGGCATCGAATTGATGTCACTGTAGTCGTAGCATAGATGACACATAAAATATGACGAAATTTTATGCTGGCGTTGGTCGTTTGATTGATGTCACTTTTTGCCTCACTGATGCCATTTGTAATATCATTGATGTCACAATTCTGTTAGGGTATAACCGATATGAAGGAGCATTTCTCTATGAGTGTAAATATAACAAATAAAATTATGAAAAATATATTATTTATAAATATATTATATTATTATTTAAATAACAAACAATTAAGCAAGTATAACTCTAAAAGAGTATAATTCTAAAAGAGTGTAATACTCAGTGTTGTCAATCCATGTGTTATTACTCATATTATGTGAAATTCCTACTAGCATGTGTACACAAAAAAAAAATTCCCGCCAATTTTTTTTCAATTAAACCATTAATCAAAAATAAAATCAGTTTTAATTAAAAATTTAATCAAATGAATTAAACGCTTATTTATATCAACAACATAATTGCAGAAAATGTTCTTAATATAAGAAAATATTAAATTGATACTATTAATTTGTTTACTAGTGTAAGTTTAATTAATTTTTTAATTAATATCACAAATTTTGTAATTTAAATCAATATTTAAGTTTTTCTGTGTAGCCCATGTGTAATTTTTTTTATGTGCAAAATGTGTGTAATTTTACTTTTAGTTCTATTTTTTCATTAATTTTTGACAGCTAAGTTTTTTCTTCAAACATTTTTTCAAGAAATAACATTTAAAATAACCTGTCAAGTGTAATTGTCATATCCTTGACATTTGTTGTTTGAGCGAGTTAATAAAAAAAGTGTGTACATTCTACAGATTTTAAAATCTAAGAGGATTCATTAAAAAAATCATTCGTGCAATTAATTTTAAGACCATCGCGTGGGCAAGACAGGATACAAACAAGGCATTAAATGATTTTCAGTATACTTATAGGCATTTCCATGTCATCGTACGTGACATTTGTACGCCTTCAGAGCTATAGAGATTTTGCACAAATAGTATTAACTGGAAACAATTTTTATCATTATGTTTCATTTAGAGGGTACTTTTTATAACCAAAATAATTATCACATTCGGAACCTTGTTATCCAAACTATCTCGCAAAATAGGTGCATGTCGTACGTGACATAAAACGGAAGTGATTTTGGGGTGAATGTAAAAAAATGCGAAAATCTGCAAATTGTGGAAGGCATTTTTCCTTTTTTTATATTAAACCACACATTTTTCCTCTATAATCCGTAATTGGGAAGAAAGATTTTCTGGATGGTTTTAAAATGAACAAAATTAATATCGTTCGTGGCTACCGTACGTAACAGATTTTTCTCTAGTAGTATTTATAAGGTATGAAATATATCGAGCCATAACCGCCAAAAAAAGCTTAAGCGACAAAATTTTAAATTTTCGTTTTTTTTAATAAATTAATATATTGGCAACACTTGCATCATCTCCATCACCGTTACGATTTTATAGCAAAAACAATTTTAGTTTAAGGGCCAATTTTCATACAAAATTTTTATAAAATATAATTAAAAAAACCTTCTCCTGTAAAATTTTGTTTTTGTCGCTTGAGCTTTTTTTGCGGTTATGGCTCGATATAATTGCTAAATATATGTATACAAAAACTTTAAAGTAAGAAAGTATATTTGGTGAAGCCCAACTATATGATACCCTACACCATAATATTTAAAAAAAAATTCTTAAGAGTGTACCCTATATTCGACCCATTGCCAATAATGGTCGCCAGAACAGAATAAAGCTTTTAGGTTAAGAATTATATAACAGCTATTTGTGCCGAATATTTTTCAGATATCTTCATCTAAATGAGATTTGCGTGACTCTAACCGATTTTAGGAAGGGGGTTTATAAGGGACCTATGGCTAATTTTGGACCTACCAGCACAACATTTGTCATGACATAGCACCTATCGTAAAAGTTATTATAGCCAATTTTGATGGAAATACCAACACTTATAAGAAAGTAATGGCGTTAAAAGTAATTTTCGGGAATAGTATGGTCCGATTCCAATAATATTGGGTTAGATGATTGAGATTGCAATAAAATAAGCTTGGACCAAATTTTAACTTAAAACCAATATAATAAGATGATATATTTAGTTGCGTTTATAGTACTTACAATATCGGACGTGACGAACTTTTAAAGCTTACACAATTTTTATTATACCAATTTTATAAAAATTCCGATCAATATTTTTTTGCAACAAATATCTTGCTTTGAAAACACCTGCGACTGATCAAATACATATGACATAGGAAATTGATGTTTTTGCACCACGTACGTGACATTAGAAAAGCAACCAAAACAAACCAAAAAATATACCGCCAATCCAACTATATATTTGGTCTTTAACTTTAAAGTATTGTTCTAATGTTACCAATATCTGTATTTAATCGGCAGAAAAGTGAAAACGGTTGATTGCAGATTGCAGAAATGAAATGAATCAAAGAAATATTCAGTCTTAACATTTATTTTTTGTTTTTTAACATTTTAATAAGCTATAAAATCCTTTATATAGTATATCTTGACAGGGGTTTTAACTTTCTAACATATTTAAAGAAGAGTTTCAAAGGTTTTTATTTTTTGAGTCGTGGTCGATATTCTCATGGAAATGCCCATACAGAACAATTTACAGCGAGTTTTAAGAATTTATGTTGCATAAGCTTAAACATTACATTTTTGTACTGCTCTTCTGCCTACGCTACTCATTATGTTCGAGACGTGCCGTTAAAAATATGCATACATTTCTTTTTTGCTTCAGGAATCGGTATGCTTTGTCTTGATTTGATTGCAAACAGGGAATAACAAACAGTTAATGCAGGGCGAATTCATTCTATCAAAACCCTTTTTTTTTGGGTGTGTGTAATTTTCCTTCAGATGTGTAATTTGGGACACAGTCATGTGTAATTTCTGAATTCTTCATTGGCAACACTGGCAATACTACTGAAAGCTTTTGTTGTACGAATATTTTAAATGTTCGCATACTAATAGTATTTTCTAATATTATTTTTTGTTTAGTGTTTGCTGTTTACTTAAAAAAATTATTTAGCGCTTTTATGAAAAAAATGGCATGGAAATGTACAAAAACCGACCAGTTTCCAATTTAGCCTTTTATGTCTGTACGCGTTTAGTGTGCCGGGAGCTTAAAATACAATCACGCATCGAAAATTGATCCAAACTTTAAAAACTAGAAAAAAGTTACCCGAATTGTTTCCGCCCGGGTTCGAACCGGGGACCTTGTGCGTGTGAAGCACACGTGATAACCACTACACTACGAAAACCTTGATTTCGGGGTGTCAAAACCGGTATTTAAAGCCTGAGACGGATCCTTAATCCCATATAAAGAAACTAAAACGGATTTTATTATATCCTTCCACTACAAAAAATTATTTGAAATAAGTCCATAATTTTTGTCTTATTAAAAAATTTTTTTCTAACTTAAAATGGAGAATAGACACAAGCGTCTTCAACGTTTTCGTAGTGTAGTGGTTATCACGTGTGCTTCACACGCACAAGGTCCCCGGTTCGAACCCGGGCGGAAACATTCAAAGATTTAATTTTTTTTTAATTTTTAAATTTATTAAAACACATTTTTTATGTCATATGTATTAGGTAAATTTTAATTTTGTAAATTTAAGCTTTTGTAATAGTTCCGTTCCTTCAATATTTCACATACTGTTTTTGCTTAGGCCGACCTTTGGTTAGCATTGAAGCTATAGATACATATGTACATTTATTTAGGAATGACTCTCTACACTACCAGACTGTCTTGTATCTCCATTTTACAAAATGCTGAACATAAAAAGTAACTTATAAAAAGAAATAATTTTCACATTATATTAAAGACTAGAAAGTTTTCTGTTTACTATAAACCTGAGAAAAACTACATTGTTACAGTAAACATCATTATTATGAATAGTCTTAATAATATAATTTCTAATGATTTTTGGTCCAAATCGTTTTATAACGCTTATCAAAAATCTATTTTACATATCGCACTTGTTCAACAGTAGTGTATTAACTCAAAATTTTAATTGTTTCCATTTTTAGAAAAAAAAAACACGTAATATGAATACTAATCTGTATGTATTTGAATAAATTCAAATCTAACAGTTGTAAAAAAATCTTGCTACTTTCCTTACTATTTGGCAATGAAACGGTTGGTTTAAAAACTCTTTTCCATATGCCTTTAAAGTAAAATTAGAAATTGTTTTGCTTCTACTGAAAATTTTTAAATTTTGAGTTAATACAGTATTGCTGAACAAGTGCCATATGTATATTGTTTAAACAAACACATTAAATACACTAAGACTTTTCTTAAAAAATTTTTTTGTTCTATTATTACCTAAACAAATTCTTGCTGCAAAGAAGGGGAGTAAGCCGTGCAGGTTTAAGGTAAAATATACCCATTTTATATGACTTTAATTGATCATAAATTTAAAATCCAAAATCAAGATCAAGTTCAAGAGCTCAAGAGAGTTCCGCTCCGCACTTGTTAGGTTACCACAACAAAACTTTCACTTTAGTGACATGACAAAAGCAGTGTCTAGATGTGACTTTAATCAGACTGACGACAACACAAATATTTATAGATATTTATGGGATTAAAATGATCCAACATTTAACTATTTTTTTTTTGTTTTTTTTTTTTTATACACTGTATCATGAGATGCTTACAAATAAAAATATTTAATAAAAATACACGTTAATGTGATTGTTTGTTTGTTTTTTCCCGAATTTTAATGAGTTTTAAATGACGAAAGGTGAGGTCCATTGTATTGATTTTCAGTACACAAGGAACACCCCTTATTTTATAGCCGACCGTAAAAATGTGAAGTTGAAATTTTGTAATTTAATCATAAAATTGTTTTAATCTCCTATAAAAATCGAAATAGTCATTTGTTAAGCATTTTAAATAACAAACATTTGTTGCAGATTTTAATATAAAATATAAATAACAATAAACATTGTAACGAGTACAATACCTTCATAAACATCTTTTATTTGTTTTTGCATCTTTTTATGGTGTTTATTATTTTATTAATTGTAATTATTGTCAATTCATTGCTGAAAAACTCGTAAATGTTATTTTAATTAATATTATAAAAATGTATTTTTTACTAATTGCTTTAATATTTGACATTCGTTTAAATTTTATAGCATTGGATTTTTTATTGAAAGATTTTAAGTAAAACATGATTTCCTGCCACTGTAACCACTTATTCACAAATTTCCACATGTTTGGTTGATTGTGTGATAAATTTCTCTTTTGTTAAATAAAAAGCTTTATATTTGCCAAGAATAAAAAGCTTTTTTGAAATTAATTTTTCATGAAAGAAAACTCTTAATTAGCGCATTAAATACCGTTAGTTTTCGTAGTGTAGTGGTTATCACGTGTGCTTCACACGCACAAGGTCCCCGGTTCGAACCCGGGCGGAAACAAACATCTAGTTATATTTTTTTTTCGTGTCTTTTTAAAGTTAATTAAAAGATACATATTGTGTATTTTTTTTTATATTTTAATTTTTTGGAAGAAAAAACTTCGTATTAAGTGGTTAAAAAGAGCACTGCAAAGTGATCTGGATATAAATAAATTGTAATAAAAAAAACTTTTTAACATAATTGAACAAAAAAAATTAAAACACTTTGAAAATTACATAACGTTGGTTATATCGGTGGAGCGTCTGCTTATGAAGGAAAAATGTAGTTCAATAAATTTAGAATACCCCAAGAATGTTGCATCTACCTAAATTTTAAGTCCAGAAAACATAAATAAAAAACAACAACAATAAGGGATTTTTGGGTAAAATTAGAGGTAGTCGTGGGTTTTTTTGCTTAATCTTAATCATTTGTGGACCGATCTGGCTGAATTTCAATAGCAAAATTTAAATGAGGACAGACGGTCAACCGGATTTTAACTATTCTTCTCATAAGGATCCAGAATATATGTACTATGATCATTATTGTAGAAGTTACAAACGGAGCGACAATCTTATATATGTATATACCCTGTTACCTTCGGTGAAGGGTATAAATTGTCATTTTGAAGTTATTGCGTATCTTCGTTGTAGTGAGTATTTCTTTATTCACCGACTGGCGGGCTGGAACAACGACTGTGGTCACACTGTTAATTTAATCGCACACTAATTATAAACAAAGTGTTGATTAAATTAAGGTACGTTCAGACTGATGAAATATTTGAAAGCAAACATCAAATATTTCATTAACGTAGTCTGAACACAAAATATTTTTGAGTATCAAATAAAATAACAGCTGATTTTGAGCAAATAAAAGTATTTGCTGGCAAACAAATATTTGTCCAATCTGAACATAGTGTGAATACAAAAAATCAAATATTTTAGTAATTTTTGAGCAAACATTTATTTGATATTACAAAAAAATTGTAAGAACAAACAACGACAAATAATTTTAGCCATATTCCGGAAAGAAGCAATTTTTCCTGTAAGTTTTTGGATTCTTTACAATTTTAAAGGTTTTTTATAATTATTAGACTTTGCTGTCGTGCCGCTATTAGCAAATTTTTGGGAATTACCGCTAATTTAGCAATTTTTATAGAATTTTTGACATTCCTTATAGTTTTAGGCACTTTTACTAAATTTTATGGCTTGTTTGAAATATTAAAATGGTTCGCGAATTTTCGCTATTTTTGCAACATTTTTTTTTTGTTTTCCTCTAAATTTTGATTTTTAACCGATTTAGCAATTTCAAATATATTTTAGGGTTTGTTTCCAAGATTGCCATTTTTTGCGAATTTTATCCATGTTCGCAAAAGAAGCGATTTCTTTCTGTGATTCTTTGCAGCTTTAACTATTTTTAATAATTATAAGTACTAAACTTTGGTATTATGCCGCTATAGCAAATTTTTGCGAATTTTCGCTAATTTAGCAATTTTTTTACCGAATTTTCGCCATTCCTTATACTTTAAGGGTCTTTTAATCAATTTTATGGCTTGTTTGAAATATCAAAAATTTTCGCGAATTTTGGCTATTTTTTGAAAAAACATTTTTTTTGTTATTTTCCGACAATCTGTTTTTTTTAACCGATTTCAAATAAATTTTAGGGTTTGTTTCTAAGTTTGCAATTTTTTGCGAATTTTAGCCATGCTCGCAAAGTAGCGATTTTTCACTGTGAATCTTTAGAGCTTTAACGATTTTTAAAAATTATTAGGCTATAATTATTATAATAATTATTTGCTATCATACCGCTATTAGCATATTTTTGCGAATTTCCGCTAATATAGCAATTTTTATCGAAATTTTGACATTCCTTTTAGTTTTAGACACTTTTAATAAATTTTATGGCTTGTTTGAAATATCTAAATTTTTCGCGAATTTTCGCTATTTTTGCAACATTTTTTTATGTTTTTTTCTTGACATTTTGTTTTTAACCGATTTAGCGACTTCAAATATATTTTAGGGTTTGTTTCCTACTTTGCAATTTTTCGCAAATTTTAGCCATTTTCCCGTGGCATCCATTTATTTTTCTTTTAAATTATCCTGTTCTAACACTATAAGAGATGCTGATCCACAGAATAAAATAAATAAATTAGCTTTTGCGCTCATTTTTACTATTTGAGAAATATATTTTTATTTTTGAACACTTTCATTAAATAATTATTTGATGCAAATATTTCTTTTAGTCTGAACGCATGGCAAACATGAATTAATTTATTTTATTTAACACTGTTTGCCAACTGTTTCATCAAACAAAAATTGTCAAATATTTGAGCTTAGTTTGAACATTAAACAAAATATTTTTTTGTTTCACACAGTTTGAAGCAAATATCAGAACAAATATTTTCGTTAAATATTTCATTAGTCTGAACGTACCTTAAGAAGTAAAAACAAATTCTTTCGCACATCGGAAATAGGCAGTTAGAATATTGATAAAAAAAATATTTGTGAAAAGAAAAAATGTATTTTTATAAAGTTTCATATACTGAGGAATTATGTTATTATGTATTTCAATTTAAATAATAAGAAGTATGTTTTTATAAAAAATTAATAATTCTTACTATTTTGCCCTTGTTTTACAAAATTTAAATCAAGAAAAAAAAATTTAAGATTTTCCTCTTCAAAATATGATTTCTTTCGCTATATGACAATTTTTATTCCAAAGATTCTGGTAACGCTGTATATAAATATAAAGTTGCAGCCAACTTCAGGTATAATCTACGAACGAAAAACAAAACGAATTTGTGAGTACAGCAAAGTATGTACTCCCCCGCTATGCTCTTTTCCCTTCTCTTCTATAAACTCAAGACTTTGCAAAGTAAACTTTGCTTGTCTGAAAGGGGTCATACTATCACACATAAACATGCTTTTGTAAAAAATGCAACCCTGATCAAATGAAAAGTATTATTGTTTAGAAAAATTTCAAAAAACTATGAAGTCATCCCACACGACTTCAAATTTTTTTTCGTAATACTTGTCATTTACATAACACATTGCATTCACAATATCGCACTTTTACATATTACTTGAGTTTTTGACATGTTTGTATTAATACAAAGTAGTATGCTATGTTCACACTTGGGTTTTTAAACGCGTTTAAGCAAAATGTTGATACAGTTAATCAATGCTGTTTACATTACATTTGAGATGATTAAGATGACAGTTGATTGATAAATAAATCACAACAGAGACATTTATATTTCCCATTACAGCATACAGTTTGTTAACAGACGTTTTTTTTGGTTTTTACAACATATAACGAATATGTGGGATCATATAAAAGAAATAGTTGGAAAAAAGTTTTGATTTTGTTATAATTCAGATTTTATTTGTTTTAAAAATATGTATTTGTGTTAAAAATATGTTTACATATGAGCAAAATATATTAATGGCATATTTTATGTTGCAGAACCTATTACATGGTATCCCATAAAACGTTTAGGATGAAGGCCAACATCACATTTCAGACATTTAAATTCGATTTTCCACCACATTTATTAGCACAGCGACGTTCTGTGCTTATGGGAATAAGCCAATGGTCTTGCGCCATCATACTGTGTTGTGGATAAGGGCTTGGCTGGTTTTTGTCCTTGTCGTGGTGGAGTTCCACATTTAAAAAGTAGACTTTGAGCATATCTTCTAAATGCAAACTAGGATTCCGTACCTTTATTGCAACCATTTTTTCTAGCTAATAGCCAACCATTTATAACCGACACATCTAAAAAATACGCAAAACTTGGCCACCACCACTATTTCTTTACACGCATTCTTGTGCGAAGATTCGCGACAGCTTGATCGCATTTATCAACTCCGCCCATATGTTTATTATAGCTGGCAATAAGAGTAGGCTGAGGAACAGAAATTTTCGCTTTTTTTTTTACTTAGACCAACGTGTGGCAGATGTTAACGGCCAGTTTTCAAAATTTGTTGCTACTGTAACAACGTTGTTGTCCTTCCACCGACATACAAAAACTTCTTCGGATGACCTGTAATCATACATGCCGCGTTTTTCTCGTTTGAACTGATTGAATTCTAATTTAGGACAGTTTTCAACTCGGTTCGCCCTTACAATTCCAGTTCCACAATAACCTAGTACTTTGAGCCGCCTCATCAATGGCAATGATGTGAAGTAGTTGTCGAAGTATATTTTTACTCCACTTTGACTTGGCAACCCATTACAGCATAGAAATTGATAAAAATGCTTTAATAAAGTTATCAGAAGAATATATTAAGCATATAAATGATAAAATTTTAAAAATTTATGGATTATTTAAAAACATTAAGAAATCGTGGTCGGTTGTACACGTGCGAGACACGTTTATTGTGGCCGATGCTACATCATACCCAGTTTGAGGTATGTTCAGAGGATTCTATGTTATTAATGAAATGATTTATTTATAAACATATCAATTTGAAGTGATTAACAAATCACGTTTGAAATGCTTAAACGCGTTTAAAAACCCAAATGTGAACATAGCATAGTAGTGTAAACTAGCCTTTACGAACTTCCCAACTATATGCTGTATAAAGTTTAAACAAAAAAGCAACTTAAGTTAATTTTCACAATACGAGAATGCGCACAATAATTTTTTCACTTTATGGCAAACTTTCTTATCTCTGCAGAAGTTGTTATCCCTTTCCGCATATTTAAGGATATTTAAGACAATTTGAATAAAAAACAATCACATTAAATAACTCAGTACAACACATGATTTCGGGACTCAATTCTGATAATTGTTTATGAAAGTAGACCCAAAAAGAACTTCTGCATCAATAGTTTGGTCAAGGTATAACAAATAATTATTTAAAAATTAATTTGAAGTTAGTAAGTATCGTATAGGGGAATTTATCACGTTAAGACTTTTTTCTTTGTCATAACTCGAGAACAACTAGTCCGAATAAGCTGAAACAAATTTAAACAAAATTAAGAATTACAATTCGTTTAATCTTTTCATACAACTTTTCGCTACATAAGCAACAGTTTCGCAGTTATAAATAAATGTATGAAGAAAAAATATATTTTATATTGCCCAAAAAATTTAAATTTTTTATTTTTAATTCATAAAAAATCATTTGGAAAAAACATTGATGACTTTTTTGTTGATTCTTTATTATGCATGAAAATAAAAATTCCGATTCATGTTACAGCTATTCTTATATGTTATGATTTTTATATGTTATCTATGCATGGCAACAAAATTTAAAACATTTTCAATTATTGTCACTATCCATCCTCGTTGAAGTTGACGCTTGTGGTTCTGATGACCTTATTTTCTTAGTAGGTTGTTCATATTCATGTTCTGAGTCGCAGCATTATCCGAGATAGACTTAGGCGCTAATCATGTACAACGCAGCGCAGCGCCAAACAATAACATTGAAAGCACAAACAATGTCATAAATATTTTGTAATTTTGTTGTTGCTTTCAACAGAAATTCATGTACCGTTTTAAAATTTTCAACGACACAAGCAATGGAGCGTTTGAAATTTTAAAACGCAATGTGAATTTCTGTAGAAAGCAACAACAAAATTACAAAATATTTATGACATTGTTTGTGCTTTCAATGTTATTGTTTGGCGTTGCGTTAGTTCTGTGGCGTTGCGCTGCGTTGTACATGATTAGGGCCTTAATATTCAAGGGCATGTTTTGTTCCAATTTTTTTACTAAACCTGGGATATCATATGAGTAGGTGAACGTATTTGCTTCTTCAACGGAATAAAATTTTTGAAAATCAGCTTGGCATTGTCGGTAAGATGTTGCGCTGACATTTTGCTGTGTCAGTTTTCTGCTTTTCATAAATGATGTCAACATTTTGAAGTTTTGTTCTGATAGTCCCATCTTAGCCACAATGTAATCCATTTCGATTTGTGTTAGCGGTTGTGGTCCATTATTTTCAATATCGGGTGTTCAATCAGCATCATTCAAATTGGTCGGATTGGTAAAAACGGTTTCGGCTTGCAGGGACACAGTATTCAGACTCGGAGGCTTAGGTGTATCGGTACCAGCAGCGCGTTCAACTGGAAGTGTGACATTAAAAGCAGCAATGTATACTTTTGTTTTCTGTTTAATCCATGACAAGAATTTATGTATGCGTAGCACCTGGATTTATCATGTCCTGTTAGGTCTTCCACCCAAATTACAGGCTTGATAAAAGAAAACTGTCCAGCTTTTCCATGTATCCATATTATAAGGGTATGCTTCATCAAAATAATGACAATACGCTGTTTTGAATTCCTCAGTAATAAATTTTTTTCGATCCAGTTGGCCTCTTTTTGGGACGATATGACCACAAATGTAACAATAATTATCCAATTTATCCACTTGTTATTTTCCATATATTTAATGTTTTGTTGTTATTCACTTTTAAAAACCAGAGAACAATTCACTTGTACTTCTCGCGTTCCTCGACTCTTGTTAAATGACAAAAATCGATCAAAGACCACCTATAAATACTACAAATATTTCAATATTTTACTGACAGGTACTTATGAAATATGTTTACGAAACGTTCCAAAACATGAGCACTCATAAATGTGGGTGCAATTTCTTAAAAAAAAATCATGCAGGTAACTAACGAAAAACCCCAAATAATTAAAAAGTGCACTTTATGCACACAAATAACCTTTTGTTTATTCCTTTTTTTTAATTCTGAGAATCATTAAAAAGGTCATCAATGTTTTTTCCAAAGAATTTTGTGGATATCTCGAGCAAATTTTTGAAATTTATACCTTTTCTTAATTGTGAATAAAAGCGAAACGAGTTCATCGATTTTCATGATTTATGTCTCATTTTGTTCATAGGTTATGCGACTTTACGCGAAAGTAATAAAACTTGACACTTTTTTTTACTGTTTTGAATTTTTTATGAATTAATTTTAATTTATTTATAACTGCGAAACTGTTGCTTATGTAGCGAAACGTTGTATAAACAGATTAAAGGAACTGTAATTCTTTATATTAAATTTATTTTTTAAATTTGTTTCAGCTTATTCGGACTAGTGGTGCTCGAGTTATGACAAAGAAAAGAGCCGTAAACGTGATAAATTCCCCTATACGATACTTACTAACTTCAAATTAATTTTTAAATTATTATTTGATGTACCTTGACCAAACTAATGATGCAGAAGTACTTCTTTTTGAGTCTACTTTCATAAACAATTATCAGAATTGAGTCCCGAATCAATCACCTGAAAAATGTTGTACTGTGTAATAACAAGATCTTTTATGTTGCAAAAAAAAAAAAATAAAGATGTGGGTTGTGAAGTAGGCTACATGTTGGGCTTTTCCACTACATCTGGCCGCAATAGTTTTCTATACAACTCATTAGATATTTTATATGTGTATGAGTGTGTAAATTCTGTTTCTCATCTCATCTATCTTTCAATAAATTTGTATATGCTTAGATGATCCAGAAAGCTCCCTAATGTAGCTTTTTATAAAAATAACAACAAAATAATTTATTAGAGAAGAATGAAACTGAAAGGATATTAAAAAAAGGATAATAAAGAAATTCCAAATACATGGTCGCAACACAGGCAATTTTTAATAATTTTTTTTAATTAATTAATAAATAACAAATTTGTTGTTGTTTCTTTAATGTAACTTTACTAATACCCATTATTTTTCAAAACAAAGTGATCCTGGAAATGTTAAATACATTTTCGTAATCTGGAGAGTCCATAATAGCGGAATTGACTTATGAAAACCGCTGCATATTTCTTTTATTCACTATTTTAATGAATGAGTTCATGGGATTATGCAACATTTAAAAGTTGACAATGAAAAATCTGCAGATTTTCCATCATCCATACGACCTCAATGCAAAAATAATATTTCGGTATCAAAAAACTCCTTAATATTATTTGAAATAATTAGTGGTGAATGAGGGTATACTAAGTTTATCATTCCGTGTGAAACATTTTTATTATATATATTGAGACCTTGAGTAATTCTAAGTCGACTTAGCCATGTCCTTCTGCCCGTCCGTTAAAAACACGCTCACATTCGAAAGACCCAAAAGAAAAGAACAAGCTTGAGACCAATTGCTTGTAGTTACCGCAAATAGTTTGGCATCCAGCAAAATCGGTTCAGTAGGATCAGGGCTATGAATCAAAATGTGGAACCACCACCCAATAAATTGATCATTTTGTTTCAAAACTAACTTAATTGGTGGAATAATGCACGAAATAATATAAATTGCACAAATTCGTTTTATATGACTGAAAATCAAAGTGTTACATTTCTTGAAGATCGGTCCATACAAACCCTGCTCCCGGAAAACAGTTTAGTACGCCTAAAACCGTAATAAATAATGCTTTCATAATACAATTTAATATTTCACAGTGTTATAGGACTAGATATCATACAAATAAACTTCGGAATGATCGGTGCATAATCAAATGGTTTTAAAACCAGAAATCTCTCTATATAATATTAGGATGATTAATCCATAATTTACCATGGGTCCAATATAAATTCCCATCCTGAAAATCATTTTAGTTCGGCTAAAACTGTTACGAATCATGATATTCAATTCAAGCTAGCTCAAATTTCTAAAAAGAAAAGAATACAACTTTTCGATTATTGGCTTACAATTTAATATGGGTCTAAACCGCAAACGTCCGTTTTTATAAAGATTAATTAATTATATATTAATTAATCATATAGAGCCCACTCCTGAAATGTTCAAAATGTCGTTGGAGGGTATCAAAGATTCTGCACATCCGAATATAGCAATCTTACTTGTTTTTCTATTATATTAAACATTTTTTCTAATAGTATATAGTATCATTCCTAAATAAATGAACACAGCTGATATGACTTTAATATTGTAGGCGAGTTTTTTGAAAGTGTGCGAGTTTTAAAGAAACGGTCATAGCTCAATCGGCTTAGAATTACTCAAGGAGCCAGAATATATATATTCTTTACGGGGTCTTAGATGAATATTAAAAATATTTTATATGGAATGACAAACTAAGTATACCCATATTCAGCGCTAGTGCTGGAGGGTTTAAAAACATTTTTTTTTACTAGAAATATGTATGATAACGCATTTTTTTTGCAACTTAAAGAGAGAGACCGAGTCTAGTTTTCAACAACATGAAAAATTTTAAAATTTAGGCAGATTATTAGAAATATAAGGATGCAAGAAGGAAAACTATGATAAAAATAATATTTTTGCTTAAAATTACGGAAAAAATGCTCCCTCCATTTTGTTTATTAACATCCCTTTAACAGTTACCACATGTTAAATTATTGCCTATTTTATAAAACTAATCAAGAATTCGTTAACTTTTTATTTCTCTTGTAATAAAACAGCGTAGTGCATATTGGGATGGTGCTCAGATTAGTTATTAAAACTTTTATTAGTTTTAGAACAAGCAATCATTGAGGAAATACATGAAAGTAATTTGGAAACCAATGAAAACTATGTGCTTGATGATGAACTAAATGTTGCATCAACATCAATATTTGAGGGCCCGACACGTTTTATTTAGGCGACCAAATGTTGACCTTGCCTTTTTAGTCCACTAGACACATCCTTCTCCACACAATTGACATCATGCATCCCGGATTTAAAAATGTTTTACAAATGTAATCCTTTGGTCTTGTATTTTGAATTCGTTATCGGTGACGTTATTAACTCATATTCCATGTGCTTTTTCAATGCTTATTTCTAAACCAACGGCCCTTGCTAACTTGACTAAATCTTCCACTTTGCTTTGCATCTCGTTGAATTTGTGCGAAATGAGGCAGATATCGTCAGATGTTTGCGAAAGCCCCACACCATACCGCCTTTCTTCGCGCATAGTATTATCTCATCAAGTACCACGGTAAAAAGCAAGGGAGAAAGAGGACAACCCTGCTTCACCTCCAGCGTTTGCGCTGAAGGATTCACTTATCATTCCATTGTGACGAACTTATAGTGAGAGCAGTTGGTGTACATATCCTTGAAGAGGCTTATTAATTTTGATGGTACGCCCTTAGCTCGTCAACAACGTCTTAAAGAATCGAATGCTTTTCTAAAGTCGACAAAGACTAAATAAAGTGGAGTGCAAAAATCTACAGACTGTTATATTATGACACTTAGAGTATTTGTCTGATCTAAACCATTCTCATGTGGCAGAAACATGCCTGTTCGCCTCCCAGTGTCTGTTTTATGTACTGCAGTCTATTCTTTATAAGATGCGATAAGGGGTTGATATCCGTAAAACAAATTCCTACAGACAATCTTCCTAAAGTAGGAACACATATTTCATAATTTACAAGAACAGAATCCCATTATTGCTGTGCAAAATTTCGTCTTATCAAATAGAAAACTTATTTATTTAAAAAATAATTTAAAAAAATTCAAAATAAAATCATAGAACAGATTAGTGGAGAGGGTATTATGCGCAATACGTTTTGAAAACGGATACAACACATAATAAAAAACGTTTTAAATTACATA
This sequence comes from Pollenia amentaria, assembly GCA_943735925.1. NCBI lineage: Eukaryota > Metazoa > Arthropoda > Insecta > Diptera > Polleniidae > Pollenia > Pollenia amentaria. Next base: position 98,498,192 of record OX031006.1, read on the forward strand.
ATTATAAGTGTAAACTATAGAATTTATGAAAATTACCCCAGAATCACCAGAACGGCATAGCATTTTGAAACATTGTTAGTTATCAGCTGTTGCTTACGTACCAAGCCAAGGACACCTTGTATGAATTCGCCTTGATTATGCGTTTGTGCTGATGTGTGTAACACTTATAAATATTGTTGGTAGACCCCAGACCTCTTAGTGTACCAATCGTCTTACAATCACTTTCTGAATCGATCTAACAATGTCCGTCCGGCTAGCTGGTTGTCTGATGTTGTTACCTTGTGCGCAAAGTTCAGGTCGCAACTTTAAAAATAATTTGATGAAATTTGCTACATACGTCTTAACTGCCATAAGGACGCAGGTTATTGAAAATGCTGAGAATCAGTCTATAATTTCAAATAAGTCCCTTACGAACTTCTTCCCGCAATAGTCTTTGTGCTCATAAACCATCTTTTTATATTCGTATATAGATTAAATTTGGCTCAATAGTACTTTATTACAACTAATTTGTCTTACAAAATTAGATTAAATTTGGCACAATAGTACTTTATTAAAACTTAATTGTCTTACAAAATTTTTCTTAAATCAAATAGCTTTAAGTTCCATAATCTCCTTATAAATGTTTGTATGACATAAAATTTGGCGTCGATAACTTTTATACCAATACTTTATGGCAAAATGTTGTAGTGCCAGGTCCCATATAAACGCCATATCCAAAATCGCTTTAAGACGAACAAATCTCATGTCAATGTTGATATTAAAATTATATTTGGCACAAAGAACTGTTAAATGAATCTTAGCGTTAATTTCGTTTTGCCAGGTTCATGATTGGACATATGTTCCAGAACGAAAGTGTGTCTTTGTATACTGTAGTGTAGGCTATCAAATGGGGGCGGCTTAACCGACTTTACTTTTTTACATGTTTTTAAATACAAAGTTACAAAGCTACTTAATACATATACATATACAGTTTGATTAATTGTGTACACAGGTAAAAGTGTTTAACGTTTAAATGTTAGATTTAAGGGGACACGCCCCTTCCTGGATAACTTTTAATTACTACGTTTACTTTTTAAAGTAATTATAAATTCTAGTCATGGAATCTTGCAATACTGCTATTTAGTTTAAGAAGTTTCCAGCAATAGCAACAATGAGTTGTAATGGAAATGTATTTTCAATTCAATACTTGATAGAAAAAGAGCGACTTAAAAGTCTTTTTTCAATATAATTAAATATAATTTAATTATACATATAATTATTTATTACCTGATCTTTTTTCTAAAATATGAAATGTGCTGTTATCCAGGGCACGTATTAAAATGCAAATATGCACAAAACTTTGAATACTCCAGTCTACAAGTTGTAGAGCGATATATAAAAATTTATAATTATTTGACATAACAATAGTGGGTGTATCGAAAATGTTCAAGTTATTTTAGTCATGAGGTCAAATTTGGCAATGGACGATTATCAACGATCTCATTAAATACTTAATAAATTTCAAATGATCCCTTTTCATACAAATGAAGCAGTTTTATAAAAAAATTACTGAAAAATAGAAAACAATAATTTTTCTTAAAGCAATAAGTTTGGTTATAAGTGTGGTTGTTACTAATTTCGCAAAATATTTCCTGAATATGACATCAAGAATTTCAAAAACATTATTTACTGCCTGGCCCACTATGTCGACAAGAACATTTCTTTCGAATATTTATATGGAAAACAAAAACAAATTTTACTTTTTTATTATTGTTTTCAATATAAATATGCGAAAGAAATGTTTTTGTCGACATTGTGGGCTTGGCAGTAAGTTTTATTATTTATTGGTTGTTTATATATCAAAGTATAGGGTGACCATATTTCAAAAAAATAATAAAATACGAGAAATATTGACAAAAATTAGTTTAAAGCAATCGATGTCTTCCGATTTTGGACCAAGCTTAGTCCTATTAGATAGTAGTTTAGACACAAATTCTCAACAAAATCGGTCAAAAAGTTTCTGAGTTAGAGGGGGTCAAAATTTGACATTTTGGCCAAACAGCTGTTCTTTCTCATCCATGTAACTTATTATCTATTGGTGTTAGCAAAATTTGTCCCAAACAAATTAGATAGCTATTTCTTTAATCTTTCGAAAAAAAATTTTTGTTTTGTGTCTAAACTACTATCTAATAGGACTAACCTTGGTGCAAATTTCATCCAAATCGGAAGACATCGATTTCAAAAGTTGGGTCACTTGACATGAAATCCCCCATATATATAATAAATACATATAAAATTAAAACAATTTAAGGAAAATTAATATTATTCACTAAAACGTTTAAGAAATTCTAATAAAAAGCGGTCACCCTGTTCCAATTTATTCGTTTTTCGTCTGCCTAAGTAAAAGAAATAAACCTATCGCAGAGTTAGTTACGCACGACGAATTTCGGTCTACGCAATGATTGTTACACCAATCTGTTTTATTTCTAATGACGAATATTCGTTGCGGATAATTCGTCGTTCATACCAGTTATGTTTCTAGCATTAAAAGTCATTGCGTATATTCGTTGCTGTTTGTGTTTTTTACTCACTAACTGGCTAAAATTACAGCTATGGTCCCACCGTATCGATAAACTTAGTGGTTACGTCATTTTTTTTTTTGTTTAATAATTTGAGTATTTAGTTATTTGTTTATTTCGACTTTTTTTCATTGCCAACGGTCAGAAATGTTTTCAACTTGTCAAACAAGCTTTGGAGTCTGAGTTAGTCTAGACTAAGAGTGGTGGTATGTTTTCATACCCTTAACCCCTAATGATTAGTGGGGGTATACTAAGTTTGTAATTCCGTGTGAAACTTTTGTACGATTAATCTAAATAATAACGTATATTCAGGGTTCTTGTGTAATTCTTAAGCTATGTTCGCACTTATTAAATATTTGACGACCTACACGTAACCACTAGTTTTATTAAAAAAACATTTGCTTGTGCAAACGTTGCGCTAAATCAAACATCATTTAACCAGCTTCTAAATACCATTATACAAATTATCATCTTACAAAAAAAGTTTAGTAAATCATTAGAAACTGTATAGCTAAAGTTTGATCGATTAACTGTTTATACTTTTTTTCGATTTTTTCGTTAAATATTTGGTAGCCTGAACATACCTTAAGTCGATTTGGCCATGTAGGTCTGTCTGAACGTTTGTTGAAAATATGCTCAGATTTGAACAACTAAAAAGAAAAGATCGATTAAGTCCATTTTTCAATATGTTCACCTCTAATAAAACTGATATAATCAAAAATTGTAAAACAAATTTTGGTTAATTTAACCATATTATTGTCACCGGCAATCATATAATGGTTAAAAAAGTCCTTCATTTAGAGGAACCCTAAACAAGTTATGGTTAATTATGACAATAATTTCTTCATCACTAATAATTGTTTGGCATCAAATGAAAAATAATGTTTTTCCTTTGTTCCAAGAGCAGCAGGATATGGTTGACAATGACCCATGCTTTTACAAGCGCTTAACATATTTTTGCTTTAATTAACCATAACGTTCGAAATTTCACATTTTACAATACCATGGTTAAATTAACCATAATATGTTAAAAACTTATCGTTCAAAATAGTTTTGTTGCAGGTGATTGAGCATTTTTCACACCTATGAAATAATTGACATCCTAAACGTAGGCACTGGTTAACGCGGTTGTACGCGCAAAACTGCAAGTAGAGTCGAAAGTGACTCCGTCTCGACAATCTACTAGTAACCACTAGTTAAAAAGAACGTTTAAACATCATTTATCTGTTTCGGAATTACATTATACAATTATATTATTAAATAGAATTAAGTAAATAAATGGAAAGCAAAAGTTTGATCGATTTACTGGGCACGCTATTTTGAATTTTTTCGTCAAATATTTGTTAGGTCTGAACCTACATTTAGTCGTTTACGCCAAGGCCTTACACAGTCAAACAGTTTGTAATACAATTTAAATTGTCACAGTTTTATAAGACTAGATCGGAAACGATAATTTACCATTGTCCATAGAAAGCCCAAACTAGGAAAACATTTAAATATACCCAAAAGCGTAGTAAATACAGATATTGTGGTTTAATTTGGTCCAGCTTAGCTTTATATGGCTAGAAATAATATCATGCAATTTTGTGATAATCGGTCCATAATTTGCCGTAGGTCCCATATAAAGCATGTTTCTGAAATTAACTTAAAAATGTCAGAAAAACTAAAACAAATTTCACTACTGTATTGAAATATCGTGCTACTAAGGTTTTTAATACCAGAAATCCGTTTACAAATTTTGTGATTATCCATAATTTACCACATTAAGATTGGGTATTTAATTTATCAAATTGATAAAGATCCCATTCCTGAAATATTCTAACTGTCGGTGGAGGGTATCAAAGATTCGGCATAGCCGCATACATCACTCTAATTTGTTTTCATTTCTTTACTTCTACATATAATCAAAAAAGTAATTTTATTTTATTACCATTAATAACGCATTAACTACCTCAGACATTTAAATCCAACCTTAATCTTTTAGCAATTAAGTACCCCATAAAAGTTCACACAACTTACCAATCGATTGAAAATTCCATTCCATTAGGCATTAAATAATTTTAGCAGTAGGGCACCAAATAAGGCGGACATCTCCCACACTTTAGAAATTAACGTTTTTTAATGTACTATAAAAAAGCAGTTAGCCAATGTTGCCAAATTTTTTTAAATTTTAGCTCTAATCAAAATTTTATTATTATTTAATGTTGGCAGTTAAGAAAATCTTTATTCGGATTATTTTTAATCAACATAATTGAGGAGGTTCTTTTCAAAACTTGATTATTCCACTTTCGAAAAAAACGGTTTTTAATTTTTTGGTTGCATGGTAACATTGAAATGAAAATTCTGCGAAAATGAAATTTGGAAAACACTCTTTAATTACACCCGAAAAAAAAGTAATAAAAGGAATGATTTTGTCAAAAGAAGATTATTCCACTTCAAAATCACATTACCCATTTCAAATAAATAGTTTTTTTTTAACAAAATATGATTAATCCAGATTATTTAAAGATGACCCTCATGTTATTTTAATTCAAAATAAGATTTCTGATACCTAATTAGTTTTAGAAAGACAAGATTAATCCACAGAGGTTTGAATCAAAACTTGATTATTCCAATTAGCCGCTTAAAAACTAGATTATTCCATTTCAAATTTTAGATTTATTCAAAATATATTATTGCTAAATTTTTGAATCCTCTACAAAGCAATGACTAATCTTGACGTCTTTAATAATGCAGCAAAAGTTTGCATTTCTAAAAAACTATTTTCTCAAGTTGTGCAAAAACACAAAAGTGGAATAGTCAAGTTTTGAAAGAACCTCCTCAATTATAAGACATCGTTGTTGATTTTTAATAAAATTATGAGGTTACTTTATTTAATATCTAATGTATGAGAGAGCGGGGAGATTTCTCCCAACGGAGACGGTGGGTAGGAGCGTTACCTCTTACAAGTCTTTTTCTCCAATTAAATCCATATCATCAAGAGAAATAGCTGGTCTAAAGTTTATTTGCAGATAAATGTTGACTTCATATTTATTTTAGAATAAACAAAGTATGGCATTCCTAAAGCCATCTGTTTCGCAACTGACAACCAAATAAACGCAACTGGCGTATGAGTTCCATTGCCAAACTGGATGTAAAAAATCGCTAAAAGTCAATATTGTTCAGTTTTTCGTAACAGTTTTTTTTATTAAAAAAAGTTTAAGCCTTGTTTACACCAAAAATGCTAATATAATATTTAAGTAAAAAATCGTCAAAAACGGAGAAAAACAAAAAAATTGCCAAAAACCATTAAAATCTTCAAAATATCTTTAACAACAACTAATTTTGTTTGTGATAATAAATTGCCAGATTTTATAGTTGAAAATGTTCGTAAACCTTAAATACATACACAGCCCAATTATGAATAAAAATTCCCCTGGAGTTTTTTCCCTTCTCCCACTTTTCCTATTTAAATTCAATTGTAAAAATGGGAATAGGGAAAAAACTCCCCCGGGAATTTTTATTCATAGTTGGGCTAATTTACTCATGTTAAAGGGAATCCTCAAATTTTAGACATAAAAATACCAGAAGAAAAATATTAATTTTTCCTTATTGACTTTAACGATACTCAAAGCAAATTTGTGGCTCATCAAAAATAGCCAACAAAATAGTCAACAATTTTAAAAATCACTAAATGGAAAATCTCGCCGCCAAACAAGTCTGAAAATTGCCACGTCCGAAATAGCCCTGACGACAATGAATTTGTCGTTGCATACAGAAGAAAGCAACAAAAACTTTTTATTTTTGAGATCTAGGCAACTGAGCTTTGTGCATACTTTAGAACTAAATTTCATTTATATCCATGTATGAGAAATTTTGTTTTGAATAAATATTTATTTATCGAATCTTCATATATTAAATATGAATAACAATAATACAGGATTACAAATTTCGATAAAATTTTCGTTTGCTAAAAATTAAAGTTGTTTCGTTATTTTTTTAAAAAAATGCTTACTGCGAATCTGCACTCTCTTTTTTTCATCAGCTCTAGTTTTTGCGGTTTAGAGTTTTGTTAAATTAAAGGCACCTTCACCACATACACACAAAATTATTTTAAGGTCGTGCAAACATTATTCTAAATTTGCTCAGTAGATTCAGATATATCATTAAAGTGGAAATTGTATTAGTAGGAGGAAAAGTAGGAAAGTAGAATTGTAGAAAAGTAAGAATTGATTGAATTGGTTTTTTGACCAGTAGCTTACACCAAAATATATTTCAAAGGAATTGAGCCATCCTTCATTGAAATTGGTGCACGTCTTTTAATTTTCTTTACAATCTAGTGAAAGAACAGCTAAAAACTTTGGAGCAATGGATTTTTTTTCTCAGTATTTATTTATTGAATCTTCATATTTTATATATGAACTAACAATAGTTAATCAAATCTTATCCTAATACTTTATTTTTTGTCCTGCCAGTGCCAGATAAAAAAATTTGTCATCACGGTTTCTGTTCACATGTGTAGGTGTTTATCCCTCTTCTGACTGGGTGAGTGCTGCAGTGTCTATTTTCCTTAAGCGAGTGTGATCTCTATAATTTAAAATATTTTGAGTACTGTACGTCGTGCAATATTAAACGATAACCTACTTAATAAAAAGCCTGATCATACTGTTCAGTTTATTAAGTTAGAAACAAATACGACATTAAGCCTTAATCTGCGACTTTTCAGTGTCGGCAAACGAATTAAGGATAATCTTGTAGGGGAGGTTATAATACCCTTGATTTGTGTTTCTTATGCAAAAACAAAAATTTTGCACCATATATTGGGGATCCCGTACAATTGAGCCTTATTCCAAAATTGACCTAGCGAGAAAAGTGTACACTAAAAAGAAAAATCAATCCATCCATTAGGGAGGTCGAACGGTATTCGAACGGTTTTAACAGGTTATTTTAGCTTTGCCGAAGCCGGTTATTTTAATATGCTCATTTTTCGAATATCGAATAACCGGTTATTTTGGAATAATAAGCCGGTTATTTTAATAATGTGTAATTTATATACGGTTTCCTTACTCTTGTTGTAAATGTGCCCGTAATTTAAGTATTTTTCTAATTGAATATGGGGCAAACTTAAACTTTTTATGAAGAATGTCAAAATAAAATTTAACAAAAGTCAAAAAGCATTATGAAAAATGTATGTAAATACAAATCGCGTATAAAAGCGAGTGTTCTTGTAAAAAAAATAAAAAAAAAATACTACAAAAAGTAAAAAGTGATTTGTGCGAGATTATTCTAACTATTAAATATATTTTTATATAGATGTTATCTCTGGAGATATTTCGAACGGGATTAAAAAGACAAAATTAGGAGCCTGAAGTGCCCTAAAATGAAAAGCTGCAAAGGTTCTTCCCTAACACGACTTATTAATCAAATTTAATTACTCCATATGCTTGACATTTATAAACTCCAAATACAACTTAACTCCGTTCGAAGTAGTTTTAAAGAGACGACAAATAATACTTTACTAAAATACGCAGCCAAAAATTAATCATTAGGTGAAGTATTAGCCCGTTATGTTACCGAGGACGGAATGCTCGTTAAGGCACTAAAAACTCTTAGGTAGTTCTAGCATATCGATATGGAAAAAAAATTCATCAGTTTTGTTTATTAAGAAATCAAACAATGTCATGGAAGGTTTTAATTGCTTGCAACTTTTTAAAAATATGGTTGAATTCTACTAAAGTCTACTGATTAACCACCAAAAGTTAAAACTCTTTTAAAATAAATTTGGGAAAATATCCCAAAATTAGTTACTGTAGTACTTATACTATACTATAATAAACAAATAGTTCATACATCTTAATTTATAAACATACACTGTCCCTTGACGGGCGCTCTAGTACTTAAATAATTATATGTTTCTCCGTATTTTTAAATCTAGATATGTTTTATATAATAGTAAGTAAATAATATTATTATTATGGATTTATACGTGCAATGAAACTTATAAGAAAACATTGCTTTATTCAAAATATGATGTCAAAGGGTAAAAAAGAAAAATAAGCGGCTTCATTTCGTGAGCCACCAAAACTTACTAATGTTTACATTAGGAAGTGCATTTTTATCTTTAGAAAAATAGCTGTACTAAATCTGTATTCCTATAATTTTTTACTTGCTTTTGCAAAACGGGTGTCTAGATCAAACATAAATTAACAGTTTCTAAATTACATTTTAAGGGCCGATGTTGAATGTGAACCACACCTAAACGTCAAGTGTTTTTCTGCATTTCATTTGACATTTCTCAAACCACACCTAAACGTCAAGTGTTTTTCTGCATTTCATTTGACATTTCTCAATTTCAGACTAACTCAATTTGAACCATGGACAGATACACAACCGAGCAACGCGTTAAAGTTATTCCGGCATATTATGAAAATGGGCGATCAAATCAAAATGCATATCGTCAATTTTCGAAGAAAATCATCTTCAGTGATGAGGCACATTTTCACCTCAGTAGATTCGTCAATAAGCAGAATTGCCACATTTGGGCAATCCAAGAGTGATTGTCGAGAAATCAATGCACCCACAAAGAGTAACTGTTGGGTCCGGTTTATGGGATGGCGGCATCATCGGGCCGTATTTTTTCCAAAATGAGGCCGGTCAGGCAGTTACTGTGAATGGTGTTCGCTATCGTGAGATGATAACGAACTTTTTATGACCCGAATCGGAAGATATGGATGTGGACGAAACAATGACTCTTTTGCGCGACAAGTTCAATGGCCGTGTTATCTCACGCGGTGGTGATGTCAATTGGCCGCCAAGATCCTGTGATTTGACACCGTTTGACTTCTTTGGGGTTATTTAAAAGAAAAGGTGTACGTCGATAAGCCAGCAACAATTCAAGAGCTAAAGGATGAGATAATTCGGCACATTAACGGCATAGAACCTCAATTATGCCTCAGCGTCATCGAATATTTGGACCATCGGATGGATGTGTGCCGCCGATGTCGCGGCGGCCATTTGGCCATACATAATTGAACCATACCAATATTATCATTATGAAAAGAAATGACAATAATTTCCTAAATAATTTGTGTTTTATTCAAAATCAACACCGGCCCTTAAAATTTAACTACCCTTTACAATTATCTTCTTACAAATAAAGTTTAGTAATTAAATAGAAATTGTAAAAAATAAAGCTAAAGCTTGATATCGATTAACTGGTTACACTTTTCTTGCATTTTATCGTCAAATATTTCTTAGGTCTGAACATACCTTAAGTCATATCTATGAATTTTGTTGGTACCTTACCTTTGTACCAACTTAACGTTTTATTACAAAAACTTTCTGCTATTATGTATTTGAGTTAAAATCTGTTAATCGGTTATTTCAAAAATGCTTACCCGAAACCCTGTCTTTTTAAAATAGCAACTTAAAATAATCCAAAAGTAAAGAGATAAAAGTTATCTCAAACTGGGCCTGATTTATAACCCCAATTCGTATTTGAAATAGTCCGAAAATGAGAAAACATTAGTTTCTAACCTTAACACTTACTTACCCCAGAGAAGCAGAGATAAGATAGAAAGAATATTATTATTACTTACTTACCCGTTACATTTTCTTGTTTTACATTTGTTGTATTCCGCCACCCTTCCGCACCGTTTATTACTTTTCGAAATAATAGTATTTAAAAATATAAATTTGCCACGAGACACCCTGTATTTTAATGACAACTGCTAGAATTAGTCGCTTTATCCCGCTACCTGATGAAAATTCCACAATCACCTCTTGTCTTCTGAACTTCTCCGAACTTCACCTACCAATTCCATATATAATCTCAATTTAAAAAAAGCACTTAAATCCCTTGTGCTTAAAAATACACAGCACTTTACTCGCTAAATGGGTGTAAGTTAAAAAAAACAAACAACACAGGAATTTTTTATAGCATGTTTTTTCAATCAATTAATAAATAAAAAACTTATATTTTGCATAAAATCGCCAAACTATAATATAAATAATATTACAAAACGAAACATTTTGTGAAAAAATCCACATTTGACAACTCTGGATAAAATACATATTTTAGCTAATTTTAGCCATTAAATTCTGTTTTGAATTTTGCGCCAATATGGAAAAGTAGGTTATGTCGAATATTTGTAGTTAGCAGATATTCTGAATTTTGTTGAAGGTTTTTGCTTTAAGTCTGTTATTTATCATTTTTGTGATCGTTTAAAAAACTGCAGTCAAAGTTGAAAAACTGCAATTTCTTCAAAAAAAAAAAAAAAAAAAAAAAAAAAAAAAAAAAAAAAAAACTGTTACTTTTACTACTCTTTCAATATACACCGTCGCTGCCAAACCAACTCAAAAAGCGAAAAGGTGTACAAAAATTTTCGTTTTCTGCTCGACAGTTTTTGGTTTCGACTGCACTTTCTTAAACGCTGATCTTAGTAACAACTTTAAAAGAGACTACAATAATTGTTGAAAAAAAAAGTTTTATTAAATATAAAAGATTTTGCACCTTTTCTAATTGTACTAACTCAGTTTTGCCTTATGTCGACTTAAGCTACTCTTCCATATGACCAGAGAAATAATACACAAAGTTTATTTTCTGTTGGTTGGAATGCGATAACGAGAGACCAAACAACAATTTAGTTTATTGTGTATTGTAAAAGAGTTAACATGGATGAAAAATTAGATGCGGTAATTTTTGGTGCAACAGGTTTTACGGGTAAAATTGTGGTTGAAGATGCATGTAAAATATTAAAGGATTTTAAATGGGGTATAGCTGGCAGAAATGAGGCAAGCAATTAAAAGTAACCATAAATTACAAAATTATGTTAAATTTAGCATTAATTTTATAGAATAAATTAAAGCAAGTTTTACAAGAAGTGGGCGAAAAGATTGGAAAAGAGTTAACACATATACCAATTATTGTGGCTGATGTCAGTGATGAGGCTTCTATAAAAAATATGGCAAAAATGTGTAAGGTAATGATTAAAATACGACATAATAATTTTAATTTTAAAGTACATAATTTACTTTATTCTTTTTAAATGTGTACAAAGTTGCACAGCTGGTACACACATGTACACTGTACAGTATTTTGATTTGAGTAAAATTGTTTAATATTAAAAGGGTAGATTTTAGCGGACATCCCCCAACCCTTCGAATAACTTTGTATTACAACGTTTACTTTTCAATGAAATTATAAATTCTAGTCATGCAATCTATCAATAATGTAATTAAGTTTCAGAAGTTGCCAGCTATAGAAAAAATGCGTTGTAAATTACATTACAACGCATTTTTTCAATTAAATATTTGATAAAATTAGAGCGACTTTAAAAATGTTTGTATTGTTCAATATTAATTAAAAAAATTGATATTCTAAAATTATTTCTTTATTAATAACCTGACCTTTTTATACTATTAAATATGATGTCAGCCAGGGCAAGTATTTTAATACAAATATGAACAAAACTTTGAATGTGCTAACAAAAACGCAAATAAATCTGATCTTTATACCTTCTAACCAACACTAGTGATGAATGAGGGTATACTTAGTTTGTCGTTCCGTGTGAAACGTTTTAAATATTAATCTTAGGCCCCATTAAGTATATGTCCTTGAAAAATTCTAAGTCACTTGTGTATAGTTCTCCTAAGCAGTTTAAGATTGAAATCCCGTAAAATCGGTGCATTGCATAAAGAGTTCATAGAAAAAATTATTTAATTTCTCCAATCACCAAATTTATTCCAAATTCATAATATCAAGCAAACAAATTGTGGACTTTGCACCTATTAAAAAAGTGATCAAAAAACTTTGCCATTTCAAACAATGTGTTAATTTATTTAAATAAATATTGACAACTCCCAACAACAATTCTACATATTTAAATTTTTTTATTTTAAACGAAAAAAGTCAATTAAGACTTTTTGTTATTTAATTAAAATGTTAATTGAAAATTTATTTCAAAACAACAAAAATTTTAAATTAATCAAAATTCAATTTTTAATTTTCTTTTACCTAAAAAAATAATTGATTCAACTATCACATTAATTAAATTTAAAAAACTTTTTAAACCATTTTTTTAATTGTTAAAACACTTTTTTCTGTGTTATAAATCCAAATGAAAAAAACCGCTTTAAGAAATTAATAATTCTGTTGCAAAAATTAACATAAATTGGTGGTAGGATGAACTAAGTGTTAATTAATTTTGCAAAAACTCGTTTTATATAACTAGATATCATACTACCGTATTTCATGAAGGTCGGTCAATAACTTACCATAAGCTCCTTATAAAACCCTCCTCGAAAAACACTGTATTACGTCTAAAAGCGTAACGAATAATGGATATTGTAGTAAAATTAGGTCTGTCATAGTTTCGTAAGACCAGAAATCAACCATGTTCAATATCAAAACACCATCTGGAAGTTACTATGAAATGCCTTAAAGCGAAACGAATAATGATTTTTTTATAGAGATTAGGTCCAATAAGTTTTTTTATTGTAAAGGTCGGCTCATAATTTAAAATATATGAAGCCCATTGCTGAAATATTCCTTCTTATGGTGGAGGGTATCAATTATTCAGCACAGCCGAATATAGCACTTTTAGTTGTTATTGTAAGTTGTAGAATTAAAAATTTAGAAAATGATTTTTATATTAAGATTATTAATTAATTTACACAAATTTACAAAAATTAATTTACAAACATGACACAAGTATTTTTTTGGGAAGGTCTGTGTTATTATTATTTTATAATTGTTTAATTGAAGATGGTTAATTAAAATATAAAAACCAAAATCACGAGCTTTTTATTTACTTTATTTTTTCTTTTTAACCTGAACCTGCAGCCCAAAAAAACAGACAAGTTATAATTAACTTATTGATTATTTTACATACCAATAGTGTAACGAAAATATTCACGCATTTTAAGACATGAGGTCAAATTTGGCAAAAGTACTTCTATTATCCCATTAAATGCTTGCTGAATTTAAAATTATGATATTTTATTTAAGTAAAGCATTTTTAAATACTTCTTAATAAATATGAGAACAACACCTATTGTTCAAGCCAAAAAGTTAAAAACTTGGCCTGGTGTTATTTACTAAATATGACTTCAATAATTTCAAAAACATTATTCAATAAAAGCTGACAAACTGGTCATGTAAACACACAATGTTCATTTTAAATTCAAAAAATTTACATATTTTTCTAAATCTTTTAAAGAAAGAAAGAGTGATCAGATTAAATTAAATCAATGTTTTTAGCAGTGTGACCAGATCTTAAAAATTTTTACAGCTAAATCTGGCATAAGAAAAGGCCAAGAAATTCTAAAAATGGGGGCTTAAAATGCTTAAAATGGTGCTAAGTTATTTCAATATTTTTGTTAAAAATTTATTAATAACATTAAATTTTATTCGAAGCCATGGTAAAATAACTGCAAGGTATAGTCATTAAAAATTTTGTTCTCAATTTTAAAACCCATATAACGGCAAACAAAAGAAAATAAATAAAAATTAAAACAAGCGGCAAAAATCAAATTAATTAATTTGACATTACATGGGTTAATAATGAGAGCTCTGCCTTATCAACATACCTGGCACTTATTATACCATGTTTGTTGAACCACATTCATTTTAGTGACTCAGTTTTAACAAAATTTTAATAAATGGTAGTATTTAAATAGGTGATATAACCCAGAAAAAAATGTGCACCAAAAAGAGCAGGTTTTATGTATGAATTCATACCTCAAATCGCTTCAAAGCTGTTGATGGGATGCCTGATTTTTGTATGGGGTGTTCCCGGTTCGGAGTACTATTTTCTGCTGAAAATAAGCGCTTCTTTTTACATAATAAAACATGCATATAAAGCACTCCTAAAGTGCTTTTTTAAGGGCTAACTATATTAACATATTTATTAATGTTTTGCTTTTACTGGTTTAAATGCTTTTTTACAAGCATTTTCGTAAACCATAATAAATTTTTAATTTTTTTTCGCTTTCTTTGTTGTCAGCACTAAAATAGCAGCTGTTTTTATAAATTTTATTCGTTATCATTTACTTTTGTATAAGAGCTCTCTTATTAAAGCGCTCGATAATGCGCTTTTTCTCTTAAGTGCTTCAAAAAACCCAAATTTGTTTTACTGGGAAATATCAAAAGATATAAATAGCAGAGATAGTTGAGCTTTAAATTTAAATAAGGCGCCCCGAAAACCTCTGATACAAGCAAAATATAAAAGATTTTTCTTCTATGCTTTGCTTCGATGTTAAATATTCCACAAGAATAATTTTAAATCAGGCAAACTACGGCATTCGATATCGATCAAAATTTCCATTTAAACTGCCTTGTAATTTCGATCAATATCGAATGACGTAATTTACCCCCTGCGTTTTTCCGATATTTTTTCAGATATTTCATTAGAACAACGCGAAATATCCAAACATTTATACTGCAGAGTTTTTATCTTAGACTCACTAAAAATTATTTTTTTTCATACGAAACTTCTTTTTAAGTGCAACTGTTTTTAGTCAAAACTAATAATAACACAAGAGAACAAGGCTTTTGTTGATTAAGAACTTAATGAATTTTTTTAAGGTTATTTGGGACGCTGAATTCAAATCTGCAGTTTTTTTCTATCAGCTCGACTTTTCGAGATATACGTTATTTCCACTATATATATTTCAATAACTTGCAATATTCACAAACTAAAAAAACCAAAATTCGCTAATAATAATATATTTAAGCCGTGCTTACATTATTTTTAAATTTGCCTAAATTAGTTTCAGAGATAGCGTTGAAGTTTAAATAAAAGAACAATTTAAACTAAAATTTTAAAAATTATTTAAAATTTATAAAAATTAAAATTTCGGCAAAAATCACAGTTTTGGTATAAAAACTCTTACCTATATATACATATTTTAAATGAAATGAGCTTCATTTTATTGTAGTCGGTGCACAACTTTTGATTTTATTCACAATTTACTGAGACAAGTAAATTGATAAAAATTTCGATTTCCATACAAAAATACATTTTTTTCAATGGATGTGTGTTTGCTGCTGTTCTTTTATGGACGTTTTTTCCTTCACTTAAAAATGAAGTACCTTCACTTAATTGTGAATAAAAGCAACACGAAGAATTCTGAAAATCGCTTCATGTGGTGTAAAGTTATGATTTTTGGAACTTTTAATTTTTGGGAAAAAAATTCAAAAGTTCGATTAGTATCTGTAACTTAAAAATTAAAATAAAAAATATTTAGGTTTAATCAATAGAACTATTTCTATTTTTTATTTCTAACTCTTTTAGTCGATTCTGAGCGAATCGAAATTATATCATCAGTGTTGTGAAAAATTAAGCAAATGTTTTACAACAACAAAAAAATAAATTCGATTCGTTCAGTATCGACTAAGAGACTGCGAGAGAAGATAGAAAAAACTGAAAAAACCGTAAAATCTGGACATTTCGTAACGCTGCGCCTAAGCTAGTAAACGACTACAAGAATTATAGAAATAAAGATTACGACATGAAGGAAGTCTGACGTAACACAACTTGCGTTCTCATCGGCCAATAGCTTTTAGCTTTCAAACTGTTATATCTATGTGTAAACATGACAGTGGGACAATTTGTTATTTTTCTATCTAAACTATTTAAAAACAGAAAATTTTTTATTATAAATTATTTTTTTCTTCATAATTAAATTTTTTTCATACAAAAAGATTTTTATCTCCACAAAAACTATAGCTGAAAATATAAACATTTAATTAAAAGCAAACAATACGTTAGTTTTTCAAACAATTTGTATTTGTATTTTTCTTTATTAAGCGATTTTTTACACATTTTTCAACATTTTTTAGAATTGTTATTATTGCTATAATATTTTTTATAAAAATATTAATCAAAATTCGTAGTTTTTTTTTTGAAAATCGATATAATAGGTTTTTTGAACTTTCATGAGTAATTGCAGCGTTGCCAACTATCTCGTACAAAGAAAAAATTATTAGTAGTTTTTTATCAATTAAAAAAACTGTTTAAAAAGTATTTCAATTCAATTAATGTGAAGATTAAATCAATTATTTTTTTATTTGAAAGAAAATTTATAACATAATTTAGTTTGAATTAACATTTTAGTTGTTTTGAAATAAAGTTTTGATTAAAATATTAATTAAATATCAAAGAATCCTAATTGATTTTTCGCTTAAAATAAAATAATTTAAACTTGTAGAATTGTTGTTTGGATTTGTTAAAACTGAGCTATATTTAATTAAATCAATTCAAACATTGTTTGAAATTTTACACAAAGTTTTTGATCATTTTTTAATTAAAATTAAATATATAATTTACTGAAAAGAAAATATTCACAATTTTACGATTTTTGGTAATCAATACAAACATTTTGGTAATAGCTGCAAAAGCAACAACTTGTTTGGTTGATTCTATGAATTTGGTGATTAGAGACAATTTATAATTTTTTCTGTGCAATACATAAAATTTTTGTAAGAAATTACGAATTTCGCATATGAAACATACTTGGTAATCCTTACAAGGGAACTACTACGTCATCGAACGGTAAAACATGCGCTAGGCGTAATTTTTATTTTTATGATTTTTGAGCGACTGTAAGTCCTAGTCGATATTATGAAACATTTTCTGCGAAACATTTGATTTTGAGGGTAAAAGGGGAAATACCAATGCAAAAGTGTTTTTCGTTTCGTGTACAAGCACTTCTTGCTAGTTTGTTATTGAGAGGAAGAAGAAGAAATGGAGAAGGCATACAAAATACTTAAATACTACAAAACAAAAATTTCATTGTATGGACACGAATGCAGTTTCAAAAGAGAATTAAAGAAAGCTTCTGCAGCAAATGTTTCACAATATGGACGAGGACTAAGGGTAAACATGAGAGATTACACGGTAATGTTGTGCTGGGTGCCGGGCCATTGTAACATTGTGAGTAATGAAACGGCCGACAAAATCGCACGACAGGTGTAAGTTATGTTAAACCTCTGTAATGCTTCCACTTGGAAAAGATAAAAGAATGGATTCTACATATAATCAATTACGCTTTTAACGCAGAACGGGCTGGGCTGCAAGGTATCACGGAAATCGCATGCTTAGGGATCCGACACATCGAATATCTGTAGGATGTGTGAGGATACTATTAATATAGAGACAGTTGAGCACATTTTGTGTCACTCTTCTATATAACAGAATAGCACAATCGACTCTTAGACAATCGATTCTTAGGCGAATTAGGTAAGGTCTCAAGGTTCATTCTTAAAAAATTGCAAAAGTTTATAATGGGAATGGCGAATTTATGTATCCGGTGGTAACAATATCACAATAAGTACAAAAATTAAAAAACAACATTGTATTTATTTAAATTGTTGCTTTAGTTGATCGATACTTCTAGAACACAAGAAACTTTTGTAATTTCGCTCTCTAAGAAAGAGAAAAATAGCTGTGTTTTCAACGCCACCTGAAAAGTAAATACATCTTGGTAATATGGGCATATCCTGGCTAAGTAGGAGTTTGAGGTCATACGCGTAGTGATAGTTTTTTTTTTTGTTCCGTTTTACTTTAATATTTAATTTCTATTTGTTGCATTCGATGCACCCGTAGTTTTTATTTTACCAGGTTTGTCTTTCAAATATATAACAAATAAAAAAAATATTTGAAAATCAACATTAAAGGGTCTTATGTATGTAAAACATGTTTTAAGTAACAATTATGCCAGTTTACCTTGTAAGCATCTGGTGGTGTCGGTCCACATTTAATTTAAAAAATGCAAATTTCCTTTTGTACTTGCCAAAAAAGTCCCTCACAATCAAATTCATTTCTTATCCGATCTTTATTTAAGATCTTTTTGCGGTTGCTGTGAATTTTGGTTATTTAAAATGTTCCCTAACTTTAAAAATATATTCGAAACAATATATTAATGTCCTGCTAAACACGGCTAATTACAGATCGTTTTGAATTGTTGTGGTCCCTATAATCTTTATGGCGAAATTGTGGTAAAATCTTGTATAGCTGCCGGAACCCATCATGTCGATATTAGTGGGGAGCCTCAATATATCGATAAAATGCAATTGGATTATCATGATTTGGCCAAAGAAAAAAATGTATACGTGGTTTCAGCCTGTGCTAATGAAAGTATACCGGCTGAAATGGGAGTCGTTTATGCTGAAAAGAATTTTCCGGGTAAAATAGACTAGAAACATGCACGTAAATAACTGAAGAGCTACAATAATTGATTTTATATTAAATATTTTAAGGCACTGTCAATTCAGTTGAACTTTTTTGGGAAAATAAGATAAACTATCTGGATAAAACCTCAAAGGCTATTTTGAACAGTGGTACTTGGGATAGCGTTGTCAATGGCATGCAGCATATGTGTGAAATGATGAGATTGCAATCGAAATTAAACCGTCAGCCAATGCCTTCGTTGCAACCTAAATTAAAAATGAAGTTAGTAGTTCGTCGTTATTTTTAAATATTTATTTCATTATTATTTGTTTTTCTTTCCGTTAAGGTTGCTACCCCACAAAATGGATGGCTTGAATAGCTATTTCATACCATTTGCTAATACAGATCGTGCTTCCGTTCGAAGGTCACAAAGTTTGTCGTATATTCTGGAGAAAAAGAGACCCATACAATTTGAAATGTATATGGGATTTAAGTAAGTTTTTAATTTTTTCAAAAATCGTTATGATAGAAGGAAAAATATTTGCATCTTCCAAATATTTTAATTAATAACGATTTTATTTTTTATTTATTTAAATATCGTACTCGTTCAACAATACTGTATTAACTCAAAATTCAAACATTTTCAGTAAAAGCAAAACAATATCTAATTTTAAATTAAAGGCATATGAAAAAGAACTTTTAAGTCAACCGTTTCATTACCAAAATGTAGACAAAATAGATCGCTATTTTTACAGCGGGTATAATGAATATTATGTGTCGATTTTTTCCAAAAAGTATACAAATTTTTAGTTAATACACTATTGTTGAACAAGTGCGTTATGTATATTTCTATTTATTTTAAATTTAATTTCTTTTTAGATCTTTGTGGACCGCCATCAAGTTGCCGTTTTATATATTCTTTTTAATGATTATGGCACAGTTTAGTTGTACTCGTAAGCTATTGATTAATCATCCTAAGTATTTCACCAACGGCTTGATGACCCGGGAAGGGCCAGTGCCAGCAAATAGAAAATCTTTAGGATTTTTCATGACCTTTAGAGCAAAAGGATGGTCTAAAGATTGCCCGGAAACGTTGCCTCCAAACAAAGAAGTGGTAGTACAATTAAGCGGAAACGATCCCTGTTACGGTTTCACAAGCGGAGCTTTGTTAAGCTGTGCCAAAATAATATTGAAGGAGCACACAAAAATGCCGGGAAAGTAAGATAACTTTCTGATTGAAAATATCAGTGGTCATATGGAAGAGTAGTTTAAGTCGATATAATGAAAAATTTAGTTTTCACAAGCAGAAATGTAGTTTTTTGAATATTTACTTTAAGCCTTTATTGAAGGTGTTACTAATACGTAATAGAAAGACGTATGGGCAATTACAGCAATTTATTTATATATCAATTCATATTTACATATATATATTTTTTTATATAATTTTATTTTTATGTGACATGAAAAACAAATTGTAAACTCAAATTGATATATAAATAGAATTGGTGAAATTGGCCATTAATGTACAAAACTCCTCGAATAAAACTTAGAGTCTCGAAACTACAATTTTCGACTTAACCTACTTTTCCATAATGTAAATAAGGTAAATGGAGGAATACTACACCATTTCCATTTCTAAAAATGTCACACATTAATTTTTGAAATACAAATTGTATGTCAAAAGTATCCAATTGATTAAACACAGATGAAATTATGATAAAAAAAAATATGTAAAAGTTCGAAAGGACTTATAGCCTTAATAATTATATTTCCTTGGATTGCATGTATCGTGATTTTTCTGGAAAATTTAACAAGTTTATTTTTGATATTTTTTCAGTGGCGGCGTTTATCCACCCGGCATAGCATTTGCCAAAACCCAGTTGATTGAAGAGTTGGTGCAAAATATACCAGATTTGAAATTTGAAGTGGTTAAATCATAAATCTATTTAAAATAAACGTTTAAAAAACATTGAATTTCTTTTTATTTAATCAATAAATGTTTTGATATTCATATCAAATTTGTATAATTTTAATCCAATCATAGAGGCATATTCACACACGCACACACACACGTACAAGGCGCCAGTCATTCGGTAAATGAATTTCATAGATAATGGACATTTGCACGAGTATCTCGTTTGTGGAGATACGATGTTTAACTATTTAATGAATAGAGTAGTTGTATCTTTGGCTATCGCAGCGTTTGAAGTCAATTTAATTTGCTGCCACCTTTAACACCTGAAACGCCAGTAAGACCAGTTTTGTTTCATTTATTGTCTCTGTCACTGCATGTTTTTGCTACTCGTTTGTTATTAATGATTTATTTCGCCTGGCTAGCTGTTTGTCTTTGTTCGTCTGTCTGTTTGGTTTTAAGTGAATTAAAGTTATTTACGCCAACTGTGCGTAATGAATTTGGAATTAATTAAAACACTTTATAGCTGCAAATTAACTAATAATTTTCCTGCTTAAAGTGTGTCGAATATTTTTGTTTTTGTAAAGCAATCACTAACTACTTTTGGCTGACAATTTTTAATTGTTTTCTTATTTCATTGTTAACAAAACGTTATTTAAATAACGATTTGTACTAGTGCACACTGGTCAATTCCGGCCAAAAACGATTTTTAATTTTATTTATTTCAATTAAATTATGATGACAGATTATAGCCAACACTTCAAAACATACAGCTCATTTCATAATTTGGCTCTTGTTTGGTTTTTACTATGCTTTTTACCGATTACGTGTGACTCATATCAAACTGCTTTATCATTTTTGTTCAGTATCGTTTGGCAAGTCATCATGGAAAGACTCACACCACAACAGTGTCTCCAAATTGTTCAGCTGTAATATGAAAATCAGCGTTCAATGAGAAATGTTTTTCGTGCGATTCAAGGAACTTACGGTGCGCATTATCGACCTACTGAAACCACTATTTACAAGACCATTCGCAAATTTGAGTCCCAGTTTACATTAGTGGATGATACTCGACCGGTTAGACCACGTCCTGCACGTAGTGCAGTAATAAATAGCAGCTGTAGCTGAAAGTGTACGCGAAGGCCGTGATGAATCGATTCGTCTTCGTTCTCAGCAGCTTGGCTTGTCGTATTCGACAACTTGGCGTATTTTACATAAGCATCTCGGCCTTAATGCGTACAAAATTCAACTTGTGCAAGCATTGAAAAAACTTTGTTAATCGGTTAACCGATCAATAACAAAATTAACCGAATATTAACCGACTAAGCCAAAATCTCGGTTTACTAATCGAGTGATTAACCGATTAAAGCAAAAGCCCGATTAAATGAATACCCTACTGCTTAGTAGGGATGGACAAATTGAAAAAATAAATCGATATATATCGTATCGATATTTTTAAGGAGTATCGATATTTATTAATTAAAAATATCGGTATATCGATGTATCGAACGTATTAAGCTGAAATTATTACCAAATTTCAATACATATGTACAAACATATTACATGTAATTCCATTCTATATTTTTATTGTTTCTTTTAATTTAAAATTTACGGTCTGTCCCTCGATTTTGAACGAAACTTTCATTCGCTTAACTTTTATTTAAAACAAAAACCAATTTTAAAATTTAGTTATTTGTTTTTAAAGTAAGTTATGCGAACGAATAATAAAAATTCAAAAAAAAAAAAAAAAAGCGTGAGTGTCTTTTTCGTATGCATTGTAAATTATTGAATTTGCTGAGTGAGAGAAAGAGACAGATAAAGTTTCTTCAACTGTTTTATTCTGGTAAATTCACACACTTTGTTTAGTCCCCTTTTACAAAGTGGCAAGTGGAAGGCAGACAGACGAAGTTTGTTGGCGAGGGGTTGTAGAGGTAGAGTGTGTAGTACATGACTATCTGTACTAGACATTTTTCGTGTTTCTCTTTTACTGTTCGCAATTTTCATGTTGTTGCTTCATATCATTTTTCTCACACCAATGTTATTTTATATATCATTGCCAGTTAAATGTTCGTCTCCGTCAACAGCGAAAAAGAACGAAAAAAAGAAACGAATAATTTCTGTCTGTCTATTAATTTCGCGATTGTAAAAGGTTTAGGTAAGTTCAAAAGAGAATAGGAAAAATGTCTGCCTTTCAATTTCAACATTGTAAATTGGGACTTACTACTGCTTTTTGTGGGATTTTTCAACCACAGCGTAGTAGGTATATTTTAGCCTAATACATTTTGTTGTTGCAGTGTTGTAAATGTTAGTATTTTTACTAAAATTATAAGATAAACAAGGTCTACAAGGGACTTTACTATTAAGGGTGAATTCCGCTTATATAAGAACATGCTCAAATAAAAAAAAATATATAGTTATTTTTATTATTTACATTCCAACTTTCATCAGTCTATTGCTGCTTATACGCCATAATTAAGGCGATTCTTTGCATAATTCTAGGAACCCTTTCCAGAATATTTTTTCCGCACTTATTTTTTTGTTGTCATCTCTTAAAAAAAGAGACTAAAGTGAACTGTGTAATCTATAGAAATGTACAATGGAAAAGCGCCGTTATTTTCTTAATATTAGTTAAAAAATATATGATGCAATTCTTAAAAAACAACAGTATTGTAAGCAGTTGAGCAACCGTTAAAATGATGAACTTTATTATAAAGAGATCTTGAAAATATCGAATTCGATGGTCGTAAAAATAAATAAATAGCCAGGACCCCCAAAGTTCATATTCATATATAAATTTGTGTTTTTTTAATATTTTATTATTGTTGGCCAAATAGGTCGTAAGTAAACAATACAAATTTGTTTAAAACCCGATCGAATAGAACGCAAAAGATGGTTTTGTTTACTGCCAATTTCACGATGTCGAAAGACACAATATGATACGAATATGAAACAAAAACATATTTTTGAGATTTTGTTTTTGTTTAACATGTATGTAGTTGTGCGAAAGAAAGCGTTCGTTCGCAATTAGTGAAATAGGCAGTTATTTGTCAAAATTTTTGCACGCGACTTGAATAAAATTATATTAGTTGTTAGTTTTTATTATATATAAAATACAAGTGATCTACAAAAAGTAGGCTATTGCAAGAAAAAACTAGTTTGGCTTTTCAAATCCCATACAATTTTTATGATCTGATAGTAAATCACATGTATTTCTCAATAAAGAAGCGTTTTCGAACTCTTGTACAATGTTCCCGCCCGGGTTCGAACCGGGGACCTTGTGCGTGTGAAGCACACGTGATTACCACTACACTACGGAAACTTTGTATAGAGTTACTACTATTTAAGAAAACATCTACAATATAATATTTCATTTAAATTTGATATCATATAAAATTAAGGGAGTTGATAATAGTTAGGTAAATATTTTTGTGAACTACGGCTGCACCGTTGTTGCTTTGTGTGTTACAATGGTACAAGCGTACACTGCACAGTAGGGCAGAATAAACATTTTTAGAAAACAAAATTAACATTTCTAATAAGCTTTACATATTTCTAATAAGCTTTACTTTGACAGTAAATTACACAATCCCCACCCTCGAGCCGAAGTGTTAGTTTTCAAAACAAAATTTTACAATTTTCCTTACTATTTTTCTAACGATTTTATTTTTTAAAGCTTCTATCTGTCTTGAGTCCAAAATAATTATTTTGCATTAAAAATTTTAAGCAAATTTGATATTTCTCGTTATTTTGCTCAAAATATTATTCTGATACATTCTTATATAAAAATTTTATTTTTTTAATAATTTTTATTAAACATATTTATAATTTTTTGGAAGCCATCTCTGAAGAAATTTTTTACGCTGTTGCAACCCTTGAATTTTACCCATGGTTTTGTTTTTTGTGATCAGAAATTTTTATTACCAAAGTTATGGATTTTTTTTTCATTTTCTAATTAAAATTTTGAGACAATGTCTTTTACGTGCCCGGAAATATACGATATTACCAGAGAACAATTTTGGTATTGCGAGTATTTCTGATTTTTGTCAAAGCAGCGGCATTCCGTCTTTAGTCTATAAAACCAAATTGCTTTGATACACTTTTAACTACATTTTGGTAATTGCCAAAAGGCTAAAAATTGGTCATATATACCCCTTCTATATTTTCTTTTCTTTACCATTTTAATTTAATTGTGTTATTTTTAAAACCGATATATACCAGTATAAAAGCTTCTTTACCGGTTTACCAATACCGATATAATGAAAGCACTGATACCGAAATACAGTATATAACGAATATAATAACATCTCATATAAGAGAAAATACGTTTTTCCGAAAGTATGGCAAATGCGTTGCATAAAAAAAATTCTTATAAAAAAACTAACACGAGACATATTTTGCCATGCACCAGAATGAAATAAGTGTCAAAAAATATGTACAAAAAGTAAGTTGTATAAGAAATTTTTTTACTCGACAAAACTGTATTTGCTTAAGCAAAATATCCAACTAAGTATGTATATACATTTGTTCAGTTTAGTATAAACTTTTATAAGACTTAAATTTCCTATAAAAAATATTTGCTTAAAAGACAAAAACACTTGAAAAAAAATTTTCTTGGCATTATTTTATTTTCTTATATTCTTTCCCTACTGTAACAAATAATTTGATACCGATACGAAATACTTTTCAGTTGCCAACTTTGTTTATAATTCTTAGATTTTCTAATGCATACATATTTTATATACAGGCATGTGACAGAATTTGTTCGAAAGTGACAACTTTCACATTTTTCAATTTGGAATTTGCCCCTGCGATTGCTAGTCTTATAAAACTGTGACGTACCAAATTGTATTATGATTGCATTGTTTATTACGATTTTAGGCGTACTAAGCTGTTTTCCGGGAGTAGATTTTATATGGGGCCTAGTGTAAATTATGGACCAATCTTAACAAATTTTACAGCGTGATTGAAATTTAATATCATTCCGTGCATTATTTCACCATTTATGTTAGTTTTTGTATCAAAATTATCAATTTTTTAGGGTGGTGGTGCCACATTTTGATTCGTAGTTCTGATCATGCTGAACTTATGTTGCTGGATTTCAATCCCAGACTGCTAAGGATAGCTACAAGCAATTTGAAATTAAGTCTGTTCTTTTCTTTTGCGTTTTTCAAAAGTGAGCGTGTTTTCGACAGACGGACAGACAGACGGACATGGCTTAATCGATTTAGAATAACTCAAGGAGCCAGAATACATAAACTTTATGGGGTTTTAGATATATAATAAAAAAGTTTCAGACGGAATGACAAACTTAGTATACCCTCATTCTTATAAAAAGAATTAAATGATAATTTTGTTTTTTTTAAATTAAACACAGTACTTTTCGTTTATAGTCACTAGCGTTTTAAATCACATTATTTCTATCTGTTTATTTTGCCGCTATAAGTACATTTGATATAAAGTATTTACGATATAGTCCATATAGTGATATAAGCATATATGCCATATCACAGCGGCTATCAAAGGCAAAAGTAAAGCAAATTATTGGCCTTATAGTCACATTAAGAAAATTTAGTGAGTTCTTTTTAATTTTCGAAACCACAATCCATCTAAAGAACTGAGAATTAAATCGTGCAATTTTTCTCATCAACTCTTTACTTGTACAAAATTAATTGTTTCCGTTGGTATCAGTTATGAAATATTTTCTTATTATTTGAACTATTTTTTTATACTCTGTTGCATAACCATGAACCTACTGTCGGAGAAATTTATATGCATTTTTTTCTATTTTCACATAACTTGATTATATTCGAATTCGGTTATATGCCTTATAGTGGCATATAATTGAATTAGGCTTATAGTTACATTAGCGATATAGTCCACGATTTGTCTGCAACTAAATGATGTGAATATGCAAAAAGTACTGTATATACTTTATTACCTTATCATAAGTTTTCGTAGTGTAGTGGTTATCACGTGTGCTTCACACGCACAAGGTCCCCGGTTCGAACCCGGGCGGAAACAACTTTAATTTTAACAAAAAAAAAAAAAAAAACAGATAAAAATTTAATTAAAATGTAGGTTGAGAAGCAAGTAAAATGTCTTTTGTATTTTAGTTGTGTAGTTAAGGGTGAACTAAAACATTTTTTTATTTTTGCTTATAAAATAAATTAAGTTATTTATAACATTTTCTGCAATTTTTTTTTTATTTTTACCAATAGATGACTTTGCTACTTATGGATATACAAGTTTAAGAATCTATAATTGGAGGCGTTTCTTCATTAGGATCCAGACTCACTAAAGTAACCCAAGTGGGCGTGCCAGCTTCAAATTTGCAAACTTCTTGACATTCACTAAAAAAAATCGTGATTTTCAAAAAAATTCTTGACAATTCAAAACTTCCTAAATTAATCTTGTATTAAAATACCACCACATGTTAAAACCAGTTAAAAGCAAAAAGACTTTCAAATGAACTTTTTTTAAATGTCTTTACGTTTATATCTTATATCAGAAAGCCAGATATATAACGCATAAAATATACCATATATCATTGAAATCGGTGGAAGGCGGCTATGCTAATGCATTTCATCATAACTTGAGAACGTTTTGTCCGGCTTAGGTAAAACAACAAATGATTTTAAAAAAAATTCCCTTTAAGTCATATTGGCAATAGTTTTTTTATATTTTCAACAATATCTGAGATATTTAGAAAATAGTAGCGGTAAAATTATTTTAAAAGCTAAATTTATGCTATTTTTTGTTTTAAAAAATTCATAAATAAAAATTACAAGGCAAAAATTTTCTATTTTTATAATTTATCGAAAAGCCATGTAGGTATTTTCCGATTAAAATAAGCAATAAATCATTAAAATCGGTAGTTTAATGTTTATTTTATTTACGTGATAGAATTAATCCCTCTACAGATTTGGAAAAGCCAATTAAAATAACAAAACAGTGTTATTAGTGTTGGGTCTGGCAAGCCTAAATACAACAAAAAAATTTTCCAAAAGTATTGGCATTTATAAAAAAGTTAAAAGAAAAATGAGGTGCCACTTCAAAAATAATGGTTAAAAAAGGGATCTATTACCAGAATCTAAAACTTATGATAATTTAAAATGAAAATAGAACAATGATCGAAACGAAGAAGAAAAGAAAAATATTCATTCCGCTGAAATAAAGCGTATTTGTATTATAAACTGCTGAATCATGTAAACCAACTTCCAATGAAATAAATAAAAGTATGCAAGAAGCTAAAATAAAATGTAAAAGTACGTAAAAAGCTTTTGTAACACCCAATTTACATGAAGAATTTTATGACGTCCAATTTTCTTAATTCCCTTTGGAGATGCTACCAAAAACTGGTCAAACTCATACGATGGTTTTTTTAGACGTCTAATTTTTTTTCATTTTCATTCTTATTTGCAACCAGGGATTAATTAATTATATGTATTTCTAAATAGTCTCTTTTTGTATTGTAGACTATTAAATCTATATTTTTAATATTTTTTATTTTCTTTATTTTGAATGTCGAAAAAACTAATTACTGTTACATATTTTTTTTTTTATCAGTCAAAAAGCACAATCCAGTTAATAAGAATATACAAATAAAACGTAACAGAAAGAACAGAAAAAAGTGTAAAGCGAAGTGTCAAAAAAAAAACATGAAAACAGAAATCATGTCTATTTTTATACCCCTCTTTCTTCTCTACACCGCTTGTTACCACACAAAAAATTCATCATGTAAAGTAAGTACAAAATTAGCAAATAAAAAAATCGTCGAGTATGTACTAAATACTGAATTTGGCCTAAACTTTGGATATAAGACGAATTTGGACACATTTATGCTATTTTACAACGTTTAAGGAGTAGCAGGTTAATTTTATACATAAAAGAAAAAAAATACATTTGGCCTTTTAAAGGTCAAATAGATTTGATTTCTATTTGAAGAAGCTTTAAAAAAAGCTTTACATATAAAAAGCTCAAATGTATTCCAAGATAATATTTTGCCGTAACAAATAATATTAAATCTCTACTTAACACACACTTTTGCCACAAATTGCCATATAGGGGATGTAGCTCAGATGGTAGAGCGCTCGCTTAGCATGTGAGAGGTACGGGGATCGATGCCCCGCATCTCCAACTGAACTTTTTTTTTTTATTTCTTTAGTTATTTTTTGAAAGGAATAATTGGCTGTGCAACAACATAGGTCATAAATTGAAATCTATTTGTATTTATTCGCGCTACATCATAAATGTAGAAACAAAAGTGCAAATACTAGACATACATATGATCATCATCGTCGTCATTGTTGTGGTTGTTGCATTTCCGCCTTGTTAAAAAATCTACAAAAATAACAAATGAGCAGATATAGTAACAATAAATTGTTGTAAAGAGCATTATTTGGTGCTCTTTTTGTATAGAGGAAAAACAAACACATTGTTAAAAAAAATATTTTTGTTTCTTTTTTTTAGGTTTTGAATAATTGTCTGGTAGAAATTCCCAGTTGGCCAGGTCTGTAAGACATCGTCGAAGAGGGATGTGCGACAATGTTAATTCCTACAAGAGAAATGAGGAAAAACCAGAAAAAATCTTCAACGACATTTTCGAAAAAGTGTCATAAAATTCGTTCACGATACAAAGCGAGACAATCAGCCATGATCTGGAAATCGAATTCGAGTGAATTTGAAATCGAACAAATTTTCAAAACAATTCTGTTTTCAAGGTTCATAAAAAAACTTCAGTTTTATATACGTCATATTTTGAGTGCAACTGTATTTTATTAGAATTACTCTAAAAGTCATGAAAAACTGTGGCAATTTTTAAAAAAATTAACGGACAATTTCCTTCAATTTTAATTTTACTCGATTTCAATTTCCAAAAAATGGATGAAGGTCGCTCTTACATTACATAGAGGATAATGTCGCCTACTTTGTCGGCAATAACAAAAATTGTTCCATGGATTGATTACAGTTGCAATTTAACTTCGCTTTTCTGCGCCATCCTCATATGCACTAGGGAATGTCTGAGGAGGAGGGCAAAGGGCTTGAGATGGCTTATTATGTCGGATAGCCGAGCCGCTCTTAGAGCACGATTTTCTTTGGAGGTGAAGTCTAAACTGGTCATGGACTGTTTTACATCTCTGACCGAGTAAGGGAAACACAATGACTTGAAGTTGTGTTAGGTGCCTGGCCATGAGCAGCATGTGGGCAACGAAAGGGCTGACTGGTTCGCAAATAGGGCCTTAGTCTTTCTTCGGTGTCTCTGTCGGACATATTAGAGGGACTCTGCAAAAATGATTCGAACGTGAATTCCTTCACACATGGACGTCCACTTCTGGATTTGTGACACTGTCCCTTGTCCGGGCAGTTAAGCTACTTCTGCTTGAGAAGGCGCAGCTTATACTGCTTGTTGGCCTATTTACGGGGCACTATGGTTTTAGATGCCACCAGTTTAAAATGGGTAATGCATTTACCAAGATATGCAGATTTTTTGAGGTGGATGATGAAACGTTAGAACATCTGCTCTGCTGCTGTCCCGCCTTGGGAGCCAGGCAGACTAAAGATCCTCTGGGTCGTGGTGCTTATGGCCTCCTTTTATACATACATACAACCCTAAAATTGACAGTGAAGTATAAAAACTGCATGCAATCCTTTTTCCAACCCGGGACTACCATGATCTGCATTTTTTCAGTTTTACTGGTTGTGTAAATCAACAATTCAAAAAGAATGCGAGAATTTTAAACAAACCAAGCAAGTGATTGAAAGCATTCAACTACGGCGGAAGAAGACTTTGACTATCATATTGTCGTCAATAGCTTTTTATACAATTCAACTTGTAAGACAATGTTGCCCATCATGTTCTTCATCAAGTTTGATAGGGTACACCAAAAAAGACGCTACCGGTTCTACTATCGTAAACGACGATTTCCTATAAATTCTCATCTAGAAAACCTAAACGATAGTGGACGACTCGCGCATTCATCATCGACGACGATGTCGTTAACGGCAACCTGGCCAACTGAGTTGAAAGTACCAAATACTCGTATGTAAGAAGTGAACAAATGTACACAGAATATCTACTTATGTATTCCGGTGTACTTGTACGTGTAGTTGCTAATTGTACTTGTTCTTTTAGTACGACAGACGATTGTATGTATTTGCACTTGAGGCGCTTAGAATCTTATATTTATATTTTGGTGTTTGTTTTATTATTTATTGCAACGTACAACACCTTAGGTGGAACAACAGTTGCGTAAGTATGCGTACTGTTGAAAGTGTTTGCGTATCCATCGATCGCAATGACTTCAAAAGTAAAAACCACTTCACTCAAATGTGTAGCACTGTGGTTTCTATGGCGATAAAATGTTGCAGGTTATTACGAAATGTTATAGTTTTAGCCGCAAATTAATAGTGTGGAAAATCGAAAATATTGCGGTAAGTAAAATTAATAAAATCAAATCCAAATGACATGATACTGTTAACATTTATAGAAAATTTCACGCAAGAGCAAATATGTAGTTTTGATACCTTAACAATATTGACATAGATCACTTAAATAAATAACACTCCAAATGAATATTATAAAAAACTAAAATATCTGCAAAAATTCAAGGATCACAGAGAGAAAAGAAAAAAAAATCGAGGAATGAAAAAGTTGCAAAAAATAAATAAAAGCAAGTAAAAATGTTTTTTTCATGCCATTTTATTTACACCTGTCTTTGTATGACAATTAGTAATTAGCATCTTGGTACAAGCATCTTGGTTATTAATGCACAACATCTAACAAAATTTGGGCTGGATTGGATAAGTGGGCGTGGCACAAAATAGACTTGCACCCAACTTTCACGATGATTTAAAAGACATGTCTTTTTTGTATTTCTTTTTTAAAGGAACTTCCAAAAACTTGATAAATTTTCACCATGTTTCTTTTTTTTGCAGTCAGAGTTGATTTTTTCTGATTTCCTTAGTTCCTTATTCGTATAAAAATATTTAAAATTTCGTTATTCCATATAATTTTTAAATGTTTTGAATTTTTTTTAATTACATTTTTTTGTTTTTCTATAATTATATATTTTAATAAGCACTTGTCACTTTGAAAAAAAAAAATAAAACATAAATTAAAAAACACAAATAAGTCCAAAGGGGAATGTCAAAAAAGAAACACAGAAAATACGTTTCACGTCTTTTTTTCTACCCTGCTTACTTCTCTACCCCGCTCGCTCGCAAACGAAAAAAGACTAGATTTAAAAAAAGGGAAAAAATCATCGTGAAAATTGGGTGTTATTTATGTATATCTAAAGAACGGTAAGAGAAGAATTGCCCAAATTTGGTACACATAACTGAGCTATCAATACACAACCTTCCTAAAAAGTGGGCGGAATGGGAATGGTGAGCGTGGCATCTCCCATACAAAGATTGTATAGATTTCTGTACGCCCGGAGAATGTCAAAATCCAAAAATTTCCAAATTAGGTACAAACATCTTAGTAAGTATTACACAATATCTGACAAAATCTGGGCGGAACTGGAGAAGTGGGCGTTGTATAAAATAGATTTATTTATGTCTAGAGAACGGTAAGAAAAAAGTTTTCCAAATTCGGTGCTCAAAGCTTGGTTATCAATAAACAACAGCTCTAAAATAGTTCTCTGTATTTTTGATTGACGTCGCTGGATGATTTTTATATTTGAATTGCTTGTAGTAGCCCAGAGTTCAGCGCCATATTTCCTAATAGATGCTATTATTGTTTTGTATATAAATAGTTTGGTTTAAATAGATAAAGTTGAATACTTTTCTAAAAGCCAGTAAAGTTGTCCAAATTTGTGCTTAACTGGATAATAAAATCTTTCTAGCCTAATTTAGAGTCGATTATCATGTCAAGATATTAAGCTTTATTATCATTTTGAATTGGAGTATTGTTTATCGTAATTGCTTGATGAACACTTATTTTTCTATTAGTATAAGTCACTTGTACTCTTTCTTCACCATTTACTACAATACCCCAAGTTTCAAGCCAGTTTCAAGTATTGTGCAGATATCGTTGAAGGTTTGATATGGCCATAGATAGCTATATCTTTATTTGATGACAATAGGATAGTGTCGTCTGCAAAATTTGCACTCATAACGGAGTTTCTTTTTGGGATAGGAATATCTGCTGTATACAGAAGGTATAGGAAAAGCAATGGCTCACAAAATATTCCAAATAGAAAATATTTTAAAAAATTATGATAACAAATATGTATAAATTTGAAATTAAGTTAAAAAACAGGAGAAAAAACTGTACTATTTATAATATGTTAGATATATAAAAAAAAAATATCTTTCATATCGCCCAAATAATCGCCAACCATTTTAAATGTCGCCAAAAAAATCGCCAAGTCGCCAAAAGCAAATTTCCATCTCCAAATGGACTAAAAAATCACCAAGTTTGTCGAAAAATCGCCATATCTGACAGTCCTGGTTGTAAGAACATTAATTTCGAATTTGAGTATTATGGGTGAGAGTTTGGAGGATAGATTGAAGCACGGTTATATCCTTAAATGTTTATGTTTTATATTTTTCGTGATAAAGATAAAAAAATGTAAAATCAAAGCATAAACATTTGTTTATATATCCTTATTGATTTAGGACATTAGATGAAATCATGAACCAATTTATACAATTTGTTAAACTATATAAATTGAGCCACGGCCTTAAATTTTTTACCTTATTGATCCTAAGAAGTGGTCACACAGGTGTACAGAAATCTAACACTTTGTTGGTCTGAAAGAAAGATTAGAAATCTTTCAATTAAAAAAGACCTAAGTCATCTAAATAGGGAAACATACATAAAATTTAAATAATAACAAAGTAATTTCTTAGGTCCATAATTTAACCCAGCCTAAACGAACCACTTTGCGAAGTCCGGCTTATCATTAAATTATAAGACACTTCACCGCAAGTAGTAAATAAGCATATTCCAAGTTTAACATTCCGTGTGAAATACCAAAAAATATTTGCATAAAACCCAATAAAGTATCTTCTGGGTCCGTTGGTAATTTTAAATAAATTTAGCCAACCCCGTCAGTTGAAAACGTGCTCACTTTCGAATGGCTTTTTGTGCCATATTGTTTTTGGTTCTCTTTTGCAGCTTGTTATTCAAGAACAATCTGTTTGTAGGAAAAGAGCTATGAATCAAAATGTAGACCAGCCACTTAAAAATTCTTATATTTCTATTTTGTTTACACAGTATTCACTTTTTAGGATCAACATTAGTTACTTTTTTTAATGTATTACAATAAAAAAAAACTTTAACCCGCCTAAAAAGGTGGGCGC
Source organism: Pollenia amentaria (assembly GCA_943735925.1). NCBI lineage: Eukaryota > Metazoa > Arthropoda > Insecta > Diptera > Polleniidae > Pollenia > Pollenia amentaria. The sequence goes on from OX031006.1 coordinate 98,532,121, forward strand.
TACCTCACAAGAAACTTGATTGAATATATAAATGCGATACAATGAAAAAAAGAAAATTCTTGCATGACGATCCGTCCATAATTTACCACAGATCACATCTAAAGCCACCTTCCGACAATCACTTTCATATGCCCCAAAGCGCTAACAAATTATAATGTTGTTATATATATAAAAATAAGTCCGTATATGTACGTCGCCGAACTAATCATAAACGCGTCGTGCGATTTCAACCAATGTCAAAAAAGAAACACAGAAAATACGTTTCACGTCTTTTTTTCTACCCTGCTTACTTCTCTACCCCGCTCGCTCGCAAACGAAAAAAGACTAGATTTAAAAAAAGGGAAAAAATCATCGTGAAAATTGGGTGTTATTTATGTATATCTAAAGAACGGTAAGAGAAGAATTGCCCAAATTTGGTACACATAACTGAGCTATCAATACACAACCTTCCTAAAAAGTGGGCGGAATGGGAATGGTGAGCGTGGCATCTCCCATACAAAGATTGTATAGATTTCTGTACGCCCGGAGAATGTCAAAATCCAAAAATTTCCAAATTAGGTACAAACATCTTAGTAAGTATTACACAATATCTGACAAAATCTGGGCGGAACTGGAGAAGTGGGCGTTGTATAAAATAGATTTATTTATGTCTAGAGAACGGTAAGAAAAAAGTTTTCCAAATTCGGTGCTCAAAGCTTGGTTATCAATAAACAACAGCTCTAAAATAGTTCTCTGTATTTTTGATTGACGTCGCTGGATGATTTTTATATTTGAATTGCTTGTAGTAGCCCAGAGTTCAGCGCCATATTTCCTAATAGATGCTATTATTGTTTTGTATATAAATAGTTTGGTTTAAATAGATAAAGTTGAATACTTTTCTAAAAGCCAGTAAAGTTGTCCAAATTTGTGCTTAACTGGATAATAAAATCTTTCTAGCCTAATTTAGAGTCGATTATCATGTCAAGATATTAAGCTTTATTATCATTTTGAATTGGAGTATTGTTTGTCGTAATTGCTTGATGAACACTTATTTTTCTATTAGTATAAGTCACTTGTACTCTTTCTTCACCATTTACTACAATACCCCAAGTTTCAAGCCAGTTTCAAGTATTGTGCAGATATCGTTGAAGGTTTGATATGGCCATAGATAGCTATATCTTTATTTGATGACAATAGGATAGTGTCGTCTGCAAAATTTGCACTCATAACGGAGTTTCTTTTTGGGATAGGAATATCTGCTGTATACAGAAGGTATAGGAAAAGCAATGGCTCACAAAATATTCCAAATAGAAAATATTTTAAAAAATTATGATAACAAATATGTATAAATTTGAAATTAAGTTAAAAAACAGGAGAAAAAACTGTACTATTTATAATATGTTAGATATATAAAAAAAAAATATCTTTCATATCGCCCAAATAATCGCCAACCATTTTAAATGTCGCCAAAAAAATCGCCAAGTCGCCAAAAGCAAATTTCCATCTCCAAATGGACTAAAAAATCACCAAGTTTGTCGAAAAATCGCCATATCTGACAGTCCTGGTTGTAAGAACATTAATTTCGAATTTGAGTATTATGGGTGAGAGTTTGGAGGATAGATTGAAGCACGGTTATATCCTTAAATGTTTATGTTTTATATTTTTCGTGATAAAGATAAAAAAATGTAAAATCAAAGCATAAACATTTGTTTATATATCCTTATTGATTTAGGACATTAGATGAAATCATGAACCAATTTATACAATTTGTTAAACTATATAAATTGAGCCACGGCCTTAAATTTTTTACCTTATTGATCCTAAGAAGTGGTCACACAGGTGTACAGAAATCTAACACTTTGTTGGTCTGAAAGAAAGATTAGAAATCTTTCAATTAAAAAAGACCTAAGTCATCTAAATAGGGAAACATACATAAAATTTAAATAATAACAAAGTAATTTCTTAGGTCCATAATTTAACCCAGCCTAAACGAACCACTTTGCGAAGTCCGGCTTATCATTAAATTATAAGACACTTCACCGCAAGTAGTAAATAAGCATATTCCAAGTTTAACATTCCGTGTGAAATACCAAAAAATATTTGCATAAAACCCAATAAAGTATCTTCTGGGTCCGTTGGTAATTTTAAATAAATTTAGCCAACCCCGTCAGTTGAAAACGTGCTCACTTTCGAATGGCTTTTTGTGCCATATTGTTTTTGGTTCTCTTTTGCAGCTTGTTATTCAAGAACAATCTGTTTGTAGGAAAAGAGCTATGAATCAAAATGTAGACCAGCCACTTAAAAATTCTTATATTTCTATTTTGTTTACACAGTATTCACTTTTTAGGATCAACATTAGTTACTTTTTTTAATGTATTACAATAAAAAAAAACTTTAACCCGCCTAAAAAGGTGGGCGCTACCTCACAAGAAACTTGATTGAATATATAAATGCGATACAATGAAAAAAAGAAAATTCTTGCATGACGATCCGTCCATAATTTACCACAGATCACATCTAAAGCCACCTTCCGACAATCACTTTCATATGCCCCAAAGCGCTAACAAATTATAATGTTGTTATATATATAAAAATAAGTCCGTATATGTACGTCGCCGAACTAATCATAAACGCGTCGTGCGATTTCAACCAAACTTATACACTACGTAGGCAGTGGCCCATATATGGTTTATATGAAGTTTGGTTGAAATCCGATAACGCATGTGTGTGCGGTGCGTATGTGAATGTTATGCCGTGCGAAGCAGGCAACGGGCCCGCTAGTGTTGTTATAAAATTTTATTCTAAGTTTAATATTGTAAGACTAGAATTAAAAGAACCAATTTTGTGAATATCGGTCCATAATTTACCATATGTCCTATATTAAGCCAACTCTTGGAAAACACTTAAATACCTGTAAAGCCGTAACGAATAATAAAACCGTCATAAAATTTGGCACACATTAGTTCCGTATGATTCTCTGAAGACAAATTTATAATTTATTACAGATTCCATATAAAGTCCACTTTCGAAAATTAAATTTCTCGTTGTTTATTTCTATCTAACCCCACTGTACAATGGAAATGCATAATTAGTGCAGCACAAGGTGTTTCAACACATGTTGTTGTTACACACAAATTTGCAACAGCATTCCTAAATTAAGTTTCTTATTGTTGCTTTCTTTGCCAATAAATTAATATTTGTTAAAGTTTTTATCATTCCCACAATTTGTATTCTTCCGCCTTCAAATATTCATTTACTACGCTGTTAATTTGCTCATCTATTAGAAACGAAATAAATTGTTTTTGTGTTCCCAGCAAAACAATTCGACAGAAAAAAAAACTAAAAATTCTCACCAGCAAAAATGCAGTTAAAATAACATGGGAAAACGATATTGAAACATTTATTAATTTGCATATCGTTTTTCTTCTTCTTTGGCTTTGTTTGAATTACAACCAACGAGGCCATTGACATTTTTATGATTTTATTTCATGCTGCGTTCTTGGGTTAATATTTTTGCCCCAAATTCGAATAATATTTTTAAAAATTGACTTAAAACTAATATTTGCTAAAACTTAATTATATTGTTTCTATTTGCTTTGCCCGGTTCGCTTTTTATCCCAAATCCCCCCGCCCCACCATGAAAATGAAGTGCTCAAAACGTGAAATTAAGAACTCACCAAAATGATTTCTCAACAAGTGCATTCATCGTTTCAAGCGATGTATGGCTGGTAGAGCCGGCTTGTTGAAACCAGAGCTCACCGAGAGCATGCGCTTGAATTTCAGGCAGCGCATAGTCCGTTAAAATGGTGCGATAACGGCTACCATTGACGGTAACATTATGATTTTCCTCATTTTTAAAGAAATATTCACCAATGATTCCACCAGCCCATAAACCACACCATACAGTTGTTTTAATGGATGTAAGCCCAAATACGGCAATTTAGTTTATTAACGTATCCATTGAGCCAAAAATGTGCTTCATCACTAAACAGAATTTCACGACAAAACACCGGGTTTTCATTGAGTTCGGAATGGACCACCTCAGACGTGGACTGTTATCCTTCGCCAGAAATTTAGATATGTGTAGTGGCTTGTATCGAAGGCTTCACGCTCAATATTTCAGTTTATCACGCTTTTTGACTGCGGTTTTGGGCAGATAACCAAACTATTTATTCCAAATTATAACAACTTTTACTGTCACCGTTCACCAGATATTAGGGAGATCAAACGGTTATGATTCGACCAGTGTAACCGGTTATTTTAGTTTTGCCCAAGCCGATTATTTTAAAATGTCTATTTTTCGAATGTCGATTAACCAGTTGTTTTGGTATAATAAACCGGTTGTTTTAACCCTGGATGGTTATTGTTATTCGAATCGACGAACTTTTTTATGTGTGTTTAAATTACGCTCTTTTTTCAACAACGTTTGCTGATTACGAAAGCTTTAAAAAAATAATAAGTTTTAAAACACAAAAATGAGTTAAAAATCGTATCAAATTTTAAGAGAGCAGAAAAACTTTTATTTTTATACCTAATTTAATTTCAGGGTTAATAACGTGTAATTTATATTTGTTTTTCTTACTCTTATTGTAAATGTATCCGTAATTTAAGTAGTTTTCTAAATGCAATATTGGGCAAACTTATATTATGTAACATTATGAGCGAATACAACTCGCTTATAAAATCGTGTGTTCTTTAAAAAAAAAACAAAAAACAATTCAAAAATGTTCAGTTAAAAAGGTAATTAGCAATTTATGTGAGAGTTTTCTAAACATTAAATATTTTTTATACAGATGTCAGATATTTCAAACGGGATTTAAAAGACAAAGATGCTTGAAGTGCCCTAAAATGATAAGTATTAATTACTACAATTCGTGTTGGAAAAAACCCAGCCAATTGTAGGGGAATGTAAGAAAGAAAAAAATTCACTATTTATTGTTGTGTCTTTGTTGAAGTTTTGATATTGTTACAAGTAAGAGCTGAGTGCTTAAAATTCTTATTCACTTTATGGTCTTACTTGTATAATATTTTTAGCTTTTCTAAAGTATTTGGAAAAAGTTTCCTGACGAGCTGGCCTAAGCAACCAGCGAAATGCGCATAGAAACTAGCTTTCCCACAACAATAAATTTCAGTGTTTTTTATCATAAATTGGGATTATTAGCACATCATTAATAAATGAATTAATTATTAATTACCTTTAATTAGTCCACAAGCCCCGGTTGGCTAGCTGGTAGTGAGTTAGTCTATCAGTACCGGGGTTGCGGGTTCGATTCCCGCCAGAGACTCTGGTCTCCTGCAGACAAGCAAAAAGCTTCGCGGGATTTAGTGTAGGAATAATAAAAAAAAAAAAAAAAAAATTAATGAGGGCTTTAATGAATTATGTTATTCAGATTAATGTTATTAAAAAATAATTTAAGTACATATATATAATTTTTTCCATTTTTTACAAAAAACTTATATATAAAATCCATGCTACATTTTTAAAAAATTATATTTTTTCTTTTCCAAGTAGTTCTAAAGAGACGGCAAAAATAAATCTTCAGTTTTATCCATTAAGAAACAAAGAACTAAAAAACAGAATTAAAGAAATAAAACAATGTCATGGAAGGTATTAAATTGTGGTCGACGAATGGACAGATATTCGTTTCTATAATGCTTAAACAAAATCATTTGAAATATAGAATCCTGACTAAATGTCGGTATTCACTATCCTATTTAGTCGCACGATATGTCAAAAAAATCGTGTGTGCCCATAATGTATGACAGTGTGGCTTAAAAATGAATTGAGTGACAGATTTTTTTGACAAGTCTGTCCGACTTGCAAATGTTTATGAAAATGTTCATAAAATGATAGATTATATGCGATCAGAGTTGCATTTTCTTGTAAAGTAGCTGAGTCATTTGAGTTTGCATTTTTTTTGTGGGATGGTGTGGCATTGACAGCAGATTTTGCAGACATTTTTTATGTCGGATAGAATTCCGTCAGATTTTCGCGTGAATGAATCGTACGATTATGTAGGATAGTGAATACCGGCCTTAAGAGGTCTTTCTTGTAACTTTTCAAAAATATGGTTGAAGTCTACTGATTCGTATTGACATGCTTATCCACCACCAAATTGAAACTTACATATTTAAAATATCTAATAATAAATTTATAAAATACCTATAATCATATAGAGCCAAAGTTCTTCAAAAATTCTGTTATCACTTATTAAATATTTGACGTCCTGCGAGTAAACACTAGTTTTATAAAAATTTATTTCCTTTTGCACGTTTAACTAGATCAAACATCATTTAACCGTGTCTAAATTACATTATACAATTATCTTCTTACAAATAAGGATTAGTAAATAAATAAAAAATGAAGAAATTGTTAAACATAAACCTAAAGTTTGAACATTTTACTCGTTACGTTTTTTGATCTTTTCGTCAAACACTTGGTAGGTCTGGACATACCTTAAGTCATAACAATGAATTTAGTTGGTGCCCTACCCTTGTGAATTCTTTCGTTTCTATTCAAATAAACTTTTTTTCAAAAACAAATTTATTTTTTGTGTTTTTATGTGTTCGAATTAAAACAGGTTAACCAGGTATTTCTTAAATGCTTAACCGAAAACCGGATTTTTTAAAATATCAACTATTCAGAATATTCGAAAAACGTTTTTTGAAAAATGTCGAATAATCGCTCTCCCTAACAGATAAACAAAAAGTGTCTGTATTAGAAATGCCGCCCTTCATTCCCAATTCAGCCCAGTTTTTGGCAGGTGTTTTGTATGGATAACCACACCATTTGTTCGTTCATTATAAATTTTCATATTAATTCGAATGTGTATTCTAAGTCAAATTACAATTTATAAAGCTTTCATACTTTAATAGTCTTATTCCTTCAATATTTTCCAAGAATATTTTCTGTAATTTGATTTAGTATACACATTCGAATTATTGTGAAAATTTTTAATAAAAATTTTACTTAACATGAGAAATAAATTTCCTAGAATCTATTTAACTGTTGGCCAGATACACAAAATTTTTTTTGTCTTTGTATGGGAGGGGCCATGTCCACTACTTTGCTTTAGCCCATTTTTTGACAAATGTTTTACCTTAATAACCCAACTATTTGTTTAAAAACATTAACTTCAACCGTTACCCAGATATAAATACATTTTTATTTTATTTATATCGGTGGTGCCACGCCCACTTCTTTACTCTAGTTCACTTCCTGACAGCTGTTGTATATTGATAACAAAGCTATTCGTAATAAAAATTAAAAACTTTTGCTATAACCGTTCTAAAGACGTACAGAAATTTATATTGTCTTTGTATAAGTGGTATTATGCCTACTTCTCCAATCCAGGCGACTTTTTTGAAGATGTTTTGTTTTGATAACCAAACTACTTGTTCCAAATTTAGAAACTTTTACAGTAATTTCCAGATAATTCATATTGGTTTTGCCAGGGCCATTAAGCATTTTATTACAAATATTTCTAGCGCCTTGGAAGGTTCAGGGAAGTCGGTTCAGTAGTGTAAAGGGAACAAACAAACGAACGCATCTTTAATTTTATATATGGATATATGTATATAGAGATATGTAGATATTAGAGATGAGCGATATGATGAGTGATTTAATCACTGCTACTGAAAAATCACGAATCACAGTTGTGACCAAATTTGTCAACTAACAGGTACTTGCTAAGTCGTTCTTTTTGTTTTTTGTTACATCCAAAACTTTATAATATTTCACTGTTTGTGTGGGTAATAGCATTTTTTGAATGCAATGGCGAATAATGTTGCTATTCCTTTTATTCTCTCTTCTATCTTATGAGTATTTTTTTTAACCCAAAGTTTATTTGTTCAAGTATATATGTATATGCAAGTAAACAGCTTTGAAAGCTGTTACAATTTGTTGTAGTTTATTTGCAAAGTATTTACAAAAGCTCATGCGAAAGCTCGCGCATTGTACATATAGCTTGGACGCACTTGCTGTAAAAGAACTAAAAACGGACAAACCGTGATCACAATCACAGTTTTAAGGAGCAGTGATTTTTAAATTACGTTCACTAATCACGATGTTCTTCAAAAATCACTGGATCCCTCATCTCTAGTAGATATGTTAAACCTTCTCGTACATATTGTATGTATCGATTTTTTGGAAGTAAAAATTTTTATAGCCTGGTGTAATTTACATATTTTTTGTATTAACTGTTAATCCCACAATCTTTTTTCCTCAATAACTTACAATTTTACATATGAAATTAGCGAAATAAAATATGAAATTTTGAAATTTTATCGCTATCAATCAATGAAAATAATGATTGTTGGTTGCAATTAAATGACAACTAACATCCAACCAACACCGATCAACCACAAGATTTATTAGAATAACATGACAGTGGCACTTTCTACACTTTTATTCTCAACAACAACAAACAGTTGTATCAAATGTAACGCGATGACAGCAGTCACGTACTGCATTTGTTGTTATTCGAAATATTTTTTTCGGTAAATTGAAAAAAAGCAACAGCAATTGTTCTGTAATGTGAAAACAATTGATGAATGTGTCATGCAAACATTTCGTTTTGTTTTTGATCGTTATTGCGATATAAAAAAATAAAACGTTTGTATTTAAACAATTACAAATATTCAATTTCAATACAACTCAATCAGTGGTTGGCTGACTGGCTGGCCATTTCCATAGTTTGCAAGATAATGGTATTTCAAATACTTGTTTGAAGTAATCGTGCATCAACAACTGTTAGTTGCCACAAAATGCGTAACACTTGTAAGCATTTTTGGCGGAAATGCATAAAACGCCCCTGCAACTGTCAATGAAAGTATTTATTTGTGCTTACGGATGGCTGATGGACAGAAGACAGGTTTCAGTGACGGCTTACGTACTTTAAAACTCATCTAAATACTCGTATTATTGCTAATAAATACTTATTTCTATTTTTAAAAATTATGAACGCCATGCGTAGACGACGATTCACTCAACTAAATTGAATTGAATTCCATTTTTTTCCTCTTAAAAGAAGTTTATCAAATAAATACTGGTTGGGAATTGCATAATACATCTGGTTGGGCAGACTGATGGGCGAACGGACTGATGGATAGATTGTTGTGTAGATAAAGTTTTAAGCTTTTCTATTTTAAATGCAACATATTCTTCTTTTAGAAGCAAATTTTTAAACATACATATAACATTATTAGACAGATAAAAAGCAAAAACCATAATAAAAATTAAATCCATTTGCATGAAAATGTGCTGGTCCGTTAAATTTTGGACTTGTGAGAATGTCTCACATTCAAGTTCCTCTTTTTTTAAGTCTTTCGGTGCCGCTTTTACGGCTGGCGTTATTTCATGCACTTGAAGAAATTTCACTAGAGTTATCCAATTGTCTTATGTGTATTATAGAAGATTTTTTTAAAGTTATTCACCCTTCGCGTTCACATAAGAGGTCCAAAGCCGTTAATATGGATAATATATAGTACATTCATCCCTTAAAGAAAAGCGTGGGGCGCGTTGTTATGAAACAAAATGCTCAATTATTGAAAATACGTAGCTTTAAACATGATTGGTTGTATATCTTTCGGTCTGAAATATTAAAATGTACTCACGGCCGTCATGTTTTTTTAAGTTCAGGTTGGTATGGGAGCCCCACGCTTTTCTTTAAGGGATGTGTGAGATTTTTTCCACTTTGATTTAAAAGTTTATGTTGTTTGAAATGTTCTTATTTTTTGACTTTAAGTCGATTTTTTCAGTATTCATATTCATTTTGTGTTCACAACTGATTAACATATTAAGGTAAAGAAGAGCGTTTCTTAAAATTTTTTTTTATTATATTTTTTACTTTTTAGTAACGAATAGCTTTAATTAATTCATTACAATTTCCATGCTAAATAAGAAATTTTTTTTCATGTTTTGTATTGTATATTAATATAATAAAAAAAATTTATATTCATATAATAAGACTTTACACTTGTGGATTAGTATTTACTGTTATGATAAATTTCGCAGTCTCTCCATCTCTTTCAATGCTTTAATATTGCACGGCTTAGGCCCTGTTAATTTTTCGCATTGTAGTGCTTCGATTTGTAAGCCGTTAAAAGGAGGTTAAAAAACCATTTTACAACAAAAAAATTTAGCCCCCCTACATTTCATCCTGGCTACGCCCATGTATTCGTGTATTGCCATCGGGAGTATGAATGCCTGCAAAGTTTCATCCATTTGCATTGAGTAAAAGGCGGTTGAAAAAGCATTTCACAAAAAAAAAAAAAAAAAAATCTGCCGCCCCTAGGTTTCATCCTGGCTACGCCCATGTACTCGTTTTATCCACTTGCATTGAGTAAAAGGCAGTTAAAAAAGCATTTTACCATAAAAAATATTTGCCGGGTAAAAAAAAGCATTTTACAAAAAAAAAAATTTGCCTCTCCCCCCTAGATTTCATCCTAGCTACGCCCATGTATTGCCATCGGGAGCATGAATGCCTGCAAAGTTTTATCCATTTGCATTGAGTAGAAGACAGTCAAAAAAGCATTTTACCAAAAAAAAAAAAAATTTGCCCCCCCTAGATTTTATCCTGGCTACGCCCATGTATTCGTGTGTTGTCATCGGGAATATGTATGCCTGTAAAGTTTCATCCACTTGCATTGAGTAAAAGGCGGTTAAATTAACGTTACAAGATTTGATTTTCCGAAGTGAAGCTAAAGAAAAGCATTTAAAAATAAAAAACTTTCCCACTGTCATGTTTACACATAATAATAACAGTTTGAAAGCTAAAAATTAGTAGCCAATGAGAACGCAAGTTATGTTACGTCAGAGTTCCTACATGCGCAGTAAAAATTTTTTATGTCTGCCTGATGTCGCAATCTTTATTTCTATCATTCTTGATGTCACTTACATATTTGTCAAAACGGTTTGAAATAAGTTTTTAAGCCTTTTATTGGTATTTATTTTTATTAATATTTTTAATTTCTAAAGGGTCCGCCAAATAACTTTTTTTTTTGAAAATGCTATAAAAAAACTACTGAATATTTTCTCAATTTCTTTTTTTGTTTGAAAGTATAATCCATCCGGTTAATAATGGAAAATAATTTCATTCAAATGGCTGCCTCGGCTGGCCATGCAGTAGCCTACACGATCGGTCCAATTTTTAAGCACATTATCGATTGTGTGCAGCTGTATTTCACCAATGGCTTCACGAATATTGTCCTTTAAAGCGTCAATTGTCTCTGGCTTGTCGGCGCACAGTGGCGCCATTTGAGTTTTTTCGTTGCAAAAATCATATCTTTTGAACCGAATAAGATAATTGAACAGTTTAAACAGCATATGATAGATAACTGTTCAGCCTATGAAATGAGTGTTTGGAAAGGGTGCTACGCTTTGTAGGGGCCTACTTATGGGTTATCAAAGTTAAAATTAGTAGAAAAATCAATTTTATGGTAACTAAAAAAAATTATTTTTACATTTTTAGATTGTTTTTTTTTTTTTTCTTAAGGGTTTTATGTTTTAAATTATTACCCAACAAATTAAAAAAAAAAATTATTTATTTTTTTAAATTTATTTTTTCAATTTTCTGTAAAATATTCATCACAATTCGTAAGAGAAGGTATATCTAAAAGACTAACAATTTCTAAACTATAATTATTTTGTAACTCTATTCGTGACTTCACATGCCGCAGGGAAGAAATAAGTGGATCGGAAGATGCTGCCAACATGTTGAAGAGGTCCTTATTTTGCCTTACCCTTGATGCTTTGAATGTGTTCTGCAATCTATATTTTTTATAAAATTTGTTAAGAGACTCCTGTGCTTCTTCAGAAAGCTCTCCAATTGGCAAAGGCTGGTACTCAATTATATCTTTGCCATGCGCCAATATTTTATGGACGGTCGGGGTCAACTTCTTCTGTGTATACATTTCTGCTAAAAGAGATGCAGTTTTCGACGCATATTCTCCATATTTTGTAGAATTGACATTTTCTTTGCAGTTTAAAACATCCAAGATCGTTCCCAATCTTTTCACGATTTGATTGTCAATTCCAATGATTCTAGTTACTGCCTCATCATTTTCAAAAAATCTCCTAGAAGTGTTTCCATCGTTAGAGTTACCGTATCCGTGCTTGGGACAGTCTACTTTTAGTCCAACTTGTTTCAAAAAAACCATCCTGTATTTGCTTCTTTCTGATCTTTTCCTTATCCTTTATTGATGTATTTTCATCGAAGTTTTCTTCCTCTTGTGGTAGGGTATATGCCAGTTTTAGCAAGAATTCCATACACCTTATCCTTGCGTGCAATGGTGACATTCCATATTCGTAATTCTCCTCATTTGTAGAATCGTTTAAATTACCAAAGTTCTTCTGACAAATAATAATATAAAATCGATAAAAAATATATAGTTTTTGCTAAATTTTTACCTCCAATATAATTCTGTCTATGAAAACTAATTGAAATATATTATAATTAAGCAGAAAAAGATACTAATCTTAAACTCTTTACAACTAATTATATAAAATTGAGATGTAACTTATTATATATGAAATAAATTGAATTGAATTGAAAAAAGTTCTTCTGACTCTTTTTGCAAATCGGGCATGACATTGTTGAGGTTGTTCCTGTCAGTTCGTTTACGACTTTTCCGTCAACCATGGTCAGGTGGAACTCGTAATTGCATTCAATATATTTTCCTTCTCCAATTTGCAGCTTTGTAGGCTTAATCTTGCTTATTTGTTCTTCAATGTCCTTCACCGTAGTCCTTATGAGTTCTGCCGATTCCCTTGCAAACTGAAACATTATTGGTCGGCAATAATGCACTGATGACGGACGTGGATTTTTCCAGTGTAGGGAATCATCCGATTTTAGCCGCAAAGGAACAACAGATGCCATAAACATATTTCCGTCCGATATTGTAGCGTCATCGAAAGATATCCTTTGCTTATAAACGCTTTGTCCGGATGATCCATCGCAGCCCCATTTGCTGATCAATGTCAACTTCTCAGGAAGAATTTTCACTTCCGTGAAAAACTTTGGTGTGGTTGACTTTCTAAACAGTTCAAATAATTTTAAATTGTTCAACGCCATGTTTTCAGTACTTAAATTGTTAAATGGTTTCAGTAATTGTTGCGCCAACTTTCAGGCGTAGACTAATCCAGGCATTATGCTTATTTTGCAATATATAGGCTTATGCTACCATGCCTAAAAATTTACCTGTTCCCTGCATACATATGGATTTAGGCTGAATAATGCAATTTTGATATTATGCACGTGTCCAAATAAGATTTGTGCCTACCTGTAGGGACCATAAGTCAATATTGTTCCTGACCATTTGTACGCCAAAGTATTGTTTATGTGAGGTACATACCTGCTAATTTCAATGAGTAGTTTTTTTCAAACTATTAGATCAAACTACTGTCAGTCAAAACATATAAGGGATGGACGCCATACAATTTCTGCAACCATGTCTTTTTGAACTTTTTTACCTCTAGAAGCCAAACGGGCACGTACGGGCAGATAAAACCTTTTGAATTATGTAAAGAAATAATCAAAGAACAGGTTTTGCACGTATGGCAAATATAGAAAAATATAGTTTTTTTTTATTTTCAGTCAAAGTTGAAAAATAGTGAAAAAACGGATAGTTTTTAAATAGTGATTTACCAGGAGAAACACAAAGCAAACAGTTAATTTTTTTTTATCATTATACATTTAATAAATACATCAATCAATACAAATAAAAAATAAGGCGATTCGTTACCTATTTTTCGTGATATTACACCTGAAATCGCAACAAATTGACTAAAAATTGTGTGTTTTTTTGAAAACCGAAAGTCGGTCAACTTTGAACGGTTATATCTTCTAAACTAAAAATGTGATATTATTAAGAGTGGCATATTTGAAATCGTTGAAAAGTTTCCTATAACATGGGTTTATTCAAAACTTCGTCGGCACTCATGAAAATTTTGATTTTTGCAACCTCGCTTGCTCTACGGGCGCCACTGTGCGGCGTAACACTTATATTTGACGGCACCCCACAAATAATAGTCCAACGGTGTCAAATCGCAGCTCCGAGGTGGCCAAACGACATCAGCTCTGCGGCTGATAATGCGATATTCAAAAACAGGGCGCAAAACATCGAGTGTAGCTTCGGCTGTGTGGCACGTAGCGCAATCCTGTTGAAACCAAATTTTGCCAATATCCTCCTCCTCAATTTTTGTGAACAAAAATTCGTTCTCCTTGCTCATTTTCGAAGAAAAATGGCCCAATTATGCCTCTGGACCAAAATCCGCACCAAACAGTGACTCGTTTTGGGTGTATCGGCTTTTCAATATATTCGTGCGGGTTTTCTGTGCCCCAAATGCGACAATTTTGCTTGTTTACGTACCCGCCAAGATCAAAATGCGCTTCATCTGAAAAGATGATTTTTTTCGCACACATTCTGCAACATTACCATGATTTTCAAAGTAATGTCGCAATATTTCCCAGCGTTGTTCAAGCGTATACACAACCATATTCGTTTAGCGGAAGGATAAAACTAATTATCTGTCAAATCAGACAGGAGCTAAGTGCTACCACTCACGAAATAAGCACTAGTTGAAAAAAAAAACGTTAGATGGCTGACCCTTTATTATTTGATTTTGAAATGAACGGTGGATGCAGCCAATTGTCATCTATACTTACACCAAAGTTATACCAATACAGTTTATATAACGTTTGGAATTTAATAGCGAAGTCTTGAACATTTTAATTTGCTTCTACTCTGCGATATTTATATGTATATTATCGAAAAATAAACATTTGGTTGTACGCAAACATGAAGTAAAAACATTTATTTTTTGCTTTGTGTTTGATTTTCAAATATATTACTGCAGGCACTTACTTTATATAAGTATCTATGTAAATATATGTACTATATCGAGCCCTTAACGCAAAATAGTGACATAATCTTCAATTGTCGTTTTTTTTTAAATTAATTTATTGGTAACACTTGCATTATCCTTCAACAATCCATCAACCTTCTCCTGTAAAATTGTGTTTTTCTCGCTTAAGCTTTTCTGCGCAAAGGGCTCGATATATTGACAAACTATTCGTACAAGATATTTTCGCATTTCTGGTGAAACTTTTCAGACAATGAGCTTTTCAGATAACCCGTTCGTATTAAGTACTCGGCCGACAAATGATAACGCAATTGGCAGTTTCAAAAAAAGATATTGCAGAAAATGTAATCGCCTTAAGGGTACATAAGAATTTGCCACGCTAAAGCATTATGTGAAAATATAATTTTTGCCGTTGACTTGCTGACGAAGTTGGCCTGAAAACAAGTCTTTTTTGTGACAAATATATGGATGTTATTATTTGCAATAATATGATTGTATTTCCTTATTTAACATTGTTATTCGAGCACGCTGAGTTCAATGGTGATAGCCGTTTTTCAATGTTAGCGATTGTTTTGCAATTATTGTTCAATTTAAATCAATTCAACTCTTTAAAAAAATGTATCTGTATTTTTTTTTCGAGGAAATAATTATTTTTCCGATTCTTGAATAACAATTTTTTTTTAACTTTTTTGAATATTTTTCTAAACCCTATTAAACACATATATACAAAATAACATACCATTGTAGTTTTTATTTGTAGAAAAAATGTTTTCGCGAAATTTTTTTGATTGATATTAATTAAATGAATTGCAAAATCAAAACTAAAAAAAAATTCGGAGAAAAAATTTGCTTTACACCTTTTTTAAAATTTTTATTCCTGAATACGAGCGATAACTTTGAATTCAGCTTACTCGCATTAGCATTACCAGTAGCGTTACCATTGGTGCTACTAAAGTAGCAATTTGCCACTTTTTCGACTGTTTGGATACTATTTTACTACTTTTACAAAATGCACCCAAATGTGATACTTTTTATAACTCTTGCCCCTTTTTTGGTACTTTTTACTAAATGATGAGATACTTTTTGAACTTTATTTTTTTTTAAAACTCCCAGCTTTAATGTAAACTGTAATTGTTTTAATATATATGTAAGCAAGCTTATATGAAATAATTTTTTGTCAATCGTGATAAGCTTATGCATTTATTGCGAATATATTATGTAACATGTGAACGTATTAATTATTCGCAGGCAAGTGCTCTTGGGAAGTACTACTTGCTTTTGCGCGTATACGGTATACCATGATGAAATAAATACTTATACCATGGCGTATATTTATGCCTGTATAAATCCGGGTTGTCAGATTTTTTTCACCTTCGTGACCAATTTCACACCGAAAATCGCCAAAATCGAAAAATTAAATTTTCCTCAGATTTTTGTTATTAAAAATTCGCCAAAAACGCAATATTTGGTTTTTATATAACATTTAAATAAACATTTTCATGGTTTAAGGCATATTTTATTCGTTGTATACCTAGCTTTCCCATAATTTATAAAAATGTAAAATTTTTGATCTTATAATTTTTTTTTTTGGAAATTTTTAAACGTTTATTTTGTTTTATTTTTTTTTTAAATTTACCCACTATTTTTTAATATCTCCGAAACTGTTGAAAATATAAAAACTATTGGTAATGCCTAAGAGGGAATTTAATTTCAAATCATTCGCTAGTAATAGCATTTAGATCGGACATATCGCTCCCAAGTCATGATGAAATTTACATATTATCATTTTAACAGTTGTCCTACGATTTTCATGAAATATGCCGTATTTTAGTCATACTCGTGGCTTTGAGATAAATGATTAAAATGTCAAATTTTTGTCCTTATAACTTTTGTATGAATTTTTGAAAACATAAATAGAACTAATTTTGCAAAAAATGTATTGCCACTATTTTCTGAATAACTTCGAAACAGTTGAAATATAAAAAACTTTATATGGATGACTCAGAGACTATTAAAAAACCAGAACCAATCAATCATTGAACAGATTTTGATTTAACAAGCTAAGGTCAATTAAAATCGCAAAAAAAGTTTTTGCTTACATATGATAATCTTTTCTGGAATTTTTTTTTACCTTTTAAAAATGTTATTGGAAAATTTAAATAAATTAAACAAAACACGTGCAAAAACATTATTTTGTGTACTTCTTCCTATTTTTAAATATGTGCTTTTTGGTGCCACTTTTTTTTGTAAGAATCCCCTTTTTTTGGTACTTTTTGAAAATTTCCAACGGTAACGCTGTTTACAGTATATATAATAGAGTTAAGAAAAAAATTTCTTTAAAAAAATTACGATTTTATGTGGTTCGTTTTCACAACTAACCGATAGCTAAAGATAGGATTTTATCGGCCATATAAAAAGTGTTCCATTATTACAACTTCACTTTAACCTAAAGTAAGAAATAAGTTAAAGAAATGTTCATCCTCTCTCGAGGGATAAATTAAAATTGTAATTATGGAAAAATTTTTACCTATCGGTAAGTTGTAAAAACGGACCTTTAAATAATAAATTCTTGAAAACGTAAAGTAGCTTTTCTTGAAAAAAAATACATATTATTCGAAAACTTATCTAAAATACAAAACGAAGAACGAAGATTAAATTATTTAAAAGTATTACTATTGTATGACAAGTAAGAAAGTGAAGCCGTAAGTAGTAATATTTCGCGAAGAGTGCATTAAACAATTTCAATGGTTAGAAAAGGAAAAGGGGGGCTCAAAGCAAAATGTGTTATACCGAATCCGCTAATATATGTGTAATAATTCTAAACATTCTTTAGGGTTTAAAGTATCACAGAAGAAATATTATATATTTGAAGAATTGTAACAGGAATTCTTTCTATTCTACATTCATCGGCCAATGTCAAACGAAAGGGACTACACGTTCCTGCTGTTTCCGATATGATACAAACAAAAGATTTATTGAAGTCAATAAGTTAGTATTGCTTTAATTTTAAAATAACAGTAAATTTATTATCTAAAATTATTTTATAAATAATTTTTTCTTAATATGTATGTAAATTTATGAAATATTTATTGAACTTGTGAATTTTTATTTACATTTTTGTTGAATTTTGTTTTAATAAATAATAAAAAGGTACTTAAAATTTTTTTACAATTGGTACAAATCATAGAAGCCCTTTTCCATCCCTGCAGTATAATTATAACATTAAAAACTGTCTGCCTTGGCATTCGTCGTTACTTAGCAGTAGTTTTGTTAGCCGTACCCAAATTGCAAATAATGTTCTCTAAGTAATAAAAAGACGCAGGATGGCTTGATGGGCTTCAATGCAACGCAGCTCGGGCTATGCCGCTCAAATCCTTCCATAACTCATATTTTGTAGCAGCTCAACGACGGCCGTTATTAATCAGATAACATTCAATCGAATAATATTTATAATAATACGACGGACTTAGCTTCAAACTTCTTATGAGAATAAGTGTTGATTTAATTTAGAGTATTTAATATAGAACTGTTTTGCAAAAGTTTTCTCTATGTGTAACTTTGCGACTAATCCAATTAAAAATTCATGTGGCATATCATACAGTCTATGAAATCATATTGTATATTCGAGTTTACATCACACTCAGACACAGACCAAATTCATGTTTATGTTGCGAATCAAAAGCTTAATCAAAACACTCGTTTCTTTCTTTTTTCAAACATTTCTCCTTGGCTTGTGTCATGCAATATTTGTGCGTACTTGTTGCAGCCTCTTTCTCCGCTCTATTATTTCCTTGCAACGCAATGCCTGCGCAGTATTGTGCACAGGAATCAATTTCTTAAGCTGTTGTACTGTAACTGTTCTAGCCAGTCAGTCAGCCAGCCAACACCATGAACATCTTGGAGCAGAGGAGGCTGACAAAAGCCAAGCCAAAATATACAACGGAATGAAAACGAATAAGTGGAAGAGAATAAAAATACTCGTATATGTGGCATTTGGTCATTTGGTTGTATACGAAAAAGGCGCAACGAATTGTTGACATTTCCGACATTTACACTTGATTGAAATGTGGTTAATTGAATTCACCGACCAACATTCATTCACTCCTAACTCTGTGTCTCTCTCTCTCTCTCTTTCTCTTTTGTTTAAGAGGATCTCAGATGCTGCCGGTAATGATGAATAAATAGTGAATGTTGATCTTACTGGCGATGGTGTTGGTGGTCATCCCATTCTCATTAATGTTATGGCAGAATTGTTAAGATGCTGTAATCAACTAATTTGTGGTTCTTATTTTTTATGATCTAATTAATCATTTGCAACAATACCCAGTCAGTCCGGCACTTTGGACACATGATACAGGATGACCTGAATTTTTATTTTACTTTTCAAAATAACCGTTATTGTTATTAATGTAGGAGTGAATGAAGGAGGAGAAGGTGGAGTGCAATACGAAACTGTATGAGATCATACAAAGCAAACGAACTTATTTATTGTAATTCAAATTAAAAGTTGTTTTTATTCATTTGCGGAATCACTTTTACATTGAATGCCGCAAGCCAAAGAATGATACATTTTATTGGTATTAAATTGCAGAGATGTGTGAAAAATTTCTTTCTAAAAATAAAAAAAAAGATGAACACATAAAGACCAGTGACCCATATTTAAATTGTCATAATTGTAATTTATGAAATAATGGAAAGCCACAGATTATTACCCCATCATTAAATCTGCTATCGCTAAGAGATCAATGGTAAGATTATAAAATAGTTAAGGATTTTCAACTTGAACACAATCAAAGTCTTTATTTGGATGAACTGCAACTTAAATTGAATCTATAGAAAGGCAAAAATATAGAATTAATTATTTAGAAAAGGAAAAACAACATCTGCATATATTTACCATTAATGTATATCGATTTTAATTTTTCTTACCACCGAAAATTATGTGCTAAACAATTGTAATGTAATTTTTGGAGCTCTTTTAAATGACATTTCAATATTATGCAACTTTTGTCTTAAGTAATGAACTTGGTACATAAAGCAGCTTTAGTTAAAATCTTTACTTAATCACGGTAAATTTGACGGTCAGCAAACCCTGGCGGTTATTCACTTGTTGTCGTTCCAGAACGATCTAGTTTAATTGAGTGATACCCTAATTGGAACGTTGCGGACTTTTTTAATACTCGTAGTTCCTTTTTTACCGTTCCTCTTTCACAATTTTAATCCGTTGGATCATCACATGTGTTTCGCTCCCTTATTTCTGTACATTTACGACAAGGTTGATTTTTTGTGTAGGGATCATTGTTTCAGAATTTGGTGTATATCGTGACATATAAAAACTTTAACAAATTAAACAATTTGGGATTAAATAATTAAAGAAATATAAAAGTAATGCTTAAGTAAAGTCTTATGTATTTGGACGAAATTGCTTCCTTGATCTAATTTATGTTTGAAAATTTTCATAAAACAATAACAACTTATCATGAGACAGGGTTGTATTTTTCTGGAAATACGCAAGCCTTGTGTGATAGTGTAAAGTACCATTAAAGAGTATTTTACACTATTACATAAGTCTTACGTATTTTGAGAAAAACTATAAGTTGTTAGTGTTTTTTGATGGACTAATAAGATCATAGATGCGTCTCGTCAAAGTACGTAAGACTTGTGTGATAGTGTTAAACGGCCTTAAGTGACATAAATGAAGAAGTTATTATTGTGCAATGATAATGTCTATTTTTTGTTGACATTTTTGCGAGCGACTGAGAAGTTTGGTTGTTCATTCATTATTCAAAGTAAATAACAGGAACCATGAACGAAAGTGAAACGACCTTGTTCCTAAAATACTCCTGAGCAGGCGGAACGATTCCACAGAAGGAAAAATTTTGCTTAACTGTACTGTACGCCACGCATCTGAAATGTCCATCTTTCCATGATTTTGGTGCATAAACCAACGTGAATTTGGCTGATGGCATGGGTTATATTTATTATGAGGCAGCTGTGTTTTGTAGCCTATTCGCATAGACCTTAAGGCCCAACTATAATATGCATAAGTACTGTTAAAAACTAACGAAACATCTGTCAAATGCATAAACAAATTAAAGAAGACTTTTAGGCGGCCATAATTAGAATAAACTTAAGATCCATGTTACATTTTTGTGAAATATTTTCTTTTCTTGCGAGTACTTAAAAAGTCTAGCCGTGTCGAATTGTATGATCTCGTTAGTTAGTTCACATGACCTTTGTGTGAGTTCTCCATGCCCTAAAATTGCTCGTGAAGAGTACCCAATGTGGCATAAGTTGTATAGCTTTCGTCGTTCTTGTCTATATCGTAAAGGTGATGGCGTTAAAGGTAATGGTTTCCACATCAAAACGGGTTTTGTTCAAAATGCATTGGCCGCGCTGACAAAAAACTGTCGAACAAAAAACGAAAATTTGTTTACAACTTTTCGTGTTTTGAGTTGTTTTGACAGCGGCTGTTTACGTTTCATGAATCAGAAGTAAAAGCAGCTTTTTTTTTTAACAATGACGAAAGAAGAAGTGAAATATATTACAGTTTTAGTATTGTTATTACATTTGTCCTTCAAGTGGTGCTGAAAAAGGCCAACAAGAAAAAAGAAAGACAAAAACATGAAAAAACAAAAATGTAATTTGGATTTCAAGAAGAATTCTTGACAAAAAGTACGAAAAAACAGAAGTTAGGAAGAACATGTAAATCAATTGAAATAGATAATCATTCATTCAAAAGCAAATTTCGATCAACCAAAGTGAAATACCATTTGGTTTAAAGATTGATGTTTGACTATTGACGTCATCCGGCTTCAATAGCCGAGTGAGTAAAGACGGCAAACCACACTGAAGGCATTATGTGGTTACAATCGAAACTAGTCTGGGCAACCTGTCCGTGAACGCCTGGGTTCAAATCTCAGCGCAGTCAATAATGAAAAATTATCAATAAAATTTTTAATTAATTTCATGTTGTAAAATTCCTGTCTTCATAAAAATAATTTAATGAAAATTAAATTCAATGAACTTAAGCCTAATTAAAAATATCTAAATTTGGATTAAAAAGATATTACAGTTTTTTAACTTTAACTGCAGTTTTTTAAACGCTGCAAAATAATAATTTTTCAGGAGAGCAAAAAAAAAGTTTTTAAAAGACAGGATTAGTTCTTTTTTAATTTTTTTTAAGATTATCAAGAATAATAATAATAAAAACTTTTATGCAGAATTTTAAATAACATGCAAATTTACAGTTTATAATTTTTTATAGAGGAAAAAACGTTTCATATCCACAATGGCGATGTCCTTTGAAACGTTTTTCCACTAAGCAAGTGGCTTTTAAAACATTATCCCACGTTGCAAAACCATTTCGTTTGTAATATTTTGTTAGTAACTTACTTACAACGTTCTTCCACTGGATGACACTTTGTATTGCATTTTGACGGCGGTAAGTGCATTATTTTGGGTGATTTGATGTTTAAGCAATTTAAGAGAGTAATGTTAACGGTAACTTGCAAAAAGAAGTTTTTTCAGTTGTTAGAAAAAAAATCCAATGATAAATTTTACAAATCCAGTTTTGAAATTACAAGTGCTGAACATTTTTTTGGTTAAAAAAATGTTTTAAATGAACAATTGTACATTAATTTATATAAATTGGCAGCGCATATATTAACTCTACCACACAGCAGTGTGTGTGCAGAAAATTAAAGATTAATAAAAAAAAAAATAAATTAACCAACAGGTTAAAGAAGAAACTTGTGAGTACATGCTATCAGGTCTAAGTTTAAAAAACAATGTTAAAAAAGTGTGAAAAGATATGTGAACAGAAACCGTGATAACGAAATCCTTTTTGTCTGGCACTGGCAGGACATAAAGCAAATTTATATATATAAACTAGGATGTGTGTATGTATGTATGTAACGTATGGACTCCAAAACGGCTGGGCCGATTTTGATGAAATATTCAGGGAATCTTCAGAATATTCAGGCGGGTGACACTGTGAAGTCTGATTTCTGATTTTCGGTCTGGGGGCGGAGGGGCGTGGCAAAATCCATAACTTGAGAACGGCTTGACCGATTTGAACGATGTTTTCTTTAAAATGATCGCCATGGTCTAACTTAGGTTTTGCGGAAAGAAAATGTTGCCCCGCCCACTTTTACGCTCACTTTTTTCGTAAGATTCACAGCATATATATACATACATACAACCATATGTATTTTCAAATCAAATGTAAATCAAACATATGTATATGAACAACATTTTAATTTATAATATTATAATGATGAAACAGAACTGGGGATGAACGATGTTTTACATGCAGTTTGACTTGAAATTTTGCCAGAGAATGCGGTTTCATGGATTTTTATTTAAAGGCCGTAAATATCGTTTAAAGATCAATTTAAATCGTCTGGTAATACAACACTAATGTTTGCTTAGGGCCAGCAACGCGGACCGGGTCAGCTAGTATTAGGATAAAATTTGATTAATTATTATTAGTTCATATTTAATATATGAAGATTCAATAAATAAATACTTGAAAACAAAGTGTGAGACTTTAATTAAAAAAAAAAACTTTTTTTTGTGCGGCTTTTTGTTTTAAAAACGACTTTTTATGTGCCTTTTTCAAAATTTCCAACGGTAGCCCTGGTAACGATATCGTTTTATTCAATTCAAATTCACTAGAAAGTGGGGTCAAGTCAACATATGGTTATTTTTTCGGTGGTCAATTTGTCAAAGTTTGTATACAAACCAGTTTTTTATGTAAACAAACGATTTTTTTCTAGAATAATTTTGACAATCGGACCACAGAAGTAGTGTTGTTCTAGAGTTGACCTCAAATTCTAGTGAATTCGACTTGGTTTCATTTAAATTTCACCATTTGCAGGTATTGTTAAACGCTATGCCCCTAAATTTGTGGCAATAAGGAACAAGTGCTGTTGTCTATTTTTTTTTGTGTTGTAGCAGAGCACTTTTTAAATTAAAAGGAGATGTTTGAAAATTGACTGCTTTTCTGAAATAATCATTACTTATCTGCGGTTATGTTTTTTAAGTTTTTATTTTTAAATATTTCTAATATCACAGATCGGTTTTTATTCCTCAAGTTTTTATTCAAAATATAATTGCACCTTGCAAAAAATTAAGCAAAAAGTTATTTTGCTATAGCTTCCTGAAAAATGGTACAAAATTACTAAAACTTTGCCCGTGTGTACTGTTGAACGTGAAGCTCTCAAAGTTGTGATTAACTGAAATTAAGCTTATGTCAATTTAAGCACTATTTCCTTTCCGCCACGGAAATAATCAGAGGTGTTCCTGAAATCGAATTTAAAAGTCGTTTTAAATAAGATTTTTGTAGTAAAAGAAATACAAATACAATACAATGCAAATATTTTTCTATTAAACAGAATTCTATAAGAAAATTATAAAAAATTGGATTGATGAATTGGAAAATGAACTTCAAAATTCTTGCGTCTTGCGTTTTCGATTTCTAGAACATCCCTGAATGATTTTAAAAAAGTGTCTGAATAAATGACAGCCAATTCGACAGATTTCGAACAATATTTGAAAAAAAAAAGAAAAATTATTCGCGAAATAATGATAAGCGGGGTCTTTTGATTATGACCACCTGTTAATAATATCTAAAAAGCGAATTTGTTTTTTTAATGCATTCTTCACATTTCATACTCGGGGATTAGAACATGCACAAATACTGTTACCTCCCTACACCATGAATCGATAATCTTACCTAAAAACATAACCGTGAATTTAGAAAGTGGTCCTTCGGATCTATGCAGCAGAATTTTTGTAAATTTTATATTCGTATCACATGTGGAAGCATGTCGGATAAACGACAGACCAAGATCTATGAGACTTAAGAAGATCTATGAGACATAGCGAAAGACTACCAACATCGTAATAGAGCTTCCAGTGCTCTTAAAATTCAGATGTAATCTGCATATGTGCAGGATGATAAAATATGCCCTATTGAAACATTATTTGACCATGAATATTTCGATGTGCACTTCAACGTTTCAGAAATATATTTTTCCTATTTTAAAAACGAAATACATTATTTAATAGTCTTTATTTTAAGAATATATTAACTCCGGATTAATTAAAAACAAAAACATTTACTCCTGTGGTCTTTAAGTGCTATATTAAAACTAGTATTTATTTGAAAATAAGTGTAAACAATCTCATACATATCTCTAATTATTTTTCAAGTTTTATATAAATAACAATTTAAACGCCAAATGACACGTGAACATCATTCACAATCACTGTCCACCATACAGTCCAGACACTTTTCTTTTATCCTGGAATTAAATAGATCAAATGAAATTCACATTATCAGCCAAACTTAAAATAGGCTCAATTGCAACTAAATGTGTTTTAATATGAACTTGGAAAAAAGTCACATTTGATTTTCTTTTGTATTCAGCAACATGCAACTAAGAATTACAGTGTCAAATTTATGTTCATTTTAAAAACATTTAAGAATCACGAACTTGTACTTGACATTGACTGCCATAAAATGCCAAATAAATGGCCACTGTGTCTACAAAAAAAAAAACAGCAGCAGTAACAAAAATATAAACAGAGAAAAAAAGCGGAGGCCATTTATGTCAAAACATCCATAACAAGTACGAGTGAGTATGACTACAAGAACATGTAACAAACATGCAGCCGAACTGAAAACCGTTAATAAAAATCCACTGATGAAAGTGTAACAACAATTGTAATACACAGTATGGGTTTGAATGGACTTATAGGAGGGTTGTATGCTAAGTTGTCCGTAATTTAAAATTAAAGCAATGCATTATTTTATTAAAGGATAATAAAAATAGCATGCTTAACTTTCAAGTCTTAAAAACTCGGGCTTCTAAAATATATGTTGTTGAATTCAAGCGAAGGCTCGAGTAGACTGGACTTAAAGTAATTGAGTAGGTGAGTTGCAAAACTCATTTGTTACAAAATGAAAAGGTAAAGATGACAATTGATTGAAAAATATATTAATTGTATCAATGCATGTCCTCTTCCTGGTTTTTTCAAGGACATGCATTGATACAATCACTGTATTTCTTCTCATAAAGAGCCAATCGAACTGTGAGAATCATTTGTCACCTCGTATTTTTAATTTTGTAACGAAAGAGTTTTCCAACTCACCTACTCAATTAGTTGATTTCGTCTAT
Organism: Pollenia amentaria; assembly: GCA_943735925.1. NCBI lineage: Eukaryota > Metazoa > Arthropoda > Insecta > Diptera > Polleniidae > Pollenia > Pollenia amentaria. The sequence goes on from OX031006.1 coordinate 98,558,149, forward strand.
TTACGAACTACGACCTTGAAAAATTCACAAGAAATTGGCATGATTTATGCCACATGGTTTACATTATCACACCAATTTTACCCAGCGGTAAATATTGAAAGGACCGTAAGTGGCAGTCTTTTTGAAGGCCTCTAAAGTTTTTTTTTCCATCGTCAAAGGAAATAACTTTTTCTGCATGTATTTTGTTTCTGTTTATTAAAAAATATAACATACAGGTGTGTTCTAGGTTTCTACAAGTATTGGGAAAAAGAATATTTTAAGCTAAAAACCAAAATTTTTTGCTTTTAACATGCTTTAAACATGCTGAGGTACTATACTTTCGAGTAAATTCGGATTCTAGAACACATCCGATAAAAAATATACATTTGTATGAATTTATAAATAAAAATTTAACTCATTTATTTGTTTTATATCACGTATTAAATTCTTGTATATTGAAATGAACTAAACGAAGTGAATATTATTTTTTTACAAATTATAACTTAATTTATGTGAGCTACTTAAATTTCCGAAAAACTTTTTTTTAGAAAAAAACTTTTTTGCACATTTTTGCTTCTTAAAAAACTTGCAAGAGATAAATTTTACGATATGACAACACTGGTTGTACTTAATGACATTCTTTAGATCTGTATTTACACATACATATATATATTTTTTGGCATCCAACGTTCTTCAAAAACCCCTTAAAATTTTAGGAGAAGAGATAAGTCAGGACCTTTTCGATCAGAAGAGCGCTAAACACCTTTGTGGACGACAACCGTCATTAAGACTTTTTTCGTCCGGCATTGGCACAATGTAAACTTAAGAATGGGATTAAGATTTGAAAAATTAGTGTTAGCTCATATTCTAGATAATGATATAATAATAATAGTGCCTTGCTCGTCGTCTAATCGATTACGGGCTGTCTCTATACTGGGCATGGGCTGCCTTCCAGTTGGTTAACTTCTTGCTATGTGGATCTTCGACAGGTGTTTCTTGGGCGACCTCTTTTACTGCTACCCTGTGGGTTATAGCCAAGAGCATGATTACGTATCGCTTCAAGAGTTTTTCGAAGAATATGGTTGATCCAGTCAAATTTTATTTTACGGATTTCAATATTGATGTCGTTTACTTCTGCTCTTGCCCAAAGTTGTTCGTTGTATTGTATTGTACGAGGCCAAAAGATTCTAAGTATTCTTCGGAGACATCTGTTAAGAAAAACTCGTAGTTTATTTTCAATGTCCTCGTTAAACCATGTTTCGCATCCATAGAGTAAAACGGCTAGTACACATGCTTTAAATATTTGAAATTTCATCTTTACGCTAAATGGAGTAGAGTTCCAAACCTTATCAAGTTGTGTGAAAGCTCCAATTGCCTTTTTTATTCGACTTTCGACGACACTGCACAAATATTGGAATTCTTCGACACGTTGGACAGGTTTTTGGTGAAGAATTAAGGGGTTATAAAATAATCTTAAAGCCAACCGTACTTGATTCATATCCCAGGTCGTTTAACTTATCCTGCTTGTCAAATAACCTATGAGAGAGTTTGCATTTGTCATCACCATAGTCTAATGACTCAAGGCATTTATTAGGTCTGGTTGGCTTCCACACGATACCTCGGTATTTCTTTTCACTGTTGAACGGTTCCGATATTTGGCCTTTATGTAGTAGCCGCCATAAATGTTTCGTATAATGGAATTTATTTTTCCGGCACATCAACATTTCGCAGTTCGGCCAATATACACTCTCTCTGTATCGATTCAAACACTTTTTAGTAATCAATCAACAGTAACTATAGCTGAGAGCGCATCTACACTGCGTGTTCAATAATTATCTTAAGCGTGTTAATATGATCAACACACGATCTGTTTCCCCGAGAACAGGGTTGTTCAGGTCGCAATTTTGTGTCAAAATGGGTGATCTTGGATGATTTTTATGAATACTTTCATTATAACGCATAATGAAAATAATGTCTCTCCAATTGTTCCAGTCTGTTGATTCTCCTTTTTTTTTTGCAGTTTAAATATAATACCTTGCAACCAGTCATTAGGAAAACATTCCTCATTCCGTTTCTGTGTAAAGAGGGGGTGAAGTAGTGTCGATCATAATCCAGGGTTTACCTTTAACACTTCCGCCGCAATATTGTCTACACCCTCTGCCTTAACATTCTTGAGAGCTTTGATGGCCTATTCAATCTCGAGTATTGATAGCACTTCTGTACTGATAGGTAGTAGTCTATTGGGGTTATTTCTAATTACGATTCCCTCGCGTTGGACATCTATACACTCATAAAATGTTGCTTCCATCTTCTCGGTGGGTTGTCTAATGGTGATTTCTTTTCTGAGAAATATATTGCATAAATGTTACATGTTATAGATTTTTCTGTTCGTTTGTACAAAAAAATACAACTGTGGGAGAAATTCAAGTTCAAGTTCAAGTTCTTTTGTAAATATGTTGATGAAAAACATGCAAATCATGTTGCATATTTTACCCTCACTTTCACTTAAGGTGTTCATACTGCACTGTTTTACACATTTGGTACTTACTACTTTGTTTGTACAACCAAAGTTTTATTTTGTTTGTCATAACTCATACCGGTCATAATTTGTGAAAACATTGTTTAAAAACAAAATATAAACATTCTTACATATTAAATTTAAAACATTCTATGTATATTATTATCGTTTTCATTTTTTCCGATTTGCTGAATTTTTTCTAAATAGTGACGATTTTATTCAGTCTTCAAAATAAGACAATTTTAAATCTTTTGATGTTTGTTATTAGGCAGCACAGAAAGAAAAAACATTTTTGTAAACAAGAAAGCTTAAATTTTTATATTCATCCCTATTGTACAAAAAATTATACTAGAAATTTTTGCTCTTTTCCATAAAAAATTGTATGGGCAAAAGCAAAATTTTGAGTTAAGTCAATTTAAGTAAAAATTCGTAGCAAAACCTTGATTTTCAGATTGAGAGTTCACTCATGTGGGCAGCCGGTGAAGTTGTGGACTGATTTCGGTCATTTTTAACATTTGATACTTCATATAGATGAAAAATTGTTAGGCCAAATTTTATCCTCCTAGCCATGGTGCCATGGTGCCAAAACTATAATTTCGTGAAGAAAGATTTTTTCAGGTACAAAAGAAAAAATAATAATAAGTTATAAAAAGATTTAAAGAAGTTAAGGTTTAGCATACAGGCAGTCGTTGTTTTTTGTTCATATCTTAAGCATTTGTAGACCAATCTGGATGCAATATAATTGCACACTATTCCGTACTATATCTAATATAAATGTAAAGCAATTTTTATATACGAGTCTTCGGAAATCCCATTTTAACAAACACATGATAAGATTGACATCGTTAAACCAATTTTGCTATTCATAAGGACTCTGAATATACATATATATTAATATTATAGCAATTACAAAAGGAATGACAAACTTATATAAAAACAAACTTGTATATATGTATACCCTCTGTGGTGAACGGTATACAAATTTGAAATTTTTTAGAAAATGGCCCGATTGAAAGTATATTTCATTCTAAAGACTTTGAAAAAACCCTTAGATTATTAAAATATAGTAATTAAAGGTTTACAAAACAAATTTTCTATGGAAATTTCCTTAACAAACGTTTGTTAAATTTCACAAATAATTTTATAAACATTCGGGGGTATATGTATGTATATAATATGTTTTTGTTTGCTTGTTTAAAAATACAAACTTTGTTTAAAATCTTAGTATAATTGTCCGATTTTTTTTTAAACAGAAAAAGACGACTTTTTAATTTTTTCTCAGGAAATTGACGATTTTTTCACAATTTTATCTGGCAGCCCTGACTTTGAGTAATTATAGGTTACATTAGAAAGTGTAAAGGCCCAACCATAATTTGCATGAGGCCACTTAAGTCAACTTAAGCAAGTGTGCGAATACATATAAAACATATGTGGCCAACTATAATGTACTTAATGAAACTTTTCGTTAAGTTTCGTCAAATGTCATTTACTTAAGCAAAGTGCCAAACTGAACGCACATTCCGTGCGGAATCAGCTGTTTGTCTGTTGTAACAAAAAATAAACAAAATGGATAAAAAAACAAGAATATAAAAAAAGAGGAATTTTACATATTTTAATTTTGTATCCATTTTTTATTAAAAAGTATGTACAACAATCACCAATTTTTTTTCTTTTTAAAACGTTGCTGGCAAACTAAATAAAACATAAAATAAACAAAAACAGGGCTGTAATTTTTGGTACTTCTTTTTTTGAAGTACTCGCAAGAAAACCAAATATTGCACAAATATGCAACATGGATCTTAAGTTTATGTGAGTACATTATGGCCACCTTAAAGTCTCTTTTAATTTTCTCATGCATTTGACACACTTTTCGTTAATTTTTGACAGTACTTTAAGCTAACTTATGCATATTATGGTTGGGCCTTTACATACTGTAACATATTTTTTTCAAAAAAAAATCGCCATATGTTGGTAAGTAGTTGCCCTTCAAGATTTTTAAAGGCAATGGACCTCCTAGTTAGTGAACCAGCAGATATATAAAGATTTAAAAACAAAAAATTTGGAAGAAAAAACATTTTTGTGATCACTAATATTTTCAACCAATTTAAAAAAAAAAAAAATAGAAAATCTCTTGAAAGTTCTCATATAAGCGTTTAATCGAATACACTAAAGCCCCGATATGCGTCATTAATGGGGACCTGGGAAAATAAGACGCAAACAGAACCGACGCAAATCGGGTCACACTTTTTCTATATAAATGCAATGAGTATTTATCGATTAATTGTAAAATATAAATTTTTAGCAAGAAATTCAATTTTTGGTAAAAAAGGTGATTTGGTTAGTTCTTATACTTTTTATTTCAGCAAGTGGGTTTAGTTATTATATAAAATAAGTTTCATAAGCATTGAATCTTATTTGTGATTAACTCGAGCTGTCTCTAAATGATTTTAGTAATACATTTTCTTTTCTTTACACTCATTTTTCCGCAGCACTTCTTATTAAGGACTAAATATTTGCTTCCTTACACGCAACTATGTTTAGAATAACTTACCTAACAGAATAAAATTGGAATTGGCCTTTTTGCACGGAAATAGAAAAAATCTTCACATGTGATTATGACTTCAGTAAAAGAAATCAAATCGTATGTAGCGACGAAAATCGGAAACAAAACGACGCAAAGTGAATTTAACCAATTTTTAAAAAGCGATGCAAATCGAAACGACGCAAATAGGACAGACGCAAATCGGGGCTCTAGTGTAATATATGATTTTTTTTTAATATACTATTTTTATGGGTAAAATTGTTACTTAATGCGAAAAAACATCCGTTTTAATTTACTAAACGAAGCCATTAGTTTATTTCGATTACTCACATTTTTAATTAACAATAATTATTTTACATAAATATTTCACGAATTCTTTAATCGCTAGTGAATAAAAAAACTCGTCTATTTAGTGATAATTCGTAGTTTTTTGTTTAACAGAAATCAACTGCTTATGTGAAGATATTCTTTATATTCCCTTTTCATATTTTCATCTAAAATCCTTTTAGAATTCCTGCAATAATAAGGGAGTGTGGAAGGGCCTGCTTCCAATGACAACCTGTGAAAATATATATAAATATGGAATGCGTCAAGGAAGGCTTGTGTCGGCTAGATAAGGTTTCTAGTAGGCCTCTTTACTCTTTCTTTTTACCGCTGGGTACTTCTTAAATTTTGCTGTAGTATTGATGTACAGTTTTTACTACCAACAACTTTAAAACAAAAATGTTCATATGTAAAACAATTAGTATTAAAGAAATATCTAACAAATTCTTATTATTTCATTAATATCATACGACCTCCGTAATAAAACATGCATCATAAACCAGCAGGGGAGAAAGAAGAATTTTCAAGCAAGGAAACAAACAACGGACCTCGTCGCACCATATTAAAGTACCACAAATACAAATTTGGATGGGGGCAGTTGCAATATGAAGAACAAATGACTCACGATCAATGCAGATTGTGTTTAATGACAAATTTTCGTTCGTTGTACAAACAAGTCCAACAAAGTGTAGCGACAACAAGAAGTAGCTGCGCTGCAACCACATAAGCAAACAAAAATATCAGCTATTAAGAATACGTACTTCCATGCCAGATTACTCCAGCTCCTATTAAAGTTCTATGGCTGATTTTTTTCGTTCGCTTCAATCCATCCCCACTAATGCTAAGATCTCAAAGTCAAAGATCTCCATTGGAAGTAAAATGATATGTCATGCTAATCGCTCGAAATACCGTTTAAGTGCACACATGCAAATGAGTGAGTATTTGCCGTACTACTGTTCAAAATATGACAAGGGTTTCTATGCGGCAAAAATTTCTCTAAAAATTCAGAGGAAAAACATTTTTTTAATTCCCGGAAGGAACTTGTATTAAATTAAAGGTTTTGTTTCCATAATTGGGACATTTATTATATTTATTAATAATATGGATAAGTTTAATTAATTAGCGCCTTAATTAAACTTATCCATTCAAAACTTAGCCTCAATTAAAAAAGTTTTTAACATTATCCGTGGATATCTGAATAGATCGATTACATTAAGACTTATTGAATACTTAAACAACCGATTCATGAGATGCTGGAATGAAAACAAAACTAAACAAATAAACAGAACAGTATTTTAAAAAACAAGCGGCCCAAATTTTCTTAAGCTTCTGTTCTTTTTGCTTAGGGTAGGTTAAAATGGCAGTCAGTTTTCATACTGAGACACTTAAGCTACGGTAACACTTGGCAAAAAAAAAAAAAAAAAAAAAAAAATATAATTTTCTTTAATTCCAATATTTATTTTGATTATAATTCCACATCTTACAAAAAACTGTTTTTTGCTTTGTCTAGCGGTATAATCAGTTTTATTTTTTTATATTAAGAAATGTTAACCAGTGGTTATGCTCATTTGGTCAAATATATAATAAGTGTAACCGTAGCTTTAGACTTATTGATCGATTATGATACCGTATAATTCAATTTAACCTTCGCATTACCAAAAACCAACCGGGTGACCCTTTCGGTCTTATTTCTTAATAACTTCCTTCATTAAAAAAATAAAAAAAAATAACAAAAAAAAAAAAACTTCTATAATGAAAAGCTGTTCATTGCCTTTAAGCAAATTTGTAGTACCACACGTGCAAATAATAATCTTTGGCAATCCGAAGTATATGCAGAGTTCCCAACGTAGAACCAATACAAACTCCTTAGGAAGCTTTAAATACATCCCAAGAAATGCCCGACAAATCCTCGAAGGTACATAGTAGATCCAATTTAATCTTTTTTGCAGGCTTGGTTTCACGTTCAGTTTCTCATTTCCATCTCCGCAGCTGCGGTAGTAGTTGCAGTTTATAACAGCTAGATGTTGCGTATGTCTACTTATTAGACAATGTCCGGTCATAAAAGACACCGGTAGCGATATAGTCTTCTTGGTCATCGAAAGTGAAGACATTCTTGCCATCTATTTGAGGCCAAATGGCCTAGTAACCGTACAATCAATATTTTCGGCCCACCAGCTATTTTCAGAACTGACAGTCACACATCGAAATTTGGTTTAACATGGGAGCAAAAGCATTCCATGACTTCCAAATCCAGTGAAATCTTTAAAGTGGTGGCAATCGCATCGGCCCTAATGTTCTCATATATGTCCCAGTGCCCGAATTCAAGGCATCTCATTTAGAAGTTAGTTTTTTTTTCTCAGGAACGAGAAATTCAGGGCCAAAACGGCGGTACTGCTATTTGTGCAAATATTCACAGCTGCTGTTCTGAGCCAGTCGCACGTATGTTCGCCTGAAAAAACTTAAGTAATTTGGGAGTCTCCGCGATATATTGAGGTTGAGCTGCCTAAAATATACTCCGAAAATCATTTTTCCTTGTGACTTAGATCATGACTTTGAAATGTTTTTGGCGAGGTGTTTGAAACGCCATTGGGTGTAAATAAGTCTTTTTATATGGGGGATTTCATGTCAAGTGACCCAACTTTTGAAATCGAATTTTGGCTGAAATTGACATTTTGGCCAAACAGCTGTTCTTTCTCATCCATGTAACTTATTATCTATTGGTGTTAGTAAAATTTGTTTCAAACAAATTAGATAGCTATTTCTTCAATCTTTCGAAATTTTTTTTTTAAATTTCTTTTTTTTAAATGTAATTTTTTTTTTGTTTTTTAAGCGGGTACTTTTTTTTTGCTCAAAAGAAAGCTTAGGTCTTTTCCTTTAAGGTAGTTCTGGTCGCTATTTGGGCCGCGAGTGGGTTATGTATAAAAAAAAAACAATTTCTAAGTCAAGACGAGGATTTTTCAATTTTTAGCATATGCACTATTTTAAATTTTTTCCAATTTGTGTGTTAGTGTTTCTGTGTGTTTGCTTTCTTTTAAGCAAAAAAAAAGTAAGTTTTAAATTAAAAAAAAAAAAAATTTAAAAAAAAAACAAAAAAAAAAAAATTTTCCAAAAACTTAAAGAAATAGCTATCTAATTTGTTTGGGACAAATTTTGCTAACACCAATAGACAATAAGTTACAGTGATGAGAAGGAACACCTGTTTGGCCAAAATGTCAAATTTTGACCCCCTCTAACTCAAAAACTTTCGACCGATCTTGTTGAAAATTTGTGTCTAAGCTACTATCCAATATGACTAACCTTGGTGCAAATTTCATCCAAATCGGAAGGCATCGATTCCAAAAGTTGGGTCGATTAACATGAAATCCCCCATATATTTCACAAAATTTCACAAAATTCAAAAAAAAAAAACATCATTATGAATATCCAATCCAACTCTTTAAATGTTGTCATTTTATGCCGTGTATACTTTAATTGTCAAAGTATAAAGTAATTGATTCCTGCACAGTGGGAGATTTTGGAAAAAGTGGAAATAATTTTTAATTTTCTTAACGGTAAGTCCGACAATAAAAGTTGTAGTCGAGTTTAAGTTTTGGATTAAGTTTATTTTTCCAAAATGTGAGATATGACGATAAAATGGCTAAGAATAAGGTTAGCTACAATACCTTCGAAAAACTCTCTGAGGTTTCTGGCATATAATACAAATGCTTTTAATGTGTTTATTCATTGTTCCTTAACGTGTTTAGTCATTGCATATGTCAAAATAGATTTGACTTATAAGACAAATTGCTTAAACTAAAATCTAATATAATTTTTTAAATAAAATTTTCGGCCACAGTCCTTTTTTTCTTCTGTATACGTTTCTGGGAATTGAATAATCTGCGAAATTAGAAACCCTACTACGAAAACTTCACAGGTACTTTATTTCTGGTAAATTTGTTATAGTTTTTATTTTATGATGTGTTTTTTCAATGATTAGACTTCTATAAATTAAAATTTCGATTTCTGTTTTTACTTCAGTTTTTAATTTTTTATGTTTATTGCGTACAACAAGTCACGTTATATGAAGTCCCTCCATAGTATATGCACTTGTTGATGGTGACTTTTTTCGAATGGTATCCATAACAGTATTTGTACGACTGTTAAATGGGGGAGACTCTTTTATGCAGATCAAGTACAAACTGCATCAGCTACCAACCAGTGAGCTTCATTTACAACACTGATAGCCTTGTCGTTTGTAAGTCTGAGATATTGCTTTAGACTCTAAAATAAATAGTCAACAGTTACGAGGGTGATTTTATGATTTTTTTAAATAATAGGAAAGTGAACTGAAATAACATATACAAATCGTACCAATTATAGTTTCTATTTTTTAACGTGTTTTTTTTAGATAAGTTTGTCATGATTTGTTTTTGCTTTTGTAAACTCCTCATACATATGATCGCCTTAACTTCGCACCATGGCACGGACACGAGAGGTCTAATTTCAATGACAGCTAAATAAACATACATACATATATTTTACTGGTTTGTACCACTATGTAAATTTTGAGTATTTAAATTATTAATTAAAGGAAAAATAATGTGAGAATTTTAGCTCTTGTTTTTTTCTTTCTCCATGTTTTTTTTTGAACCTATTACTAACATTTGGCTAAAATCAATTTCGTTATAGTTATAAATTTTTCATTTATATTAGAAAACATTATAGTTTTCTATTATTTCACCTCAATTGCCAAAAATTTAATTGAAAATACGTTTTACAATAGTTCTTGGATGAAAATATTTGCTAGTTATAAGTATTAAGCTGTGTTGCCAAAACTTGTTGACCAAAAATGGCTAAATTTACGGAAAACAATGGCAAATTGTTTTTTTAATAAAAGCACATCAAAATTCAACAACAAAACAAAAATAATTCATTAAAAGTTTTTACACTAAAATTGTGAATTGAGATCAATTTGTAACTTAAATATAAATGAAAATTAAATATTTTTTTAGCATTTTAAAAATTAAATCGTCGATAAATTCGATGTCGTTATTGCTCATCCCATAAAAACCACTTATATCTATTAGTTTTTAATATTTTGAGGGTAAATCATAATTATGACAACATTAACCCAACCTTTTGAGTCCAAATCTCCAAAAAAAAAAAAAAAATAAAAAAAATATTTTATTGTTATGATAAAAATAATCCCCTAATTGATAAAATCGAACAAACAGTTGCTAAATTTAACCTATTTCTCAAATTACTTTTGACGATTTTTACTTGCCTAAATACCCTCTCTACTTCAGCATTAGACTATGGAAGTGAATTAAATTCTGAAATTTCTTATTGCTACCTTCACACAATACACTGTTGCATTTTTTTGATGCTAGAAGTTGTTTCTTTGTTGCTTCTAATGTGAAAACTGGTCGTTTATAGCGATTTCAACATGCGTTATAATTGTTATAATTGTTAAAAATGTTTATTTTGCTTTCAGCAATTTCATAAATTTTTATAAGAAAATATGGGTTCAATTCCCAGCTCAGTCAAGAATGAAAAATTATCAATTCATTTCATGTTGTAAAATTCCTTTTTTCATAAAAATAATTTAATGAAAATTAAATTCAATGAACTTAAGCCTGATTAAGAATATCAAACTTTGAATTAAAAATCATTAACAGTTCAATAAAATAACCACAATACTAATTATTGTTAACAGCTAAGGCACGAGCTATGTTTACATTTGTCCTTCAAGTTGTGCTAAAAAAGGGCAACAAGAAAAAAAGAAAGACAAAAAAAATGTACTTTGGATTTCAAGAAGAATTCCTGACAAAAAGATAGAAAAAACAAGAAGTAAGGAAGAACATGTTGTAAATCAATTAAAAATAGGCAATCATTCATTCAAAGCAAATTTCGATCTACCAAAGTAAAACACCATTTGGTTTAAATATTGATGTTTGGCTAATGACGTCATCCGTCGTCAATGGCAGTGGGAGCTAAACGGCAAACCCCACTGAAGAGATTGTGTGGTTACAATCGAAACTCGTCTGGGCAACCTGTCCGTGAAAATCTGTGTTCAATTCCCAGCTCAGTCAAGAATGAAAAATTATCTATAAATTTTAACTCATTTCATGTTGTAAAATTCCTTTTTTCATAAAAATAATTTAATGAAAATTAAATGCAATGAACTTTAGCCTGATTAAGAATATCAAAATTTGGATTAAAGAAAAAAAATGATTATTTTCAAAAAAAAGGGGAAAAAATGTTTATGGCTAAACAAGTTGGAAAATGGATAAAAAATGGCTAATGGCTTAACTCATTTTTTAATCGCTAAACAAGGGGAAAAATTGCTAAATCTAACCTTAAAACATTGCCAACACTGGTATTAAGAGGACTTTATTTTGTTTTCATTGATTTATTGACATTTTTCATTCAAAATATAAAGTTACAAAAGTTTCCTATTGTTCTTTAATTTAAAAAAAATTAATATTTTAATTAATAGTTCATGTTAATTTTAAAAAATCTTTTGAAATAATGTATAATAATTAGTTGGATTTTTCTTTTAAAAGAAATATTAAGTTGTCATTAATCCGATAAAAAATTTTAACGAAATAGCGAAACACAATTTCTAATTGTAAATTAAATTGCTTCATTAAATTTGTAAAATTTTTTAAGGGTAGATTGGATTCGTAAATGCTTTTAGCAGGCGGGCAAATAAGCGATTAACGCTGTATTTTAATTTATCCAAAGCTAAATATCGCTGTTGATGAAATGGAATCAACAGTTTATTTGCAACTTTATTTAAAACATAAATTTTGTTTTAGGGCATTTACATTATATTGAAATCTAGTAGATTTCATTTGAAATCTTCCTCCAAATCTAGTTCGTTTACATTATACTTGTTTTACATTAGCGAGATTTGGTTTTCACAACAAAAACCGCCGACTGAAAGTTTTTTGTGTAACACATACTTATATATGTATAAAGAAAAAGGCATTTAAAAATTTGCATTACATTTTCTTTATATTCAACTTCATTTATTTTATGAATATTATTTGTCATTTGCATTTTTTTTACTATTTTACGAAATTTTTAACAATTTTAACAAGCAGCTATTATTGTTTTTGTTTTGTTTTTTTTTTGTTAAAATGTCATTTTTTTTTTGTGATGTAGTTTTTAGTGCTATATGGGGAAAAACATAGTTGCATCACTAAGTACTACTAGATTTCGAATAGATTTCGTCAAAATCTTGTCACGGAGTAGATTTTGTTTTGTACGGGAAATCTAGACAAAAACAACTAGATTTGGCTCGAAATCTCGAAAGTACTAGATTTCGTTGTAGTGTAAATTGGCTATTACCCTCTTTTTACTTAACTTTACCCCGGCACGCTGAAGTAACGACGGGCTACTACGTTTATAAAAACTCGGGACAGATGGACACGATTTTTACTTTAAGCAATTTAAATAAAAAAATATTGAGGACTTAATTTTCAATCGCCCTGTGTAGTACTAAGGTATTCAAAATAAACCACTAAATTTAATTTTTAATACTTTCTAACATATTTTAGACTTTAATTTTTTAAATGTCTATTTAAATTTTTTTTCCAATGAAACTTTTTGTGCTCATGATGGGCAATTGAATAAAATTACTTTCGTTCTAAAGTCAATACTGCGACCAAATAGTGCCATAATGCTATTTAACTCCTACAGTTTGTTGGCAACGACAGGAACCACTAACATAACCGCTATTGCGACTAATGCAACAGTCGCATACAACATATTCTTCTTAAAGACTTTATTGGTATGGAATCTTCGAATTTTTGCAAATTTTTTAATTTTTTTATTCCTTTTGTAGCAGCCGTAAATACGTGAAGTAACCAGACATACGAATGTTATTATTACTTGCAACATCTTGTGTACAAAGATTGTGGCGATGCTGATGATGACCATAATACTAATACACTGTTGGCTGCAGCTAACGCTGCTCATTCTTCTGTTGCAAGTATGTACGTACTACTTAGCAGTAGTTGCATTTGTGGCAAAAAGTGGACTTTTGTACAATATTTTTTTTAATCGGTTGCCAATAATATTAGAAATTCTAGTTATTTGTTGCTGTTGTTGTTATTATTGTCTGGACATTTGTTCAAGTTTGCAGACGTTCAATTTTACCAAGTGTGAAAATAATTTTGTAAAATTAGAAACCAACAAACCAAAAACACAACAACACTCAAACAGCAGCACCAGAAACAGCGAAAACCTGAAACATATCATTTACAAATGTTCTCATTATTTTCATTTGTTATTCTTTTTTCTTAATTAATATTCTTGAATAAAATTCACATAATTTGTTACACACTTGTCAGCACAGTGCATGGTAAAATTATTTGTTATTTGCATTTTTTCAGGATTTCTGTGGATTTATTATCAAGATATTTATAAAATTACCCAGTTGCTTTACCCTATTTTTTTTTTTTAATTTCAAAATACTGTTTGCGAATCATTCCACTAGGTGCACGGGGCTTAAACGTTATTTGAGTTGGATGGATCTTTGGACAACGGAAAGAGCCAAAGTTCCAAATTAGGTACAAACATCTCGGTTATCAATACACAATGTCACACAAAATATGGACGGGATTGGAGAAGTGGGCGTGTCACGTTTCTTACGTGAGATTATAGTTTCTTGTATATCTGGATAACGGTAAGAGCCAAAGCTTTCAAATTAAAATAAAAACCGGTATTTATATAACTTTCTGCTCTTACTTATTACACCATGGCGAAGGGTTTATAAGATTGGGCATAGCCGAATATAGCACTCTTGTTTAATTTTATTTTTATTAACAGAAAAGTTCGAAAATCGATTGCAAAAGTAATGCTTCCGAATGTTAGTGGGAAGTGAAAATAGGTTGAATTGATGCTTCTTTCTTGTTGAATTGTTTAGTGGTATACCCCGTTAGCTCATTCAGGGATTTGGTTTTGTGGTTATTATAATGTCTGACATTACCTACTTTGTCTATTTTTAAACTCTCTTGAAGTTAAAGAAAAACGGACTTACAGTTGCTGGATGAAGCTACAGGAAGAAAGGAACTTTCTTATCACATCCTACTACATATTGCATAATTATTCAGACCCCTCTGACAAACGAAGCGTAAAGGCTGATAACAACCTAATTCTGGGCTGCCAGGCAGACATAATATAATACTTAATGTATTAGTTAGTTGTAGTTGTGTTACGAATGTCAATTTTTAATATACGCCAATACGAATACGAATATCTGCGGCAATATTCGTCGAATACGAAATCAAATATCTGCGCCAATATTCGTCGAATACGAATATCCAATTTAAAATGATATTTAAAATTTGACTGAAAAAATCCCCTATTCTCGTCCATATCAATAAACAAGAAATAAAACTGGCACACTACTAAATGAAATTGCAAAGTTCGCATCTAAATGCCACTACTAAACATTTGTAAATTTTGTATACTAACATTATTATTATTATATAAAAGACATAAGCACCGCGGCCCAAAGGGTCTAATGTTGAGCCCAAGTCTTTACTGAAGTATATTAAGGCAACAACTAAAGCAAATAATTCTACACGGTAAAATATTGTACACATCACTCCAAGGAACTGTTTGCATTCTTATCAATGTGACCAGATCTTAAAATTGTTTACAGCTTAATCTTGCACTAAACAAGGCCAGAAAATGTTAAAAATGATTTTAGTAAATGCTAAAATTTTTTCAAGATTTTTGCTAACAATTTATTTACAGTTTTATTATCAAAGTGGTTTTTGGGAATACAATTATTTATTAAAGGATTTTGTTTGTCTTGCTTAATTCCCTTTTTTTAATAATTGATAAAAATACTGAAATTTATTGTTGGAGGATAAGCTGTTCCTATGCGCACTTCACTGGTTGCTTAGGCCAAATTCTCAGGAAACGTTCTCCTAAATAATTTTAGAAAAGCTAAAGCTATCAGCAAACAAAACTACAGAGGGAATGAGAATTACATACACTCAAAAAGTCTTATTTGCAACGATGTCAAAGCTTAAACAAAATACAACCAATAAAACAATGAGTTTGTCTTTTCCTACATTCCCCACTACAATTAGTTGGAATACTCCCAACAATAATTGTAGTTATAAGTGGTTAAAGAAAAACAAATTAAAAACAAAAACAAATTGCTTTTATTGTTTTCGCAAGAAATCAAAATAAAAACAATTTGCAGTTCAGTTTTTTATGCACGTGCACTTGCAAAAATTGTATTATCAAAGTGGTTTTTGGGAATACAATTATTTATTAAAGTATTTTGTTTGTCGTGCTTAGTTCCCTTTTTTTTAATAATTGATAAAAATACTGAAATTTATTGTTGGAGGATAAGCTGTTCCTAATAATCTGGCCTAAGCAACCAGTGAAATTCGCATAGGAACAGCTTATCCTCCAATAATAAATTTCAGTATTTTTTATCAATTATTAAAAAAAAGGAATTAAGCACGACAAACAAAATCCTTTTTTTTTATTTATAATGTTAAATTTTATTAAAAGCTACATAATTTTTAGGATCTCATCTGAAACAAAATTTAAAAAATTGGAAATATTCTAACAAACCCCTGATGTAAACAAAATACAAACGATTTCATTTCTATGCTTTGCTCTTATTTAAATGACTCTATGAAAAGAAATTTTATACCAGTTTTTTTCTTAAAGGGTAAGAAAAGCTAAAATTTCAAAATTACTATTTTTCAGCAGTTCACATCATAAAATTGTTTGAGATATTTCGATATGCCCAAACATTTACACTATGGATTTTTTTATCTTGGGATCGTTTAATTAAATTTTTACAAAATCAACATGATTAGGGCATTTCTAAGATTCCCTGAATGTTATTTTTTTTTTATAAAACAGGTAAGACGTTTCTTAAGTTAAAACTAAACCCCTTTTATATGAAATTTCTTTTTAAGTGCAACTGTTTGTAGCAGGGCTGTGGAGTCGTCCGAAAAAAGTACTAACTCCGACTCCGACTCCAAACGCTGAAATTTTTTAAGTGCGACTCCGACTCACGACTCCAACTCCTACTCTAACCGTGATGCGAAATTAATGAGACGTGAAATTATTTCTCTTTTGTGTAGAAACATCTTTATTAAACGAATTATGGGAATCTCCGCGTAATGTGCATAAGAAAAACATGAGTGTTATGGTAGGAATAAAACGCAGGCCGATAAAGATGTTTCTACACAAAAGAGAAATAATTTCACGTCACAATTTTTCTCATACATACTAGTATTTATGCGCTATAGCAACACTTATTCTGTACAATGTTGAAAATATTTCAGCGTTGATGGTTAAAAAATTCTGATATTAAAGTTATTGGCAATTCCTGTCATTAACATTTTTTAGCATGAGTAAATTTCAACTAGATCAATAACTGAGTATAAGTTTTGCTAATGTAATTAAGACTTTTTCCCGCACGAATAAAAAATATACCTAAATATACTTAAATAGTAAAGTAGTTGAATCAACTATTTCTCATAATATAAATTAAAATCTACTTATTCATATTGATCTGCAAAATATTGCATCGCCAATTTCGAAGAATTTTTATTTTGGAAAATATTAGAAATTTTTTTAAATTTTTTATGCCGAAAAATTTTGGAGTCGGAGTCGCGCGTTTTTTTGGGTACTGCGACTCCGACTCCGGTACAAAAACCTCAACTCCGACTCTTCAACTCCGACTCCGTCTCCACAGCCCTGGTTTGTAGTCAAAATTAAAAAAGTTTATAAAAAAAAGTTCAGTTAAAGCTAAAAAATCTTTAAACATCTTATAAAAATCCTAAATAATATAACGAAATACTAAATGAAAATTTTGCAGCTAAACCAAACTTTTGAATGCTAGATTTAATTGCAAAAATGCTAAAAAAAAACTTTAAGAAAAGGGCTACAGCTTTTAACCAAACCTGCTGTCGTATGTTCACAGAAAAAATTAAAAATTTTCTAAACCCCCAAATTCATTCCAAATTCATAGAATCAAGCAAAAGTGGTTGATTATGCACTTATTAACATAATGATTATATTGATTATTAAAAATTGTGAAATTGTGAATATTTTTTTTCAATAAATGATATTTTTAATTTTAATTAAAAAAAATTATCAAAAAACTTGGAATTACATGAATAAGTACAAGGTATAGTCCATAGCATAGTGTACAACTAGTATGCCGACTCTTTGACAGGTACATAGCTCAAATGTCAGTGGTACCTAACTCTTGTTTGTATTAGTGTTGGAAATAGTTTTATACACCAAAACATTTGAAAAAATCTTACTAAAAAAAGCATAAGTTAGGTACCGCTGACATATGAGCTATGTACCAAAGAGTCGGCATACTAGTTGTACACTATGCTATGGACTATACCTTGTACTTATTCTACCATGGTTTTTACTATCAAGAGCTGTTGTTAATTATGTCAAAATACTTTTTTATTTGAATTTTTTATATTAATTTTTTCTAATAAGAATTCAGACGATTTTCAAAATTTAATCAGCGTCTGGTTTAAAACTTACCATCGCAGCTACAATTTTCTCAATTTCAAACGCCATAATGATGTTATAGTAATAAATTTTTAATTTATGGATCTGATATAGTGCAGCATTTTCAATGATGTTGATTATATTACAAGTGATCATAAATTAACACCAATTTTGTGCGCACACTTGTCTCTCACGTTTTCTATCGGATGAATCAACTGGCCATACAAAATATAAGCGTAAAATTAGTTAAAATTGTGCAAAATAATTAAATTTCGTAATAAAAAAAGAAGAAAACTAAAATAAACAGTTTGGTAAAAAGTAAGTAGAAAATTAATTTATTGCAATTTTATTAAGTATTTTAATAAGATGAACGTAACTATTAGAAGATTTTGGATATCATTGGCTTATTATGCGTGAGAACATGCCCAGCAAAAATAATTCAATATTTGGAAGCAGTAAAAACGTATTCCCAACCGCTTCCTTTTTTTGCTTCTTTAAACGACTGCCTTACTCTACTGCTGTAAGATATAATCTGCAATCTTTAAGTGCAATGCTAAATAGTAGAAGTGAATCGCTGTAAATTTTTTTAAGATAACATTTTCTACTGCTTCATAGGAACAGTAAAATTCTTTATTCTTTTGATAAAAAATAAAAAATTTTGAGTAGATTTTACAACAATTAAATATAATTGTATATAAAACTATAACCCTCTTATTCAAAACAAATAAAATTTTTTCCAATACTTAATTTTTTCACTTTCTTAATTCACGTAAATCATGTCTATTTTCAAGGCGTGAAATAAGCATATTTCAGATCTCTTATGCAGAGCTTCTACTCGAGGGAATTCCAAACAAAAACCATATACGAAAAAAGAAGACAGTAGAAGAAAAATGAAAAGTGTTTCTAAATGGTGGTGTGTTTACGAATTTAAGGAAATGTGTAATTTTATATTTAAAATCGCTCGAAAGTGATGAATTTTTATCGGTTTGAAATCGAGCGAATTTCATCACATACCTTAATATTCCTTAAAAAGAAATAGTACTCCGGTTTATTTTAATTTTATTAAATATCTTGAAAAGACATTTGTTATTTTCTTAAATTTAGGCAGCCCTTTCAAATAAAAATTGCATATTCCATTCGTGCATAAAAGGATTTATAGCCTATTTCCGATGTGCGAAAGAATTCTTTCTTTCGTATAACTACATTGAAAACAAAAACAAATTTTTAGACTTTGTTTTTGTTTTCAATGTAGTTATGCGAACGAAAGAATTCGTTCGCACATTGGAAATAGGCTATTATTTTAACATTAAATGTCAAGTGGTCGAATTTTGGCCACCGGGCGGTCCTATTTTTATTAAATATCTTGAATAAAAATATTCATCCTGAACAGCCATTGCACTAATTTAAAAAACGAAATTATATAATTATAATGAAACTAAATAAAAATGTATATATTTATTCCTACTAAAAGAAACACACAGAAGTAAATTTATTAAAAAAAAGTGAAATATTGGCGCATATTGCGTTGTTTAATTGCTGCACAAGAACCCAATAAATATTGGTACATTTTTGTTATTTTTATTGACGCGCGGTTGCATATCAAGTAGTCACACGATTGCCGCACCAGGGTTGCATTTTATTGGTAAAAGTAAGCACAATATTTTCCTTGATTGGTACAGGAGCCATTTGATTGTGCAGTCACACGATTGTTGGAGTATTAAAAATTGTGCATTGCGGCAAACGTGCGATCCCAGCTTAAGGCCATTTATCATTTTTGATCCCGCAAAATTTTCAGAAGGTTAGATATGACCGTTTGCGTTTTAGGTAACGATATGCACATTTATTCAAACGACATAAAATAGGATATAAATTAAAATTCTAAGGATACAAGGCAAAATCATAAAACAAAAAATAAAACAAAGTGAATAATCATGCTAAAGAAATAAGGATTTTTGAAAGCTTTTATTGAAAAAATTGCAGTATCAATTCTGTTATATATTAAACAAGTGTATGTAAATAAATCATTTAAAAAAATTTTACCAGCTTTGCCAACCCTAAAATGGACGTTATAACTTGAAAATTAATTTAGGAAATATAATTTAATGCTGAGGATGGTCCTGGACAAGTCGATAAAATAAAGTTAAGATAAAGCTGCTGAACATTATGTTATTTCTCTAGAGCACTGATGTCAAATTAATTCAATTTCATAGCACAATTGTGCCAACTAAAAAATCACACACATTCTTACAGCCATACCTAAACAAGAGCGGAATGCGTTTCCTAGCTGCCAAAAATCCGCATGCCCATACAATCGTTTGATAATAAATAATGACAAATTAGCTATTTTTAGGTCAAACTAGCGGTTTTAATTCCATTTCTTATTTCTTTTAAGAGGGTTTTAGTAAACACGAAAGCTAACACTACTGTTTGTGACAGCGTTGACGGTCTTGTTTAGGAAGGCTGAGTTAGGCGAACGTTGCTGTACCCGTAACTAACTGTAACGGACTGCTTGCACGTTGGTGCACTTATAGAACATCTAAAAACGTATCATATGTTTTCCACATTCATAAACAAAAAAGCAATAGTATACATAAAACAACACACACATGGGGTATTCACAAGGTGTGCTATCATGGTTTATTGTCATAATGTTCTAACATTTTACAATGGTTTAAAAATACTGTTGTTAGTTTGTAAACAAAAAGTGCCTTAAATAAATAGAACGTTGCTTGCTATGTTTATTGTGCTGTCGTAATAATTAGCACATTAAATTATGAGGGGTTGCTCACAACAGTCGTATTTTTTCATGTTATTATTTTAAGACATATGACTTTATGACACCTTGTGAATCCCCAAACAGTGATGGGAAATCAAAAGGTTTAACTGTTGACCGCTGTGCAGAAAAAGTACCAAGTGATTAAAATGGTATTAAAACAGTATTTAGTGTAAGTAAAAAAACATTAATAATTTAATATCTAATATTTATATTATAGATTTACAATAAACAAATATGTATTTTAACATATACATACACATTTACATGTATTAATTTGTAAATGTGGATAGACAAAACAATATTTTGTAACCATTTAAAGCCTTTTATATATTTCTCATTTCTGTTGTGTGTGCATATGTATTTGTTTATTTTGTACATCTAAGCATATACATATTTATATATATGGAAATATGTTGTATTGTAAGTCGTTTTGTCGAAAGTCCATAGATATACTGGAAAAAAGTACCAAAAAAAAAGCGAAAATGCCCGCATTCAATTTAATATGCAAGCAGGCCATCACTGCTTTACAACTGTCACGTAAAGACGGCATGAAATTCTAATTTATACAGATTGAGACGTTCCGTTACGTGACATTTAAGGTCGGTAAGCATTTACATTGTAAGCAAATAACAAAAAGAACCAGACGTTTCGTTAGGGGACGTGGACGTTCGGCTAACTCTACCTTAAAAGCTACGCAGAAGAAAATGTTCCGCTTTCCGCTCTTGTTTAGGTACGGCTGCTAATTTCTTTCATTTAGTAGTCGATTTTAGTCTTGGTCTCAATCGTTCTTTTAAGTGACCGGTCATTATCGTTCAATTCGAATCAGTGAACGAGCTCGTTCTTTTCGTTCAATCGGTCATTTGAGGTCACTTTGTCTTTTGCGTCAGTGGGTCTTTTGTGTCAGTTTGTCTTTTGGGTTAGTTTGTCTTTTGTGATTTTCGTTCAGTCATTCACAATTGATTGAATACGGCAACGTGTTAAAAGAAATAAGTATACATATGTATAAAGATATAGCATATTCGTATAATAAATACATATGTATACGAGAATATAAAACAATAAAGTATAACATATAAACCACAATCGTATTGCTGTCTCTTTTCAACCAGTTTTCCTTTACACAAGTGAACGTCTGACAAGAAGGCCCAAGTGACCCAAGTGAACGAAATTGAACGATGAAATTGAACGTCCGTTCATCGTTCGTCTGACTGATCCGTTCAATTGAACGAGGTCGTTCATGACCGACATAACTCTAGTCGATTTGTCAGCGTCGATTACACATGCATAGCGGATGTATTGTTTCTTTTTATTTTACTACCCAACAAGCCATAACCACCAAAAGAAAAATGATATGCGAAAAATATTTTTTGATGGTCAATGCTTTTGGAAACATTCAATGTGTTTTATGTTTTAAAACATTTAAAGAAAGAAGCGAGTATGTATTAAAAAGACATTTTAATTATTCTCATACCGAAAAAAAAAATTACAAAATTTTTAATATTTTTTTCTATAACTTTTTAATTATAAAGGATGGTTAAATTTTGATGTTGATTTTGAATACAACACAAATTATTTAGGAAATTATTGTCATTTCTTTTTATTATGATAATATTGGTATGGTTCAATTAAGTATGGAACAAAATATCGGCCAAATATCCGATGGTCCAAATTTTCGATGACACTGAGGCATAATTGAGGCTCTATGCCGTTAATGTGCCGAATTATCTCATCTTTTAGCTCTTGAATTGCTGCTGACTTATCGACGGAAAGTGAGAAACACAGCCATTGAATTTGTCACGCAAAAGAGCCATTGTTTCGTTAGCTGTGTGGCAAGTGGCACCGTCCTGTTGAAACCACATATCGCCCACATCCATATCTTCCGATTCGGGTCATAACAAGTTCGTTATCATCTCACGATAGCGAACACCATTCACAGTAACGGCTGACCGATGATGCCGCCAGCCCATAAACCGCACCAAACAGTCACTCTTTGTTGGTGCATTGGTTTTTCAACAATCACTCTTGAATTATCATTCGCCCAAATGCGGCAATTCTGCTTATTCACGAATCCACTGAGGTGAAAATGTGATTCATCACTGAAGATGATTTTCACGATATGCATTTTGATTTGAACGCCCATTATCATAATAAGCCTGAATAACTTTAACGCATTGCTCGTTTATGTATCTTTCCATGGTTCAAATTGAGAAATGTCAAATGAAACGCAGAAAAAAACTTGACGTTTAGGTGTGGTTCACATTCAACATCGGACTTGAAAATTTACCCACCCTTTACAATTAAGAACAAAAATTTGCTTGAGCACATTTTTTATATATATTAAGCTATAAAAAAGCTTTTAACAAAATTTTCGTATTATATGTAGTTTATGAGATAATCTACATAAATAACTCGCACCCAAATTTTTAAGATAACGGACGGTCGCTACCACCCACGACCTCAAAAACGAAAATTTAAGCCCATGATCACACATGTAAGTAAACACAAAATTATTTTGTATCTCGCTTAAGGAATGGTTAGTTGGGTAATTTAACTTTTTTTACTCACAAATACAACAGCAATTTTACTTTTGACATCAATGCTCTAGAGCAGGGATTTCCATTTCTTTGCACAATTGTGCACACCAATACCAACACATATTTTTATGCTCTTCAATTCAGTCGTCGATGTGACTTCGACAATTGTACATGTCTAGCGGATGCTATGTTATTTTGTTTCAGCTTAACACTCAAAAAATATTGTGTGGTCAAAAATGCTTTTGGTAACATCCAATGCCTTGCGTGCAATATTTATTTTTTATGTGTTTTTAAGACACAAAAATCTTATTTTTTTTTTACAAATTGTTTGATAAGATATTTGAAACTGATTTAGAGTCAGTTGTGTTATACAACTTATAAAATAACAACTTAAAAAATATATTACTAACATTTTTCTGCGGCTGTAAATAAATGCATTCTCTCAATTTTTTTACTCTCTGGTACTCACTAATACACAACCAAAAAAATTTTGGAAATCCCTGCTCTAGAGTTTCTAAAACTTAAGGGTATACAAATTTCGCTACTGAAAGTAATCAAAGCAGCATTAAGCCACGCAACAACTCTCAGTTACTGGTTTACTGATTTAATATTCACTATGGGACACATTCTGGAAAAAAAACATTAAGTTAATCCAGAAGTTCTATTGCTGCAAATGGCAAGAAATATGAGAGCCGCTTCAAAGAAGGAATGGTGGAAACAAACTCATATGAAGAATTAAGAGTTTTAATGAAAAATGCCGAAACCATATGACAACTGGCTACAATTCATCCAAGGAGTACAAAACGCACATGACGTGACAATTGTAGCACAATCAAAGAAACCTTAATATTTTCACAACAAATGACCAGAACCTCCGTATGCCGTATAGAAAAAAATAATGTGGAATGTGGAATGTATATGTATGTTTTTATATTTTAAATGAAAAATCGAAAATCAAAAATTATTGTATACCTATAACTGTTATGTGCACAATTTTGAATTAATTTGATTTTTGTTGTTATATGGATATGCCACATCCAAACTTAAAACGTGGGGCCAGTCCTACCTCTTGCTCGACTAAAGTCGCAATTTGACCCTTTTTTTGGTGGTCTGCGACATTTGCAACTGTTTTTTATTTTGTTGCGACTTTTAACCATTTTGTCTTGCAAAGTTTCTCACAAGAAACATCGTTACAGGTGCTTCCAGGAAACGTAATATTTCGCGATGCTATTCGAGAGACTGGGAACTGAAGTATCAATGGCTTAAGTAAGGCATGAAGTCAAAGCCGCCTTTTTGCAGTGTTTGTTAACAGCTTTTAGTGAACCAAAACAATCATCTTCAGCGACATGGAAGAACAAAAAAACACAGTAATAATAAAGGTTTTCTTGAAATCGCTTAAAATTGCTATTTGTGCAAATGGGCAAACTTGCGGGACTCGCTTTTATGAAGCTTCTTTTTAACTTTTGTGTAATATTTACAATGAATGTCAATTTATAAAAAACGACAATACAAAAATAAATTAAAATAGAAAAAAAATGTATATAAATATGTTAAAATTTGTGTCTAAAAAGTGAAATATGTGCTTAAAAATATCTAAAGAAAGCCAAAAGACATTGCAAGAATTGATTGTTTGTGATTTATAAACACTTAAACTTTTCATTGAAGACGACGGCAAGCATTAAAGTCTGTTTGTATAAATGCATAATTGAACAGCGCAATTATTGGGAAAATTTACGAAGCTTGTGTTTATAAATTCTCATACAAATTTTGACAGTTGATTTGCGATGGTGTAAAATACATAGTTTGCACAGATTGCGAGACTTTTAGGCGATATCATGAAACCCCTTAATATAAAAGACGCTTCATTCCAGGTAATATCGGTAGTACAACAAGTACAACTCGTACAAAAACCCCAAGCAATTTGTTTTTGTAAAATCATTGTAAAGTGTCAAAAACCGAAACAAATCAAAACAGAAACAAAGATAATAAACAAAATTTTGACATCCAACAATTATAAAGCTAAAGAAAAAAGTAATCAGCAGGGCTTTTAGGATCACCTGTAATGAATTCGCCTTGCTTCTGAATTTGTTTTGGTTTTGTTGTGCTTTTTATTACAAGAAATGTTAAAAAAAAGGTGTTCGACTCTCAACCGACTTTTTTGTGCGACATTTCAAAAATTCCTAGCGGTTACCCTGCGTGGGGCAATGTTTAAAATCTTATTTTCAAATAGAGTCGTTAATCAGCAATTGTTTTTGTGTGTTAGCTATTCGCAAATAAAAATTATATTCACTGCTTATGCGGCAATTTACTCTACTCCCCAAATATTTATTTGATAAGTGGTGCGTACAAACGCAGTATTAATTTATTTAATCCAAATGTTATAATGACTAAATAAATGAACTGTATTTTTGCACACAATGTCGACAAGAACATTTCTTTCGCCTATTCATATTGAAAACAATAATAAAAAAAATTAAAATTTGTTTTTGTTTTCAATATCAATATCCGAAAGAAATCTTTTTGTCGACATTGTGGGTTGGTTTAGTACGCCTAAAACCGTAATAAATAACGCAATAGTGAAGATCGGTCCATAATTTCCACTAGGCCCCATATAAACCCTACTCCCGGAAAACAGTTTATTGCGCCTAAAACCAAATAAAGCCCACTTTGGGAAAATAATTAAATTCGCCTAAAACCATCACAGATATAATTATTGCGGTAAAATTTCTTACTTTAATTCATATGGCCAGAAAAAATAGCATGCAAATTTGTGAAATTAACTGTTAACGCTAAAACTAATTTCACTGCTGAATTGAATTTTATTCTAATTTATTTTCTGTAATACCAGAAATCAGTCTTCAGTATTTTGGGATTAATCCATAATTTACCATAGGTCCAATACAAATTACAGTCCTAAAAATTATTTTAGTTCGGCTAAAATTTTTACGAATCATGAAATCATGAAACGCATAAAATGTTCTTATTGTCGGTCAATTATTTAATTCAGGTCTAAACCGCTACTAATTTTAATGTTGACGCTCGTTTTTGTGAAGCTTAGTTAATAATATGTATTTACCATATAGAGCCCACTCCTGTCGGTGGAGGGTATCAGAGATTCAGCGCAGCCGAATATATCACTTTGTTATTTGAATACTTACCCAGTAAAAAATGTGCTCGAGCAGGTTTTATATATGAAATCATACCTCAAATCGCTTCAAACCTGCTGATGGGATGCCTGATTTTTGGAGTGTTCCCGGTTTGGAGGACTATTGATAATACTGATAATAAGCGCTTCTTTTAACATAATAAAACATGCAAGCAAAGCACTCCTTAGGCGCTTTTTGAAGGGCTAACTATATTAACATATTTATTATTGTTTTGCTTTTACTTGCTTAATGCCTTTTTTCGAGCATTTTCGTAAGCCATAATGTATTTTTATTTTGTAATCGCTTTAAAACCTTCTTCGTTGTCAGCACTAAAATAGCAGCTATTTGTGTATGTTTTATTCATTATCATTTACTGCTGTATAAGAGCTCTCTTATTGAAGCGCTTAATTATGCGCTTTTTCTCTTAAGTGCTTCAAAAAACATAAATTTTTTTTACTGGGTTTTTACAAACTTCCTAATCTTATTACATTTGCTCTTCATGGTTATTTTTTGTTTTTTTTTTATCTTTCTTAAATGTTTTTATTTTCCTTCAATTGGCAACACTGACTTTTTAATCATGGTGTTTTCCATTAATTTATTCGCGATGTATTTAGTCGTTGTTTTTTTCAGAAGTAAACAAACTATATTGTAATTTCGATCGGTATTGAAGGCCGCAATTTTTCCCCAGAAAGCACTCTTAGTTAAGGTATTTCCCAATTTTATAGATAAAAATTATAATCAAAAATTATAGAGTAACGAAACTTAAAATTTTTGGACTTTGAACAAATTTAAGAAAATACTGAAACTAATTTTTATAAATTTGTGCACTAAATTCTCGAAATAAAGCAAACCAACTTCAGGAAGGCTTTCCAAATTTTAACAAAATATGTGAAACAAATTATGAATTTAGTACATTCGTCCGCAAATGTTTAAGAAAACTCAATTTCGCTTTTCCTGAAGTTTTAGAAGGAATTCTTTATTTTAAAATTATTTGACACTAAAAAAACCAATTGTTTTGACACCCATCTGGTTTAATAGATTTAGCAATAATTTTAAATTCGGAAAAATATTCATAGATGGGTTTTAAATATGTATTTAAGCTTGTAAAATCAACTTAAAGGAACATAATACTAGTGAGGGCAATTTAGCCATTGAATGGTTAGATCTAGCTATTTTTCATTTCGCTTAGCTTTAAAGAAATCAATTTAGGCATTAGCAATTTCTTAGCGAAATTCCCGTCAAGTTTTTAAAATTTTTAGAACAAATCTGTTATAAATGCTGCATTAAGCCTGGTACTCTATTCAAATCTGTGAAAAATGTTGAGCAACATCTATTATTTCAAAGGAAAATTTGACATGTATCAATGTCTCCCTATCTCGAGAGTTTGCACAATTTGAAGTTTTTAATCTTTCAAATTATGCGACATTGTTTTGCGTATATAAACAAAACCTGCATGAATTTTACTAATAGCCTATTTCCGATGTGCGAAAGAATTCTTGCTTTCGTATAACTACATTGAAAACAAAAACAAATTTTTAGACTTTGTTTTTGTTTTCAATGTAGTTATGCGAACGAAGGAATTCTTTCGCACATTGGAAAAAGGCTATATAAAAATTGTTATTTTTTTTAATAAAATATTAAATAAAATAGAAAGTCATTTTCAAAATACATTGCTGATTGCTGATAACCTTTTTAATAAATTTTGTGAAAAATTGGTTAAAACTGTATTTACAGCTGTCAAAATTCCGTATGAAATAAAGAGCATTTCGATGGCTTAATATGAAAAGGTCGTATCTCGTTTTTTTCAAAATCGGGTTTTTACATGTTCTGGTAAACAAAACTCAGATACACCTCCCTTAAAAAAATTCAGTTTCCTATGTTGGCGAATAACAGATTTACCGCCATTAGAAAAAAGCCCTAACTCATTTCAAATCAAATGCATATGATTCGTCAGGACTAATTTATTTTAAAACTAATATAACAGACGAATAAGTGCTGCTCCAACAGATATTGAAGTCTGTTATTAAAAAGGTTTCCCCTGAAAGAATTTATAAAGAAAAAATATCAATATCTAAAAAGTTCCTTCCGGCAGATTGCCACCACTTCTTGCCTTATAAAAACTAATTTTTTTTTTAAAGTACATTATTTTTTATTAAACATACATATGTATTAGGGTGGGTTAAAAAAAATTTTTTCACGTAACGACTTCTAATACCGTAAATATGTTGTATATTTGCCTGCATAAGACCCCTGTAAAATATTATTAATTTATTTTTAGTGTAAGAGCCCGCGCTT
Source organism: Pollenia amentaria (assembly GCA_943735925.1). Lineage (NCBI taxonomy): Eukaryota > Metazoa > Arthropoda > Insecta > Diptera > Polleniidae > Pollenia > Pollenia amentaria. The sequence goes on from OX031006.1 coordinate 98,586,767, forward strand.
GATCTTCATTTTGTTAAATTTGTTATCTAACAGCAACAGCATTGTATTGCAAAAAAGCATATTACTGTATCCCAACGATTCTTAAATTCTCGTGGATTCAGACACAAGCAATTCATTCATTGAAAAGTATATATTCTTCCAGGAAATATTTTTGATAGAATACATATAAAATAATGCACAATAAAAAGATTAGCTTGGGTTTACTACGCGGACAGTGAAGTTGTGTGTTTATTTTTTTATTTGAACTGTTTTAACGTCTAACCGTTATTATGGAAACCAGAAGCCAAGATTATTTCAGCACGAGATTCGAAAATATAGAAGATATTAATAATTATGTTTTGCCAACTTACGAATATGTTACGAAATACTATGATTGGAATAGGGAGCAACCATCGTTTTTAGATATGGCAAAACTTGTAGCTCAAAGGATAGAATGCGTTAGGAGAAAATAGTCTTTTCCTACAGTGTCAAATACAATAGTCATACAAGTGATAAACGGTTATCATATAAATTACAAAAATTTCATAAAGTCGTTGAAAAAAATGTCCGTTTATTAAAAATAAAATTTTCTCCGACGTAGCAGAGATTTGTTTCATATTTGCTCCTGTAGATGTAAACAAATTGAGCTTTTTTGATGTCCAAGGCATTATAAGGTACCCAAAGAAGAACAGGAGTTTTTGAGTAAGATACGAGGGTGAGAAAGATGCGTATTGGAGGAGTAGTTCGAGATCTTCCAACTCAATTGCAAAAAAGAGCACCCCAAGCACCAAATACAGAAAAAAGACGTTAATAAAAGTTACGACAAAATTAACTTAAAACAGCAGGAGTTATCTGTAAGTAATTCCAGTGCTTCTTGTGACGACTCTTGTAATTTACCATTCACGTCAAAGGCAGAAAAAAAAAATTTAGTTTGCCTATTTTGTCAAAAACTTGTAACCGTTACAGTATTTCATATAGCGCAGCGGCTGCTATTGCTTCGTCTTTATTGCAAGATATCTCTCCTAACAGTGAACCAATTGATAAATCAAAAATAAGACGGGAAAGAAAAAAGTACGTAATGAAGGTCTAAAAGCAGCTAGACCTACTAGCTTTATACTTTGACGTCTGAAACGATAAGACGCTTAAAATTATTTGAAAGGGAGCTAGGAAATATTGACAAATACTGATGGAGGAACATGTAAGTATATGTCAAGGAGCCAGATTCAGTTTATGTTGGTTTTGCAACACCAGATCGAAGTACTTCTGAAAGTATTAAAATGTAAGTTATTGCCCTTCTTTAGTCTCAATTTATAATTTATAAAGAAAATTTGATGGCAATTGGTCGTGATAGTACAGTCACAAACACTGGGAAATTTAATGGAGTAATAAGAGTACCTATTGGCAAGAAGACTTCAGCGCCCACTGCAATGGATTATTTACATTTGAACGAATTGCCATTAAAACATCTATTTAACGAGGTATATGGTGTTACCAAGGGACCATATTCGCATGCTGGTCCTATTGGCAACTTATTAGAGAACTGCGAAAAACTTGCTTCTGTCGATGTTGTTCGGTGAAACAGTGAGACAACTGGCAGCCAGACGTGTTCATGAAGCACGAAGCTCACCTCATACCCGAAAGCAACCTCGCGTCTCTGTTCAACATCTCACGTGAAATGCTGTCAAAACTCATATGAAAAAAACTTGTACGGAATATCTATGAAATATTGTTGATAGAGTAGTACAATGTTCATTTTGTGAAAAAGTTGCGAAATGTTTCTGGCAACATTTCTTTACAACTGTGAAATAAAGCAAATCGATGGCTTAATGTAGAAACGTCGTATCTCAACTTTGAGCTACTTTACAGGAGAAGGAAAAAAACTCAATAAAATCTGAAAAAAATAATAAAATGTTTTTTTTCTGAAGCAGATTTTCATTAAAACAGCCAGCAAATTCAATTCTGTTTTATTAGTTATTGTTTTCAAATATTTAATTAAGCTATGTGACATAGGGCTTATAATTGCTAAATTTAAAAAAAAAATATTAAGTTAGGGCTTTTTGTACTAAATTAAAAAGTTTAATATACTCCTGAAACAATTCATGTTTAAATTAACGGAAAATAAATCTAAGTAAGAATACATACATATTAGGGTGGGTCACTGAAGTATGAGAAAAAATAAAACTCCTCGATTCATATTCTAATAGCAATATTTTGTTGTCTTACGTTAAAACAAATAAAAAATGCTAAAAAAAAAGTTTGTGAAAGTCACATCTTGAGCCCGCGCCGGAGCTCCTAAGAATTAAGTATTTTAAAAAAAGCCATTTTTTAAATTTTAATATTTTATTTACTATAAATTGCTTATTAATAATTAAAACTGAACACATGTTTAATTACACATAAAAAAAATAAAACTTTGGTTCTAATACAACATAAATCAATAAAGTTTAGTTGTGTTATAACGTTGAACTTTTCTTAATTAGTTAGCGCAAATGACTATTGATTTTTATTAATGACTTTTACAATAAAAAAATAATTCTATCGATAATTTGAGCTTTTCGTCATTTAAAGATTTGTCTCATGCTTAGTATATTAAAAATGAATTAATTAAAAAACAAATTCTTATGTTTAATTACGATTTAGTAAAAAAAATTTGCAGGTTTTTTTTATTAATATTGATGGGTTTTTTGTAATTAATTTTTTAACCATTTTTTAGCCACTATTTACCCACTTAATACTAAAAATTTTGCCATGTTCAGTAGTGAAGAGTTGGTATCACTGCACAGTAGCCACCTTTCTTAAAAATGTTATGTCCTTATGTTTATTAAGTGATAAGAAGTTGTAAATTTATGTTACCTAGACCCCTTTCAGACAAGCAAAGTTTACTTTGCAAAGCCTTGAGTTTATAGAAGAGAAGGGAATTTCGAATTTTGTACCTGAAGTTGGCTGCAACTTTATTTTTATATACAGTGTTGCCAGAATCCTTGGAAAGAAAATCATCATTTGGCGACAAAAAAATCATATTTTAAGAGGAAAAAAATTCAAATTGTTTTTTTAATTCAAATTTTATAAATTTACATAAATACATAATTCGTCAATATATGAAACTTTATAAAAATACTTTTTTTTCACAAATATTTTTTTTCATCAATATTCTTAAAATTAACAACCGCTAATCTAGATGCTTCTTTAATATTTTGTATGCCCGGAAATAAAGATGCAATTTTGTGCATTCTAGGCACTGGGTGCAAAAGTGTGCAAAACCAATAAACAACAAGCTGATACAAAAAATTAAAAATTGTGTATTATTTACAAGCAAACTTAAAGAAAAATCATAATTTCTAAAAATAAAAATCATCATTTGAAAAAAAATCGTTAATTAATATTTTTGTTAAAACATAATCAAAAATATGATAAAATCATTATTATGGCAACGCTGTTTATATAATATATTCAAACAAAAGAAAACAAAAATTTGTCAAATTAAACTTTGCGTTTCTAAACACAAAACAAAGTTTAAAAGAGAATTCAACAAACTTTGTCAAAGTAAACTTTGCCTGTCTAAAAGGGGACCTATTAAATGGCTGCATGAATAACTTCATTCATGAACATACTGAAATGTTTATTTAATGAAGTTCGTATTCAAATAAAATTCAGACCACTGAACAAATTATTCATGCTACTGGCAAACACATTTCGTTTCATATGGCAAACACAAAGACTTTGTTCAGTGAAACGACTTTTGATTTACATTTTTCACTCTCTCTCGTTTTTTTTATATAAATACCCAATAGCAATGTTGCCACTTAGTAAATTTATGTAATCTTTTCTTGTTTGTTACCTTTACAATAATATGTATATGTAATTTGTAAAGCATTTTTTAAATTAAATTTAAATTTTTTTCCTAACAATTTTTTTTTTGTACTTTCAAGCAAAACACATTGCTGAAAAATGTTTTTGAAAATAAAATGAAATTTTTTTGAAGTTTAAAAATTTACATTAAAAACAATTAATTTACATTGAAAACAAAGTCAAATTTGTCTTATTTTTATTATTTTAATATTAATGTACTTCCTTATCTTGTTGCTTTTACTCTTCATCGTTATTTTTGTTTTTTTTTATATTTCCTAATATTTTCATTTCTTTCAACTTATTGCCTGTTGACTTTAAAAAAAATGTGTTTTCCATGAACTTATTCGACATTTATTCAGTGGTTGTTTTGTTTCAGAGTTGTTAGTATTCATATTCTCTTGTTTAAGTAAACAAAAAAACTGCATCTTACTCGTCTCTTAAATTTCGTGTGTTTGTTGCTTTCATTTCGTAGTTATTCATTTTATTGAATACAAACGAAGCAAATACAAAATTATAATGAAAGTTTCATGAACATCATTATTAAGTTTCATGCAGATGTTTATTACCTATGTTTAAAAAAAAGTGAAATTACTTAAAAAATTTTATCAAAATTTTTGGGAGCACTGGCTGTGAATTATGAATGAAAAAGCGAATTAAGTAAAAAAAACGTTGTCGTGCGAAATGGCATTAAGATATTTTTATTAAATGTTCTCAAAACTTCCTAAGTTTTTTATGTTTGTCGAAAGATTGACGTTTTATTTTGCACGTGCCTTAATAAAAAGTAAATAAATACTTGACAAAAGTAGGAATTTATTTTAAAAACAAAGAAATTGTTATTGCAAAATTCTAATAAATTCTTTTAAAACATATTTTTTTTAGTAAAATGCTCAAACTGTTTGTGAAAAATTAATAAAATAAGATAAAAAAAAAGGAAAATGATATTCGGCCAAGCCGAGCTATATAAGACCCTACATCACTGACTGCTTCCTATGGGAAATTATAGACCTATTTTTTATGACGTTTTGAGTATTTTGTATCGAATTTTATCTAAATGCCAATATTTATAAGAGATTTTCTCATTTAATATCAATATCAGGAGTGGGCCTTATAGGTATATAAAGTTATTTTTGGATCTGGCCTCACAAAATTGTTCCATGATACACGAGTTATTATTGAGGTTATTATTGGCAGTTGTTATCAAATTACCAACATTTATAAATAATTTATTAAGGGCAAAGCGACAGACGGCTGTGGTTCTTATTTGGAAGCAAAGGTCAAATATGGACCGGCAACCATTAACTTGTAAAATAAAAAAATTGTGAAATAACACGGTTTTAAAAAAACATTTAAGGGCGAAATTTGATTTAAATACTACAACAATTAAAAGATTAATTAAAAGAAATGCAGTATTCTGGAAAGATATTATTATTAGCCGATTAAAGCTTCTGTACTAAATTTTATAAGATTATCTTTTAAATTGTGACTTGTGCTTTGTATACAAGATTTACATGAACATATAGCCAGTACACCAGTCAACTGGACAAAAGGTTATGAGCCGATCTCAGACTGAGAAAGTAATTTTGAGTATATCGATATACCTAACGGCTTATTTTGTTATACGTTACCAACTTCAGCACTAACGCATAATAGCATCATCTACCTATGGCTGTGTAGGGTATCAACACTTGAGAAACTCAAATGAAATGAAATAAAAAAAGAACAACCTAAATTACCAAAAATAAATAGACTTTTGTTTATCACTACTACTACTATTCGTTTAGAAAATTCAGTCACAACAACCCCCCTACTCGCCCCCTAATAAAACCAAAGATAATTTTCAATAAAAAGGAACAACAACCAAAATTTATTTACGCAAAAATGCGAAAATAAAGTTCAATGGCCTCTCCGCTTCAACAACGCCAGTTGTTGCGTCGTCTGCGGTTCATTTAGATAATTTGTTCCTCTTTAAAAATAGTAAAATAAAAAAATATTTATTTGTTCTAACAAATAAAAAAATTAAATAAGTCAAGTGATTTAAAAAGAGAAATATTCGTACGTACATTAATATTGTGCTTTAATTTTAATACTCGTACAAGAGATCATGCGATTACGAGTGGCGAATTTAGAAGAAAAAAATTAAACAAAGAATGCTGGAAAACCGTTGAGTTGTTAAATTTTTATTTATCTTAGAAGGTTTTCATAGTTAATAGTAGTTGTAGTTTTTAGGTTTTCCTTTCTCCTGTTCCAACTCTACCAACCCCTCACGCCTTTGCTGTCATCCTAATCGCAATTTGCCCTATGGACATTTCTTGCCGGGCAGACGAAGTTTGTTGATAAGGGGGCGACGATGTATGCTTACTCTTTTCTTCCCCGGCAACAAACTTCGTCTGTCCACCAAGAAATGTCCACAGTGTAAATTGCGACCTCTTTAATAATTAAATAATAATTATAGGGTCAAATAAACGGCACAAGCAGTTTGATAACAACAACAAGATGTTTGTGTGGATGTTAAATATTTTAAACATGCTCTTTCATATATTTTGACTTTAAAACTTTCATGCGCCAAACGATTTTTGTCCATATTTTTTTAAAAGTTAAATACAACATATTAGAGTGCTATACTCGGCTGTGCCGAATCTCGTAGCAAAGATACGCGATATTTTTCGATCAGGATTCTAGGGGCGATGTAATTATTGTAAGGCATCAGAAAAAAGGAGTTTTCAAAAAGCTTGGCATACAAAATTTCTGAAGGGCTTCTTTTCCATTTTTGAAAAATTAGACTTAAGAAGTGAAGGATCCGTTATATCATAAATGACATCTAGAATATGACGTTGGATTAAAAAGCATCAAAGACAAAAATTAAGTCATATTATAGTAATGTACGATATGTTCGGATTTAAAATGGCGGCACTTTATATAAAAAAACAAAAAGTGGTAAATTTTGGGACGTGGCAAAAATTTTTTAAGGTTCTAAGAACTTCATTCATATACCTTTCATTCTAGTGCTTGACTGGTGCAATTTTTTTTGTTTTGTATTGGGATCGACCTGTTTGTTAATAGGAAAAAGGGGCTAAACTTTGAGGCGTGTCGTGAGTATAGCTAGACATACTTAATCTTATAAGGACTTTCATGGCACGTGCGAAAAGTTGGATATTAGGGGGAATTATTAATGATGGCATAAATGGTGCCTAAGACTTGATGTCGTTTAAAAAGGTCACCAATTGCAAATATAAAGCCATAGTCAAGCCATGAACAACGATATTATGATATCGAACTTTAAATGGCGGAGCTTTATATAGAAAAGAAATAGTGCTGTATTTTGGAGCGTGGCAAACAGTTTTTTCCTGTTTTAAAAACTTCTATGACATATCTTTCATTAAGGAAGAATGCTATACTCGGCTATGCCGAATCTTTACTGTACCCTTCACTATAGTGCTCTGGATAAGAACAGAAAGTTATGTAAATATCGTTCTTTATCCATTACCGCCTACATTTTTCGGATATTGATAACCCACAACAACAAGAAGGGATTTATGGGTAAAATTAGAGGCTGTCGTGGATTTTTGCTCATATCTCAGCCATTTATGCACCGAATTAACTGAATTTCAATAGCAAACTATAATGGAGTACATGTGACATAAATGTGCAACAACCTGGTCCCTAAAATGTTTGGGGTTTTCGGAAAACCCATATCAATATACACACGGACAGATGCACAGACGGATATCGTTAAATCAACTGTGATGTAAATATAAAATAGCCTAGTCCCCATTATTTCTGGGGCCTTCGGAAAATGGAAACACGGGCAGACGGACATCGTTAAATCAACTTTCATATATGTACATTATGACTGCAAAAATATATTGAAGCACCAAGGACCACGGGAACCAGTGCCGATTTTCATCGCAAGTAGCCAGTATTTTGCGAGCTATGAATCAAATATACAAGAGTCAAGACTGCGAACAAATTTTGCTTATTTTGTTTATAAAATTAATTAAATGTTACATATGTATGTAAAATTTTAAGGTACATAATGTTTTTTAAATCGTCCCCTTAAATGTAAAATGCCTAAATGAAATTTTGTTAGGTACAAAAACTTATATTTTTACTATTAAGCGGCATGACCACAGAACAAGCTGGCCGTTCAAACTAAGGTTTTTTTTCATAGTATTAAAAAAATTCCCACGCATGGTTTGATGAGAGATGGAAGAAAAACCCCGTCACTGATTGCAACAGTTTGATATTTGGCCGAGGCGTGGAACGAACAAACATTTATTTATTTATTTTAATCGGTAATTTTGCTTCAATACCAGAAGCATTGCAATGCAATTAATCAAGATAGGTGAAGATAAAATCAGCAGAGAGGGCCAGGTCGACTTGGTCATTTAGAAGGAGTCGATAAAAAACTGGCCGAAAAAGAGGAAAAATCACGCCTAAGTACCACTGAAGAGGAAAAGCGACGTGATAAATATCTTTCATCATTAGCTGCTTCAACATCAAATATGAAGACATTTCGTTTTCTGAGTCAGAAATATCAGATTCATTAGAATGTATACCTATTCTAGAGAACACTCTGTCCAGTGTTAGTAAAACTTTTAAAAATTGGAGCAACCATTGAGGCTTTAGGATACAATACTGATGAATTTCCCATAAGTAAATCAACAATTCAAAGACTTTGAAAAAAGCGAGCAGAAGCTATACAGGCTAATATTCAGAACACAATACCGGAAATTGTAGGTGTCCACTGGGATGGAAAAATGTTACTAGCCCTAGATACACGCAAATCCAAAGAAGAGCGTATGCCAATAGTTATTTCTTACGATGACAAACTTATCGCTGTGCCAGAAGTAGAAAACTCATCAGGAATGGAACAATCAGAGGCAGTATGGAATGCAATACTAGACTGGAATCTTGAAGATAGAGTACAGATTTTCTGTTGTGATACAAAAATTTCAAATACAGGTCGCATTAATGGTGCATGTGTACTTTTGGAACAAACGTTAAATAGGGATATACTTATTTTTGCTTGTCGCCATCATGTCTATGAATTAGTATTAAAATGTGTGTTTTAGACAAAAATTAGTCAAATAACTACCCGTCTCGATACTCCGCTGTTTAAAACCTTTCGAGAAAATAGGAAAAATATCGATTTCCGGAAAAAAAGCTACACAAAAAAGTTAACATGTCTAAATGTTTCAGAAATTGACAAACTGATACAATATTACGAATCTGAATTGACTAAACAAATCGTTAGTGGTGACTATCGAGAACTGATAGAGTTGTCAATAATATTGGTGAATATACCCAGAATAAATTAAAAATTTGGTCTCCTGGCGCCATGCACCAAGCTCGGTGGATGCCAAGGGCAATTTATTCATTGACAATGGTATTACTTAGCTCTCCGTTTAGAATATCAAAGAGAGCTAAGAAGGCTTGGTTAGATGTCTGACATTTCATCGCAACAGCATTCAGCATTCAAGCCTTGGCTAAAATATATTTTAGCTGTAAAAGCACCTTACCAAGATCTGTGCTGTTTGAGGACTTTGAGAGTTTAGGAAAAAAATTGACAAAAGCAACATTGCAGAAGTTTTGCCAGCATTTATGGTACTTGACAGATGAAGTATGGATGTTGTCTCTATTTGACGATGATGTAAATAAAAAAACTAAAGCGAGAATCGTGGCTAACTTAAAGAATGAAATTCCGTTCCGTATTCCGTAACTAGAAAGAAGAAATTTGCGGCTCACTTTACGGTTAGTCTGGCATATACTAATAATAGATTTTATTTCATTTAATACTTCAATATACAATTGATAAATGTTTTCTCTTTTTTATTTCAGACAGACATATAGAAATCATATAAAAGCAAATCCTTATTCAATCGGCTCAAAATCTACGACAGTTTTTTAAGCGAATGTCCTACTACGTGGAAAACTAATGCATCATTTCAACAAGATAAAAAGAAAGTGAATGTACTGAGAACGCTTAATGATATTACTGAAAGAGCGGTTAAGTTAGTGAAGGATTTTCAGAGAATGTTACAGCTGAAGAGGAGCAAAAGCAGTATTTACTACGTTGTGTACAAGAACACAGACAGATGTATCCGGACTGTAACAAACAAACTTTAAAAACAAAATTGAATGAACTGAATATAGATAATTAAATCTTAAACTTGAAAATTAACATTTATTTGTTGTCTTCATTCTATCACTTGCCTTGTCTAGATGGTCTTAGGCAGAAACTAAGGGCTTGTGGCAGGGAAACAGTAAGGTACGAGCACAGGGGGCGGGGAAGGGTGGCGTGGTTAGAGGATTTAGAAAACACTGAATATTAGCAAATTTTTAATAAATAAATGTGTTTTATACAAGTAAAATAAATAAACGGTTTTAAATTTCAAATTTATTATATTGCTTTCATACTGACCTATATCTCAAACTTTGGCGTAAAGTCGGCACGGGTAAACGTTATCCGATCTCAATATTTCATTTTTCGGTTATTCGGATCAAAAGGAAATAAATTTTACCCATACCAGCTTGGGACAGACTAATTAATGTACATGTAATTTTTTTGTTTTGTGTAAAAAAGGCAAGAAAAAATCTAGATATTCAGGCCTGTCACAGAAATAAATTCCGATCTAAAGTGATTTCGATTTTGGAGAAATACGAAATTACTTCCACTTTCGATCGGAATTGATTTCTGTCAAATAAATAAATTCTAATTAAAAAAAAATTAAAAAACCAACTCTTTACTTTCGGTGAAAGGATTAAAAAAAATTAAAGGCAGTGAAAAAAATTAAAGGCAGTAAGTGTTTTGTTGCTCATATTTAGCCATTTATGCACCGATCTGGCTGAATTTTAACTTAAACGCAGTATATGTTACACAAATGTATAGCAACCTGGTCGCCATCAGTTCTGGGATCTTCGGAAAACCCATTTCAACAAGGACAGAAAGTCAGAGGTACATCCTTAAATCAACTTCGCTACTGATAATGACCCAGGGTATAATGAAAGTTTCTTAGATACATACAAACCGGTTTTCTTGTTCCAGATAATTTAAACACAAAAAATATTTTGTAAACAAAAGAATTTAAGCTTAATTAATTTTTATTATTAATGAGAATATGTTAAAATTGCAATAATAGTTAATCTGAATATTTATCAACAGTTTACATACATAAATATTTTGAAATACAATAAATATTTAATATTCTACTTAAGACCAATTGTTCAGATACTATCGCTGCCATATATGCAGATATATTCTGTATGGACCATCCTGGGTAACATTATCATTTGAGGGATTCAAATTTGATTTACTTGGAAAATTCGGATTGCATGGATGTAATCCATTAGACTGACTGTGACATCCTTTGCTGAAATTAAAAATAGACAAAATTATTGAAGAATTAGTGATAATTTTACATTTGGAGATAAAGAAATTATAACGAAAAAAAGACTGCGTGGCTGCGTTTCTTATAACATTGATAAAAGCAGTTATTTGCTCGCAATTAAGGCCTACTGAACACGAATATAAAAAGTGCGACCTGTACTTTGCTCAAATGGACAGCCAGCCAGCCACCGGGACGGGCGGTCACCATTAGATCGATTCAAAAAGAAATTCTAACTCGATCGGTATACCAAAAGCTGGGTCTAGGATAGGGTTTCCAGGCGGGCTTGATTGGTTTTCAATGCGTGTCAAGAATCCAGCAAAAATTTCATTTGTTAAGTTAAACTATTAAACAATTTAAGTAATACATACATATATGGTAAGTTAAAATGTTTAATTTATCTTAAGCTACCTAACCTTAAATGTGGTTTAGACGATAAATGTAATGTGTTTTAGAAATTGGGGAAATAGGCCCAGCATAACATAATAATAAATAAATGAAGAGGTAGACCGGACAACTGAATCGCCGCATAATTTGAAATGTTTAATACGATTTACATTGACTTTTAACACAAGGTTACAAGAACACAGAGACAGCTGAAAAAAAAATTAAAAAAGCAAAAATCGTTTGATATTATTAGAAAGTGTTTGTGAGTCGTCTAGGAAAAATATTTTTATGCGTTACACACTTTTAAAATAAATAGAAAATATCCTTGAATCTTGAACTAACTTAAATTATCCCCTCTGTTCTGCAAACCGAATCCGAATCAATTTTTCGGCTTTAAAACGAATCCGAATATCTTGGTGTTCTCAAAACCGAATTCGCACAACTTTACTCGATTTGAAATCGAGTACATAAACCTGGTCGAAAGCAAATCGAAAGTTGTTTTTTTTAAATAAAGCTTACAGAAATGAAGTAAACATGGTATATTATAAAAAGTTTTAAGTCTTATTTTGCTTATTGTAAAAAAAAACATTTAATGCGAGAAAATTCTTAATTAAACAATAATTTTACTAACACTTACAAATTTGTTAATTTTTGTAAAATCACAAGATTTATAACTTATTATGAAAGCTCCGGGCATTTTTAATAACAATATAAAATTTTCTTTGAAAAACCAAATTATCATTTAAATTTTCCTCCAGCAGTAAACAGCTGATACTTTTTTCTTTGACGTTTAATTGCCTTTGTTCGAAAATGGCTTCGAATAATGCAAATCGTGCGATTTACAAAACACCAAATGCTTTACTATTCGGTTTTAAAAGATCACTCGCTTTCAAATCGACTCGGTTTGCAGAACAGAGGGGTATGTTATCATTTCGCCAATGGGCTTAACAGATCTTTTAAGCGCGCAAACATAGAAAAACTGTGTCTGATCAAAGGTAACATTCCCATGTTGGTGAAAAATGACTAAAGCTAAAATTTTTTGGTAAAAAAAAATCCATGAAACTTTGAGATACATAAAATTTAAAAAATATTTCACTGGCAAGAATTCATCACAAAATCTCATGATTATATTTTTAGTTATATAAAACATAATCGCACTTAACTTCACCAGAATATTATATTTATTTTTGGTTTTTAGAGCAGTAAGGCGATTATTGGGATGGGCTTCATATAGGACCTATCGAAAAATATGGAACAAACATCATTAAATTTGGTTATAAAGAAAAGTGTGATTTCTTGTGTTTGTAAAACTCAAATGAATAAAATTTTATTAAAAAAAAAAAGTAGTTTAAAGCAGGGATGTTAAAGTTGGTACAATTTAACCTTTTTGGTACAGTTTGACCTTCTAAAGTACCGTGCGTGGTACTCCCGTGACTCATTTGGTACAATCTAAATATTTGTCTTAGTTCCCCCTTTTTGAATTTTTAGTACAGCAAACAAATTATTAAGTCCTTTTTATTCCATTTAGTTTGTACAACAAATCGTTAATGTAATGGGCGCTTAAATGTGCAACTATTATTGTGGTGTATAGAGCGCTTAGTCCCATTTCACAATGTGGCAAGTGAAAGGTAGACAGACGAAGTTTGTTGGTAAGGGGGTGACGCTGTATATGTGACACACTTTACGTTTTTCCTCTCTCGCCTACAAACTTCGTCTGTCTGCCTTTCACTTGCCGCATTGTAAAAGGGGACTTATGGTACCCACAGACGAGGCAACATTTGTGAAAACCAGAAATTCATTGCGGAACAAAAGTGGCTTTTTATATTTCTACAAATAATATCAATATTGATATTGCTTAGGAAAATAAAGAAAATGCAAAACTATTTTATATAAAATTTGCGAAGTTTTGAGAACCTAAGTCATCTTTAATAACGAAGTGTTAATGTGGTTCCACAAATTTACTCTTGAAAATGTTATTTCAGTTAAAACAAGTTGTATTGTACCTCTTCTAGTAAAAATTTTTCCGAATGAAATTGCAAATTTTGATTCAATCAATAATCAACTTAGAGCTTTATATGATGTCGAGCAACTGCAGTCTTTAAAAACTGAAAACATATGTAGTTTTTGGTCGGCAGTAGCTTATTTACAAAATGTCCATATGTTTCCTGACATTTCTAGAGTCGTTGCTGGAATTTTATCTATTCCACATTCGTTTGCAAATGTGGAGAGTTTTTTTTTCAAAATACAATAAAAACTGGGGAAAGAAATAGACTACATGTGCCAACATTATCAAGTCTCATACCAACAAGGGATTGGTGAAGATCGACAAATTCATGCTGCTATGATATAAAAATTCCAAATAGTTTTTTAACTAAACATATAATTTGCCTGATTCATATATTTATAAGACTTTTATGTACCTTATTTTATTTATACATATAAAAAAAAAATGGTACCATGAAGGTCCAAAAAGTACATTTTTTTTGGAAATTGGTACATAATTTAAAACCCCATTTAACATCCCTGTTTTAAATTGTTTTTTAGAAGGCGCCTTTATATAGACCCTATGGTGAATTCTAAGCCGATCTTAAAAATTTCTGGGCCGATAAAATAGCGCCACAACATCATTATTTGCACAACTTTATGCGTATTCAAGTGTTTTCCAAACGTGGGCTTTATATAGGACCTGTGGTAAATTATATGCCGATCATCACAAAATATCATTATGCTATTTCTAGTCAGTTTAAAATGACTAAATTTGACCACATCATTATCTGTTAAGATTGCATATGAAGTTCAATCTCGGATACGTATGAAACAAAAAAAAAAAAAAAAAACGTTTGTAACAAAATGTAGACGTGCAATTTTTAGTATTATCAAACTAAATTGGATAAAATTTTATTATGAAAAAATAATCTGTTAGCGTTTAAGGCGTAATAAAGTGGTTTTCAAAAGACGCCGTTCTATGTGCCAAATATAATGGCAATTGGTGTGAAGTTCGCCACTTATTTTATGTTAGTTTTTGTATAGTCCCGTTAATACATTAAATCTGGATTTTTAAGATGCAGTAAGTGCCTTCCTTAGAAGGCGGAGCAAAATTTTTGGTGAAATAACAATAGCTTTGTTTCTTTACTTTTTGGGTAAAGTGTTATGACAGTCTTTACAAACCAATACAATTTTGCGCCTCTTTTGAAAAATTTAATATTATTTGTAGAAATAAACTACTATTACCAAAAACAGAACAATAAAAACACTTTTACAATAACTTACACTATTATTCTTGATATTTTAATATGAAACTTTTTTATTTAAAAATTTTGTTCATTAGCATTTTTTTCCATACCTTTTTTTGTTTTGTTTATGTTTTACAGCTGTTTAACAATTTACACGAAGAAAAAGTTTGAGCTTTTTCGTGCAAGAAGAAGAAGAATTTTATTCTCTCAAGCTCGCTCTCTTTTACACAAATTTAAAGTACGGGAACCAGTGTGGCCATTTTAGCATTTTTGCAGCTAAATTTAGCATTAAAAATTTTTATTTAGCTACAAAATTTTCATTTAGCACTTGGCATTTTATTTAGCAGTTTTGGAAAATGTTTTTAGCTTTTTTTAGCATTATTCATTTTAAAAATTTGAACGCCTGGTTTTATTGATTTTACTAAATTCTTTTTATAAATTATAATAAATTTTGAATAAAAATAGTTGTACCTAAAATAATTTCGTATGAAAAGGGTTAATTTTTATGTTAAGAAACATCTTAATTACCTTGTTAAAAAATAGAATATTCAGGGAATATTAGAAATGCCCTTATCATGTTGATTGTTTATTATTTGCCCTTCGATATTACGATATAAAAGTACAAGGAAATTTCACTTTGTATTAAGATAAAAATTCATTTGTATAAATGTGTGAAAAATTGTTTGCTCTAAACTGCTGAAAAAAAAAATAATTCTAAAGCTTCAACTTTTCTTAAACTATAAAAAATAAATTGATCTAAAAAATGCGTATATCATAGAAATAAATTGTTTAAATTTAGCATGTATCAGGGGTTTGTGGGCCCAGAAATTTAAAATTTAATCTCAATTATTTATCTGTGCTTCATATTTATGTGCATCAGATGCTTTACCAAAATCTATCCACTTGTGTAAATATAACCATTTATTTTAATTTCGTTCAAAAATTAGTCACTAAAATGTATATAGTTTCGAATAAAATTTAATACTGGTAATACATTTTTATCTAAAACCTTTAAATAGTTTTAGCATTATTTTTAGCATTTTTTAATTTTATTTTTAGCATTTTTTTGTAAAAATTTTTTAGACCTGGTCACACTGACGGGAACGCTTTTCGTGCAAATTGGGATCCCGAGGGATCCCAAAGTAGAGTAAAAAAACAGAGCTAATATAACGTTACAATACTTTAAATAAAGGAATTGATGTTGGCTTCAAAAAGTTTATTGATGTTGGCTTCAAAAAGTTTATTTTTCCACAATAGTGTCGGTAACGTTCTTAAATGACTTTGAACTTGAATGAAGGCATTTAAACGCTTGGTTATACTCCGACAATTAATATAAATTATGCAAACGCGCCAATGAACTCCAGAAAAAAGCAAGTACGAATGTATAGTTGGGTAGGCCAGAGCATTTGAAACCCTACACAGAAAAAATTTTTGCCCCAATTAAGGCATTATTCAAAAATTAAATCAGTTTTAATTAAAAATTTAATAAAGTGAATTAAAAGCTTAATCAAGTGAATTAAAAGATTAATTGATGCCATTAATTTTCATCGGGAACCAAATTAATAGTAACAATTAAACGTTTATTTCACCTAATTAAACGTTTAATTAACTTGATTAAACTCTTAATTCAGTTGATTTAATTTTTAATTAAAATTGATTTTATTTTTGATTAATGCTTTAAATGGGGCAATATTTTTTTCTGTGTACACCAAAGGATACCCAACATATCGGAAAGGGGGTGGTTATGATATTTTTTTTTTTTTGACCATTTTAGACCTACCGTCACAAATGTTTGCTTTTTGGGATGTTTGCGATTTTGGGAGTATTAATTGTATACTATCAAATAAAGACCAGCTACCATTTATTTTGGTAGAATCTTTGAGATCGCAATCAAACATTTTTAGACTAAATTTAAACTTTCACAATAAGAAGGTTTATGGACACTGAGGCTTAATTCCGAGAGCACTTTTGTTTGGATGCTAAAGGTTCTAATGACAAAAAGCTCATTTAATTATCTGTAAAATCAGCGACCTGTACTTTGCGCACAAGGCTAACATCGTCAGACAACTAACCAGCCGGGCAGGCGGACAGACAGTAAGATTAGGAAAGTGATTCTGAGTCGATAATTATACTAAATGAAGGACCTAGAACTAATATTTTAATCTGTTACACACATCAGCACGAACGCATTATACGTTTCAATCCTATAATGGTGTAGGGTATAATAAAGCAATAAATGGGATTTTATGTGCTTTTTAACAGGTATCTATAATGGTGTAGGGTATAATAAAGCAATAAATGGAATTTTATGTGCTTTTTAACAGGTATCTTTTCAAATATTTTTAAAAGAATAAAACTTAATTAATATGCTTAAATTGCACTTACTTTGAGAAAATTTTCTAACGTGGAAAGATGAATTTAATATCCATACATTTTCGGCTTTGCTTTAATTTTTTTTATAATTCAACAAGAATTTCTTTATATTTCAGCTCCTTTGTTTTGCAATTTCTTACACGTTTTTAAAATGGTTTTTATACCCTCATCACAATATCATGCGTTTGTAAATTTAATGGAATTTTGTACATGGGCGAAATGTCATAGTGCCCATTAAACATAATACGTAGGTCCAATATTAAAGGCAAACTAATCTCATAAAGATGAAGATATAATATATGGCACAAAGAAATTTTTACATGAGTCTTAACCTCTTAATATAATTTTGTTCTGGCGGTTCATCAGGCTTGCCAGATTCAAATTTGCAAAATTCTTGACATCCACTAAACAAATCTTGATTTTGAAAAGAATTCTTGACAATTAAAAAATTACTTAAATAGTGTTTTATAAAAATAACACAATTGTTAAAACCACTTTTAAATACATGCAAATTCACTCACTATATGTACCAAAAAATTTTACGCTTTTGTTTTGATTCTGTTGTTTAACGTTTTGGCTTTTCAGCCCCTCAATTATTAGTACTGATTATATACATACAAGTGTTTATACGGTCTTCTGTTTCAAATCAGCATTATTGAGTGTTGAATATAGAAACGTAGTTTTGATAGATTTAAAAACAAATACAACAAAACAAAAAGATTAAATATTTATTTGCTTTTTACATAGCTTTGTTTAAGGAAAGCTGAAGGTATGAAAATTTAAATAATATTAACGTGTTTTTTGGTTGGGCTTTAAGAAATCATGACAAAACGTAATTTTTCTTGATTCTTGACAAGTACTGAAAATTCTTATAAATCAAGAAAATTCAGTACCGTCTGGCAAGCCTAAGTACTATATAGTACTTCATATTATATTTTTATCCACAGCAATTTATTATACAATTATGTCATGAAGCACGTGTTTTTTTATTTTTTTATTTTTTCTTTCTTTTTGAATTACGTTACGTTGCCAATCATATGCCCACCTGACGATTATCAATACACTTACAATAAAATCACTTTTTAAGTTTGCATTTGTGTGCAATTTTGCAAACGTCAATCATAAAATCAATACTGGTGTGTGTCAGCGTATGAAAAAGTGCATTTATAAACTTGTGATAAAAATCAATAAGTGAATATTTTCCGTTAAATAATTTTGGAAAAAATTTCATTTGTGCTGCATACAGTTGATGAGAAAAAAAGGAGCACTTCATTCCAAACACAAAACCATACGTTTACTCCAAACAATATATATGTATTTCCCTGAAGGATAAAGTTTGTTAGCATATCAAAAAAAATAAAATCATTTTTCTGCCATGATAAAACATGGTCGAAATTTGGGTATAATTTTTATTATCTTCCTTAATTTAAAGCCATCAGTACCGACCACAATTTTGTAACTTTTTGAATTCAACTACTGAAATCGTTAAGTAACGATAAATCTCGGTAACCTAAATGAATTTATTATTCTCTACTTTAAATAAACAAATATTTTCGTTTAGAAATATTAACGATACATATATTTTTATAAACCTTAAACATTAACGTACATTTTGAATATTTATTTGATATTTAAATTAAATGAGAAAAAAAGTAGTAGTATGGGCTAACGGTAGCTTTTGAAGAGTCCTCTTCGATTTTAAGGACGAAAAACTAGGATTCTAAAAAAACGCTGTTTTTCGTAACTTCAACCTCAATTCGGCACGAGTTAATATTATCAGATTGAGCTGAAGCTTTGCCAACGACATTGTATAGCCTATTGGCACATTTAAGGGGTATGAGCCGATATATATGATAACATTGTTTTCCTCATATATCTTGTAACCACCCTTATTTGCATGCATGATAGTGTGAATACAAAAAGTAATGTTAAATTAGATTTTTAACAGTCGCAATGAAACTCATTAGATTTCTATCTCACAAAGTTTTTCACACAAGTCTTACGTATTCCATAATACTTTGTGAGATAGCAATCTAATGAGTTTCGTTGCGACCGTCAAAAAATCTAAAGCAACATTTCAGTTTGTATTCACACGATGACACATGAGCATGCTTTTGTTAAAATGCAACCCTGATACAATGAAAATAACTATTAGCTGTGTTCGTTTGCCCCAAAATTTGCAAAAATTTGTTCAAATTTGTACTGGATTTAACTGAACTGCGTTCGTTTGCACATAAATTTGCAAAAGAGAGCATCTACTGAGAAATTAAAGTGACAGTTGTCAGACTGAGAGCCTGCAACATTTTAGCTGAACACATTTTTGCCAATAAAATCCAGTAGAAAACTGAAATATATGATTCAATCAGGGATGCAAAATGATAATTTTCAAATTGTACCAACATGTCAATAAAATTGTACTTTTTGGACCCCAACTAAATTTTTATGCCAACAACAAAAACAATTTACTAATACATTTATTTATATTTTTAATAAAAGCTAATAGTTTTTACATATTTAAATACAATTTACTAAGCATCGTACAAAAAAATTCACTTGTAGGCAGCGTTGCCATAATTTTTTTGAAAAAAACTGCATCTTAAGAAAAAAAAAAACTGATTTTAACTTAAAAAAAACTGCACAAAAAAATTGTAAAACAAATATAATTTACATAATTAAAAGATTTTGTTTGTTGTGCTTAATTCCCTTTTTTTATAATTAAAATTTATTATTGGAGGATAAGCTGTTCCTATGCGCATTTCACTGGTTGATTAGACCTGATCATCAGTAAACGTTCTCTTAAATAATTTTAGAAAAGCCAAAGTTATCAGCTTTGTATAACAAATTGTAATGCAAAAACTGCAAAATCTGCACAATTTACAAAAAAACATATATTTTTTTAACAAAAAACTTCAAAACTGCAAAATTTTAGAAAAACTGTACATGCAGATAAATCTGCACATTTGGCAACGCTGCTTGTAGGTTAAAAGAACATAAAAAACCAAGAAAAAATATTTTAATTTTTTAAATTTTTAAATATTTAGAAGCTACAAAACGTCATACAATTGATATCAAACATATATAATAATATAATAGTCATTTATAATTACATATAAGTAAAATAAAAGTGATACACTGGGAAATTTTATAAATTGTACCAAATATGCAATTGGTGTACCATTGTACTTTTTAAAACTCGTGTGTACCAAAAATGGTACAATTGCACCATTGCTTACAAGAGCCAGCAAACAAAAAGCATCCAATTTGTAAAAAAAAACCTTAAAAGAACGAACAAACACTCAATTAAAAGTGCAGCAAAACCTAAAAATAATTATTTTCAACATAAAACAACAAATTAAATAATACATATAATACAACAATAAGCTTTTTATTGATCATCTGTTTTGATGAATCTGCAAGTTTTTTCAATTTTTCCATTCGCTTAATTTTTTGTGCAAGGGGGCCATTCTGGATAGTAAAATTCTTTAATTGCCCAAAATTTACTCACCTACTGGATTGTTGAAAAAAATTTAAAAAAACTACACAGAAAAAATTATTAAATTTCTCCAATCATCAAATTTATTCTAAATTCATTATATCAAGCAAACAATTTGTTGATTTTGCACTTATTACCAAAATGATTATATTGATTACTAAAAATTTTAAAATTTTGAAAAAAAATTTTCAATAAATGATATTTTTAATTTTAATTAAAAAAATGACCAAAAAACTTTGCCATTTCAAACAATGTGTTAATTTATTTAAATAAATATTGACAATTCCCAACAACAATTCTACATGTTTAAATTATTTTATTTTAAACGAAAAAAGTCAATTAAGATTTTTTGTTATTTAATTAAAATTTTAATTGAAAATTTATTTCAAAACAACTAAAATGTTAATTAAATCAATATTAAATTTTTAATTTTCTAATACTTATTATTGTGGTTATTTTATTGAACTGTTAATGGTTTTTAATCCAAATTTAGGTATTTTTAATTAGGCTTAAGTTCATTGAATTTAATTTTCATTAAATTATTTTTATGAAGACAGGAATTTTTACAATATGAAATTAATTAAAATTTTCATTGATCATTTTTCATTCTTGACTGCGCTGAGATTTGAACGCAGGCGTTCACGGACAGTTTGACCCGACTAGTTTCGATTGTTACCACACAATCTCTTCAGTGGGGTATGCCGTCTAACTCACTCGGCTATTGCAGCCGGATGACGTCAATAGTCAAACATCAATCTTTAAACCAAATGGTATTTCACCTTCGTAGATCGAAATTTGCTTTTTGAATGAATGATTATCTATTTTAATTGAATTACATGTTCTTCCCATTTTCTTTCAACTTAAAAAAAAATAATTGATTCAATTATCACATTAATTAAATTTAAATACTTTTTAAACTTTTTTTTAATTGATAAAACACTTTTTTCTGTGTATGAAGTCGTATGGAATATCAATTTTTTTTTTCTTAGTGTCACACTTTTACACATTACTTCAGTTTGTGACAAGTATTTATAAAAGGTATAATAGTGTAAACTAGCCCTTAGCAACTGAATTCAGAAGCATAAGCCAAAGTTTTAAAGACGTAGAAATTTAACAGATCGCCAAGAGCGAAAAGAAAACACAATGTAAAAGCTATTGAATTGATAATTATAAAAATGTTTTAAAAATGTATGTTAATGTTTTCTACGACCTTTTCATCCCAATTGAAAGCTCCCTACAACTTAAATAGCAACAAATAAGACAGTATAGTCGTGCAAGCCCGACCATATGATACCCTTAACGTCAGTATTTACATTATTTATTAGAGATCTCTGTGAAGAATATTATCTTGATATCTTTACCTATAAGGGATTTTTTCTCCTTTAAGTGATTTTAAGGAGGGTGTTCAATGCTGGGCCTACCAGCACAGAATTTTGTCCTGAAATTAGTAGCTTTTATAAATGTGATTGTCTTTAAATTGTATATCAACGCTTACATTTAAAAGGAAGTTAAGCTAAAAGCTATTTTCAGGAGGAGTATTTGTATGGGATCTGTATTGATCGATTCCAATAACATTTGTTAGGTTGCCTGATAAGTTGAAATAAAATATTTTTGGGCCTAATTTAATCTAATTACCAACATAATGCGATGGTTTATGGGAATAAAGACTTTATTTCGGAAATTAATTTTAACGGGTGCTATGTAAAATTATAAACAAATTATCTTTATTTTTAATAAGCTTCGTCCTCATGCTCGTCAGAACAAATGCACCGAATATCAATATTATCTTTAAAGTTGCGACCTGTACTTTGCGCACTGGTTTACATCGTTAAATCGATTCTAAGTCGATCGTTATATTAAAAGTTTGGTCTAAAACCAGTACTTGAATATGTTACATACATCAGCCCAGACACACATTACCCTCTACACATATGGCGGTGTATGTGTAACTACTATCTAAAAATCTATGTCACACGTGTCTGCTTTTTTGATTTGGCAGAAATAAAATCATTTATCAAATTAAAAAAAAAAAAACAAAAACACTCAAATATAAACATTAAACAAATTTACCTAATTTATTTTAAATCTCACGCTCTTTCACACTTTAATCATTTATTTTAAAATTACTAAGCCATTCTTGATGATTTGTTCCTACTCGTGTATTCCACAAAAGAGTTCCAACTTGGATTAACGGACCATGAACTTCAATAGTTTTGTCAATGATTAACTAACGTTTTCCACGCACAATATCGCGATAAGATTTATATGTTATCAACATTTTATTTTTAAAGCAAAATTCTTTACTTATTATTAGATTGACAGATCATGTGGGTTGTCGTTAAAATTTTAGCAAAAATTTCAGCCAAAATAATTTACAGGGAGGGCTTTAAACTCTTAAATTTAGAAAACTTTGCAGAAATATAAAAAAAATTAATATAATGTTTATTTGCAAAACTTGTAGCAATTTAACAGAGGAGTTGAGAAAAAGCAATTTCAATTTAATTTGCATTAAATATATCGTTGATATCCCATGTAGAAAGGCCCTAACTAGATTTTTTTTTTCAAAATATAGTTTTTTAGCTACAAAAATGTAATGCAATGATATCTTAAATTAAAGTTTCTATTATGTTTTACCTTCTCCTGTAAAGTTGCAATTATTTAAGTTACAGCCTTTCTACGTGAGACATA
Organism: Pollenia amentaria; assembly: GCA_943735925.1. Classification (NCBI taxonomy): domain Eukaryota; kingdom Metazoa; phylum Arthropoda; class Insecta; order Diptera; family Polleniidae; genus Pollenia; species Pollenia amentaria. Next base: position 98,610,154 of record OX031006.1, read on the forward strand.
TAATCACCAAATTCATAGAATCAATCACACAATTTGTTGATTTTGCACCTATTACCAAAATGATTATAAAGATTACTATTAGTTGTAAAAATTTAAAATTGTGAATATTTTTCTTCCAATAAATGATATTTTTAGTTTTAATTTAAAAAGTTATCAAACACTTTCCATTTCAAAAAAGTATTTATTGATTTAATTAAATAAAGCTCAGATTTTGACAATTCCCAACAAAAATTCTACAAGTTCAAATTATCTTATTTCAAATGAAAAAATCAATTAAGATCTTTTGTAAATTAATTAATATTTTAATTAAAAGTTTATTTCAAAACTACTAAAATATTAACTAAACCGAAATTATATTTGTAATATTCTTTCAACTAAAAAAATAATTGATTTAAAAATCACATTTATTAAATTGTAAAACTTTTAAGACAATTTTTTTTAATTGGTAAAAAGCTACTGATAATTTTTTCTGTGTATGTGACATAGCTTACATTTCCTATAAGTAAGAAAAGGTCCAACGAATAATATTATTTCCCTTACCTAATAATTTTAAGAAAATTAAATTAAATTATTATTTCCACACGCTCACCCGGTGTTGAGTTAACCAACAATTTAAATTACTACGTTGGCAACAGCACAAACAAAATTATTTATGTGTAAAAATTTAATGGAATGGAAAGCGGCAAATACTACTTTAAATACACGGTACACAAGTCGGTGCCGGAGTATGAAAATATTTAATGATTTTATGATTTGTTAAAATTGTTATGGTGTTTTTGTTTTATGCATATTTAGCATTTGTAGACGGAACAAATTAGATGCGTTTCCTACTTTAGTGAGAGTATTAGAATCAAGAACACATAAATCCATTTTCGTTTTCTCTCGATGTGATTTAGTCTGTGATGGAAAGTTGTTACAATTGTTTTCCTTGAGTACGTATTATATATTTTAAGTACTCATTTTTGATCATGAGGTGATTATTGCTTACAACGACCTCTGGATCAAACAATCACCTTGGTGAAAGGGAGATCATGCGGAGGGCGAATCAAGTAAAAAAGGCAATTGAAAATATTTTGAGGTTGAGTAATTGAATTGTCATTAATTTCTGGTACCATTAACTTGGGCTTATTATCCTTACCTTAGCAACGAAACACCTCTTGATTTAGTTCGTTACAGAACTGAATAGAGTTAAACTTTGCAGAGAATTTCGCACCAGTTTCAAACATTAATATATATATATACATATCCCAGTAACAAATTAGCTTCCTTTTTCAAAATTAATAGCTTATTTCACTCATTATTTAGTAGCTTTGTTCTGTAACTACTTCCATAACTAATTATTTTCTGGATATATTTAGGTAAAAAAATAATGACTTACTTTTGAATGCTTACATTTTGGGTAATCGCTGTTAAATTCATTGGTTCTTAAAGTAGAATTGAAAGTAGTACTTTTTTCTGATTACTTAACACATTATTATGTAGGCGAAGTTTTTACTGGGATATAATATATTTTTTGGCTTGGCTCAGTTCATATCTGAGCCTTCCATGTGTCAATACTGCGAATCAGAATTGAGCAAGCAAACGATCACATGCGGACTTTGTGAGAGCATTCGATACAAAGGCGGCGTTTGCAAAATATAACGCCCAAAGTACTCGCTGCCGAGGACGTTCAAAAACATCATGGCGCACTACAAGATTACTTACTGCTGCAGGGGTTACATGAGACAAGGCCTTAAGAACAGCCCCAACAGAGTCCGTTGGAAGTCAATAATTTTGCTCCGCAGCTGAAGAATAGCGGAACATCATCAATTGTTGCAGAGTTTTTCGATTTACTAGTTATACTTTATTAAGCTCTACCCTTTTCGCTTACTTTACATTCTGTGAACTTCATTATGTTTTCTAAAAAGCTGTGGAATGGTTTTCATTTTATTAACGAAAAGGCTCGTTAGAAATCGTTCAAAGTCTTTTATTAGCAAAGACAACGTACCAAGTTCATACTGCGTTAAAAGTGATCGGTTAAAAATTTAAAGATAATTCAAGTTCATAATGTCGGATCGTTTAAGGGCAGGGTTATATAAAAAAATAAATTATAGTGCCTTTTGGGTAGAAAAAGTAAAATTTTCTAATACCTAAAGAATCATTTAAGTAACTTGGCTGATCTATCAAATAATTTCCTTAGAAAACTGAAGGACGCGTCAAAATATCCTGAAGCTTATCGAACTTTTTTTATGCTAATCCCGCGAAGCTCTACGCTTGTCTGCAGCAGACCAGAGTCTCTAGTGGCAATCGAACACGCCTCCCCAGCACTGACAGACTAGCTCTTTGCCAGTTAGCCTACCTGGGTACCCTATTAAAGAACCAGTGAAATTGCTATTTCTGAGTAGCGCATTTAATTGATTTATAGGACATCTGTACAAACCATTTCTGAGGTAATCAAATATTCAGTCGGATCGAACGGCTGCAAAACGTCTTTTATTAAAAAAAATATTAAATTCTAACGTCGCAAAGCTACATCATTATATAATTTCTATGGAGTCATCGTGGATACATATACTTTATTCCTCTACTTAAACTAAATTATCCTTTTTTATTTTACCAACAATATTAAGTCCAATAAGCAGTGCAGCAGACTAACACAAAAAACTGAATTGTCAGTATCGCTTAAAATGATATATTCGGCTTTGCCGAAGTTTTGATACCCTTCACCGAGTGTTCGAATATAACAGGTATGGTATTTACATATTTGAACAAATATTTATAAAGTGTTATCTCACAGTAAAATTATTTCTTACGGTTGAAGAATTAAAGGCCCCTATTATGAGTTACATTCGATAAACGATTTTCGCTGGCTATCGAACATCGACTATCGAAAAACAAATTTGCTTTCGACGGTGTAAATAATTTAAAAAAAAATTGTTGAAATTTTAAGTTTTTATTAATTTATTAGTTTTAGTGTGCAAATTCCACATTCTAAATTATTTTTGGTTATTTTATGCAAGTCTTAAGTCGACAGAAGTCGTCTTCATCGTTCTTCAGCGTTCATCTTCATCAGATAAAGTGACAGCTGATAGAAAATGTACTACTGTGAATAAACTAAATCACAATAGTACTTCTTTATCGAATGTGTGCCATAATACCAAATGAAAATTCGTTCGATCAACTATTTCGACAGCTGTCGAAAATCGAATTACTTTCATAATAGGCACCAAAGTCTGTTCCAAACAGTCATAAAAAAAGAAATTTGAATAAAATATAATGATTTGTTTAAGTTTTTGGCATACTAAAGTGATTTTCAAGACGGCATTTTCTATTAGATCTATGGTAAATTATGGTAATATGATCGCACTTAATTCGGTAGCATTAAAAGTTCTAACTTATGAGCCTATCCTATCGAAATTTGGCAGTATGACTTTTAGTCTTATGGAACTGTCACACTAAATCTGACTACAAAAGCACTATTCGTTACGTCTTAAGGCGCTCTATAGTGTTTTCAAAAAGTAGGCTTAATATCAGGCCTATGCTTAATTATGGGCCGATCTTTACGAAACTCAGTTGTATAGTATCTACTGATATTAAACGAATAATAACAATGAATGCATTCAGCCACCAATTTATGTGAGCTTTTTTTTTTTTTTAAACTATACCGTTATTGGATGGTTGTTTCATATTTGGACTCATAACTCTTTTACTACGGAGTTTGGGATTTTAATCCCAAACTGCTCAGGATTACTATAGACTATTTGACACCAAAACAGTTGTTTTATTTTGGGCCGTTCGAAAGGGAGCGTGATTTCAATTGGCGAACATCGCTAAATCAACTTAGAGTTATTCAAGGGCCTAGAATTTATACTTATGGCCCCTATTATGAGTTACATTCGATAAACGATTTTCGCTGGCTATCGAACATCGACTATCGAATGTTAATTTGGTATTATGAGTTGGCAGCACTGTCGAAAATTTCGTTGTGTACCGAATTTTTCAACGAAAACAAATTTGCTTTCGTCGGTGTAAATAATTAAAAAAATTGTTAAAAATGTAAGTTTTTGTTAATTTATTAGTTTTGGTGTGCCAATTCCACATTCTTAATTATATTTGATTATTTTATGCAGGTCTAAAGTCAACAGTAGTAAGTAGCAATTGAAAATCTTGTTTCCCTTATGGAACAAAATCCTTTGTTGGCAAAAGTAATTTTTACAAAAGTTCAGGCTACAAAAAAGTGGGATGAAATCTCGCAGAAGCTAAATTCGCGAGAAAACACTTCGCAAAGGAAAAGGAGCTGAAAAGTGTAATATGGTAAGAATACAGATGCAAACGAATTCGCAGAAATCTTACCACGAAGAAATGATTTCGACTATGAAGGACATCCGAGATTACACAAAGAAAATATATTATTTTAAAAAAGACACAACAAAAGTAATATTGCATTTGAAAAAGTAAAAATTTAAATTATATAAATTTGTTAACAAAATTTCTTTATTTAAAGTGACAGCTGATAGAAAATGTACTACTGTGAATAAACTAAATCACAATAGTACTTTTTTTTATCGAATGTGTGTCATAATACCAAATGAAAATTCGTTCGATCAACTATTTCGACAGCTGTCGAAAATCGAATTACTTTCATATAAGACACCTATGTCTATATTTAAAGGGTATTAAATGAATACTAAAAAAGGTATCGCATAGAATGACAAACTTTGTATACCCTCATTCACCTCTAGTGATAGAGGGTATAAAAATTCTTCATTACCAGGACAACCGCAAATATGCAATTGCATGTTTTTCCTTCTGTAACTGATGAAAGCAGAAGCAATGGATTTATCCATTTTAGAGCTTTTTATGAATTTTAGCATCGAATTGTTTTTATTTTTTTATTTACTTAATTCTCCAATGAAACTAATGTTTCTTACTGGCTAATATGCTTAAACTAAATAAATCTAGATGCTTTAGTACATAACATAAATGGGAAAATTTTGCATTAAATTTATATTAAGACATTTGAGAGGTTATTTTTGACGCCAATAGGATCAGTGAAATCAATATATGTATAACAATTGTTAAATTCGGAGCTCATTCTGCGGATAGGATCAAAATTTGCATAACTAGACCGAAAGTATTGAAGTCAAATTTAGTTAGCTTTGCAGCATTTTTTAAGTTTATATAGCATATTTCAGCTTTTTTAAGCATATTTTGGCACATGCTCAATTTTTTTTTTAGAATATTGTGAAATTCTGGATAACAGATGGATTTTCTGTTTTATATATCTGTATGTATACATTGAAATCTGGACCCATGTTAAGTTAGACTGATCGAATCAGAATCACTTTTTTAAGTAGTCTAACGATGTCTATCCGTTTGTCTTTCTAGTTGTCTGTCGATGTAGACCTTGTGCATAGAGTGCAAGTTGCAATTTTGTAGATAATTTGAAGTTTGAATTGTGGCCTTTGAGGGCTATGTTAAAGGTAATATTAGAATTAAATAAAAAAATAAAAAAAAAAGTTTTAGTTGTACTAAGGACGAATGTGAATGGTGAGAATCGGTTTATAATTTCACATAGTCCCCATACATACTTTTTTTCCAAAAATAACTCTTTGTATCCATAAATAATAATTATAATTATGTTCGTATTTAGAGGTTTTAAATTCTTTTTGGAATCGGTATACATTTGACCATTGCTCCCATCCTTTAATAGCTTTCACTTCCTTTTAAATTTATTATTAATAGTATTGTAAAATTTAGCGGCCGTCTCTTAAATCCCTTTAAGACAAAAAAAAAATCTCATTTAAATGGTGTATTAAGACAGTCAGCCTTATTACAAACATTGTGGTTTTTAGAGCATATATTCGGTTTCCCTGTTCATTACAATTCCTGTCCTTTTGTCGTGTGTTATATACCGACTTCAATGCTCTGGCTAAGCAAATTTGGGATCTATAATTTAAGACTTATATTTTAAATATAAATTTATATATAATATAAATATTATATAAGAAAAGATATTGAAAATATTTATTGTTGTGGCTTTGTTGAAGATTTGATATTGTTACAAGTAAGACCTGAGTGTTTAAAATTCTAATTCACTTTATAGTCTTATTTGTATAATTTTTTTAGCTTTTCTAAAGTATTTGGAAAAAGTTTCCAGTGTTTTTATCAATAATGAAAATTGGGAATTTAGCACGTCATTAATAAATAAATCAATAATCAATTTTGTATTCCCGAAAATAACTTTTGATCATTTCATATATATTAACAAATTTTCCAAGAATTTTAAGACATGTTTTATGGCTATTCAAAATCACCATATCTGCCATTTTGACTGCGAAACTGCACTAATTTAGAAAACTTAGAAAATCGAACAGTTGGTCTGAAAAACTAGAGGATGTTTAGCAGCCAAAGAATGGGAATCCTGTTTAAGTTATGGATCTGTTAAAAGTGTGTTGCAGTGTAAAGGGAATTTTATTTTGAATGGATTTGTGCGAATGTGTGATTTTATAATAAAGGACTATTTTCAATTTAACTTTAAAAAAATCTATTTATATTAAGCATTTCTGATATTATTCGATTTGATGGTCTTCATTTTCAGCATTTAAAATTTTTAATTATGCGACTGAAATAGTGTTTTTAATAGCACAAATAGTGATTGTAGTTGTATTAATTCTGCCAAACAATATTGTGGGTAGTATGTTGGAAATTCAACAAGTGTAGCGAGTCTCGATGACTGACTGTGCTGCGCTGTCTTTTGTATTTGTATTTGTATTTTGCGTATAATTTTATATGAAATTTGCGAATTCGTGAACCAAGTCACGTAGGCATAGTAATTCTGAAAGCATAGCAAAATTTCATTGTTCACATTGGCTGTTCACTACTTTTTAATACTCTCTTTTTAACACTAGATATTGTGTGATACAACATACATATTAATCGCTTGCTACCATCACTAACAACAATAAAGAGTAATGAATCTATTTGATTTCGGCAAAAAAAAAAAAAAAAAAAAAAAATAACACCAATTATACTCTTAGTAGAGCTGCCACGACCAAAAAATTATTACAAAGAAAATTTTTTCAAGTAGAGTCTGGGAATTATTTTTTTTTCATAAATTACTTTATTATAGTCAATATTTTATTTGACTCATAGAATAAAATCGAAAAAGAAAAAATGTAGAACAAAATTTTTGAAAAAGTTACCAAATCTGAAAAAATATAATCAAATTTTAAAATTTATTTTAAGTTGCATTTAGGTTGTTTGTTCTTTATAGTTAAATAAAAATTACAAATCAAAAAACGATATAAGATATGTAATTTTTTTTTTGTATTTTGAGAAATAACGAGAAATCTTATTCATAAAAAATATATTATTTTTATAAGAGACCCGTCCGATTTCCATACAAAATTCCGTTTATGAAAAGTTTTTAATGGAAATTTTTTCGAACATGGCCTTAACAATAAACAAAATTTGTACTTCAATGTTATAAAAAACAAAAAAGGAAAATATTAAACTGTTTTCCAATTTTTACCTGTCAGTGGGAGGGCTGTAAAATGTGGCAATTTTCTTCTCTTCACACATGGCAATTTTCAATCATTTCGGGGATGGTAATTTACGTTTGGCGATATTTCGGTATTTCTTTGGTAAAATTGGAATATATATACGAGAACAGTTTTGACGATATGTAAAATAGTTTTTTTGTACATATATCACTAATTTACAGTCAAGGTATATCTAAAATTTTATAAAAAACAGGTATCACTTTTTTCTCTTGTTCGTAAATCTAATTTTTATTTTTATAATTGTTATTTTGACTGTCTCAAAATTGTTCTTATTGAAATATTTTGTAAACAATTGTATAATACGATGGCGAACATAAATAGATTCATATTTCGGAACGGACATTCTCCACACAGGAACAAATAAAACTGATTTCATTAATAAAATTTGTGATATTAATTAAAAACCAGTAAACAAATTAATAATTTCAATTAAAGATTTTTTGTTACTTTTAACATTTTCGGGTTTAATATTGTTTATGTAAGTAAACGTTTAGTTCGCTTGACTTAATTTTTAGTTACAACTGATTTTATTTTTGATTAATGGTTTAGTTGACAAAAATTGGCGAGAATTTGCTGCAACAGAAATTGCAAGTCTGGACGGTGACTTTCTTACAGTAATAATTTAATATACAGAGTTGTTCTGGAAATCGAAAACGCGAAACGCAAGAATTTAAAAATTGGTTTTTTTAATAAGATTTTGTAGTAAAATAAAAACAATAACAATACAATACAAATATTTTTGAATTAAACCGAATTCAATAAGAAAATTATAAAAAATTGGGTTAAGAGTGTATTTAAAAAACTTCTAAAATCTTGCGTTTTGCGCTTCGATTTCCAGAACACCCCTAATATATAAATTGTTGAACATTCTTTAAGGTTCCTATGTGCATTTTCAAATACTGAAAAATACTACTGGGAAAAAAGGTATTAGAAACACTAAAATGACTTTTGTGTACTTTTTTAGCCATGTTCTGAAATCAATTTCGAGTGATAATGAAATAGAACAAATTTTAAAAAGGTCTTGCTTTGAAAGTTCCTAAATAAAAGCGCTTTTATACATTTCACTACTCTTAAAACCAGGAAAAACTACGCCCAAAAAAAAAATAATTGAAAATTTCCATCGATTTCAACTTCAGCTGAGTTCGATTTCCAAAATGGCAGTTTCTAATATATAAATCACATTTGATGCTATTTTCTTTACAAAACTGAATTTAGCGATTATCGTCGATTTTCGGAGTACATATAATTTGTGTTATGCAACAACCGTAATGAAAACAGAGAAAGAAAATGAAAAACTTTAAAAAACGTGATTTAAAATTTTATTAAGAAAAATAAAAAAATATTCATGCGTATTAATATTTTAATAAAAAAAAGTTACCAAAATTAAAAAAATATTCGCATCTCCACATTGAAAAAAAATTACCAATTTTGGTTAGAAATAACTAAAAGCGGCAGCTCTGGCTCTTAGTTAAATATCTTACACATCTGTTTTACCTAAGACGATCAATTCTAATTTATGCAAAACACAAGAGCGAGAACAGTTTTGACTATTAGAACAAGAAGTAAAAAAAAACCTTAAAAAATGAAGTTACTAAAATTTTAAATATTGCCAAGTCATGATTGTCTATTTACATTTCTTTTTTATTATTATTTAATTTCACTTCTTGCTCCACACATTTGTTGTATTGTTTTACATTTGATAATTGATAAGATTGTTTTAGTTTTTGTTTTTATTATTTGCTCGTTTGCAAGTTGAAAATTTTGAAGTGACAGGTATATTGAAAGTGTAAGGGGTATTTTCAAGATTCATCACGTTAAGTGAACTTTTAATAAATAGCTGAATTTATTAATTTGTTGTTGCATAAATTTTTAAGTAAATCAACCTCAACACTTTTGCCGTAAATGAAGGCGTTCAGCATTTCAACATCTTTAAGACATCTTTAACAAATGTTTATAAAATCGGAGATTTTGTAATATTGATTTTATAAACATAAGTCACAGAAAAGTGTTATATCAATTAAAAAAATGGTTTAAAAAGTATTTAAATTAAATTAATGTGATAATTGAATCAATTACTTTTTTAGTTGAGAGAAAATTAAAAATTTAATTTTGATTTAATTAACATTTTAGTTGTTATTAAATAAATTTTCAATTAAAATTTTAATTAAATAACCAAAAATCTTAATTGACTTTTTTTGTTTAAAATAAAATATAATATAATATATATTTAAATAAATTAACACATTGTTTGAAATTGCAGTTTTTTGATCACTTTTTTAATAGGTGCAAAACCAACAACTTGTTTGCTTTATATTATGAATTTGGAATAAATTTGGTGATTGGAGAAATTTAATAATTTTTCTGTGTACTCTAACAAACATAATTATACAGTAATCCATAATTTTTTTTCTTATAAGTATTAGACGTTCAACCAAAACGAACACTCGTTAAGTTTTCTATTGGGCAACAGTAATTTGCCATTTCGATGAAACTTTTGACTTTTAATACAAATAAGAGATTATAGTCGGCCAGGCCCAATTCTGGAGCTACTAGCACAAAACTTTGCCGTGAAATAATGTACTGGTTCAAAGAAAATTTGGTAAAATGACTTGGGTTGTGATAAAATAATTTTGGTGCCAGTCTAGGCCGGTGTTTTGAGATATTGATTAAGTTTAAACTTGGCTTAAGGTACCCTGAAACTTGGATTTTTCCGCCAAATTTTGATTTTTTTTATTATTGCATTAAAGACCAACGTTTTGAGCGAAACTAAGCAGTTCCGTCCAAATTTTGTATACAAATTTGGTAATGGCGGCACAAATCTGTTTCCAAATTAACTAAACCTAGTTTAACTGAGATCTCCAAAGCCCAGCCTTAATCTTATTACCAACATAAAAATATTTATAGGCACAAAGACTTTATTACAGAACGAAGTTTCTATCGGAGCTATGGGAAACTATGGACCCATTTTGACAATTTTCAATCGGCTAGGGCATTATCACAATTTAAGGGTGAATCATCGTGAGATTTCATATTCAATATGCTTTTTTACAGATCACGCGTGACTCATATCAAACTGGTTTGTAATTTTTGTTCAGTATCGTTCGACAAGTCGTCATGAAACGACGCACACCACAACAGCGTCGTGGAATTGTTCAGCTGTATTACGAAAATCAGCGTTCTGTGAAAATGTTTATCGTACGATTCGAAGAACTAATGGTGCGCATAATCGACCTACTGAAACCATTATTGCCAACACTATTCGCAAATTTGTTCCCAGTTTACATACGTGAATGATACTCGACCGGTTAGACCACATCCAGCATGTAGTGAAGTGAATATAGCAGCTGTAGCTGAGACTGTACGAAAGCACCGTTCTCAGTCAATGGTAACCATTATCGCGCCATGTTAACGGACTATGTGCTTCCGTAAATTCAAGCGCATGGTTTCGGTGAGCTGTGGTTTCAACAAGACGGCGCTACGGGCCACACCTTAACCTTGTTGAGTAACTATTTTGGTGAGAGCTTAATTTCACGTTTTGCTAAGGTAAATTGCCACTATATTGTGCGATATCACACTTTTGGACTTTTTTATCTGGATATATGTATGTAAAGTCTGAGGTCTTCAGGAATAAGCCATCTACGGTTGACGCTATTGGAGCCAACACTGCTCGTGTTATTCGCGAGAAACCAGTCGCTAGCGCGATCGAGTCGCCCGAAATTGGACCTTCCGAATGGACCATCTCAGACGGCCAACATTTACATTATATCGTTTTCAAACAGTAAATGCCATAATTTTCGCTTTTAAGCGATAATAAAAATTTTGTGTCCACTTTTGAATTTATGTGTTTTATTTTACATTATAAATCTAACCTCACGATGAATCAGCCGATGGAACGTTTGTACCAAATTTCATCAAATTATCTGCAAAATTGTAAGCTGTACTTTGCGCACAAGTTTTACATGGACAGCCGGCCGGACGGATGGACATCGTTATATTGACACTAGGGAGATCGATTATTCGACTTTTTTCAATAACCGGTTTTTGAATATTACGAATAGTTGCTATTTTAAGAAAACCGGTTTTCGGTTAAAGATTTTTAAAATAACCGGTTAACCGGTTTTAATTCGGAAACATAAAAACACCTACAAAATACATAGATATGACTTAAAGTATGTTCAGACCTAACAAATATTTGACGATAAAATCCAAAAAAACCCGAGACCAGTAAATTGATCAAACTTTAACCTAATTTTTAACAATTTCTTTTTATTTATTAATCTGTTTTTATAAGAAGATAACTGTCTAATGTAATTTAAAAACTATTAAATGATGTTTGATCTAGCGAAACGTTTTGCAAAAGCAAATAAAATATTATAGGAATTTAATAAATTTATTATTTGAGATATTCTACTAAATTTATTTTAAATGAGTTTCAATTTGTTGGTGGTAAAGCATGTCTATATGAACTAATAGACTTTAACCATATTTTTGAAAAGTTGCAAACAAAACCTCTTAGCCAGGATTATATATATCAAACGATTTTCTTTCAGCATTATATAAACGATTACGTAATATGCTTTTTGTATGAAATATTTGTCAATTCGTCGACCACAATTTAAAACCTTCCATGACATTGTTTGATTTCTTCAGTTTTGTTTTTTTTTCTTGGTGTTTGAATAAATAAATCTGATGAATTATTTCCATATCGTTGATTCCGCCGGAATGTTGTAGTTTGAAGCATAAAGAAATGCTGGAACTATTTAAGAGTTTTAAGTACATTAAATGGCATTCCTTCCTCGGCAACACAACTGGTTAATATTTCACCCAATGATTCATTTTTGGCTGCGTATTTTGGTAAAGTATTATTTGCGGACTCTTTAGAACTACTTCGAACGGGGTTAAGTTTTATTTGGAGCACATTAATGTCATGCATGTGTACTAATCAAAGGTAATTAATAAATCGTGACGTGGAAACCCCTTCGCAACTTATTACTTTAGGACACTTCAATCACCTAACTTTGTCTTCTTAGTCCCGTTCGAAATATCTCTAGAGATAACATATATATAAAAATATTTTTAATATTAAGAAAACTCTCGCACAAGTTACTACTTACTTTTTAACTGCACACTTTTTTTGTATTTTAAATAGTTTTTTTTTAAAGAACACACGCATTTATAAGCGATTTTTATTTACAGTGCTCATAAAGTTTTTTGGCTTAGTTACTTTTGTTTTGATATTCTTCATAAAAAGTTTTTGTTTGCCCAATATTGGATTAGAAAAATATTTAAACTACAGGTACATTTACAACAAGAGTAACAAAAATGTATATAATTACACAATTTTAAAATAACCGGTTTATTATACCAAAATAACCGGCTTATTCGATATTCGAAAAATGGACATTTTGAAATAACCGACTTGGGCAAAGCTAAAATAACCGGTTAAAACCGGTCGAATAATAACCGATCGATCTCCCTAATTGATATTCTAAACTTTGGGTCTTTGACCAAAATTTTTAAATGTTAGCAACGTCAGCAAAAACGTATGATACCCCATCCACTCCGATGGCGTGGGTATAATTAACCAGATATTTACACAAAACAGTTCCGTATTGCAATTCGTAGATATAAGTATTTTCGCCTTTGTACAGGTATTGCAGTAAATCTTCTATTGCACCAGACATATAAAAATTAACTCGCTTGTTCTTCTGCTATTAATTTAGGATTAAGGGAGTGCTTATATCTTGTACTTGAAATTCGAGCTGTTATTACAATTTATATTACAGCGCGTTGAAGCCTCGATTTGCAGGGAGAAGGTAACACACGAATTATCGGAACAAAAAAGCACAGAGCCCCAGTCATCTGGCATTGGACTTAAATAAAATAATATCTTAGATTAACCTTAGATAAATTGTTATTAGTTTTTTTAATAAAAATTTAATAAATACCTATGTAAGGAATTTGAACTTGAATTTTTTTCCAATACTAATCCCGCGAAGCTCTACGCTAGTCTGCAGGAAAGAGCCAGAGTCTGTGGCGGGAATCGAACTCGCAACCCCAGCGCTGATAGGCTAGCACACTACCAACTAACCACAAAAAGTAAAATTTTAATCCAAAACAAGTTATAGTGCCATATTCGGCTGCGCCGAATCTTTGATACGCTCCACCGACAGGAGTGGGCTCTATATAATAAAAACATATATATTATTACCTAAGCTGCACAAAAACGAACGTAAGCATTTAAATTGGTTGCGGCTTAGACCTGAATTAAATTATTGACCGACAATCAGAAAGTTTTATGCGTTTCTTGTTAGAACTTGAGTAAAATATCATGATTCGCAACAGTCTTAGCCGAACTAAAATCATTTTTAGGAGGGTAACTTGTAATGGAACTATGGTAAATTATGGACCAATCATCCCAAAATTCTGAAGACTGATTTCTGGTATTACAAAAAATAAATAAAATTAAATTTCAAAACAGCAGTGTAATTAGTTTTAGCGTTAACAGTGAATTTCACAAAATTGCATAATTTTTTTTCTGGCCATATGAATCTTAGTTGGAAGAAATTTTACCGCAATATCTATATCTGCTACGGTTTTAGGCGAAGTAAATTATTTTCCCAAAGTGGGCTTTATTTGGTTTAGGCGCAATAAAATGATTTCTCGTCCTATAAAACAGTGATGTACCGAATTTCAATATGATAGCATTATTAATTACGGTTTAAGGCGTTCTAAACTGTTTTCCGGGAGTAGGGTTTATATGGGGCCTATGGTCAATTATGGACTTATCTTCACGAATTTAACAGTATGATTCGCAGTCGTATGAAGCGAATTCGTGCAAAATTTTATTTCATTCCATGCATTATTCGACCATTGGTGGTTGCACATTTTGATTCATAATTCTGATCTTACTGAACCGATGTGGCTGGCTTTCAATCCCAAACTGCTTAGTATAACTACAAGCAATTTGACACCAAGTTTGTTCTTTTCTTTTGCGTTTTTCGAAAGTGAGCGTATTTTCAATAGACGGACAGACAGACGGACATGGCTAAATCGACTTATTATTGCTCAAGGTGCCAGAATATATATACTTTATGGGGTCTTAGATATATAATAAAAAAGTTTCACACGGAATGAAAAACTTAGAGTGCTATATTCGGCTGTGCCGAATCTTTGATACCCTCCACCGACAGTTCGATTATTTCAGGAGTAGGCTCTATATGATATCTATATATTATTAATTGATCTTTATAAAAAAGGACGTCGGCATTAAATTTGTTGGCGGTTTAGACCTATATTAAACTATTGTCCGACAATCGAAAAGTTTTATGCTTTTCTTATTAGAAATTTGAGCTAGCTTGAGTTGAATATCATGGTTCGTAGCAGTCTTAGCCGAACTAAAATGATTTTCAGGAGGGGATTTTATATTGGACCCATGGTAAATTATGGACCAATCATCCCAAAATTATGTAGATTGATTTCTGGTATAAAAAAAAAAACAAAATAGAATAAATTTCAATACAGCTGTGAAATAAGTTTTAGCGTTTACAGTGAATTTCAGAAAGCTGCTAAATATGGGATCTAAGGTAAATTATGGACCGTATAGTACAAAATTGCAAAAAAATTTTTCTGGCCTATGGTAAATTATGGAGCGATCATCACGAAATTTATTAGTGTGATTTCTAGTCCTATAAAAGTGTGAAGTATTAAATATTATAACAATTGTACACATGGCTAAATCGATTTAGAATTACTCAAGGAGCCAGAATATATAATTTTTGTGGGGTCTTAGATGTATAATAAAAAAAGTGTCAAACGGAATGACAAACTTATTGTACCCTCATTCGCCACTTGTAGTGGTGGAGGTTGTGAAATATTTTTCCGGAAGTTCAATATTCTTTTTTTCTTTTAATTGCAAATTCGTTATTCGGATGTAAGCGATATAGTGTTGCCAAGTTAGCCATTTAATTGCTAGATTTATTCATTTTTTATATCCTTTAGCTATCAAAAAATCCATTTAGCTATTAGGTATTTTAATTGAGCCTAATTTTCTGCAAGTTCTAAAATTTTTTGGACCAATAAATGTCATAAATGAAGTTGTGTTGTAACGTTAAATTTTTGTTAATTAGTCAACGCAAATGACTTACAACAAAAAAAATATAAATTTTATCAATAATTTCAGCTTTTCGTTATTCGGCATTTTACTAACGTTTAGTTTATTGTTACTAACGCCGAATAAATCAGTGCAAGTTATACTCTCTTTTTTCTTTAAAATGTGTTTAAACCAGCAAATCTATAAATCAGTACACATATAAACCACCTCTAAACGCATAAAATTGGGCGTTTAAGCCACCGATACAATCCATATGAATTCGATAACATTTATCGTAGTGCTGCCACATTATTATTGTTTAAACTAGAAGGCACTGATTTGCAGGCGTTGAGTTTAAACTACATATAAATTTAAATTTAGTTCAACTAAATCTGCGTTTAAACATTCTCTGTTTTATAAGCCACTAGCTTAACCCGGTGCGCTTCGCTACACTGGCATCCTATGGGAGGTATTTCCCCCCCCTGCGCCTACCCGCTTTATTTTTATTTTCAAAAGTGTAGTATACCATAAGAGTGACTTTTAGAAAGTTTGAACATTCTCACTATTACAGTTCTTAAGATATGCGATGTTAAACATTGGCGTCCTATGGGGTATTCCTATACCCCCGCTGCTATTTTATTTCAATTCCGGGGCTCAGAAGATCCTACTACAAAAAGTTCAGCAAAATGCGTGCAGCGGCTCTTAAGATATGCGATAATTAATATTGGCATCCTATGGGGGGTACCAATTCCCCTGCCCCTATCGAAAAAATAAGTAGCCTATTTTATTTTTAGGGCTCACGTGATGTTACTGTAAAAATTTCAGGAAAATCGGTTCAGTATAATATTGGCATCCTATGGGGGGTACCAATTCCCCTGCCCCTATCGAAAAAATAAGTAGCCTATTTTATTTTTAGGGCTCACGTGATGTTACTGTAAAAATTTCAGGAAAATCGGTTCAGTATAATATTGGCATCCTATGGGGGGTACCGATTCCCCTGCCCCTATCGAAAAAATAAGTAGCCTATTTTATTTTTAGGGCTCTCGTGATGTTACTGTAAAAATTTCAGGAAAATCGGTTCAGTATAATATTGGCATCCTATGGGGGGTACCGATTCCCCTGCCCCTATCGAAAAAATAAGTAGCCTATTTTATTTTTAGGGCTCACGTGATGTTACTGTAAAAATTTCAGGAAAATCGGTTCAGTATAATATTGGCATCCTATGGGGGGTTCCAATTCCCCTGCCCCTATCGAAAAAATAAGTAGCCTATTTTATTTTTAGGGCTCACGTTATGTTACTGTAAAAATTTCAGGAAAATCGGTTCAGTATAATATTGGCATCCTATGGGGGGTACCAATTCCCCTGCCCCTATCGAAAAAATAAGTAGCCTATTTTATTTTTAGGGCTCACGTGATGTTACTGTAAAAATTTCAGGAAAATCGGTTCAGTAGTTTCGGAGTCTATAAAGCGACAAACATACAAACATACAAACATACAAACACACATAATTTCATTTTTATATATATAGATAAGAATGTAGTAGTCAGAGAATGACAACAAGTACCCATAAGAATAATATAAATATCCATATATATTATTCTGTATATCCATACTTATAAAACAAATAATAACAACAGCTATGGTTTTGCGTTGCAAAAAATATGTGTATTACTTATACTTATGTACGGCAATATTTCACGCAACCACATTCAGTAAACTTAAATACATGAATGTTATGCAGATATTATTCAATACCCATGAATGCGTTTTGGTTATCTGCCATACTTATAAAATATCTATGTGTAAGAAAATATACATGGGTACCTTCAGTATTTTTGGCTCTACTGCGTAAATATGAAAAAAAAATTTTTGTATGAAATGTGCAAAAATGTGCTTTGATCACTAGCCAGGTATGGGACATGTACATATTTTTTTTGATACATAAATAAATTTTTTTTTAACATCAGCAGTGCCAATGTATGTCTACATACATAAAAATAAAATTATAAACATGCAATGTCCTGAGCGGATTAGAATCAATAAGAGAAGACTTTTTGATACTTTTTTGTTTTTCAATTGATATTTTCTGATATGTTTTATATTGAACTTACAAAATAGATTAACTCACGTGGAAGATAACAAATAAATGCTCAAAACATGTAAATTCATTTATACTTAGATGTACTATGTTTTCTTCATATTTACATAAAAATTTATGGTCGAATTTGGACCATTAGGCAAACGTGTAAAAAAATTATGCGGATGCGTAAAGGTTTTTTACATGCAAAAATAAATAAGTTTTTTGCACTTGTACACTTGTCGCTGTCACACGCACATAGCATAGAGAGGGGACACGAGACGGAAGATATTGTTTTTTATGTATGTAAATATTGATTTGTATGTTATGCTAATAAGAAAGAGTGTAACCGCCACTCAAAACATTTATATATGTATTTATAGTGTTTGCTTAGACGCCGTTCTGTAATGATTTATAATTCAAACATTTCATTTTAATACGGGTAGTCAAAGTTGTAAAAGAACCCAAATTCCAAAATTTTTAAAATTGCATTTGCCTCTCTGCGACGGTATAAATACTCTGTGTATACTTACGTTATACATACGTAAATACACATACTTATTTATTCTTATAGGTATTGCAGATAGCCAATACAAGTTTTATTTATATCTGCATGTACTTTCTAAAAGAAGAATGAATATACAAATACACATTGCCAGCGTATACCTATACATATTTAACTTCAACTTCCCAGCGGTAAAAAGAAGTAGTAAGCAGGCCTTCTAGAAGGCCTTATTTGGCAGACACAAGGCCTTACTACCGCATTCCATACTCATACATTTTTTACACGCGATGTCCTAGCCAGCCAAGGCCTTCTGCGTTCCCTTCCTCAGCAGGCCTGATTAGAGGCCTTCTTAAGCTGGCCTGATTAGAGGCCTTCTTCAGCAGGCCTGATTAGAGGCGTCTTAGCGATCTTTTATTCATTTTATTATTGTTTAATAAAAATTTAATTATTACCACGAGAAAAAAATGTAAACACCGCTTCGTCAAACAATTGTAGAAAAACTAATATCAATTTATGTACTTATTTCTTTTTACTTTTTATTTATATTGTTTGCTGTCTTTGGAATGTTTTTTTTTTTTTTTTTTTTTTTTTTGGTAACGGTTTTTCGGTTTTGCTGCTACAAAGCATAATGCAATAATACACTTTGCTACAAACGTAGTAGGCGCACAAAATTTATGCATATATACAAAAACATAATTTAAAAAAAACGGATTAATGTAGAAGGGAGTAAGTAGGCCTTCCATAAGACCTTCCTGAGAAGGCAAGCGAGCATGAGTACTGGATCTAAAAAAAGGGCTAGGAAGGTCTTACAGAAGGCCTTATCATTTCAGACCTTCAAAAGTTTACCGCTGGGTTATTAAGGGTAATGGTATGCATGTGTATGGTTTTGATCTTTACCCATACATGCCCATACATGTTTTCGCACTAATACTAAAAGAGTACTTAAAATGATACTCTTGTCATTCTCTGGTAGTAGTACAAACAAAATAATCTGGTTTGTACAATTTCAGTGTACTAAATAAGTTTTTTATGAGTATTGATGATTTTTTTGTTATAAAATCTTGTTAAGCCATTTTTAGTTACTATTTAGCTGATGTTACTAAAAATTTTACCATTTTGACAATTTTGAATAACTTATGTATCGATACATAATCTCTATTCTAAGCAGCTTAAAGGATAGTTCTTTCGCCTCAATATCCTGCCCATTCTTGGATATTTCTGAGCCAGGAGATCTTCGCTCTACCTCTTCCACGCCTCCCTCCTACTTCGCCTTTGTGGATTATTTGAATTTCTTTGTATTTGTTCTTCCTCATTTGATGTTCCAAGTAGGAAATTTTCCAAGTTTTTATAATTTTCATTAATTCCCGATCGAGGTTTATTTTTATAAGTAAATCAATGTTTGGATTTCGGTCGGTATTCAGCAATTGTTTTCCTTTGCATTAACATTTAAAAACTATTTAGGGCATATGGCCACCGCGTCGGTTCTTAACGAAGCGCATTTTGGACGGGCAATTTTTCTAACTTTGCTGGCCGCATGTCACAAATTACATGAGCAGTGTTGGCCTCTAAGGCATCACTACGTTTGACTTAAAAAACTCCCTTTATATGCGAGTTAGCGTTCTATACAAATTGTAAAACAATTGAGCAGCGATCATCCGTGATGGTCGGGAGCGGAGGCGTTTCGGATAATCGATTTTACCGGTTAATTGGGTTAACATATTGTACTCGTTTTTACATAAATATTTGCTTTATTTAATCAATATACATACATACATACATACTTACAAGATACATATACATATCTAATAAATACTAATAAATTTTTAATTATTATAATAATAAAATATAATAATAAAATATTATTGAATTATTAAAAGAAATCAGAAGAAACCACTTCTTAACCTGTGTATTTTCTGCCAAAAGATTCTCTCTTTAAATATTATCGTGTTCTGCAACTTAATTCCAAAGAATAACATAAAAACAAGGGATTTCCCCTATTCCGCTTCATACATTTTAAGCATATATCGCCAAAATAGATACATGTTTTGCAATCCGGGATAATTGAGGTAATCAGCGTTAATCAATTGATAAGAAAATATTCCTTTCGTTTTCGATCCCAGATAACTTATATTCCCGGTTAATTAAATCAAGGATAATCGATGCGCAAAACTAAAATGCAATCCCTTTAATCAATATTATTTACTCTTTATTACTTTAATTCTTTTAGTTTTATCTACTGTATTACAGAGGACAACATCTAGTTTTGTGCTACCAAAACTGTTTCTCTTGAAAGTCCTAAAATTCATTTCTTTGTTAAATAGTCTTATGGCCGTTTTCTCATTAGGCGATTATCTTTTTCCCCAACGAAAAACTGCAGATTAAAGAAATTTGGTTTTTTCAATGTCTCATGTTTTTGTTGTCGCAAAACTTACCCGCCCTCATCAGCCAATTATTTATTTGCAAATAGATAATTTGGACAAATTTATAAAATAGCTGGTTTATGTCAAGGCAGATTCAACTGCAGGTGGTGCCGAAACAACTTCAGATTTTAACAGTTCGAAACAATTTGTTTTAATTTGGTGGGAATGGTTGACATTTCGAACCGTAAACACAAGCAATGCTATGCAAAAACCCGTATATTGTTTTTCGATTGTTATAGAGTATCGACACCACCTATAGTTGAATACGCCTTTATTTATTTCAACAAGTTGTCACTTGAGGACTGCCAACTTTCACATTAATTTTGAAAGTTAGTTCCAATTGAAAAGAACGGTCCGGTTAACTTAAAGGCAATGACGATCTGTTTTACGGCCCAGAAACATTAAATACATTATTTGTTACGGATTCGGAGTCGATTAAGTTCTTGGGCCATACTTTTTTTAAAACAAATGTCAACAAAATTTAAAAAAAATATATGCGGGAAGACACTTTTTGAGAGTTGTAAATTTCAATGAAAATAATTTATGTTTTCTAAAGGCAAAACCAAATGACACGGACCAACGGTATGAATTCTGATTGTTTAAAAAGTTAGGACCGTTTGAAATTAAAATTAAATAAATTTTACTTTACTTATGTCAGCTTATTTTTAATATACAGACCACATATGACATGCATAACATGTTTTGTAAGTCTATAGAATATAAGTAAAAATTCTGAAATGATTTATTTTAACAAAATTAATGTAATTATACGTAACCGTTGTTAAAAAATCGCAACCCTGAATTGAACAGATTTCTAAATGATAAGTAGAAAATTAAAATGTCAGCAAGCAAAAATATTAACTACGATTGAAGTTATTCGTATCGACAACACAAAATTTTAACATACAACTATCAAAACTATTTCTAATAATATTTCATTGCAACTATTTTTAGAAACCAATTAATTTGAGAACACTTTTAGTTTGCTCTAGAATTTATTTCATTTCTTTACTCGTTGAAATTCCCAGCACAAAAGTGAATCACATTAAAACGATTATTTTTCCTGAATTCAAAATAGTCGTACCTACGTGAATGTATGTAAAGCAATTAAAAGTCAAAGTCTGTTCCAACAAATCTCAACAATTACTTTGCTCTCTGCCTTTTCGATCAACCGCTGTGAGAAAAAATAATAACATGACAAACAAATTAGATTTTGGCGCAATATTTTGTTTAGACATTCCATTTCTTTATTCTCGCGCCTTCTCTGTTACTAATCAATACAATTCTGACGTAGATCATTATATTTTGTTGTTTAATTGTCGGTCGTAAACAAATTGTCTTATTATTACAATTTTTATAACAAGCACTTGAAAATTTACGATCTTGTAGATTATTTTACAACCTGTTAGGGTTTTCATGTGAGAAATATTCCACAAATGGGAAACCCGAAATCGGGTTCACTTTCAGACGATAAAATGTGCAAAGTCATTATAACATAGTCTAAAGCAGTGATGCCCAAATATGTTTTGCGGCTGCATTGGTCAGAGAATTTAAAAGTTGTGTGACACAAAAAAGTAAGCGCAAAGATTTTCATAGAAATTTAATTTCAAGAAATTGTTTTGATTCCAATAAATCTATAATAATGCCTTGTTATAATATTAGATATTCGATTCGAAAACCATTTTATTTATAAGTAGCATTAATTACGCTACTTCGTGAGCGTCTCCCTTTCTTTCGTAGGCATATGGATTTATATGCCAAAGTTTATGTTTCTAGATTAAAAAACGACCAGTTGTAAAACAAAAAGGTACCAAAAAGTTATTCTCATCCGCTAAGGACATTGCATGTTTAATTTTATTTATATATAATATTAGTGAAAATTTAAAAAAGTACCAGTTAAAGAACGAAAAAGTACCAAAAAGATCCCTTTTACAGATTCTCATTCACTGAGGACCTTGCACGCTTAATTTTATGTTTCTAGATTCAATACTAACGGAAATAAAAAAAAAAACATTTAAATACCAAAAAAAGCCAAACAAATTTACTCACAGATTCATATCCACTCAGGACATTGCATGTCCTGTACTTAAAGAAAGTACCAATTGTAAAACAAAAGGTTAAAGAAAGAAATTTAATTTCCCGTATTTCCCCCATTTTGGTACTTTGGAACATCTTAAGAAAGTATCAAGAATTTCAATATTGTTGTGGGAGCCCATTAATTAATACGTATATGTTAGTGAATGGAGAAATTTGTTTGGTAAAAAAAGTATCAAACAAAGTTTATACTTTCGCCCCTTAAACGCTTGAATTTCCAAAAAGTTTACTCCCGAAAAGGATCGAATTTGAAAAAGTAGCAGACACCTGCCCACTTATTTTTCTAAAGAACAACGATAAGTATTACTTTTTTGTATCTCTTTTAGTTCTGGAGACATATAAGGTTACCGAATTCACCCTTTTTACCCCCTAAGCATTCGAATTTCGAAAAATGCAGGTTTAGTGGATCAACCTCCTGTCCAAATTTCACTGCGATGATGAATCAGTCGGTAACGTTACAATTTTATTATTTCAGTCGATACTGACCGAACTGAAATAATTTTTCAGTATTATAAAGAATTTATTTGAGGTTTCACAACACTGAAAAAATTATTTCGCTACGTTAATTATTGACTGAAAGAATGAGAAACAAAATTGCTTTCGAATCGAAAAAGTATTCGATCACGACTGCCAGTATTAAGCCCCAACTATTCTAAGCAATGATTTGGTAAAATGGGCTCCCCTGGTCTAAATTTACCATGTTGCATTCAAAAATTTTCGACTTTTCATTTTTACATGATATGAATAACTCTCCCAAACAGAATTTCATTATTTTGATAACTTTTGGTAATTAGAAACCCTACTCATTATGAATACAACTTATTTTAAATTATAGAGTTAAAAAAAAATTAATTTCAAAACAACACAGCAAACGAATACGATTTGATTCATATTTCAATTTAAATTATTTACATGCACTTTTCCGCCACACAGCCGAACAAGTCTACGTGATCTGAGTCAAGACTACCTGCAAGACAAGACAAAACCTGCTATCGCTCGTCAGAAATTCACATATCTTAATAGTACAATAGAACTTGTGGCGATCATTACGAATAAATGGCAAATTATTGTACAAAATATTGCTGTGGTATTAAACCACATTGTCTTCGACGACTTTTTTCTATTTGATATTGTGAAATTATTAAATAATATGTGAAGGTCGTCTCCGATTGAAGAAATTGAATATTTTCTTGGGGATTGTTATTAATACTTTTTTTTCTAATTCTAATACTAACACCTCTAAAGTGTCTTAGATCAATATCAGTCGACCAACATGCGAAAATGCACGTCTTCCTAAATGACCTTAAACGAGGTTTGTTTGTAAGTCATTATATTTTACGGTTGGGGGTTTTTTGCAATATCAGGTAACTGCAGTCTACTTGAGTTATATTTTGGTTTGTGTGAACGGCTTTCCAAGGACCCTTACAAATATCCTTTTTTAGTTTCACAGATAAAACTTTGACTCAGAACCAAACAGTACATTTTAGTATAAACGAACATAAGAAATGTAGAAAAATTTAAAGGGTCTTTCAATAGGGACTTTCAAATTTGTATAGTTGATAGCGGTTATTTATTGAAGGTATATTTGCGTTTAATGCTAAATCAACATGAACAAATACCGCGTTTAACAAAATTAAAAAAAAAATGTTTAACGACCCTAATTTTTATCACAAAGGCATCTTTAACGATGAGGCCTATTTCTGGATAAATGACATGCGCCAGCAAAAAAAAAAATTATTGTATTTGGAACGATACCAATTTCTATAAGATCCATTTTGCGTTTAAGGTGTCTATGGTCCATCACATTCAACGGCGAGTGGTGTAGGTCAGTAACTACCACCTTTTAGGCTCATAGTTTCATCAGCAAGGCGCTAAGTTACACCTACAACTTATGCAATATTGGAAATTGCACGAGCTCTTTTAGGGTATGTACATCTTTAGTGGAGGTGAAGTGAGCTAGCCACCTAGATCTTTCGATTCGAAGCTATTAGATTTTCCTTGTGGGGGTTTCCGACTGCAGCACTAGATGTAATCCTAAACCTACATCGATTCATTATTCTAGCAAATCTGCCATCCACTTAAAGGCGACGGGACAGCTTGTGTATTGACCTTACGGTCAGGGTAGTATTATAAAGGGAATAGACTGTAGCAGCGACAACATATTTCAGAGACTAATTTCTATTAGCAAACCGTGCATTACTTTAGAAGAGGACGCCTGGTTAGCGAGACTTCAGTTTTTATACTGATGGTTCCAAAATGGCAGAGGGAGTTCATGTTCCAGTTTACTGTCAGGAACTGGGTACTGGCGAATCTTATAAGCTCCAGATTACTGTTGTATTTTCCAGGCGGAATTATTTGCGGCACCACGGCACACAATATTTGTAAAAATTATTTGACTTTGACCGTTCACTGCCAATAAAGTAAGGTACTCAAAGCAGTAATTTTAGCAATTAGTGTTGTACAATTTTCTTAACTTTCATCCTAAACCAAACATGACTGTGAATGATAAAGTTCAGCTTTTGAATTAAATGGTGAAATAGAAATGAGTCTTCAACTTCAAGCAAAAATCCTTAACCCCATAATAAAAAGGTCGGCAGTAACTTCAAATTCTTTCTCATTTCTTTCTTCTTCGTTTTTTTCATATTTTTCTATGTTAACAAAATGTATAAAATTGAATAAAAGTATGGTAGCATTGTTAAGAGAATAAATATCTATATGTGAGAGCATTAGAAAAAACGCTCTCAAAATAAAATTGAATTACTGATGAAACAGAATTGAGTCTTCAACTTCAGGCAAAAATTCTTGAGCCCATAATCAAAACGTCGACCTTAACTGCAAATATTCTTTCATTTCTTTCGGTTTCTTTTGTTCTTTTTTTTTACAAAATGTATGAAATTGAACGAAAGTGTGGTAGCATTGTTGGGAGAATAATTGTCTCTATGTAAGAGCATGAGAAAAAACGTTTTCAAAATAAAATTGATTTTATTTTTCGAACGCATTCTCTGGCATAATTTTATGTCAATTTGTATGGAAAACATCGTTCAGCCCCAGTTCTGTTTCATCATTTAATTTCACGACAGCGTTGCCATTTGTTAAGTTTTCCCTTTTTTGCAAGTTTTTTTAAATGCAAAGAAGTTGTTAGTATATATAATTATATAAAGTTTTTTAAAAATACATAATTTTAAAATTTGCAGTATATTGGATGAATATATTAAGTATCATTTTAATGCAATTAAATCATCTTACTCTATATTTTCTATGACTTTTATAATTGCAACAGTTTTCAATTGTGTTTACTCCTTCCTGCATAAAATATCACAAAAAAAATTTTGTGAAAATTTTTCAAGTTCTGAAGTATCTTTAACACTAGATTCATATTTGTTATTTGAACGTGATGAAATGAACTTTAGAGTTCACTGTTTAAAGTTTTATGTTGAACTTTGTAACGTTTGGTTTAATAATGACTTTCAAAACACGTTAATGTTTTAGCACCTTTAAGGTTTTTAATAACTATTTCCTTTTATTAACTTTTTTCTATATATTTACACATTTTAAATTTCAAATAAATTTTTGTGAATTTTTTTTTATTATTTTTTTTTCTTAAATTTTTATGTTTTCTTTTAAAATTTTGGTACTTGTGTAAAAAAAAAATTTTTCTTAAAAAAGGGGGTTTTCAGATATAAAGGTACACACAGACGAGGCAACATTTGTCGAAACACGTGTTACTACTTTTGTTTCAGTTTTTACCCCAGACGATGACACTATACTACTACAAAGCAAAAAAAAAATATTTTTTTTATTTTGGTTTTATACCTATCATATTTTATTTCCCATAAATTTGGAAAACATTTATATTCAATTATAATTGGTTTTCCAATTCTTTCAATTTGCAATTGTTGCCATTTTCCGAATTCTTTCTACATATTTTTTCTCCGAGAGTGGTGAAAGCAACTCACACAACAACTGCTTCTTCTTTCTCATTTTGTTGAGAGCACACACGATGAAACATCGCCACACACGATGAAACATTGTGTTTGGAAACATAAAATATCAAAAATTTTTGATATTTGAGAAACCAAAAAGCTAACAAGAATTTCAATCAGAAACACCCCCACACACGTAGCAACATTTAGTGAAACATTCCCATGTTTCGACAAATGTTGCCTCGTCTGTGGGTAACTTAAGAATTTTTTAAAAAAAAAGTATATGTGGTAACGCTGTTTCACGACCGCATTCTCTGGCAAAATCGTATGTCAAATTGTATGGAAAACATCGTTCAGCTCCAGTTCTGTTCCATCATTAATCCGCACTTAAGTTAATTTCAACCCTCTGTCCGTTGACCAAGCGTGAATCTAATCATGTGATAAATTGCCTAAGTTAACTGATCATAAATATAAAAAAGTAAGTGCCATATGACCCTTTCATAAGCTCTGTCGGGTCTAAAAAGCCACCTTTATAACATCATGCTCTTCTATTAAATTCAACTAATTTGTGAGTAAAGATACTGGAGGAAATATCTGATTAGAAAGCTCTCAACACCGATGTAAAACAAAATAGTGAAAGGAAACTTTTCATTTGGTATTGCCTGGACTTGAGCTTAGATTAAGATTTTAATAATAATTGATAGTTTATTTTCGTATATGAAGATATTTACTAAATATGTACGAAAAAAGGTTCACATGAATAACAGAAACTAATTTTGGACTTGCTTTTGGCGCCAGACATTTTATCGAGTATCTCGATTCGAAAGGAATAACTTACGAGTTCGAACAATTTTTACTGTGTACTACGATTTTCGTACTATTTGTTTCGAATGAACGAAAGTTTTCTATACTTTATTTAAAACGAAAAATCCGTTACAATACAGCAACTCGTTATAACGAACAATAACTTTTCATTAAATTTCCCATTTCTTTATAAATGCAACTCTACAAATTCTTCGAGCTCTTAAAATATATCTTTCGAATCGAAATACGCGGTAATATTTCTTGCTTAAATTTTATGATAACTTGTTAAAGAAAACTCAACTACAACATCTTGAATTTTCTAGTTAATAAATTAAAGAATTCAATTAATTCAGACTTTAAATTATTTTGAAAATTTTGCAAGATTCTAATAAATGATTTGATAAACAAATTGATGATTGATGGAGCGAATGCGGGTTTTCGTGTACGCGCAATGTTTTAAATTAAAAAGTTTAGCGCACACTGAAAAAATGTCTGCGGTTTAAATAGAAATATATTAAAATGATAAATTTTAGAAGTTCTTCAGAAAGAGAAACGTACACAGAAAAAATTTTCTCTAATCACCAAATTCATAAATTCAAGCAAACAATTTGTTGATTTTGCACCTATTACCAAAATGATTATAATGATTACTAAAAATTTTAAATTTTTAATATTTTTTTCAATAAATGATATTTTTAGCTTTAATTAAAAAAATGATCAAAAAACTTTGCCATTTCAAACAATGTGTTAATTGATTTCATTAAATGTAGCTCAGATTTTGACAATTCCCAACAAAGTAAAATTATTTTATTTTAAACGAAAAAAGTCGATTAAGATTTTTTTTATTTGATTAATATTTTATTTAAACAATTATTTCAAAACAACGAAAATGATAATTCAATCAAAATTATACTTATATTTTCTTTCAAATAAAAAAAAAAATTGATTCAATTATCACAGTAATTCAATTGAAATACTTTTAAAAAAATTTTTTTTATTGATAAAAAACAACTGATAATTTTTTCTGTGTATATAACCGTAAACAAAATACCTCAACAAACATTGTTAATTAAAATAAGAGTCCATTTATACGTTGCGCTTTACCCCTGCCTCAAATTTAGTAAATCATTTTTAGTGTCAATTCTTAAACTCCCATTAGGGTGCCCATATTATCCATTAAAATTTTCAAAACCTGTTTACGTATCTGGGCGCCGCTACTTTTAACTTGTGCTTAAAAATATATTTTGGCAAAGTTTGAAGACAATATTCTAATGTGAGGCAGTGATTCAAGCCATGTATCATCCTAATTCTAATATTATGAGGTTCAAGTTTGTTTGTTTGTTTATCAATCACGTCTAAACGGTTTGACCGATTTTGATGAAAATTAATACGATGATAGAATGACGAAGCTTTGTTGCTATAGACCTTTTTTTTGGACCTGAATAAACAGGAGGTATAAAAAGGTATACAAATGTAACCGATGACTTTCTATAACTACGGTGGCATGTCGTTATGAAAGATAATTTTGAATGTCGCCCTTTCAAGGTACAATATAGGGAATTTTTAGTCCTTATTTCTTAGCCCCCTTTAGACTGCGAAATTTTTAAAGTTTAATTATTTTTATGCCTAGACCATCACCAGGGACTTACAAACAAGATACAAAACAGGGTAAAAATTCGTACTTTTGGTACTCTTTATAAACCTGTTTTTTTTTTATAAATTTGTTCAAAATTGAAACACATTTTCTAGTACGTCTGATGCCCGTAATTTCTACTAACAGATATCTGGTCGTGTTCGTACCTAACAGTTATCTTTACTTATCCAGTAACACTTTTTTGTCAATTTCAACGTTAAATTGGCCCACGTGAGTTAACTATAGAAAATCGATGGTTTAAAATACACTACACTTTACCCCGTAGGTACGAAATAGGTTTTAAAATACGTCACACAATAGATATCTATACACAGCTAGATATCTATTTGTAGAAATTACGGGCATGAGAGCAAAATAGGGTAAAAATGTCTACACTTGGTATTTTTAGTAAACAGGTTTTCTTATTTAAGAAACTTCGAGCAAACTTAAAACTTATGTCCTTTAACATAAAGGCAGCAAAAAATACAGTACATTTCAGGGCAAAACAGCGTAAAAATCCGTCTCTTTGTTACCTTAATAATAATTTTGCGCAAACTTAAAAAATGTGTTCCTAAACATAAAATAAGGAAGAAGATAAAGTACAGTTGAGTACCAAAACAGGGTTTAAATTCGTTCTCATGGTATTTTTTCAAAATAATTTTTCACAAATTTAAAGCATATGTTCTAAAACATAAAGGCAATTAAAAAATTAAGTATATTTGAGAGGAAAACAGGGTAAAAAATCGTACTTTTGGTACTTTTTTGTAATCACTTTGTTTAATCAATTTCGCGCAAACTTAAAACCTATGTTTTTTAACATAAAGGCAGCAAAGAAATTAAGTGCACTTCAGAGCAAAACAGCGATAAAATCGGTAGTCCTTTAGTCCTTTTCTAACAGACGTGAAACCAAATTTCTTTAACATAAAGGCAGCAAATTATTAAAGTATATTTGAGCGCAGAACAGGGTAAAAATTTATACTTTGGTCCTTTTTGTAAACACGTTTTCTTATTTAAGTAATTTCGAGTAAACTTTAAACTTATTTCCTTTAACATCTTTAACATAAAGCCTGAAAGCAAATAAAGTATATTTTAGAGCAAAAGAGGGTGAAAATCCGGACTTTTGATACTTTTTTCAAACAAGTTTTTTTTTTCAAAATAATTTTACTCAAACTTGAAACTTGTGTTGTTTAACCCTAGAAAACTAAATCTTTTTCTTTTAAGTTTAAAGCTAAACCTCGCCTGTGAGGCTGCTTTTTAACATAAAGTTTTGCAGCAAAACAGGCTAAACATTTGCACTATTTGTGAACACTATGTACATATTTTGGCATTCCTCCATTAATATGTGTACAAAGTAAGGAAAATGATTGTATGAATACATATCGAGCCTTTGCTGCAATAGAGTCATAACTCAAGAAACTCGTTTTTGAGCTATTGCAGTTAACTCTTTAGTTCCCAGTGGAACATAGGGCCGTCTACTTGATAATAATGTGGAGTTAATAGCCATATCGTTTCTTCACCTTAAATTAAATTTTAAGGTGCTAGAAAATTCATACTTGAGTTATGACTCTATTGCAGCAAAAGCTTGGTATATATTAAAGTCCATGATTCATAGGCTCTGATCCCTTCTTCGGCGTCACTGTCGGTCACATTAGGGGGACGTTACAGAAATGGTCCGAACGTGAATTCCTTCACACATGGATGTCCACTTCTGGCTTAAGACAGTCCAAGAGATTTGTGACATTGTCCTGTGGCCGAGCAGGTAGGCTACTTGGGAAAGCAGAACTTAGGCTGCTTGTTGTCCTGTTCACGGGACACTGTGGTTTTAGATACCACCAGTTCTTAATGGGGAATTCAAGTACCAGGGCATGCAGATTTTGTGTGGTTGATGACGAATCGTCAGAACGTCTGCTCTGCTGCTGACCCGCCTTGGGGACTACCAGGCGGAAGTTTTACGGGGGGCTAATGATGAGCCCAACTGAAATGTATGCCCTTTCACCAGGCAGGGTAATAGGCTTTATACGTAGCTTAAACCTGTCATGGTGAGTTACATGGGCTGCACAAAAGATCCTCTCGGTAGTGGTGCTTATGGCCTCCAACACATATACATACATACATGCATAGTCCACGATAGTTTTACCCCGTGCAACGTCGGGTTTTACTAGCTGTTAAAATCCGGCGTTGCCAGGTTTTTAATCACTTTTACTTTTACAAGCATATGTAATAACTTTTTAATGAAACTCAAAAGTTTTGTGTTTTTTTTTTTACAATTATTTGTTTATTTAATCAGTCTTTATATATAATTTATAAAAAATATTTATTGTAAAATATATACTTATACTTTTTTATAATAATTTTATTAAATAAATTAGTTTTTCAAGTTCAAAATTAAATTTATGATGAGATTAAAGTAGAATAATATATGTTAAATTATAAT
The DNA here is from genome assembly GCA_943735925.1 of Pollenia amentaria. Lineage (NCBI taxonomy): Eukaryota > Metazoa > Arthropoda > Insecta > Diptera > Polleniidae > Pollenia > Pollenia amentaria. The sequence goes on from OX031006.1 coordinate 98,641,681, forward strand.
TTTATAAGGTAGGTGGGTTATTTACACTCAGAGAAATTAAAAGGTCTATGAACGATGTTTCATAATTTTAATAGGAAAACTTCTCAATTTTTTAAAATGTATTTTTTTTAAATGAAACTAGGAAGATAAACCTTTTTTAATAAATTTAAATAGCCATTTAGTGAAAATTTATAATACAATTATAAATACTAAAAGCAAAGAGGAACATAATACACATGAAAAGACTAAAATACAAAATGGTTTATATCGTTACCTTAATATAAAAAGGCCCCAACTCATCAAAAACACTTTTTACAGGAGAAGGAAAAAACTTAATAAAAGCTGAAATAATATAGCTACACAACCATTGTCAAAAAACATCTTTATTAAAATTAAACGAGGAATTCAGATTGAAATACATAATATGTATTTCTTTCGAAAAATTGTGTGTATGAGTTAGGCCTTTTTTTCTTTAGAAAAATTGTGTGTATGAGTTAGGGCTTTTTGTATTCTGCTTATAACTTCTTTATTTTTAATCTAATTTGCTTGAAATTTTAATAGAATGTGTATTAGCAACCATTCTACAATAATCAATAAAAAAACGGATTTCCAAAAATAATGAGTTGGGGCCTTTTTATATTAAGGTAACGATATGTGAAATACATTAATAATTTTTTTTTTTTTTGTTATTTTAAGTAAAACTAAAAACAAATTATTTTACATTGTTACGATTTTTTCTTTTAATGAAAGCTAAACGGTAAGTTTTTGTTTAAAAATTTTTATGGTTTTTTTTTTGTTGCAAAAAGGTACCCGTAGCATTTTGATTTTACTCTTAGTCAAATATCAGCTTAATGTTTGAAGACTCCAAGCCAATATCCATAGAACGGCTATGAATTCCCATAGGTCAATTAGTAAGCTAAAATAATATACACAGGATTTTAGTTTTATTTGGGATTAAAGAAAAGAATTAAAAACATTTTATGAAGAAATACATTAAATAAATAAAAATTTAACCAGTTTTAGTTGCAAATGCTTGTTTGAAGGTTTGCGATTATCAACCCATTATCCTCCAGCATGCGTTTTTTTTTTTATTTAAACTAAAAACAAATTTTTGAAAGATACAAATAAAAAAAACAAATCACATAAAACCAATAAAGCCATATTTAACATGCAATAAATATATTTTATTTAATACTTATATATAAATTTTGTAAACATTTAAAGTCCTAGTGCAAATTGTACTTTTTTTTTGCACTTACTTACAACCATGTACTTGTATACAACCCTGTTCACACTTTCCATTAAGCACTGTAAAAATAAATACACATGCAAAAAATATTTTTAATTTTTTATACGAAAATTATAATTTATCACATTTTTGAATAAATACATCTCTTGTTATATAAATTTCTTTGCGGTAAATTTGAAGTTTTTAGTTATATTTTCTTTATTTGGCCTCAAAACAATTAGTCCGTCAGTATTTCGAAAATTGAACGGCGGCTAGTTTCGAGAGAAGAAAAAGAAGAATAGAGGAGAGAAAAACTTTCAAGAACGATAGTAGATTACGTAATGTTCGTAAATGCATTACTGCGCTGCATCAGAAAAGCAATATTTTTTTAATGCCGATAAAAAAATAATTATATTTTTTTTTTGTTGTGACTTATATTTTTGTGGAGTATTTGACAATTTTTGGGCTCACATCAACTTCACTGATATAATAGGTAATTCAAGTAGAGATACTTTTTTCAATAGCCGTTATTTGACAGATCACGTGTGTGTCGTGTCATGATGGCTGTCATGTTATTTTTGTTTAGTATTGTTTGGCATTTCATAATGGAGAGACTTACGCCTGAACAACGTTTCCAAATCGTTCAACTTTAATACGAAAATTCACGTTCTGTGAGGAATGTGTTTCGTGCACTTCGCTCAACTTATGGTCAACATAATCGGCCTACTGAGCGTATTATTCGCAACACCATCACGCATTTTGAGACCCAGCATTCATTATTGGATAATATTCGACCGAATAGACCACGTCCAGTACGCTGTGAAGAAAATATAGTCGAGATCTTAAATTGAAAGCGTACAAAATACAGCTTGTGCAACAACTAAAGCCGCTCGACATTCCCAAGCGACATCGCTTCACTCTTTGGGCTCTTGAAAAGTTCCAAGAAGATCCGACGTTTTCGAGGCAAATTTTGTTCAGCGATGAGGTCCATTTCTGGCTCAATGGGTATGTAAACAAACAAAATTGCCACATTTGGGACGAAGAGCAACCTGAAGAGATTCAAGAACTGCCACTTCTTCCAGATAAAACAACGGTTTGGTGTGGTTTGTGGGCCGGTGGAATCATCGGTCCATATTTCTTTAAAAATGATGCCGGTGCGAACGCAATCGTCAATGGCGACCGTTATCGTGTTATGATAACCGACTATTTGATGCCTGAAATTGAAGCTCGTGATCTCGGCGACATTTGGTTTCAGCAAGACGGCGCCACTTCCCACACATCGCATCAATCAATGGATTTATTGAGAGAACACTTCGGTGAGCACATAATTTCACGTTTTGGGCCGGTCGATTGGCCACCAAGATCATGTGATATCACACCCTCTTCGATTCAGGCCTTGGAGAAAAACATCACGCGTGTCATTCGCCAGTTACCAGTCGAAATGCTCGAACGAGTCATCTAAAATTGGACTCAACGGATGGACCATCTGCGACGTAGCAACGGCAACATTTGATAGACATAATCTTCAAAAAATGAATGCCAACGAATGTTCTTTCAAATGATAATAAACATTCCCCATTGAATTTGAATTTTCTATTTTTTTTTTTCTTTAAAAAAGTAGGAAACCTCGAAATGGATCACGCTTTATATATATATTTATATATGTATATATAAACATATACATATATATATAAACATTTGAAATCACTGATGCAGCGCAGTGATGCATTTGCGAACATACACGTAGTTTGTCCGTGGCAAGTGTTGTCAGTCCCTAATATTGGCGAATGTTTTTTGCAAGAAATGTATTCACTTTGTTAGAGCTTTGGCAACGCCGAAATTAAACAACAACTATCTTGTGCTTGCCAGCTTAAAACTATAAGCCAATTGGAATGCAGTTAGCGTGACGTCATTTGTCCGTCACGCGCATTAGTTTTTAACTTTGTGTTTAGGGGGTTTTTAATAATAATTTATTGAAAATTCCGATATTCAACATGAACTAACAATAAATAATCAAATTTTATTCTAAAGGCCAAACTATAATATTCTTAAGTTGGCTTAAGCAACTGTGAGAACACATGTAAATCATATGTCTCAAACCATATTGAACTTAAGGAAACTTTTTGTTCAGATTAATGAATCTGTCATTTGCTTAAGCAAATCGCACTTTCCATGCGGAATGAAATGTTTTTTGATTTGGTTTTTTTAATGTATTTGAAAGGGTTTTTTTTTTGTTAATTTTTAACAGAAGCTTAAGGAAGCTTATGCATATTATAGTTGGGCCTTAAGACTTTATATTACGTCCTGCCAGTGCTGGACGAATATTTTCCCCATCTCGGTTTCTGTTCGCAGACATACGGAGTTGTTTAGCGCTCTTCTCATCGAATGAGTCCAGCGTATCTATTCTCATTAAGCGATCATTTAAAATACTTTGCGCTAGTGGATACGGCTGAAATTCGAACCTTTATAAATATTTTACTGCATATTTCGTAATTACTAATTGCACATTGAGATCCTTTGAGTTTTTACCATACCAGGGGGCGGCTTAATAATTTTAAGAAGTTTATTTTGGCGACTTTGAATTTTTTTCATATTAGAGGCCGATGCGGTACCCCATCGTCGTTGGTACATAATTATATTTGGTTGCATGTTTTAAAATGACAAGTAGCAATAAAAGAACACAAATTTTGTCAAAGTAGAATTTGCGTGCGAAGAAATAAATAAAATAGTTTGTCAAAGTAAACATTGAATGTCATTGGTGCTGAACACACGAGACTTATTATGGTAGACAAGAGAATGTTTTTCGTTGGCACAAGCAGCATAAAACAAATCCATGCACATTTCCATGAAAACAAAGCTGTGTACACCCAACTAACACGCAGGTTTGATTTCGAATCGAAAATAAATTGAAAGCAAACCTTTTCTTAAACGACAAATATTTGAAAATGATTTTAAAAAACATGGCATTCTTAACGATAAGGTGAAATTAAAAAAATTTATTTATTTTCAACTTGCTTTCATACGGTTTTCTCAAATGTCCTACATCCAACTTAAAGGCTACCGACCGACTCAGAATCACTTTCTGAGTCGATCTAACGATGTTCGTCCGGCTGGCTGGCAGGCTGGCTTTCCATGTAAGCTTGTGTACTAGGGAGATCGATTATTCGACTTTTTTCAATAACCGGTTTTCGAATATTAAGAATAGTTGCTATTTTAAAAAACCCGGTTTTCGGTTAAGCATTTTTTAAATAACCAGTTAAAAAGTAAATAGTAATTTGTGCAAGAGTATTCTAAAATTAAATATATTTTTATATAAAGGTTATCTCCAGATATTTTTCGAACGCAATTGAAAAGACAAAGATAGGTGCTTGAGGTGCCCTAAAATGATAAGTTACAAAGGTTCTTCCATGTCACGACTTATTAATCACCTTTAATTAGTATACATGCTTGACATTAATGTGCTCTAAATAAAACTTTGCTCCGTTCGAAGAAGTTCTAAAGACAAATAAGAACTTACTAAAATACGCTGCAAAAAATTAATCATTGGGTGAAATATTAGCCCGTTGTGTTGCCGAGGACGAAATGCCCGTTAATGCACTAAAAACTCTTAAGTAGTTCTAGCATCTCTTCATGCTGAAAACTACAACATTTCGGCGGAATCAACGATTTGGGAAAAACTTCTACCAGTTTTATTTATTAAAACACCAAGAACTAAAAAACAAAATTGAAGAAATCAAACAATGTCATGCAATGTTTTAAATTGTAGTCGACCAATTGACAAATATTTTACACAAAAAGAATGTTCAGTTCACTATTCGTTTCTATAATGCTCAAACAAAATAATTTGAAATAGATAATCCTGGCTAAGAGGTTTTGTTTGCAACTTTTGAAAAATATGGTTGATTTGTATAGACATGCTTAACCACCAACAAATTAAAACTGATTCAAAATAAATTTGAGAGAATATTTCAAAAAATAACTTCATAAAATTCCTATCATTTATTGGCTTTTGCAAAACGTTTGTCTAGATCAAATGTCATTCAACAGTTTCTAAATTACATAATACAAATATCTTCGTACAAATAAAGTTTAGTTTGATCAATTTACTGGTCCCACTTTTCTTGGATTTTATCGTCAAATATTTGTAAGGTCTGATCTAAGTCATATCTATGTATTTTGTTAGTTCCTTACCTTTGCAAATTGTTTTGTTTTTATTCAAATTAACTTTTTATTACAAAAACTTATTTCATTTTTGTGTTTTTATGTATTCGAATTAAAACCGGTTAACCGGTTATTTAAAAAATGCTTAACCGAAAACCGGGTTTTTTAAAATAGCAACTATTCGTAATATTCGAAAACCGGTTATTGAAAAATGTCGAATAATCGATCTCCCTAATGTATACTAATTAAAGGTGATTAATAAGTCGTGACATGGAAGCACATTGATGACTTATCATTTTAGGGCACTTTAAGAACCTAACTTTGTCTTTTTAATCGAGTTCGGAAAAGATCTAGAGATAACCTTTATATAAAAATATATTGAATATTTAGAATACTCTCGCACAAATTACTATTTACTTTTTAACTGCACACGTTTTTGTAATATTTTGAATAGTTTTTGGTTTTTTCCTACAAGAACACACACTTTTATAAGCGATTTGTATTTACAGTGTTCATAATGTTTTTTGACCTTTGTTACATTTTGTTTTGACATTTTTCATAAAAAGTTCAAGTTTGGCCAACATTCAATTAGAAAATATTTAAATTACGGGTACATCTACAACAAGAGTAAGGAAAATGTATATAAATTACACATTACTCAAATAACCGGTTTATTATACTAAAATAACCGGTTTATTCGATATTCGAAAAATGGTCATTTTAAAATAACCGACTTGGGCAAAGCTAAAATAACCGGTTAAAACCGGTCGAGTAATAACCGTTCGATCTCCCTATTGTGTACCAAGTACAGGTCGCAATTTTGAAGATAATGTGAGGAAACTCGGAACATGGATTCTAATCGGTCCATAATTTTGTATAGCCCATATAGAAGCTGCTCTCCGGAATAGAGTCTTTGTGCCCATTATCAAACCAATTATAATAAAATGTAAAACATAGATATATGGACACATAAGCCAAGCCTTTTTTAAAGAAAAGGACCACGAGGGGAGATAGAGGGCAAATTCTACCTCTCCAAAAGTTATAGCCATATTAACTATGCATTTTTTGCAACTACGGCCCAAATAGGAACACTTGCAAAGATTTGTTCTTATATACTGTGGTGTAGGGTATCATATGTTCAGGTTTGACCGACTATACATTCTTACTTGTTTTATTTTGTAAATTATTTTTTTTTTTTTTGATTTGTTTTAAACTTAAATTCATTATTTACTAATATATACTGTGAGCTAAAGATCCGGTACCAAATTCATGGAAAGACAACATCCTCCTAGTTATTTTCAGGATTGTCTTGGCCCTACGTTGCACTCTAACGTAAACTTTTTTTATGTTGGATTTTTAACTTATAGGCAATCCTATAATTAAGTCACCTATAATTAAATACAGTTTTGACCATAAGGTTGGTTCAAAGAGACGTTTTTTATGGTTATGGTTATGGTACGTCAAAATTCAGCTTTAATTGTAAAACATATTTGACTTTAACTGCCGTGCTTAAATGTTTCATTTACTTTTCGTATTGATATTTCCAAGTTTATTTTTAATTTGAGAATAACACTTGATAACAAATTAATATCGAAATGATTTGACGTAGCTTGTCAAACTTGCAAAAGGTTTGATAATTGTGCTTGATGTCAAATAATCAATACATTATATATCCAAAGTTTGACTTTTTGTTTGTTGGGCATGTATAATTTTTACTACCGTGTGCGATTGTTAAAACAAAAATTGTTCGCTTAAAAATTAATCTCGTGTGTTCAGGCCCAATCATCAAAATATGACCAACATATCCCCGGATCCCTACGTAGCATTATTTAATGCGGCAAACGTCAAGTTTTGTTGCTTCATCAAATTTGCGACGTGTGGACCGCATATTGCCATGAGTGGCAATCCATTGCGCAGTATTTGCTCTTCTGATTGCTTGGGCAGTTACTGCTTAGCAATATGCTGTCATTTTTCTAACATTTCATTTCTCTGTACGTTTGTTTATGGCAAAGCGATTTAACGTGTTCTCCAGCAATATAATCAGCAATTGTTGCGCAATTGTTCTGCCTTCGTTTTTGCTTGTGCTTATCAATTAAAATTGCTACGTGGAGACGAAGCGTAAAGTTGTCAGAACCTTATTCAAGCATAATAAACAAAATATTGCACAATATCTATAAATCGCTAAATTAGAACACCTTTCAATAATTTTATTTAAAATACAACCTTTTTACATGCCGTGAGAAAAGAAACTGCTGCTCTTGGGCTTTATTTTTTTTTTTTTTTTTTACATTTCTTAATAAATAATTGCTTTTAAAATTATTTATTAACGATTTTTTCTTTTATTCAATTTTTTTTAATATTTCTTTTTTCATGGAAGATTTCTTTTCACAAAATAAAATTAAAATATTTTTGATCTAATTTCCGATTTCAATATACTATAATATTTTGAAGTGTAATTCTTCTCTTTTCTCTAAATCTAAAAATTTACATAAAAAATAGGAAAATTGTGTTTTTTGAGAAAAGGTCGTTGGTGTTTTTTTTTTTTTATAAATTTCTTGCTTTTAGTTTTAAATTATTTTTTGTTTTAAATAAATGATATTAAATAATTGTTTAAATTAATAACTTAGCATACACATTACAATTTATATATATAATTAATTAATTTTTTTTTAATATTTGCATTGTTAGTTTATTTATTTATAAATATATATACTATATATCTATATATATTTTTATCTAAATGTAATTACACTGCTAGAAACAAAATGAAAAAAAAACTAAAAAGTAGAATAAATTTATAAAAATAAAAAAATTAAAAATGTAACTTTTCTGTTTCTTAAAAGGGCCTTCTTAACTGTTTTCTTGATTTTTATATCTTTAAATTTTAAAATGTATTTATATCGTTTTTTTACATTTATTTATTAGAAATTACTACATATTGAGAGGCAGCGAGGTTTTCTATGTTTTTTGCTTGTTATTAAAAAATAAAAACAATTCTAGCATATTTTTTATATAAATGGGTTACATAATATTTACAATGAATTTTATGGCATTTAGTTGTTTTCCTATAATATTATATAGTTAATATTATTGCTTAGATTCTTTATATGTTTAAAAAATACTTTGCAAGTATATTACAATGTAAGGAACACAATTGGGTCGTACGTCGTAGGAACGTAAGACGTCTCGCCGTAAATTACTAAAAACACGGTTCATTTAGCCACAATTCCATCCTAAAAATATTTGAAAATATTCAATTTGAAAACACAAAAATAATTTCATATTTAATTTTCTTTTTCTCTTACAAAACGGTCGCAACCGTTTTTACGCGTGCGTCAACTACTGTGCCTTGGTATAAAATATTATACGTTTTGATTTGACAACGTTAATACTTCGTACGCTTTTACGTTTATACGGTGCAATTGTGTTCCTATGGTAAAGTGTAATGTTTGTGTAGAGTTGAATGTGAAAATATTTGGGAATTTCATTAAAGTTGAGTTATTGGGAATTGGACTAAGAAAAGTTTTTTTAATGGGATTGAATTTATATAAAAATGAACACTTCTTTTTATTAGAGATTTCAAGTTTTGAAGGTTCTTATTCGAGTCTTTTTTTTATTTTCAAAATTTCATAGCAAATTCTTCAAAACTATTAAATCAGTCTTGGATATTTGAAAAATATATTGTATTTGAAACAAATGTATTGACTGCAATACGAAATTTCTGTAAAATTTTAAAAATAAGGGTGTGTGTGAAACGTTGGCAAGTATTAATTGAAGTAAAAGTGTGATACTGTTGATAATAAAATTTCACTAGCCCTGGGGGCAAGTATACATTTTGACATTAGCGTAAAACTTTTTAACAATTTAATTCACCATAGAACTTTGCTACCGTTACACAAACATCCTAAGAAAAATTTATTTAATTTAATGGTTTACATCAAATTTGGATAAATAATTTATATAAAGTACCTTTAAAAAATTAGATTGAAAAAACAAAGAACAGACTAAAATAATTTGACTGCATTATTTTACCTTATTACTGCTTATTTTTTGTCCAGACTTGAAAATTTTAAACTTTCAGGTATATCTGGGTTCCCAACACTATAAGAATTTTCTTTCAGAAATTCTTAGTTTATTGATGAGAGGTGAGCGAAGAAAAGCATGTTCTTACCCTTTTACCAATTAAGTCAGACTTTCTGAAAGAAAACTTTCATAGTGTGAAATTATGAAATTTTTGTTTGGTAATTTTTTGTATTTATATGCCTTTTTCCTCTGCTTATTATTATATATCTTATTTAAAATTTCGAGCACACATACTTCAAGGTGAAAACTGAGAATTACAAAAAAAAATTGCATTAAGCTGCTTACCCCACCGACACTTTTCTGGCCTCTATCACCAACAAATTCAAGAATTGCTGCAACAAAAATTGCAAGTGTGGACGCTGATTTCATATAACTGATGCATACACAGTACTGCCAACTCCTTATGACGAATATTCTTCTGATGAAAAGTTTATTTAAAAAAGTTTATTTATCTGATGAAAAGTTCATTCTTTGTGTGACGTAGAAAAAGAATTTCGTGCCTTGTCTTGAAAGCAGTTGGGTCTTGCGTGGCCATTTGAAATTAATAAAAAGAAAAATGCGCCTCCTCCGTTTGTTGCTTTATGGATAAAAAGACGCTCAACAAGGCTTTTCCCAAATAGTTCTGGCAAAATATTGTGTAAAGGGTCGAGTATTAGTACTGATTATCGAGTTTTTTTATGAGTACTCAATACTCAAGATTAGTTAGTGCTGGTTCGCACTCTGTAAGTCCCAATTCATACGATGCAACTCTTATTGATCAGCTTGCTACTTTAATGGCGAGACAGACGAGGGGAAAAGAAATAACTGACATTCTCTTCTCTCCTAAAAGCTCAAGACTTGAAGGTTAAAACTTAAAGAGTGTGAACCACAGCACTTATTCAGTACATTCAGGGTTGTATTTTTTGAACAAGTTCAATGGAAAATCTAACGGTTCTCTTTAAAAGTTCCACTCCATTTAAAATACAATTCTACCTTACAATACATCTTTAAAATTTAAATTTTAATATTTTTAAAAAAATCCGATACAAAAGATATTAAAATGTATAAAAAAAGTGCTTGACTTTGAAACTTTGCTCGAAAACTCAAAGAAAAAAACCTTCGAAAGTATTGACTTGTATTGAGAACCAAGTGAAATGTATTGAGTATAATTGATTAATGATTAAATTGATTAATTAAAGAAGTCTATATCTCAACGTAATGGGCTGTCTCTAGTCACCTCAGTATTGCCTTGGGTCACGCTTGATTCGGGGTTCCTATTCCTGACGAGTTGTGTGATGTCAAAACGGAGTCACTATCGACTCTGCATGCAGCACGCCTTGTTTTAGGCGTGCTACCACGTTAAGCAATCAAGGCCGGGTTATTGAGAATTGGATTAAGTGTAAACTTAGTTTAACGAACTCTGAAACTCAGATTTTTCAGGCGAAATGTGATTTGTTTTTTTATTATTTCATTAAAAACCATAATTTTAAGCAAAACTGTTCCGTCTTAATTTTTTATACAATCTATGTCATGGCGGCACAAATCTGATTTAAGATTAACTAAAATTAGTTTAACTGAGATCTCAAAAGCCCAGCCTTATTTAAATAAAATTAAGTATGACGGCATTTCTACGATGATTTTAAATACATGTCTTTAAGACGTGTTTTCTTATTTGTAGACGATGTTGGTAGAGTATTTTTGTTTTTTTTTCTAATTTTCTTAAACTGTCATTTCAAATTTTACTATTATTTTAATTTTCATTCGTTTGTCAAATTAATTAATTAACTTAAATACCACCACAATACTAATTAAATGTAAAACTATGTGGTAGCAGATTTGAAAGAAAATTGAAAAAAAAACGACAAGTTTTCAATATCGTCGTATAATTGACGCCTATATATTTAAGCACCCTTTCAACTTCTTGTCTTTGGTTATTAATATACATATATTTAATTGTTTTATCAAGTATTATTATGTTTAAGCCAATTGTCCAATAAACAAAAAATAATTATAACAATTGCAGCCACAATAAACCAGGCAATTGTTTGTTAATTCTATATTAAGTAAACTTTGCGCCTTTGCAGGATCGTGTTTTTATGTAGCGTTTTGTGTTTGTTCTGTTTTGGTTATTTCAAATACCGTTTAAATGAGTAATGTGTTTATAGGGGTTTTCTTACAAAAAAACCGCTTGAATGAATTGGTTTGCTAATGATGAATGGATGGCTGGTTCCATTGTTCTGATTCAAAATGACACCATTTAAAGATCGATGGTTTGTTTGTGTAAAAGAAAGGAAATGGGATATTTTAAGGTTAGGTTTTTGTTAATAAAAAACATTTTATGCAATATTAATGTATGTATGTTTGAAATGCGTAGTTACTTATTGGTATTTTGATGGTTTTTATGAAAATCTTGCAAAATTTACAATTTTTTTATGATAAATATATATTTGAAATATTTTTTTATAGAACATTAAAATGTTATGATTTTTACAAAAAATATGTGTGTGCATGTCTGTTTTTAATTAAATGCCTTATATAACAATTATTAATTAATTATTAACTATTGCTTGTCGAAATTTTCTTCTATTGTTCACATTTTTTACATTAAAACTTTGTACATTGATCATAAAATAAATATTTTATGATTTTTTCTAGATTATTGCAAACAAATATACACATCGACATTTAAATTATTTATAAGTTGTTGCTTTTTTTTCTTTAATCAACCCAAAAAATGCATTTAATGTTTGAAAAAAAAAAAAATAAATAAATCAATTTCTACCAACACAAAATTTTAAAAAATTACTATAAATTTGGAAAATAGGTATTAATTAATTAATAAAAAAATTGTTTGTTAAAATAAAAAAAAAATTAGAAATGAAACAAGAAGTTAAAGCCAAAATTCATACAAAATATATTAAAAAAATGGAAGTTTTTGAAGAGAAAAGTTATAAATAATTTTCAACTGCTTTGATAACAGTCGTTTTTTTTAAATAAATAAATTACATTCAAATATAAATATTAGATTAATAATAGTAATTAAAAATTATGAGGAAATTTTTGTTTTACTTTTTCACATACAAAGTAATAAAAATAAAAAAAAAAAAATTAAATATTCATAATAAAAATAAGTATGTTAAGTCAAAACTCACGAATCTAGCTGGTCATAATACAGGAAGTCATCTGCTCCCGCCGTTAGAGGCGTGTGCGATGTGTCAGAAGCCGCATAAGGTATATGACTGCTGCTTTGCACGAGATATGAATCATCTTCATAACTGGTATCCTCGTTCATTTCGTCGTTATTCTCCATATCGTTTTCATCGTCTTCCGTATCTTCGGCGGCCGAAGTATCTTCCGATGACTGTTCCAGGTATTCCTCCATGGAATTGGAGTATCTTACATTGCGTTGTTCTCTGTCACCACGATCGCTGGTTGCTTCCGCATGAGGATCGTAATGGTCGAACAGTGTGGTGCTGGGCATTAGCGATGTGGTTTCCCAAAGTTTGGACCCAATCGTGGATGTTGATGAGGTTTGGATGGAGATCGGTTCGGCATCTGCGTTTTTTTCGGTTGTTGTGGTAGAGGCTTTTTTATTGTTTTTCTTATTGTTGTTGGAGCTGTTACCGCCTCCTCTTTTGGAATTCTTCTGTTTTTTCTTTGATCCGGCATTATTATTGCCGTTGTTAGCATTGTTTTTAGCTCCTTGCTTGCCTCCACGATTTATATTTAGCTTTTTGCCTCGCCGATTATTGGGTATCAGACCATCGGTGCCCAGGCCGTTTTTACCTTGAGCTTTTCTGTTATTTGCCTGTTGTTTTTTAGGGCCTCCTTTCTTTGTGCACATTGGTGGCAGCACTATATCCGTTACCCCTGCTTGCTGTTGTTGCAGCAATAAATCTCGACATTTTTGTTGTCGCAGGGGCCCGAGCTTCGTAAAAGACATGGGCCGGTTAAGAGGTGTCGTGCAATTGTGTTGTTCTTCGTTTTCAAAACGCCGACATTTTCGTTTCTTACCCGCTTTTTTGCCGCCTCTGTGACTACCGGATTGTAAGGCTGGAGGACTATTGCTAATACTACTACTAGAATTGCTACTGTCGCTGTGGCTATTACTATTTTTTGAGTGTTTACTTTTACTATTGCTATTACTAATATGGCCATTATTTTGACTAATGCTAATACTACTCGGGCTACTACTGCTATCTCTATTTGTTTCTGATCTGCTATTGTTACTACTACTACTACTACTACTACTACTGCTACTACTACTACTACTTCGACTAATAGAACTTAAATTAGTTTTATCATTGGCAACAGGAACGTTGTTCAAAACTTGGCCATTATTATTAATATGTTGCTGATGATTATTATGATTAACTAAACTATTTTCTTTATCTAAATTCCTACTTAAAGTATTTTTATTATTATTACTATTATTATTACTATTACTATTGTTTGGATTGCACTTGGGGCGTGCTTTAAAGTTTTTATTATCGATCAATTCGATCAATGGTTTGCCAGTATCACAGAGTTGGCGTATGCCATGTTTAACACGATTTGCACCGAAATTTTTCGCAATCAGCTGTTCGACACGCTCTTGCGGCACCGTTTCGGGTATAGCGTTCGTATATGTTGCTAATTTACCCAACGAACGATTTGGTGGTATTTGTAATTTACGCGGATCGCCATGCCGATTCAGTGCCAAATAGTATTTGCGCCGCGTATTCGAATTAAAGGTGGATGAATAGGTATTATAGTTGTGCTGTTCCATGCTTTCATTGAAGACACAATCGTCAGTAAATTCTTTCTGTAACGAGAAGCTATAGTAAGTTATTTGGTTATTTTTTAATGTTTTTTGTTTAGTGTTAAAATAAAAAGAATTTTTCTCTGCTGAACTAGTTTCGCTTTTTTTCTAGTAAATTAAATCTAAAGTTAGTAATTTTTATTTTTAAATATTTATGTATGTGCAAAACTTAAATTTAATAACGAATCATGTTCAGAATTTTCTAATTATCGCGCCCTTTTTTAATCGTCTGATGCATGGCGTGTGGCCAACTAATTTATGATATTATATGGGTTAAATAAAAATTGGCAATGCTTTTTAGGGGCATGGCATTTAAGCATGCGCTGCAGCTTTGCCAACATGCAAGAATTTTCTTTGTGTATCATTTTGCAACGTTCGAATTCAAAATCAACTATCAATTGATTTTTTTTTTTTAGCAACAGTTGTTACATTTTTGTTGCGAGTAAATATCTGGCCACAGCGGCAAATAATTGCCCTATAAGAAATTAAGAAAAACGTAAAGGACAACCTCACCCCAGCTTAAGTCCTTGTTAAAACGTTTGGGGTTGACTTCAATGGTTGGTAGCATGAATGATAGAAATAAAGATAACGCCATCCCAAAAAGAAATCTGCGTATATCACTCAAATGGCGTCACGCGTATACATTCCTATTGGCTAATAATTTGAAGCTGGCAAACTCAAGATAGTAATTTCTTATTTGCGATGTTGCCAGCTCTTATAAAGTGCATACATTTTTTATAAAAAAAATTGGTGAATTTTTTATGGCCTTTTCAAACTTGTCAACATCTACCATCAATTTGCGAAGATGTTGAAATTTTCCCATAAGAAATACACAGAGCTAAAAATCAACATATTCACAAGATGTTCCTATCTCATTTTATTCCATTCTCCATCTTCCAGTTATTTTAGTGTCATCACTAGAAACGTGACAATTAATTATATTATTATTGTGGCATCACTTACAAAATTTCCTTGCTTTTGAAAACACCGTTACCATTTGTAAAGTTTGTCTTTTTTGCAGTTCTTTTTTTTTGCTAATTTTTTATATTTGGGCATGTTCTAACAATCGCAGAACGCAGAACATTTGCGATCCTGACATGAAATCCCATAATAGGTTTTCTGTAATTAAAAAATTAAAAGTTTTTTTTCAGCAATGGTGACATTTTTTTTATTGATAGTAGATGTAAGATGTTTCAGGTGTGAACACATGTTTCACATTTTCAACATCTTCCATGCGTTCCACCGAAATGTATGCAAGTGTACAAAGGGTATTAGGGACATTCATACTTGGCAGCCCTTTCCATGCACAAATGTATGGCCAAGGCCTATCCAATAGGTCTGCGCAAGGAGCCAGTTGTTTATCTTGCTAATGCCCTTATGCTGTCAAAAATTTTGCTTTTACATGTATATGTATTATTTAAGTTTTTTGTTTTTTGCCACTCATACATGTATACAAAACACGTTTTTCCTTTTGTTTTCCCTCTGTAGTAGTAATTTGTTGACAATCGCGAGGAATTTTACACAAACAAAATGGCTGTTGTTTTTGTAATGGCATTGTGCTATTTTACCTGTGCTGTGATTTTTTTTATTAGTGCGAGGGGAGAGGGAATTAATTTTTTTTTTGAAAAACCATCAATCCACAAAGTTTTTTATAGAAGAATTTCGATAAACTATTATTTAAAACATTGCACAAAGGTACATTTCGTCCAAAACCTCAAAAAAAACATTTTGGATTTTTAAAACAATTGTTATGCAGTATTAGAGCTGACACTTCAAAACATGTAGGGTAAGCTGTAAATGCATCACTGCGCTGCTTCAGAAACGCAAACTTTTTTTAGTGCCGATAAAAAAGTAATTAAAATTTTCTTTTATTATGTGACTATTATTTTTGTGGAGTATTTGACAATTCTTTGGTCCACATCTACTTCATTAATATACAGTATATTTCGTTTAGCTGCACATTCAAGATTGCAGTTACGCAAAATATTCTGTAACGCAGCATTCACTTACATGATACCCCTCCACCGAAAGTTAGAATATTTCAGGCGCAGGTTCCATATATGATCTATAAATTATTAAATAATCTTTGTAAAACCGGACGTCAGTATTAAAATTCGTTGCGGCTTAGACCTACATATGTTAAATTAATGACCGACAATCAGAAGCTTTACGTTTTCATTTCTATATAAAATTAATTTGAACAAATTTAAATAATATGTCATAATTCGTAACAGTTTTAGCCGAACTAAAAGTATTTTCGAGAGGTGAATTTATATTGGGCCCATGGTACATTATGGACAAATCATCACAAACAGTGTTTTCTAGTATTAAAAAACCTAAATTAGAACAAATTTCGATTTAGTAGTGCAATTTGTTGTTGCATTTTATAGTTTTAAAGTGGTATTCAGAAAGCTGCTTAATATGGGACCTAAGGTAAGTTATGGACCGATTATCACAAAATTGCATCGTACTATTTACCCACAATATCTACATCTTCTACGGTTTTTGACGTATATCAATAATTTCCCATTGTATGGGTCCTGTGGTAAATTATGGACAACTCTTCACGAAATTTAACATTGTAATTTTTAGTCCTATAAAACTGTTTTCCGAGAGTAGGCTTTATATGGGGCATATAGTAAATTATGGAAATTTAACACTTAGATTTCTAGTCACATAGAACGAATTTGTGCGATATATTATATCATTCTGTGCATTAAGCCACCATTTATTTTATTTTTTGAAAAAATTATAAATTTTTTAAGGTTGTGGTTTCCAATTTGGATTCATAACTCCAATGTTACCAATGTTGGATTTCAATCCAAAACTGCTCAGGATAACCAGAAGCAATTTGACACAAAGGTTGATCTTTTATTATGAGTTTTTCGAAAGTGACATATAGACGGACATGGCATAATCGACTTAGAATTACTCAAGGATCCATAATATATGTACTTAATGTGGTACACATTACATCTGCCAGATCCAACGAATTTTCAATTTAGCGATTTGTGTTACCACATTAAAATTTTTAGCCTATTTTTTTCTTAGAATAGCGACTGGTACAATAATAATTTTTGGTTTTATGAGGCACTTAAAAATAAAATTTTGTATTAAAAATTAACGTTGTTGACCAAAAATCGAATGCTGTTATCCACAATATGCACTTAAGAACACTGCACATACACGATTTTTATAAATATAGCCATCATACACAATTCTTTGTATTTTGGGCAGATAGGCAACAAATGGAGTTAAGGGAAATGCAGCTAAACGATAAATACTGTATACATAAACATTTGAAATCACTGATGCACCGCAGTGATGCATTTGCGAACGTACCCGTAATTACAAATTTCGATCACAATGTACAGCCTACTTTGACTGCAGGAGTGTCGGAAAGTTCTACTAGTTTTTAATACAATTATTTGGCTTTTTGATATTTGTCACATAAATAAAATGTTTTCTTCGGCCTTTGAAATTTTTCAATTCAACCAAATTATTTTTGATAATTTTGATCGTGTCGTTCATATACAGTTTCTGGTGTATAATATTTTCTAAAAAAATCAACAAAATGTGCAAATCTTAGAGGTTGAAGGGCCTTACCACAGGCACAGGTAGTACAAAGACTCACAATTAAGTACTACGATGTTCAGATTTGATAAATATTTGAAGACAAAATCGGAAAAATTTATCAATCTTTTTCTTTTAAAAAAATGTTTGTTGATTAACTAAACGCTGTTTTATCAAGCAAAAGTTGCGTGTGAGGCGTCAAATATATGTTAAGGGTGACCATAGCTTAAGTTTTTTTTTATCACTATGGAGACTTTTGTTAATGTATTTGTATTTTTTGTATTTTATTCTTTATTTTTTTCGACAGCAGATTGCTTGAAAATTTACCTCAAAGGGTAGGTGCTTGATGTCAAACTAGTGGACATATGCTTGAAGTAATATATAAATTGGCTTGATTTTCAACCCAGCAGCGTCGGTGGCATTTTTACAACATTTTTACTCATACTATAAACAGGCTTGTTAATCAACTTGCTCTCATTTACATAATTTCTGAGTTTAGGGACGCTTTTCGGTAGTTTTGATTACAGGAACAAACCTAATATACATACATATGTATATATGATTAAGTCAAATCATGAATGTTCACAAAAAAAAAAAAAAAACAAAGTTCTCTAGACATTTCAAAAAACTAGGCATTTAAATGGCCATAAAGGCCGGTATTCACTATTGTACAAAATAGAACGATTCATTCACACTAAAATCTGACAGATAGAATTCAGACATACAGGGTGGGCCAAAAGAAATCAATGGGTGTAAAGTTTAATAACTTTTTCGTTTATTAATTTTTTTTTATTTTTTATTTCAGATTATATAATATACAAAAGGGAAATTTTTTTACACTAAGTATGAAAAATGATGTCCCAAAGAAAATAGTCGGGTGCTGTCAAATCTGGCGATCGCGCTGGCCAAATAATTTCCGAATTTCTGGATATTATTCGCCCTCCAAAAATTTGTCTTAAAAGTGTCATTGTGTCTCGGGCAGTATGGGCAGTGGCTCCGTACTGCTGAAACCACATACCAGGTCTGTTTTCAAGAGCAGGGCGTAAAAAATTTTCTATCATAAACCGATACCACTCTCCATTTACGCTTACAGCACTTCCATCTTCATTATCGAAGAAGTAAGGCCCAATGACATTTTCAGATGTGATCCCACACCATACTGTACACCTGATGGGGTGCAATTGGCGTTGATGAACGGCTCTTGGATTTTGAGAACCCCAGAACCTACAGTTCTGCTTATTAACAAAGCCATTCAAATGAAAATGAGCTTCATCACTCATAATCAAATTTTTAATAAAGTTTAAATAATAAAATTCTATTGTTCTGGTTCTCTGTTCAATTGTGAACCTCTCCATTATAAATTCTCCAAGTGTTGTCTATATAATCTGAAAGAAAAAATAAAAAAAAATTAATAAACGAAAAAGTTATTAAACTTTTACACCCCTTGGTTTCTTTGGCCCACCCTGTACATCCAAAAAAGTTAGGGCAAGTAACAGTATTCGATATCGATAGAAATTTTTATTTAAATTGTATTTTAATTTCGATCGGCATCAAATGCTGGTAATGCCTGCCACACTATCAAACAAAAAAAAGATGAATAATCAAACTCTCTTATTTTATGAAAATGTTCTCAAACATTCGCAAGTGGGACAGAATTGTCAAACAAATCTGTCACTCAATTTTATTTTTGGCCACACTCTCATGCGTTATGAACACACACGATTTCTTCTGAGAAATCGTATGACTGAATAGGAATACCCAGCTTAAGTGTTAAACAGATATTAAAATATTTTTACATTCTTTTAGAATATGTTACAAATGGCTTGATCAAATTGTACTATGTCGGCAGTAATTATGTAAATAAATAAAATAGATTTATGCGAAATAAGAGGAACAAACAATTTTACGATTAGTGGGCATTAAGCCAACTGTAAAGTGCATTTTTGTTTGTAAAGCAAACATTATTTTAAAGTGAAATTATTTTATAATGATTTGCAAACAAAAACAGAATTAAATACAAATAAATGTAATTTTTTTATTTACAATTGACATAGTTTTTTTTTTTTTTTTTTTGGAGGTAAAAATTTTAATGACGAAAAATAGCCATAAACTCTAGACGTTTGTAATTTAAAAACAATATAAAGAAAATTAAAGTTAATGACATATTTTACTATAAACTAAAATATACGGTAAGTTCTAAAATATTTGCGATCTTTTCAATTTTGTTTATTACTTTAACACCAAACTGTCAGAAAAAAACCACAAATTATTTAACGTACATAAACATAAATAGTTGGGTTTTGTTTCACAAAAAATGGCATAACATAAATGAGTTAGTGTCCCACCTATTCATCGGCTACGGTATAGGACAAATATTGTCTAGAAGATAATTAAATCTAAATGCAGATACAATTATGGTTTTGAAAAGGTATCAAAGCCTAAAATCGGTTAAGAATTAGTCCGGTAATAAATAATGCCCCAGACTACTACTGGAGCACACACCTAAATATTTTTAAAATTTATTTCTGCATAATAATTTTTTTTATTTAAAAGAATTAAAATTGTGAGATATGTAAAAGTTTTTTTTTTGTATGGCGTTAACCTGTCCTCAGGTGATATAAAAAAACGGAAAAAATTTAAGGATGTTTTTTAAAAATTTAAAATTAAAAAAAAAGACATCGAAAATACGAAATTTTAAAAAATATCCTCCCCGGACACTTGGGTAGGGAAACGATTTGATTTTTACAGAGGAAAATTCGTTTTTTGCACAAAATTTATCAATGATGTTCTACCAGTGGCCATGTTCTGTAACTCTCGCTTCGAGGAACTTTTCGATTGAAATGCGAGAAATGAAACAAAAATGCCATAAATTGAAACCCACAACTGTTTTAACTGCGTCTGTAACATTTTTAGCGAGTATTAGCTGTCACGTAAGCCAATTACTCGCCAATTTACAGAAAAAGTGAGAAAGTTACCGCTTTGAACTGTCAAATAAACTCACGCATAAAAACGGGGTGAGGAAAAATATTACCACTAAAAAATTGTTAAATATGCAAAATGCAATGAATAATAACATGGAAGAGATATTTTTTTTGTTTTTGACTGACTTTTTCATTGTTTAATTATTTTGCTTTTAAAATTTTTTAAAAATATACGAATGTTTTCAAAGCTATTTTTTTAAACAACAAAAATTATAGTCGCACTCTACATAATTTGCTATAGCCAACGGTTGTATTTTCGCCGCCGTCATTGAAAATGATAAAATTTTAATAATTTCGTCAACGATATGTGTTACTGGCGTTCTCAACGTCTGCAAGTTCACATCGGCTTCGAGTGGAATATTATGACATTTATAACGTAACGACGTTATAAATGTCTTTTGATAGTTTTCGACATGAGTTACATACACACTTTTTTCTCACTTTTCGAGAAACGATGGAATATTTTGTTTCACATCTTTTTGATGCGAGAAGTTCTCGCCAAAGATACAGAACATATGTACAGGACTATATCTTGAAAATTTGGTCAAAATCGAACCACGCCAAAGGTCAATTTTTTTTCAAAATTTTGAATTTTTCATGGAATTGATAACGAATTATCATGGGGTATATTCATATTTTGACGAAAGTTGACTAAGCTATTTTCTCTAATTGGTAATTAATATAAAAAAAATCTAAATAAGCCCTTTTATGCACTTGAGGGCAAAAATGATCTGATACTTTTTAACGTCAAAAACGCAGTTTCGTTCAAATATCTGCATAATACTCATTGCTTCTGGAGACCCAATGTAACATTTCTTTATACCTTATGTTGGAAAGTAAAAACAAAAATTAAAAATGTTACCATTTGAAAATAAACTAGTTTGATTGTGATGGGAGACAAAGAAAACATGGACAATGTTCGAATGAAAAACTTGACTGTCAAAATTAATAAAAAAAAAAAATATAGCTTAAAGTAAAACTGCACACAGATTACACATGAGATAAATTACACATGGGCTTCACATGCAAGTAGAACTCACTCAACACGGATTGGCCACACTGGCCACTACAACATAAAACCTTTAAGTTTTGAATACACCCAGCACGCATGTGCTGTTTGTTAGACGATTTTTCAAACGTTGTATATTCTAAAAGATTTGACGAGTAAGAATAACAAAAACAATTTACAATTTTTTAATTATTACTTTTTTACATACATTTTCTGGCATGCTCGTGTTTTAATCTTAAAATCTTTAACATGCAAGGCCAAAAAAATATTTTAATGATTATTTCAAGAGAATTTCACGAGTTGTAAAATAATCCTTACATGAGTCTCATATGATTCTTGAAATGCTTTTTGAAAGATTCGTTAGATAATCTTTGCACACATCTCAAACGAGTGATTCTTCGATTAATAAAAGCGTCTTTCGCTGTGTTGCGGAAGTATCTCCCAGAGAATTCAGCTAGTGTAACTGTTTCTCCTGTACGAGCAGCGTTGCCAAATATGCAGATTTATCTGCATTTTGCAGTTTTTCTAAACATTGAGCAGATTTGAAGTTTTTTATTAAAAAAATAAGTTTTTGTGTAAATAGTGCAGATTTTGCAGTTTTTGCATTAAATTTGTTTTAATTTCAATTCTGTCATATTATTTTTTATTTCTTAAGCCCCAATTTTACCTAATTTGCTTAACACATACTCGTTTAACAGAGACACGCTTTAAGAGCCAAACAAAAAACCCAAACGGCTTGGTAAACATGCACTCTCCGTTAACAAATAAGCCACACAAACCTTATTAACCATTTCCTTCTTGACTCTGCAAAATTTTCACTTAAATGATAAAATTTAGCACAAGGTAGCGAAGCAGTTTGAAAAATATACAATATTTCGATATTTGTATAAGCATGTTTGAATCGTTTGTCAAATACCCCAATTAACAATGCAAAAGGATTGTACAAACGTACAATTTTGATGTGTTTGCCAAGCCGTTTGATTAATTTAATTGCAATTAAAAGCATTTTTTCATGTATGCTCACTTAACAAATAGCAAATCTGAGCCCTTCCTAAAATAAATTTTGTAGAAAATATAGAAACAAAACAAATCGCAATACTACATGTACTCGTTACCCTTCTTAATTCTACTCTCTTTCATCTAGCCAACAAAGTAACGATATTTGTTAATATATAATATTGTATTTGTTTCTGTATTGCACGTATGCTAAAAAAAATCAAGTAAATTATATATATTTTGTTGGGCTATTTCTATGTGCAGTATTTTTATGTTATAATCAGTTTTTTTTACTAAGATGCAGTTATTTTCAAAAAAATTATGGCAACACTGCGACGAGGAATATTCTACAATTAAAAATGCGCTCTTCGACGATCAAAAACGCTCTTCAGCTTTGTAAACATATCTAGATATTACCATAGTAGAATAAGTAAAGGTATAGTCATTGAAAATGTTATTCCCAACTTTAAAACCCATATAACGTCAAACAAAAAAAATCAGGAAAAAAACTAGCGTCAAAAATAAAATATTTACCTACATATGAAGGTAAATAATGACATCTCTCCCTAAGGAACATGGGTGGTACTTATTATACTATGGATATTGCTATTTGTTTATAAAAATGTTTTCCTTGATTTTTTATGACTAATTTTTTTTATTAATTAATAGTTTTTTCTGTTTCATAAATTAATTGATCCAAAAAACTTCCAAGTTATTTCTTGTTGTGAATTTGAATAAGTAAAATCTGGCTTGGGTTCGGCCGAATTAATCCAATTTTGCCGAACTTCTTCTTCGCCACCGGCCTAAAAAAGTTACTTCGTTGGGAAACTAGTTATTTTGCTTTGACATTTTTTTAATCAATATTATTAAGTTTTAGATAATTATTTAGCTGCAATTAAAAAATTTATTTTTGCATGACTTTTTTATTTTTATTTTTGTGTTGCTGTTTCTGTTCTTCTTTTAGCCGGATGTGACATGCGACGACAGAATTGGTTCATTCATTCAAACAAGTCTATATTTATTTCCCTTTGTACCACAGTACCACACACATAACATTGTTTGTCTAATGAGTAACTAAAATTATTTTGGTTTTTTTTATGGTTAAACAATTTGTTTTTCTAAATTTAAACGTAACAATATGAACCGCAATATAAAAACTAAAAATGTTTTAGAAATAGAAAATTAGAAACCAACGACCCAAAGATGTGTAGAAAATTTTTAAGCCCATGGGCGTTTAGATTTCAGTTTTAATTTGTAGAAATTTTTTAATTTGATCTTTTTATTATTTAATCTTTTTCACTTTTAATAGACGCCAAAGCCATTGGTAAAATTATAGTGCAACAACAATTTTTTTTTTTTGGTCTTACACCACGAAAATAAAATCAGATTATATTGAAAAGTTTATAAATATTGCGATTTATTAAGTTAACCGACAACCCTAAAAATAATCATGAATATTTAAAACAGGCGCTCGCCACAAAAATACGCGCTAGGGACCATCGATAATGTAGCACAGCAAATACATTTTATGGGTCCACCTGTGGCACAATAGTCTAACAGGAAAGTGCAAAGCTACATTGTTGTTGTTTTGTAAGAAGAACTGTCAAACAGCAGCAAAGTGAAATGAAAGAAAATGAAAAAACACAAGTGATTTAACAGTGTGTGTACTTGTTTTTAAACATAAACAATATTTGACAGATCGTATCACAAAACAAGCAAAACAAAAATAATCAACATGCGCTTTGAGCGTGCCTGGTAGATTATTGTACCATGGATCCACCAATAAGAGATGGACCCTCGTGGAGAAAGTGATTGAATACATTATTTAAATTGTAATGGAAGTCTTAGTCGTTTGTAGTTCCATTATTGAACACACATGCGTTCAATAACAAACACAAAAATTTTTTTTCAAATTTTTCCACCAATTAAATAAAGCATTAATCAAAAATAAAATCAGTTTTAATTAAAAATTTAATCAAGTTAATTAAATGTTTAATCAAGTGAATTAAACATATAATCGAGTGAATTAAGCGTTTAATTTATATGTACTATTAATTTGTTTACTTGTGCAAATTTAATTAATAGCCTAATTTTTAGACTTTGTTTTTGTTTTCAATGTAGTTATGCGAACGAAAGAATTCTCTCTCACATTGGAAATAGGCTATAATTTTTTTTGATAAGTATCACAAATTTTTTAATTTAAGTCAATTTTTATTTTTTTCTTTGTACATATTTACGATGGTTTAATTTTTTTTATGTTTGAAGAGATAAGAAGGCAAACACTCAAAAAGATCAAGTTTCCTGCATGCCAGTTTCAACGCAACTGATTTCCAATGCGTTTAAACCCGGTTTCAAAATAGTCGCGTTATGTGCGGTCTCTCAATGTAGTCTCTGGCAAAAACTCAAATGAAACTCAAAATTAACTAGATGTAACAGTGGCGTTCCACCGTCTTTTCTGGGCCTTAATAGGATAGTGAATTACAGTCTTAAGCGGATACCCGTTTTTAACGGACACTCGTACGTGTTCCCGGTAGTGTTCTACAGGGAAACCATTGAGTTCGTTTGAGGGGACATCTTCTTTGCAGGAGCACATTTCAGTGATCCCTACGGTTGAGAGAGATTCCAGTGTCACATACCTTAAAATGTTTTGAATGAAATTACGAAATACAAACAGATTCTAAAATGCATAATATGCCAGGTTATCACACAAAAGTAGGAGTGTCTTCCAAAGCCATCGATCGACCTAAACCTCTGTATACATACATGCAGAAGCCGAAAATGTCATACACCGCCCCTAAGTATTATGGAACTCCGCCAAGTTAAAGCGAGTTATATATGGTTCTCCGCCAGGCAAACAAGTCAATAACAAATGTATATGGTTAATAGTGGAAATCGAAAAGCAATAGTATTTACGACGCCAAACCAACCAACCAATGCGAATAAAATGTAAAAAGCATGAAAGCCAGACAAACAAGGATGACACGCAAGCTGATTCTCCGCTCAGAGCAGTTATAAGTGGGGAACAAAATAGTCGCTGTAGTACAACGTTACGAATAGCGCTGCAAACTGCTTAAAGGTAAAAACGGTAGTTTGAAAGTAGTGTCAACAGACACGTAGTTGTAGTAGTCGTTGCAGTTGAAAGTAAAGTTCGATGTTTGGAACTTTGTTGCGCTACAGAGCATTCGTCAGCTTTAGCTACTACTACAACTGCTCTATTCTGTTCCAGGCCTTAAGTGTGGTTTGCGCTATCAATAATGAGTGACAGGTTTTCTCAAATTTTCACTTACTCGATAGTGTAGCCGCTAATTTTCAGCAGTCAACCACAAATTTCCAGTAAAAAAATCTGTATTTTTTTAAGCACTTAAGGGAAAAAGCGCATAATCGATCTGACAACGAACAAGGTTTTAAAGCGAAAAAATAAATAAAAAAAATTATCGTTTACGAAAATGATGGAAGAAAGGCATTTAAACTAGGAAAACCAAACATTGATGTTAATATAGTTAGTCCTTTAATAAGCACTTTAGAAGTGCTTTGTATACATGTCTTATTAGTTTAAAAGAAGCGCTTATTGTCAGCAGAAAATAGTCCTCCAAACCGGGAACACCCCATACAAAAATCAGGCATCCCATCAGCAGGTTTGAAGCGATTTGAGTTATGAATTCATACATTAAACCTGCTCCTTTTGGAGCAAATTTTTACTAGGTAATTTTGTAGTTGACTGTTGACTGATAACATTTTTGACTGTCACTCATGTTTGATTGATTGCACTTCGCTTTACTAAAACAAAATCACAATTTAATACACATTCCCGCCCAAATTTTTGTTACACAAGTGTAAGTAAAAATAAATTAAACTTTTTTTTAACAGACTTTGAAAACTTTTGATTATCGCGCAGATACCCTGAGAAAGTAGTCACATCTTTTCATTAAATTAACTACAGTTGACCCACATTTTGCCTTATTTGAAACAATTATAAATGCCATCAAGAATGTTTCTTCTACAAGAAAATATCTTTGAAATTTAGAAGACCTTTTCTAAACATTAGAATTTTAATGTACAAATTCTAAAACGAATTCTTTTAAGTTTACAGCGTCGGAAAAAATAATAGCGACACATACAATTTTAACATTTTCTTCAATTGCTATTTAATTTTTTTATATAAGATAAAATATGAATATATATTTTATCTGGTGATCCATCGTGATGTTTGATTTATAATGTTAAATAAAACACATACAATTTAAAGTGAACTTAAAGTTGTTATTATCTGTTAAAAGAACAATTTATGGCATTTAGCCTGGCTTTAATTCTTGCACAAGTTATAAGCTTTATGCCCGGAACTAAGCTGGGACTAAAAGTTGCGAATGGTGTTGGCAATAGATAGTGGTTTTAGTATGTCGATTATGCGCATCGTAAGTTCCTCGAATCGCACGAAAAACATTTCTCACAGAACGCTGATTTTTGTAATGTGGGTCTTTCCATGATGGCAAAGCAGTTTGATATGAGTTACGCGTGATCTGTTAAAAACCCTTTAATTATTAAACTGAAGCTTGTAAATTTTTTATATAAAATATTTAAAAGAAAGTTAGAGTATTCGAAAAATTTATGTAATAAAAAATTATGTCTGGATAAAATAAAAGGGACATTTAAATTTATTTCGTTTTTGCAATTAAAGCAAATATTATTTAAATATTTATTTTAGTTACTTCTTTGCATATCCGTGGAAATTGAATTACCGAGATTGGCACAAATATCCGTGGAAATTGAGTACCACGCTTCTTGAACCTTTCGATTTATACGTCCCAATTTTATTTTCTTTAATTTCGCAGAGGTTATATTTGAAAGAATTTTACAGAAAGTTTCCTTAATAAAACTTTAATGCATAATGATCTACGACATGTTTTTCAGAAGAATAATATAGTCCCTATTATTTTTAACGACACTGTTAATCACAAAAAAAATTATAAAGAAAACTCCAATTCCTGCCATTAACTTCAAAACGAAATGACTCATAAGGGACATATTTAAAACAAATTTTTTCTTTCTATTAAATTTTTTTTATTTTATTCCATTTTATACTTGAGAATTTAAAGAAATCTCAAAAGGGGAGCATATACAAGTTTGTGTGAAATTTGAAATCAGCCCAATTTTCCTTTTTAATTTAATGCTTCGCTGCTATGAAAATTAGTTGCAGTTTATAGCAAATTATGAATAGTCAGACAACTTAAATAATTCAAAAATAGACTAGACACTAAAACACTGACTGAAAGCCGCTTTAAAAGAGAATAAACAAAACATTTTCCTAAAAAGGGCACATATTTTGTTATTTTGTTTTTTTAATTTATTATTGAAAAAAAGCTCATAATGGGCAACGACACTGTGAACACAATTCTGTAAAGAGAAAAAAAAATCAAAAGGAAAATACTTTTTGTTGACATATTTATGTGTCAAATCAATGTTGACAACTTTATAGTTCATAAACCATACAGCGTGTTCCTAGACCTAATGCGAGTAGTAACGAATGGGGATGTTATTTCCAACGACTGCATGAGAGAAAAAACGCACAACATATAAAATATTTTATTCAGCAAAACTATTTTAATTTCCCGGAATGTGTGTCTTATGTGGTAAAATAAAAATTGTATGACAATTAAAAAGAATAAAATAAAATAAAAAGCCAAAAACAAAATAACGTTATGAGTTGTTTAAATTAAATGCGTATTTTTAAATTAAATTGATTGAAAAGTTTAAAAATAACAGTTTTTAATCAGTCACGGCTAATCAGAGACCCATTAATATATACTATGTCGTCTGTCTATTATGCACAATATCCAGTATTAAGGCAACCAGCCAGGCAGCCCTGCGCCTGCTTTACACGAGTTGACACAAAACAAAAATATTTTAATTGGCTGTCAACAAAATTGGCTCTTCGTTGTTAATTGTTTGTGATTTTTGAAATACATTGAACTTGAAATGTTAACAAAACGAGAAAAAATTAAACAATTTTAGACGTTTTCTGTTTATATTAAATATATTACAGTGGGCAATTTCAGAAAAAGAGGATATAATTCTGCAATATTTAAATAAATATATTAATCTACAGAAGAAATGTAGTCGATTTTAAGATAAACTCTTTACAAATTCCAAAAAAAAAAAATACTGTTCGGCATCAAAATATGAGCAAAAGAATGTTTACATAGGGGGAGCGTACCTGCCTGGTGGCCAGAACTTTATGGCCTGGCTCCGACGCGTAGAGAACGCGCGTACTGTTTGTTCACGTTAGGGATCAGATAAGGACAGTGATATCGGTCATTACGGGTCACTGTGTCATAGGGACTCATGGGGGGAGAATGGGTCTTGATTATAATGACTACTGTAAAAGTGGTCATGATGAGGAGACGGTGCTAAAACTAACTCTGGCAATTCCACGGCCTCGGGGATATCGGGTTCAGGCATTTTGGGAGATCGGAATCGCAATGTCTGAAGGATATGTCTAATGAAGGACTGAAATCTTTCTCTCTGTTCTGCAGGGAGTCGGGGTAGTTCGAGGCTGCAGTAACCTTTGGGGAATTTTCTTGTGAATACTGGCTGACGCTTGTCATTGGCTAAGGGTACCACAAAGGACCGCTATAAGGACCCAAGTGAGCCGTCCTCGTGTCGCCTACCCCTAGAACCTAACGTTTTTATACGTATGTGGTATTGATACATATCGATACGCTAGATTTAAATATGTAATAAGAATTCATCTAGAAGGTTTAGTTTTGATGCTATAAGCAACTTCTGTTTTCATTAAAATTGTTCCCATTTCGATACTAACAGCGATATTTGTGAATAAGAAACTTAGGCTTTTTAAAAGACACACATACATCTGAAACAGTGATGGCTACAGAATGATGGATTGATGTCAAAAGTGGAGTACGGCAAGGATGTATCCTTTTAACTCTACTCTTCAATCTTTATGCAGAGGCTATATTCCACGAAGCTTAAGAAAAGTTGTATAAAGAGAAATAATTCTTGCCAAATTTTTTTTTTCAATTAAACCTTTAATCAAAATAAAGATCAGTTTTAATAAAAAATTGATTTAAGGGAATTTAGCGTTTACTTAACAAGCCATGAATTGTTTAAAATTTGTTTTTGGAACGCAAACGGCATTCGCCAACATAAAAATGAACTAGAATATTTTCTTAAAAGTAAACAAACTGATGTAATGATGGTTTCTGAAACTCATTTGACCTCAAGAAATACGTTTAAAATTAATGGTTATATATTATATGATACCAAGGACCCTCGAGATAGAGCTTGTGGAGGTTCTGCTATTTTGATAAAAACCCGAATCAAACACTACTTAATGTGTGATCATCGTGAAGATTATCTGCAAGCAACGAATATTTGTGTTGAAGAGCTAAATCGAAACTTTGGACTTTCATCTTTATACTCTCCTTCTAGATTTTCAATATCAGAAAGCCAATATTATAAATATTTTAAATCATTAGGACCCTGTTTCCTAGCCGCTGGCGATTACAACGCTAAACATACCTTCTGGGGTGCACGGCTCATTACACCAAAGGGTCGTGTTTTGTATAATACAATGTCTAAAATGGATCTAAATGTGGTCGCGAGCGGACAACATATTGGCCTACTGATCAGCAAAAAATTCCAGATGTCATCGATTTTGGCGTGGTTAAAAACATCCCCGCAGAAACGATTCACGTTGAAGCTTCTTTAGAATTATCTTCTGATCACACACCTACAATTCTTACCATATCAAACCCTTATAGAATTGTATCTCCGTCTGGTTACTTAGTGACGTCAGCCACACAAATAAATTGGTAAAAATATAAAAAATATCTCAGTACCCACTGCACTGAAAATATTCCGCTTAGAACACCGGAGAATGTGAATCTTTCTATTGTAAATTTTGACAATTATCTCAAACTAGCTGTTCAACATTCTAGCATAGCCCGCAAAAATATCAAAAATAGTAAAATATATTCTACTGATGTCGAGCGTCTCTTGACTGAAAAAAGGAGAGTTCGAAGAGAGTGGCAATTGCACAGATCCCCTCAACTTAAAAATTTACTAAAAGAGTGCACAAAAAGGCTAAGAAACTTACTGCAGTCTCAAAAAACGGCTTCTCTGGAAAAATATCTTAAGGAACTTGATGCAACTCCTCAATCTGATTACTCATTATGGCGTGCAGCTAGAAATCTTAAAAGACCAGTTATCACTAAACCACCATTAAGAAACTTAAATGGACGTTGGGCACGAAATGACATAGAAAAAGGAAATATTTTCGTTAATCATTTGAAAACCGTATTTACCCCTCATACATCTTTCGATACTGCGGTCGAGTTACCACCTGTTGCTGTTAGATCAGCTGTTCCACTAAGGTTTGAAGTAAGAGAAATCGAGAAGGCTATTCATGATTTAAACCCCAAGAAAGCCCCTGGTTTTGATAAGATCAGTAACAAAATGCTTTTGGAGCTACCCAGCATAGCAAAGAAAATTATTCTACTAATTTTTAATGCTATTTTACGCCTTGAATACTACCCACAAGAGTGGAAAGTATCCTTAGTTACCATGGTACCTAAACCAGGAAAGGATCCCACAAAAGTTGAGTCATATAGACCTATAAGCCTATTGTCTAATATATCAAAGCTATTTGAGAAACTTCTAGTGTCTAAATTAACGCCGATTTTAAATGGTAACAGATGTATTCCCAATCATCAATTCGGTTTTAGAAGAAAACACAGCACAATTGAACAAACTCATCGAATAGTAAATGTCATAAGAAAAGCCTTTGAAGAAAAAAAATATTGCTCAGCACTCTTCATCGATGTGTCTCAAGCTTTTGATAAAGTCTGGCATGAAGGTTTACTACTGAAATTGCAGCAAAACTTACCAGCAAATATACACAAGCTGTTAGAAAGCTACTTAGTCGGTCGTCAATTTATTATTAAAGAAGGCGAATTTTTAAGTTCTCCACAGCCAATTAACGCTGGAGTCCCACAAGGCAGCATCCTGGGCCCTCTATTATACTTAATTTATACTTCGGACTTGCCAACAAACAGCTACACCCATACCTCAACATTTGCGGACGACACAGCTTTTCTAAGCGTACACGCAAACTGTCAAGAAGCATCTCGTTATCTACAGGATCATATATTTGAACTAGAAAGGTGGTTAAAAAAATGGAGGATAAAGATCAATGAGCAAAAATGCGCACATATAACATTCACATTGCGTCGGGAAACATGCCCCCTATTAAAATAAATAATCAAATAATACCCCAACACTCGCATGTAAAATACCCCGGTATACATCTAGATCGGCGTTTAACGTGGAAATGGCATATAGAAGCGAAATTAACTCAAATGAAACTAAAAGCAATCCAAATTAATTGGCTTATTGGAAGAAATTCTGTTCTTAGTCTCGATTGCAAACTTCTACTCTACAACTCTATCTTAAAGCCAATTTGGTGCTACGGTATTCAGTTATGGGGCACTGCCTCGGCTTCTAACATCGAAAAAATTCAAAGGCGCCAAAATAAACTTCTTCGAATAATCACAGCCGCCCCCTGGTACGTCAAAAACTCAAATATCCACAAGGATCTCAATGTGCCATTAGTAAAAACTATGATAACGAAATATGCAGTAAAATATTTAAAAAGGCTGGAACTGCACCCAAATCCATTAGCTAGAAATATTTTAAATTATGGCGGCCACACTCGCTTAAGAAGAAGAGACACTGCAGCACTCACCCAATCAGATGAGCGATAAACACCTACATATGTGAACAGATACCGTGATGACGAAATCTTTTTTGTTTGGCACTGGCAGGACATAAAGCAAATATTAGGTTAAGATTTGATTAATTATTGTTAGTTCATATTTAATATATGAAGATTCAATAAATAAATAATGAAAAAAAAAAAAAAAAAAAAAAAAAAAACTTAAATCAACCACATAGCTGCAGAAAATATTGTTAATATCAAAAATTATTTAATTGATACTATTAACTTGTTTACTGACGCAAATTTAATTGAACTTTTTTTGATTACTAATATACTTTATGCAGCCGATACCACTTATTAGCCAGTCAATCAGATAAGACCCTAATTATGGCTGCGAGTTGCGATAAGACTCCACATGCAAATGCACTACTTACTATTACCGACAACCCGATGGAACTCGTTTCTAGTTTTTAATGTTTGGGTGCATGGCTTACGGAAAATTGGACAGTAGATAAGGAAATCAAATTTAGAACTGAAATTGACACTACTTCTTTTATAAAATTCAGAAAAATGGAAAAAATTCGAGTTTGATGGACGGATTTTGAACGCTGCACTCAACTACTCCATGCGGTCAAATTTCATATTTCTTCACATCATTAGGGGAGAAAAAGTATGAACTGCTTCTCCTTTTACTCCAAGGAAAAATCAATAAAAAGTATGCGATTGTACAAAAGCAGATGTCTTGGTTACGTAATATCATGGACTGGCATTTGGGCAATTGGAGAACTGGTCCGCCTGGCTAGAGATCCTTTGCAAATATTTTACACAATATCATATAACTGTGCCAATATAAAAGAAGTGGTTATGCAAACGGGATTACAAGGAGGATACACAAATGTCCCATTCATTTTTATGTGAATGGGACAGCAGGGGAAAAGCGTTTCATTTCATTCAACAAAATTGGCCATTAAGATCACATGCGATTCCGCAAAGCCAAAAACGTCGCAAATGAGCCTAGTTTTTTTCTTGGTATTTATTTATTGAATCTTCAACTAACAAATATTAACTTATAATAACACTGTGCTAGTTGAAAAAGAGACAAGCCGGGGACCTGGCGTTTTAACAAAATTCTGCTAACAGTTTTTTTTAGGTTAGCTCTGGTTTTCCAGATATACCGTTATTTCGAAAATGGAGGAGGTTGCACAACATATATTCGCATAACTCAAAAAGAATTTAGTTTATTGAACAAACTCAAAAAACCGAAATTCCACAATACAATTTTCTTGAACAAAGGTTAAATTTTTTTCTCATATTCGTGTTAGCAACAAAATTTTTTTAGCAAAAAAAATAATTTTTTAGCAACATGGGAAAGTGCAGCTACGCTTCTTATTTTTTTCAGACATATAAAAAACGAAGTTGCAAAAAAAACAAGCCATAAACGATTAAAAAATGTTAACAACTTTTATTCACAAAAGACGAAAGACGATTTAAGCATTTCATAAAACGCAATATTTGTATGGGAGCCCTCTTAAGGGATGGAGATAAAAGGCAAGTATGTTTTGAGAAAATGTTAGGGACAAAACCTAATTGCGGTCGGTCATACATTATATTCCACTAAGGGCTACTCCTGGGAAGTTACGGGGCTTTTTTCAATATGTTTAACCTTTCTTAAAGAAAATTTTTCGGTTTTATGAGTTTGTTCCATAAACTAAACCGTTTTGAGTTACGCGAGCATATGTTGTGCCACATCCTCCATTTTCGAAATAACGGTAGGTGTTAATCGCCCTTCTGATTGGGTGAGTGCTGATGTGTCTCTATTATACTGCATATTTCGTTATCATAGTTTTTACTAATGACACATAGAGATCCTTGTGGATATTTGAGTTTTTAACATACCAGGGAGCGGTTGTGAAGTTTATTTTGGCGCCTTTGGATTTTGTCGATATTAATGGCCGAGGCAATACCCCATAACTAAATAACGTAGCACCAGATTGGCTTTTAGATAAAGTTGTATAGTAGAAGTTTGCAATCGAGACTAAGAACATAATTTCTTCTAATAAGCCAATTCATTTGAATTGCTTTTAGTTTCATATGAGTTCATTTTGCCTCTATATGGCTTTTCCACGTTTATCGCAGATCTAGATGTATACCCAGATATTTTACATGCGAATGTTGAGGTATTATTTGATCATTAATTTAAATAGGGGGGCATGATTCCCGGCGTAGTGTGAATGTTATATGTAAGCATTTTTGTTCATTGGCCATTATACTCCATTGTTTGAACCACTTTTCAAGTTCAAATATATGATCCTGTAAGTAACGAGATGCTTCATGACTGGTTTTTTGCACGCTTATAAAAGCTGTATCGTCCGCAATTGTTAAAGTTTGGGTGTAGTTGTTTGTTTGCATATCCGAAGTATATATTAGGTATAATAGAGGGCCCACGATGCTGCATTGTGGGACTCCAGCGCCAATTGGCTGGGTAGAACAAAAAAAATTCTTTAATAATAAATTTACGACCGACTAAGTAGCTTTCTTATATCTCGCGTGTGTTTGCTGGTAAGTTAATCTTTAATTTATATAATAACCCCCATATTCATAAAAAATATTTTTGATTAATAAAAGGTTTATTAAACAAATTTTCATAGAAAATTCGTTTTATAAAGCTGCTATAAGCCTTAAATATTTTTTAAGAATATGGGGGTAAGCCTTTTAGTCAGACTTTATAAAAAGCTTGCGGAACATCGATGAAGAGAGCTACGCAATATTTTCTCGATTCAAAAGCTTTTCTTATTACATTTTCTATTCTATGAGTTTGTTCAATGTGCTTTGTTTTTTTCTAAAACTGGTTTGGAATACAACTATTTCCTTTTAAAATCGGTTTTAATTTTGACACTTAACTTTCTCAAATAGCTTTGAAATATTAGGCAATAAGCTAAAAGACCCAACCGATATGACTCAACTTTTGTATGATCTTTTCCTGACATTGGTATCATGGTATGAGGGTAATACTTAAGGCGTAAAATTGCGTTAAAAATAAAAAGTATTATTATTTTTTGCTATGCGAGGTAGCTCCAAAAGCATATTATTAGTGATCCTATCAATACCAGGTGCCTTCTTACGGCCATATTCATAAAAAGATCTTATTTTAAGCTTAAAGTATGTAATAACTATCAAACGATTTTTGTCTTTTAAGCCTTTTATAAAAATTGGTATTCATAAACGTACATTAACAGCTTCTTAGTTATTATCTGTTTGTAGCGATTTTGTGTTTAAGTATGGCAACTTTATTTACGTTTTGTTGGCTTTTTATTGCTAGTGATGCATGAAACTTCTATTCGGTTCACATGATATTCTATAATTAATATATTTTTTATAATTAAAGACCTTAAAAATTATTCTTATAAAATAAAAATACATATTATTTTATTTTCTGAACAAGATTTTGCCGAAAGGTATTAAAAAAACGTTTGTTTGAAACTTTTTTTATATATACGATAAAAAGTATTCGAATAAAAGGTTTGTTTACTTTTTATTAACATCACTTTTATTATGATTTGTTTATTTTATTTTTTCTTATTATTTTGAACATCAATTCGTAGTTTAAAAGCTAAAAAAAAAACTAATTGTAATAATTTAATAAATAATAAAAAAGAATATTTACATTTGCCTCTGAATATATTCATTTAAATCACATAAAATTTTTTTTTAAATATTTAACAATATAACTTTAAATTGGTTGTCTAAATTAAAATAAATTTAGTTAAATATATTTACCATGTCCATATTAATAAGTAAGACATATTTCCATTATTTTAAATTATATTGCCCAAAAATAATATCATTAAATGCAAACATTTATCAAAATGTAATCTTATTTTTAGTTTAAAGAAGGGTAAATCCAACAATTAATTTTCATACTTTATGAATGGTTAATTAAAGGTTTAATAGACTATTTTTCGCTTATGAATACAACTTTAGCAGTTTTTGCTTATAAGCGGTTAATTAATCATAAATAAATTTTTATGAATACGGCTGTTAGTGTGTAAGTCACAAATAGCCTTTTCTATTTCTCTTATCTTTATCTGACAGGCATATTTTTGCCACCACTGCATATCAATTTAGACTTAATAAAAAATTTGTTAGACTTTTTGAACAGATATGGAAAAACAAAGTATAATTTCCACCCGTAAGTGAGACCAAATTGAAGGAAGACATTTATATTGCTCCCCAAAAAAAATCTTTAAAGACCAATTGTTAAAATCGAAATTTCTTAATAAAGAAAGAAGAGCATGGTTAGCTATTGAAAATATCTGTCCCAATTTTCTTCGAAACATAAAGGCAACAAATTACAAAGAACTGGTACCAGAAGTTCTTTTTTCATATCCCCAAGTCGGATGCAACATGTCATTAAAAATAAACTTCTTCCATTCGAATTCACATGTATTTTTCCCAGAAAATATTGTTGCCATGTCTGCTATGGATCCAAGATATTGCGCACATGGAAAAAAGATATAACAGCAAGTGGACCTCAGCAATGCTAGAAAGTATGAAAAAATAGACGTGATAGATACTACGTTTATACGAAGCCTATACGCAAATACAAATTATTTGCAATTAACTATATTACCATTTATATCAGAGTGTCCAGGTTAGGGGGTTCCCCCTAGATTTAGGAGGTTTTATTTAATTTAAGGGCAAATTTAGGGGATACAAATTCTTAAGGGGATAATTTGGGGGGCATAAATTTTTTTTTAGGGGATTTAACTATTTGCTGGTCTTCATTACAATAACCTAGTAATTCTAGATATATTTTACAGCTTGTTTTTAGTTGAGCAAAAATCGTTTTTAGCAAGCATTTTCAATTCATTAAAAAATACGTGTCACAACTATAATCCAACACCTGAAATGCTCAAACTTTTTAATTCCGATAAGATGTACAAAATTAACAAAAATGTCTTGGCAGCGCTCGATATTTTTGAAGAAATTGTATTCCAATATTTAAAAAAGGACATTTCTACTAACTCTATTGTGATCAGATACATCTATAATATACGTATATATGATTGTACGTTAAGCATAAAACTACATTTTACGAAAAATTTGGCATACCACTACATATACAAGTAATAAATATCCCTTCTTTACGTGATAAGGGTTCACAAATGTTCCGCACGTGATTTTTAAAAAAAGACAGAATTCTTTTAAATATTTTTATTTTGAAAACATTTATTTCATTTGTTATATAAAATACGAATTTAATGTATGTGAGGCAATTTCAAAATGTCTTGCACAATTTTAATTGCACGTTCTGCGCAGAGGTTGTTTCGCTGAACATCCTGAATAGCTGATGGTTTTTTTACCTAATGTCTGAGAAAATATTCATTTGCTTTTGTAAAGCCGGACAATGATTTTTGTTGCGTGACGAAATTATTTTTGTTGAAAGTATGATCAGAAAACCAGACTTCGCTCTACAAATACAATATAATATGCAATCGATATTCCTGAATAAGTTTAAGTAAAATAATTCCAACGAGCTTTACTGAGTGCTGGCATTGCTCTAAATTTATTATAGGCGAAATATTTATTTTATAAAAATGTTTAAAAGCTGGGACCAGCTCATATAATTATTGCATGCCACACTTTTATCACTTTTTTAAAAATGTTTACTCAACTAATATTTATTCAAATTTCTAAATTTATTAATAAAAAAGTTATTGCGTTTGGTGCGAAAATGTTGATGCGATTTCGAAAAAAATATGGGTCTTCATACTCTTTTCTGCTTTATTTTTGGAAACATTTTAAAAAGTTATATGCCTATTGAACATATGTAACAGTCTTTTTTAAACTATTTATAAATTATTTTTTTAATATTGGGAATTATTTCTTTTCATAAGCTATTTTATTATATTCAAAATTTTTTATTTTTCGAATTTATTCTATGAGTTAAATTTTGTAATATTTCTATTCCTTAATTTTTTTTTTTTTTTTTTTTTTTTAGGAATGACCTTATACACTACCAGAATATACAAGATAATAGTCTGGTAGTGTATAAATTCATTCCAAAAAAAAAAAAAAAAATTAAGGAATAGAACTATTACAAAATTTAACTCATAGAATAAATTCGAAAAATAAAAAATTTTGAATTATTTTTAAATAAAAATAGTCAAGAAACTAATATTAAACATTTTACGATTACTGCTTTACATAAATTGATATAAGAACTTTAATTAAAACTGAATCAAGATATATGTCTTTTAATTAAGTTTTTATCTAAACTTTTACATTTATGGGGATTTTTTTCAAAATACGTTAAATTTGGGAGGTTTTTAATTTTTTTGGGAGAAAGCAAAAAACTACCTGGCAACACTGATTTATATGTAAAATTTCTTCTTTTTATATGATGCCGGATGGAAAATGTAATCATTTGGTAGCACTGTATATATATATATAACCTTTTTGTTTTTTAAATGAAATTAAAAAAAAAATCAAAAATTATTGTATATTTGCTTATTTTATTTGCACAATTTTGAGTTAATTTTAATTTTGTTGTCATATGGATGTGCCACATCGAAATAAAAACTTTAAACGGTTAAAAGTGTGGCAATGTTCAAAATCTTATTTGCAAATAGTGTCGTTAATCAGGAATTGTTTTCGTGAGTAAGATATTCGCAAATAAAAATTTTATTCGCTGCTTATGCGCCAAACTTGCAATATAATTATTTGCGAATAAGCCGTGCGATCAAACGCATTAGGAATCAACCTGTGAACAGACTGCACGCTAAACTTAAATCACATTACAAAGTTCTTGCTCCCGACTTTTTTTTGCCGAGCAGTGCAATCGGTCATAAAAGTGAAGATTTTTACTGGTATAGAACAATTAAATCGAAAAATAGAAATAAGCAAATCATCCTTTTAAATTTTGCATATACACGTGGTTCCTTAATTTAATGCCTTAAAAGGAGTTGGCAGCACTAAATAGAAAGTATTTACGGAAATATAAATGTATTCTACATTTAAATCTGGAAATAATAATAAAATCTTTTAAATAGTTTTAAATGTTCACAATTAAGACTCTGATCTCCTGCAGACAAGCGTGGAGCTCCGCGAGATAATCATAAGAAAACAATTTTAAAAAAAAGCAGTCACTTTTTAATTAAGGAAAAAATTAGCAACCATTTCAGAGTAAGTATTTTAATAAATATGTCTACTTTGTAAATTCAAAAAAAAAAAAACTTAGTTTAACTTGTTAATACAAAATCATAGATATGAAAGACGCTAAAATATCTTAATAAATAAATAATTTTTTTATTTAATTTAAATTATATTTTTCTATTATAAAATTAACGATTAATGCAAAATATCATTTACACCTTTATATTCAGCTTTAAAAATGACAAAACGAATCTGCCTGGTGTTTGATATATTTTAAAAGTCAAATCATTTAACATTAAAAGAATGTTTTCAAGTTCCACTAGTTTTAATCGTTTTTATAACAAATATCTTAACATTAAATCTAAATTTTACAAGACTACTTGCAATCATTGCCAGAATTTCTTGTTTTCTTTCTGTTTCCATTTTGCTACCTAAACACCTGTCAAAATGTCCCATAAAGTATTGTAGTTTATTGACTGCTCACACCTTTTTTAACATAATTTATCCAGCGTTTTGTTTTGTAATGGTCATTGTTTTGATGGCGTCTTAGACCTGTACGTTGTCCTGTGATAATGAGTTCGTTTATCTTTGATAATCTAGTGATGAAAGGAGCAACCGAAAAGAAATGCCGACAGACATATTTCTCTTAAGAAACGGATAAATGATGTAATAATAGAAGTTAAAGAATTTTGTTGGTTTAGCTTAAAAATTAGAGTTTTAAGCAAAATACAAAATATTTAAATTTCTAAACGATTTGTATAAAATAAAATAAACACTAACTGCAAGAAGAACGTATAAAACGTTTACTTTACAAAAAAAATTTTAAATTATAAATATTCTAATCTAAATTTGTACCAGCATTAACATTTTTTAAAATCCTGTTTTAATGTCAAATACATCAGTGAGTGCTTCAACGCTGGTTTAGTTGAACTAAACCTAAGTTTATATGTAGCTTAAACTCAACAGTTGTAAGCCAGTGTGTAAAACAAAGTTTAAACTAAAAACAGAGTTTAACTTGCTCTGATTTATTGGGCTTAAGTTAAATAAGCATCATTGGAGCGAAATTTTTATTTACATTCTACAACTGGGGCAGCAATATTTCTTGTTAACTGTGAATAGAAGATCAGTAAAATTTAAAGATGCGCAATTTAAGTTTAATAATAGATATCTGTACCCATGTCCTGTAACTTTGGTGAGAACTTCTCGCATCGAAAAGATGTTAAACAAAATATTCCATCGTTTCTCGAAAAGTGTGAAAAAAGTGTGTCTGTAACTCATGTCGAAAACTATTAAAATATATTACGTCGTTACTTTATAAATGTCATTATATTCCACTCGAAGCCGATGTGAAATTGCAGACGTTGAAACGCCAGTCACACATATCGTTGACGGCGCCCAAAATTTACTAAAATTGAAAAATTTTCAATGACGGCGGCGAAAATACAACCGTCGGCTATAGCAAATAATATAAGAGTGTGACTTTAATTTTTGTTGTTTAAAAAATAGCTTTGAAATCACTCGTATATTTTTCAAAAATGTTAAAAGAAAAATAATTAAACAATGAAAAATCTGTCAAAAATTAAATACTTATCTCTTTCATGTTATTATTCATTGCATTTTGCATATTGAATATATTTTTTAGTGTTAATAGTTTTTCTCACGAAAATTTTACGGACACACTTTTTCTGTATATTGGCGAGTAATTTCCTTATGTGACAGCTATTACTCGCTACAAATATTGCAGACGCAGTTGAGTGAGAAAAACAGTTGTTTGTTTCAATTTATGGCTGAGATATGAGCAAAAAAAAAACACGACTGTCCTAATTTTACCCATATACATTTATTTTTTAAAGCCTTCTTATAATATATGATCTTTATTTTTTCACTTTGACCTAAATAAAATTAGTAGAATACCACAGCAAAAATTAACAACTACACAAAAAAAAAATGTTTTATTAAAAAAATGGTTTATAAAGTATTTAAATTTAATTAATGTGATAACTGAATCAATTATTTTTTTGTTGAAAGAAAATTAAAAATTTAATTTTGATTAAATTAACATTTTAGTTGTTTTAAAATAAATTTTCAATTAAAAGTTAACAAAAAATCTTAATTGACTTTTTCGTTTAAAATAAAATAATTTAAACTAATAGCATTGTGGGTGGGAATTGTCAATATTTATTTAAATAAATGAACACATTGTTTGAAATGGCAAAGTTTTTTGAAAATATTTTTTTAAAAATTTCAAAATTTTTAGTAATCAATATAATTATATTGGTAATAGGTGCAAAGTCAACAACTTGTTTGCTTGATATTATGAATTTGGAATAAAGTTGGTGATTGGAGAAATTTAATAATTTTTTCTGTGTATTAACTACTTCGAAGATCTTTTCTTACCAAAATAGATCCCTTATCATAGAGGTATAAGGACCAAGTTTTGCGCAGATATTTCTTAAACAATAAGGGTAATAAATCTGTTCCATACAAAACAATCTAGATTGGTAAAGGTGAGCTGAAATGTTCTCTATAATAATAAATAAGGATTTGTTTGGCTTATAAATTCAGCAAAATCGACTTATGACTTCACCTTGTGAATACACAGATACGCTACTGAAATAAGGATTTTGAGACAAGAGTGTCTATACCATATGAAATAGCAAACAGTTGGCTTTTCAGTACTATGCTGAAGGGTATATAAGATTCGGCACTTTTACTTGTTTCTAAACATAAAAATTTCCCTTTAAAACCACTTATATAAAAAAATGTATTGTTTTTGAGGTAAACCGATATGTAACAATGATCGTAAATAAAATATCAATTCAGAAAAGCCACTAAATAAATAATACCTTCGAAAAAACAATAAATTTCCTACCAAATCTACTTCAAAAATAAAAGGACAATAAATTAACAATTTCAACGCCGTTTGATGGCAAAATCAACACAATAAATGTCCTTAAAACACGCTCTAACAAAAGAAAATAAAACAAATATGATCCTGTTTTCAATAATCATTTCTACCCTTAAATCTTATTATGAATTAAGGAAGAAAATAAAAATAATTACACACTTAAAATACCCTTGAAACTGGCGGAAAATTGTGTCCTTTTTTATCCTTTTAAAAATAACAAACAAAAGTAAAGTGATAACTAATGTCGGTTGTATTTGGATGAAATTAAAGTGCATCCTTTTTTTTTGGAATTTTTGAGCCGTACCTTTTTTTATAATTTATCTAGTTTTAAAACTTCAACTTCAGGGGAAAAATCTTAGTGCAAAAAAATACTCGTATGTACGAGTACTTAATATCAAGAGAGATGACTGTTGTGAGAAAAATTACAGGGATAAATTGTAAAAGATCCAAGTGTGACATTTTTGTTTAATTCTTTTTTTTTTTTTTGTGAAATATAATTTAACAAGTGCTGAGAATGTATAACAGTTCAACATTTGTGTGAAATGTACCGAAAATGAATTATTGATGAAAAAAGGTTGTTTTTTTTTGGCGCCATAAATTCTATTTTTTAACCAAAAATTAGTAAAAAAAAACAAAATAAAAACAACAATACAAAAGAGTTTACATGAGTTTACTTTGCAAATATTATGAAAAATTTTTACGTTTTTAAAACTAAAACTACATAATCACATTCACAATTTTCCATCTCTGACTAAAATCCTTGCAAATCGCGTACATACTTTTGTATAAATGTACATTTATTTACATTAACGCGAAATATTTCAATACTTTGCAACAATTAAGGCTCCACTAGCATGAGGTAGCTTGAGCTGCTGTCAAAAATGAACGAAAAGGTACTCAATGCATTTAAAACAGCAAAAACAAAAGACAAGCTGATTCCGTACGGAAAGTGCGATTAGTTTCGCACTTTGCTTAAGCGAATGAAAGTTTGATAAAACTTAACAAAAAGTTTCCATAGGTTCATTATGGTCTGACGCATATGATTTATATGTATTCTCACAGTTGCTTACCTCAGCTCATGCATATTGTTGGCCCTTAAAAGCAAGTTCTGCAACAGTGTTTGTTGTGTCCTGACCTGTTTTAAAATAAAGACGCAGTTGCCTTCTCAGTAATAATTAAGACAAAGTTTTATTTTTTACCAAATTATTAATTAATGTCGATCTATGCGCCACTTAAAAAGTAGCGCGGGGTCAAAGGTTAAGAAAAACGGTGTTACGTAAAAATCTCGCTGCCAGTAACTATAACGAAAAAATACTAATGATCTAATGTTTAGCTTAGGAAATTTACTACAATAAGAATATATGTAAATGCTACAGTATGCGAACCAACGTCACAGGTGGGAAAGTGTGGAAAAATGGAAATATATTTGGATATCCGAAATGGTTAGCTCGATTGGAGTTAATTTTCAAAAGGTAATGAAGGACTTGTATTTGAGGCAAAGTATTAGATTTAGGGTCTATAGTGCTATCTAAAGGGCCGCCACAGGTTCCTAAATTAGGACACCTAGTGTTTTTGGCTCGACCTTACAAAATTTTTTTTTATCAATGAAATGTTCTAGG
The DNA here is from genome assembly GCA_943735925.1 of Pollenia amentaria. Taxonomy (NCBI): domain Eukaryota; kingdom Metazoa; phylum Arthropoda; class Insecta; order Diptera; family Polleniidae; genus Pollenia; species Pollenia amentaria. Next base: position 98,685,886 of record OX031006.1, read on the forward strand.
CGAGGTCTATGAAACAGTTAGTAACATGCAAATTTATCTCTTATAGTTTACGAAATATCCGACTTCGAAGATTAAAATTTGCTTTTTTAGACCTACCTCGGTCTTCACTTTTTCCCATTGTTGTTCAGAGGGCGTCAATTATATTTCAGTAAGCGTCAATTGTAATTCAGATTAGTCAATTGAAATTCAGAAGGCGTAAATTGTAATTCAGTATGTGTTAATTATGAATCAGAAAGTGTCAATACTAATTCAGAAAGCAAGCAACTTTTATTAACTATTTATTTTTATTTTATTATAAAGAAAATGTGCACTGCAGAGCTTAATACATTTGTAAGTAGATATGTAGTAATTCTTTGTATTTTTTTTAATACTTATTGTTAATATTTTATATGTATAGTGTTGCACAGCCCACGAGCGCAATCACCCCCCAGTTATGGTGGTCGCTTCATGATCAGTACTGTCATTCAAGTAGATCAATCTTTCTTCTATTACGCCAGGAACTGCAACGTTTGGAATACGAATGTTGCTTTCGGCATAGGCTTTAATTTTAGAAAAAATATTCTCCATGGAGCATCGCAAGAAAGCCGCAAAAGAAAGACTGGCGTATTTTAAGTGATTTTTTTATAACATTTATTATTTTCTGAATTGCAATTGACGCTTTCTGAATTACAGCTGGAAAAGGTGTAGTATTTTGCATATAACTTTTTAATTACAAGAGATTTTTTAAAAATTTTCCATAACTTATTTATCAATTTACTAGAAATTATAAAAAAATTAAAAAAAAATCATCATAAATTTGAGTCTTATATGTATTCACAAAATACTACATAGATCAAGGTACGAGTATGTCAAAAAAAATGTATTCCATTTTATAAAACAGAAAATTTATTTCTTTCTTTAAGACAATCAAGGCGAACGAATTCATTACAGGTGATCGCAAGAGCCCTGCTGCTAACTCTTTTTATTTAGCTTTATAATTGTTGGATGTCAAAATTTTGTTTATTATCTTTGGTTCTGTTTTGATTCGTTTCGGCTTTGGACATTGTACAATGATTTTACAAAAACAAATTGCTTGTGGTTTTTGTACGAGTTGTACTCATAGCTGCCAGATTTGACGATTTATCGTCATTTTGACGATTTTTGGGTATAAAAATGGTCTATTGACGATAGGACGATTTATACCCTAAATTTGACGATTTTTCATATGACAAATTTGGTTCAAATTTACAAACGGTTTTAATATAATTTCACATTTTATTTAAGCTTCTTAGATAATTTGAGTTTTTTGCATTATTTGATTGGCAGTAATTTTCATGTTTTAGCTGTTCATCATATAATATACGATTTTTTTCGCACAATGCATATTTTTAAAAGTTCTATTTGATCCGTTAGCACTGCTTTTTTACAGGCATTTTAAAACCACTCTCTTTAGTCTGCGTTCACATTATGAAACTTTTCTTCCAGAAAGTCTGATTTAATTGCTGTTTACCAGACTTAAGTTCTTAAGCAGGATTTTCGATGTTAAAAATAGGAATTGGATATTTCTTGGCTTTAGTTTATGTTCTTATATTTCTTATGCATGCCAATACTCTTGATAAATTGGTTGTGTAACTTCAATAATAAGTTGCTAAACGACAATTTTTATTTAATTTCAAAAACAGGCAGAATGTATTATTAAAATTTCATTAGCAACGGAAACTAAAAATAGCAATTAATTTTCAAAACTTATTTAAAGTTAGTGGTTTTTTACAATGACGATTTTTGTGACGATTTAGCTTAGTCAATTTGACGATTTTGACGATTTTTTCCTCGAAATTTGACGATTTTCGACCAACTTTATCTGGCAGCTATGGTTGTACTTGTTGTACTACCGAGATTACCGGAATGAATTCGCCTTGAAGGCAATTAAAAAAATTTTATTGTCGTTTTTTTGCCGTGAGCGTGCGTGAATGTGAGATATAAAATCATTGTTGTGCGTGAAAGTATGTGATAAAAAAATATCAGTTCGTGAGCGTGCGTGACGTGAGCATTTAGAAAATATCTCGTGCGTGAAATTGCGCAATCAAGAATATTATATTCAAGAGCGTGCGTGTCGTGAAAATAAAAAACATTTACGTGCACAGCTCTAGTGGTAATTATAAAATTTTATAATCAGCCCAATTGTGAATAAAAATTCTCCGGGAGTTAATTCCATTTTTCCATTTGTGGGGCTTAAAATTAAAGGGGTACAAGCAGTGATGCAAACTTTTTTGGAGCATAAAGCACTTTAAAATGTAAAAAAGCACTATTTCAAGTAAAAAAAAGCGTAAAAAAGCTTTTACTGTATTTACTGTAGTTCATCGAACTAAATTTCTTTCAACTTCCACGTTAGAGTATGACAAGCTTAAAATTCTTAATACAAAATTAGACAAATCTAAAAATGGATTTTGTCCTCTTGAATCTTTAAAATCGTTGACTTCTATCCAAAAAGATCTGTTCGTTGTTGATTTTTCTATTTACGATTCTTAATATTTTCCAAGCAATTTTCTTTAATAAAATGTGTAACGAAAACAATTACATCGTATTTATTGCGATTAACAACCGATGTCAGATTAACAAAACAAAGAAGGATTGCAGAGTACATGAAAATGAGTACTCCTCCCCAATCTTCTCACCTTTCTCACCAACAAACTCAAGATTTGCTGCAACAAAAATTGCAAGTCTGGGCGATGCCTTTGTAGTGAGCTTACTTAATAAACAGTTGCCATACTAAAATAATCTGTTTACACTCAACAAAACTGTTACTGCATAATTAATTTAAAAAATTTTAGAAATAACTAAAAAAATTTAAAAACACTAAAGGCACTTACGTAAATTTGAAAAAGCACCAAGTTAGTGCTTTTTCTTAGTTTGGCACTAAAGTTTGGTGTTTCGAGGCATCAAAAAGCACCAAAAATAGTGCCAAAAGCACTATGATGGCATCACTGGGTACAAGTGCCAATTTAAAAAAAAATTGAGTTACATGCAAGAATCAACACTTAATAACAATATCTATCCCTCGACTCCTTTGCTTTTAAGCCCCACAATTGAATTTGCATAGGAAAAATGGCAGAAGGGGAAAACTCCCGGGGAATTTTGAATCATAATTGGGTTGAATATATATGTACATTAGAGCGACTCACCAAAAAAAGTGATCGATGTACCCCCCAAAAAATGAACCTCGGACTTTTTTAAAATTACATTTAAAATATTTCGGCTCCAGATTTGACCTCTCGTGAGCTGGACCATTTTGAAAAAGGGGTCCATTTTTGCATGTTTGGTTAATTTGAGAATCTGTTGGCTTATCAACCTATACAATATGGGTATCATAAGAAAGGTTTTTTTAAGGCGTGTCCACCTGTATATACCATTTGTCCAAGGATGATCATTTATGCCCTATTTTTAAGGATATTCTGTAAAAAGAACGGTTCTTGAATTTTTGTTCGGGGTTGTTTGTAATAAAAATGCCAAATTAACATATTTTAATCTTTAGTCGATTTCAGCTTTTTTGGAAATTCGTGCTAGTTCGCGTTTTGACTAAAATGCAATGGGGTGTATCCCTTCTTTTTAAATAGGGCAATATGGGTATAAAATTTTTTATTTTGCCAAGTACATCATCTCTGTATGTAAATAACTTAGATTTTTGCAAATTAGATGCATTTAACACGGTGCTCTGGACTATATATAAATGCAATTTTGTGGTAACTCTAATATGATAACGGATTTAGTTTCTAGATCATGTATGGATGAAAATAGGACTAAAGAAAGAAAAAAAAATAAATGATCCAAGGTTCATTTTGAGGGGGGTACACTTTGCCAAATTTTGCTTCCATACAACTTGAGTCGCTCTAATATACATATGTATTTAAAAAAATAGATAATTTTTGCATAGTAGAAAAAATTTAAAATTTCCAATACTTGTGATTATGGGAAATATGTTTGATGGCGGCCGAAACAAATTTCGCTTTCGCTATCAATACTTCTTAAAAAATGTTTGAACAAATAAAAATATTTAAATTTATTTTCTTTATGCATATTTGTTATTTTAATTAAAATTATACAAAATATGTTTATTCCTTTTTTATACAAAATATTTATATTCCTTTTTTTTCTTCAATAAATATTTAGTTATTTTTTTTTTTTAGTTATTTTAGTATATTTTCTCAAATTCTAAAAAAACAACAATAAAAACCGACCGCCCATGGTTTTTCCACAAAGACCCTTTTTTCTTGCCCAAATATGGAATGCCACACACCAGACTATCAAAAAAAAAAAAAAAATTTAAAAAAAAAATCATTTCAGAATTAAAGGGTATTAAAAAGCAGACCCAATTCAAAATATAATTAATTTCTTATTGTTTTGTATGCTCATTCCATCATTATCACCATTATCCTGTCAATACGATAGCGCTTTTCCTAAAAAAAAGTATTCAAAAAACCAGACAGGCGTCAAAACCGTTTCAGATATTTATTCAAACACTTTTTTTGTTGGTCTCTTTTAATTCAGTTTAATGACACTTATAGAAAATATTTATACATTTTGTGGTTAAATTTTATAAACTCTTTTTTTTAGATTATAGTCTATTATTTAATATGGATTTAAATTTTTAAGACCATTTCAGTTGATCAAGACCTGTTATTTACTGTTTAATAAGTTTTCTTTATTTATGCCTCCTCAGAAAGATGATTTGAATTTTGGTAGATCATGGCGCCGCTTCTTTGCTTATCTACTTGTTTCAATTTGTCTTTTTTTTTTTTTTGTTTTTTGAATAAACTTGATACCAAAAAATTAGGTCTTAAAAATTGATTTTTAATTAAGTTGTGACTTTTACATGGCCAGAATTTTTTGAAACTAAAGACAAACAAATTTGTGGGAATTTGATTGACAAGATAATGGATTATAAGATAATATTTACATTCAAATTAGTTTTAAATATTTTAAGAAGTCAATTAATAAGACTCTAATTGATTTAATAAAACTTGAATAAATTTAATATTAAAAGACCATAAACAGAAACTTTTCTTAAGAAACCTACTTCAATTTTCGTTTTAAGTAGTTATTTTAGAATTAAAAATGAGGGGCTTAAATTCGTAACATTTTATAAGAATTTTTTTAATTATGATGGATCTAGAAATTTGTATTTTTATTATTTAACAAAATTCTTAATGATAAGAACATAATGAAGGGTTTTCACTAAAAGCCTACGTTAAATAATAATAACAATAAAAAAAAAAAAACAAGTAAGAAATTATAGTCGGCCAAGCTCGACTATTTGATATCCTACACCAGAGTATATAAAGACACTTCTGCGGGATTGTAGCCTATTTGGGACCCATAGCCAATCATGGACCAACCATCATAGAGTCCTTTATGCCGAATATTATTTAGATATCAACACCTACATGATATTTATTCGTCTTACAGAGATTATGATATGGGACCTATGGTCAACTACCAGAATAAAAGTTTGCCACGATATTGTAGCTATTATAAAAGTGATCATTGCCAAATTTTATATCAATAGCAATACGGAATCGGTATTTACAGGCTGATGAATTTTGCTACATAAAGAAACCGGAATAACTTTTTTTGTAATGCATAGAATTTATTCCATCGTTTTTAATTTAAAAGCTCATTGAATTGTTTAACAATACTTTAATTAGTCTTAAAGATAACTGACTTAAAATGCCCGCCCTTAGGTCAGGCGACCTGAGAGGCCCAAGGAAGGTGGAGTTTCTTGAAATGATCCTGTTAGGAAATTTTGTGAGTAATTCGGCCATAACCGGATAAGCCATGTATGCAGTTGAACCATCTTGTTAATGCAGATGCATAGTTGAAAGGAATTCACTTTCGGCGTTGTTCCGGATAGAAAAATTCTCAAGTTACGGTCACCAGTAACCGTAACGCTGTGTCCGCTTTATTCAAAGAAGTATACATCGTGAAGAAACTGCACACCCCACTGTGACGCGAATTTCTTCTCATTCAATATTTCTGAGTTGGAGCCACTCCATAAGCGACAATTTCGTTTATTGATGTTGCCGTTCAGCTCTAGTTTTCTTTTTGTAACGGCTTTCATGGTGAAATATGGGCTGATTTAAGAAAAATTTTGGTTAGACGATTTACGTTGCAAAATTATATTTTTGGATCAAATATATTCTACATATTAAAATAATTATATAGTTTATGGACACAAAGACTATTCTTTTCATTTTTTTTTTCGAATGGCTGTAATAAGGTTCAAATCCGTTCAGAACTGCTTGAGTTTGAGGCAAATTACTAAAGCTAGATTTTTAAATATTTTGGAAAAAAGGCATTTTGCTAAAAATCTGTAAACACGATTTGAGAGACCACTTATCGTTCATCAATATCTAAGAATTATACACCAAAATTCTTGGTTTTTTTAGTAGATTAAGAAAATCGATGTTCATGAAGGAATTTCGAAAAAAGTATAAAAACTGAGAGGGTCTACTCTACAAGTTTATATGGATAGACAAACAGCCAGTTTGCCAGAAGACCGGACGGACGGACATTGTTGGATCGACTCAGAAATTGATTTATTTACTTAAATGCGGGTCTATAACGAATATTTTTATGTGTTAAGCATATCAGCACAAACGCATAATACACTCTCCACCAGAGTTGCCAATCTAGCCATTTTTCATTTCGTTTAATGATGAACAAATCAATTTAGCCATTTTGATTAAGCCATATTTCTTTCCAGTTTGACGTTGAACTTTTCTTAATAATTTGAGTTCTTTGGTATCTAATGATTTTTCTTATAATTATTTTATTGTTACTAAAAATGTTATAAAATCTTGTTTAGCCGTGTTAAGCCACTATTAAAGGCTAGTTTACATTATCACATAAATCTTACGTATTTTGACGAAAATGCATCCCTGATTACATTATTGTTTTAAAATTGAAAAAGAAAACAATAACAATTTATCATGACAGCGTTGTATTTTCGTCAAAATGCGTAAGACTTGTGTGATAATGTAAACTGGCCATAAGCAAATTTTTACTTAAACTTTAGTCATGTTTAGCGGTAAAGTGTTGGCAACTCTACTCTCCACTTAGTGGTTTGGTAATAAAAAGATAAGAGTGATCTTTTAGCAAAATTCAATTCACATTTATGTAAAAAACTTACATTTACCTAATTTGTAAGATTTGTCAAGTTTATATGCAAATGTGGCTTTTTTATACTCAACTATAAAATGGAATCTATTAACATATACCAAACTTTAAACTAGTTTAATGTAAGAACATATTAACTTACCGAGCCATAAACAGCACCACAGGGATCCATACATAAATATAAGCAAGTGGCAACACCTTGTATTTTAATACGTCCCACTTCGACAGTAGAGCGTTGTAGTATTGCTGAAATAAGCAATCATATTAAATAATTAAAAAACACAATTTTTATATTGAAATGAATTTATAAATTTTAAAATATCTTATTTACATTCAAGTCAAATTTTTAATTTATTAACAACTTATCTAAATGAAAATACAGTGAAACCTCGGTATAACAAAATTCATCATAAGGAATTTTTTGCAGAGTGCCCTGATAACCGTCTTTTTTGCAATACCCAAAAGCAAAAAAATACAAAAATGCTCTATAGCTATGTCGAAGAAATTCTGAGCTATAAAGCCTCTATACAGCGAAGTATTCATTTCAAAAACGAAGTCGGAATAAAGAAAATTACAAGTTTAAGAACAATTGTAAGGTCCCGTTATCAGAAATTAAAGTCTAAGGCCGGGTTTTTTATATGGGGATAAAGTTTTAACGTAGTTTACTCTGAAATTCGGATTTTTCCAGCGAAAGGTTATTTTTTTTTATAATTTCATTAAATACCAAAATTTTAAGCATAACTAAGTTGTTCCGTCAAAATTTTATATACAAACTTGGTAATGGCGGCACAAATCAATTTTCCGTTTAGCTAAACCAAGTTTAACTGAGATCTCACAAACCCAGCCTTAATGTGTTTCTAAGTGCATATCAAGGCGAATTGACTAGAAGGTGGGGTCAAGTCAGCATATGGTTATTTTTTTCGGTGGTCGATTTGTCAAAGTTTGTATACGAACTAGTTTTTTGTTATGTAAACAAACATTTTTTTTTTCTAGCAATATTTTTGACAGATGGACCACAGAAACAGTGTTGTTGTAGAGTTGACCTCACCTTCTAGTGAATTCGCCTTGGTGCATATGTTAAGCGACACGAATGTAACCAGTTTTGTTTTGATTCCTACCAAAATGAAAAAAAACCTAAATTATAACAAATTTTTCTTCGCATTTTGTAAAATTTCGTTATACCATATCCAGTTTTACTGAAACATACACGAATCAATATCTAAAGGCAACTTCACGCCTTAAAAGAGTGATGCAAATCTTCTTCTTACTGCAAAATTTTGGTTGTTATATATGTATATTATTTTAAGCTCTGTTTTATGAAATATTTATATTAAATAATAAAAAGAATTTCTCTTTTAATTCACTGCATGTGCAGTGTCTAATATGACTTAGCAAAATATCGAACTGGCAACACTTTATGTGAAAATAAAAGGTAATAAAACAGTATGAATTTGATGTATTAATTAAATGATATGCATTTAGCAGACGAATTTATTTAGTTTTAAATTTATTACTGTGCGTTTCTTATGAATATGATACGTGACATTGATCTCACATATTCGAGATATAATAACAATTAATGATGATTGACGAAACTATTAATTGACTCATCTCTTAGGCGTCTCGCTACACTGTCACAAAATGACAGAATTGGGTCATAATTTTAAACGTCGTATGGCAAAAAATTAAAAACTCTTGGCAATACATAAAAAAAAAGAATAATAAAACAACAAATTAAAAAAAGATATTAAAATTACCCAAGAAATACAGATATTGTGAAAAAGCAGACGATTTTACATTCATACAATATATGTATATGTAAGTGTAAAATAAACTACATTATTTTACAGAAACTAAGGCAAACTGCAGATACCTTCATAAAAAGATTACTCTTCCAGCTTTCCATGCTTTTCTTCAAGCGATCTACAGTAAGATCTTTACAAGGTGTTAACATTTTATCTTGTGTAAAAAAAATATTTTTAATTTTAAACATCATCGTCACCTGTTCATTATTTTTGGCGGCTTACTCTTTTTAGCTTAAAATGCGGTTACCTTTAAATAAATTTTAAATTCTAATAAAATTTTTTTCAGGACTTCAAGACAATGAAAGTAAACGGCCTCGATTGTTTAAGTTAATATAAATTATATTACATTGTGTTCAAAACACATGTTAAAGTTACAGATTACAAACATTTAAAAAGGCTCAAGTAGGCCTAAATATACGACCAAATTTTGTATTCCAAAAAAGTGTTTTCGCTAACTGTTAATAATGTCAAAACATGATTTTTAAATATTTTTTTATTTTTTCTTCTGGCGAAGTTTTTTAAAACCTGTTACACTTAACTTCAATATTTTTAACAATTCAGTGCTGATCAATTGGTACAACATATTTGTTAAATGGTACGTATAAAATATGTTAACTGTGGGTACTTTTTTACTGAAAAAAAAAATCGTATGAAAGCCCGAACTTTCGATACCTTTGATACCACAGTATACACAGACATGGGCAATCATGCACCTGGCGACACTTAATACCGTTATGGGGTATAGAGAAAAAAATTTCAGTACTTTTATCAATGAAAAATATTATTTGAAAAATATTTCAATTTAATTAATATGATAATTGAGTCAATTATTTTTTAGTTGAAAAAAAATTAAAAATATAATTTTAATTTGTTTAACATTTTAGTTGTTTTGAATTACGTTTTCAATTAAAATATTAATTAAATAACAAAAAAACCCAATTGATGTTTTCGCTAAAAATAAAATAATATAAACTTGTAGAATTGTTGTTGTGAATTGTCAAAACCTAAGTTACACATATTTAATTAAATCAATTAACACATTGTTTGGAGTGGCAAAGTTTTGTGATAATTTCTTTAATTAAAATAAAATCATCATTTATTGAAAAAAACTTCATAATATTCAATATTTACACATTTTTGTAATCAATATAATCAATTTAGTAATAGGTGCAAAATCAACAAATTGGTTACTTGATTTTATAAATTTGGTGATTAGACAATTTTTTTAAGAGCTTTATCAGGGCGAATTCATTTTTAAGGTCGCGTTAAAAGCATTGCTGAGCTACTTTTTTCTTACTTAGAGAGAGGAATGTCTAAAGTTGCTTGTGTTTTTTGACACATCGACCAACGAAAGCAACAAATTAAATAATACGTTGTGTTTTTGGTGGAGTACTTGTTGTAGTATCGCCACCTCCGTTTACATGAATTCGCCTTGAGCTTTATATTACAAGAGTTAAAACTCAACTCAAATTTATTTCTTCCATTTTCAATGACAATAATATAAAAAAATTCACTGTTGGTATGGTCGTCGCTCCATCTTGTTACAACTACATGGCGTCCAGTTCATAATCTTCAATTGCATTCAATACATGTTATATAAAAAAAAAAAATCTGCATGTATGAATCCTGATCCGTAAGTACTGGTTAACACTCTTCAAGTTTTAGACGTCAAGTCTTGAGCTTTTAGGAGAGAAGGGAAAGGAGAAAGTAATTTCTTTTCCTTCCTCTCCTAAACTCTGAAGACTTGAAGACTAAAACTTGAAGAGTGTGAACCAGCATTAAATGCTTCTGGTAATTTTAGATACTTTTTCTTTAATTAAATTGACTGATTCATTTAATTTAATTAATTTGTATGCATATCAATGGCACTATTTACAAGTTTATTCGATGTCTCAAACCTATTACAATTTAAAGTAATTTAAATAAGCCAAATTTTTTTTAAACCAGCTGTTGCGGAGTGAGTGAACAAGATGGAGAACAAAGCCCAAAAAATTACAACTCTAAGCATTTGATTTTAGTGAATGGCAAAAAGCAGCCCGGTTTAGTTTGACTGCTGTAATAACAATCAGTGTGGCCCCCTTGTAAAAATCATACATTTTAAGTGGCACAATGTACATATGTACTAACTTACAAGTACACTTATTTATTTCACATTTTCATTTATTTATTTTTTTCTGTTGTATTCTACAACCGGCCGGTTTTTTTAAATACATGTGTTTGTTAGTATAAATATTTGAACATACATAATACGTTTTTGTGGTCTGCGCCCGGTTTGTCCATTAATTCATAATACATTTATTACATTATTCCTATAAAAATATTTAATTTTTTGTTAAAGAATTTATTATGCGCATAAATATGTCTGTCTGCAAATATTTACCATTTCTGTTTGCACATATTATGCCGTTATCATTTTTCGATTTTAACATTTACCAGATGTTTAACCTCAAATTTAGTAAATCAAGTTTGAATTTTTTTTTTTGGTTTGGTTGTTTTTGTTATTTTTTTCCTCAAAAATTATTGCAGTAACTTAACACAAATTCTTAAAATTGCTTACAATTCAAGTTCATTGTGAGCAGTTGTTGTGTTGTTTCTTCAGTCAACAATTTAAGGTCAATGATTGTTTCACAATCCCTAGAGTTTACTTTTATCCTTGTGTCATAACTTATGGCCGGACATTGATTCGTATAGGATTTTTTTCGTAAAAGGTAAAACAGTATTTATCGCTTAAAGCACAACCTTTTTTTGAGCATTTAACGTTTTTTTCATATCAGCTTCTGGAATTAAAGTTTGCTTGTCAATATAGCTGAACTTATTTTGAGTAAAATCATTGGTCCTTATGCATATCCAAGATCAATTTAGACGGAACAGCTTAGTTCTGGTTAAAATGTGGGCCTTTAAATAAATAATAAAACAAAAATCTCATTTCGCCGGAAATATCCGAGCATTAGAGTTCATTAAACTAAGTTTAAGCCTTATCCGCATCTCAAAATCCCGGCCTAAGTTAACAAAATTTTATTACATTATAAATAGATTTTATTGATAATATTGATGGAATTAGGACAATTTTAATAGATTTAAGGTGTGTTCAGACCTTACAAATATTTAACGAAAAAATTTAATACAACTATTGGTTACGTGCAGGATGTTAAAAATTTAATAGGTGTGAACATGGTTTTAGTCCTTTTTAAATATATTTACATAAAATAGTAAAACTCCAGATGAAAATCTTGCAGTTTGGCCAGTGTTGTCTGAAGAAATTTAAATCGCTTTGTTTAGGTACTTGTTTGAATTTGAAGTTATTAAATAGTAATGCTGCTTATAATTATGTACGTTTTGCCCGAAAGTCAAAACTCTTTATATTATGTCTGACTCTAAAGTTTTCTTCAAACATTATTTCTTATATCATTCAGTATCCAATCAGTATTAAATATATATGTATGTCTGAATAGTCTCGTTGATTAAAATTTGTAATTTATATTAAACTAGCGGATAAGCGGCGTGTGCTACCACGCTTCCTTCACCACGATGTGCTATTTTTTAAGAAATACGTAGCTAATGTGTCCATACAAATAGATAAATATATATTTTAAATTTCGTTAAAATCTGTTAACTATATTCGGAAAGGCAGAAATTGCCCACTACCTCCCCTCGTGGTCATAATTTTGAAAAACTATTTTTTAAAACTACATAGCTTATGTGTCTATATATGTATATATGGATCTATCTATATTTAAAATTTCATGAAAATCGGTTTGGTAGTTCCACAGAGGCAGAAATCACCCCCTAGCTCCCTTCTTGGCTATAGTTTGGAAAGAATACATAGCCTAAAACCATCTTCAGAAAATTACATTTCTAATGAAACCGATTTGGAGTATATCATTTGAATGGTTTCAGAGTGGTGAAACAGAATAAGTCTTCCACTTAAGGCAGAATCGATGTCAAACTAACAAAGCCCATAATTAAATCGACGGCCGTAACTTCAAATGCTCTCTCATCGTTCTTCTGAGTTCTTTGTGCTCTTAATATTATTTGGGCCAGGACCTTAAAACGCAACGTTAAGTTTACAAAATGTATGAAATGAGATGAAAGTGTGGTAGCACTGTCGAGTCTACATATCGCACTTCATCAACAAGAGGGCAAGCTCAAAATTTTTATTTTTTCACTTTTTCGAAAAAAATCGACTAAATATTTTGTAAATTTTTTGGTAATGAAACGGTTGGTTTTAAAATTGTTTTTCATATGCCTTTAATGTATAATTAAAAATCTTTAACTTTTACTGAAAATTTTAAATTTTGGGTTAATACCCTGTTGATTAAGTGCGTCTACAAGAGACATGATTTGCTGTTATAACATGATGTTATAAAAGCGTTGGTAAAAGCGTTGGCATTAACAACCGTGTTATAACAAAAGAAAACCTCTAACATGTTACGTCTATACTTAACACTAACATCATATTTGTGTTAATGTTAAGTATTTCATGTCAGTTGTAGACTGGGTGTAAGGGCTAAGGCGAATTAATACAGGTGACTGACGAGAAAGAACTCTTCTGGCTGTTCCTTTTTTTTTATCTAGCTATGTATATGTATTCTAAATGTCAAACTCTATTAAAAAAGCCAGCATAGCACTCTCTGATGCGGTCATTGAGCTCGCTTTGGTAAGAGCATAAAAATCAAAGCTATCAAAATCAAATCCTACAAGCAGACTAAAAATATTTTTTTATATTTTCACCACCAACGAACTGTTTTTAACGAAATTTTTTTTTAGCACATTATGGTTAATCAAACCATATTATTGTCACCGGCAACCATATAATGGTTAAATTAGTCCTTCATCATTATGGTTACCTCCACATATGTTATAGTTAAATATGCCAATTGTTTTGCAACGTGGAAGAACGTTTTAAAAGCCGCTTGCGTAGTGAAAAAACGTTTTTTACTGTAATTTAGCATGAAGAAAATAATCCTGCCTGTAAAAAACGTTTTTTTGCTCTTCTAAAAACGAATCATTTTGTAACTTACAACGTTATTCAACGTGCTTCAATTGTATAGAAAATGTGGTATTGACGCAATTCTGTTTGTTCGATATTAGAACAATTTATTTTTACCCGTAAAATGTTAATTACAGATTATAATTGTTATTATTTAAAACAATGTCAAGAAAACAAAAAATGAAAGTACCGACTGACACCTCTGCGTATAAATACTTCGGTTATTGCTATATGACTCTTCCCTCCAAGCAATTGATTGGTAGACTATTTTTCGATTGTCTACGAATTTTAACTACTTCGGCACATTTGGTAGTTGAACAGTAGATTTTTCGCAATTTTACAACAACAAAATACGTTACAATAGAATTATGAGTTCTTAAATTATACTTTTTCGTCCCTTTACAGAGTGGTTAATATTATTATAACAGTTATATAATTACAATAATAGCACTATTAAACATTTCCCATATTAAACTGACTTCTTCGCAACGATTTGCTGTTAAATAGTAAACATTACAAAAGCAAAATGCGTAAAAGAGGACAGTTTGTATTTTAATTGCAATGTAATCGGTGGGTCTTGCGCGTGAAATAATATAAATTATGTAAAATAAAGTGAAAAATGTAATATTTATAATATTGTTTTAAAAATTAGGACCCTGCGAAATCCAATTGATACCGAAAAGCGTTCTAGTATACGAAAGTTGTATAAATGAATGTACAAAATAGCCCAAACGTATTCTTCGGTTAGATTGGGTAACTTTTTCTCATACATTCATTTTTTAGAGCCAATGGCAGTTAAATTATCTTTTTTTAAAGGATATTAGCGATTTTGTGAAACTGTTTGATTATTTAATGACTTTAAAAATTTTTGTGCAAAATTAGTATTTTTAATTAATTTTTCTAGCAAAGATCAACGTTATCAGTAAAGAAAATTTGTTAAATAAGTTTTGTAAAGCAGTAAAAAATATGATGAAAGTTTGCAAAGTTAGTGTTTGAACAAATTTGTGATTTTCTGTAAATTCATTTAATAAATTGGCCCACATTATGTTTTTAGCTGTAAAACATTAACAGCTATTTTGACTAAATGTACTGTAGATTTTTTAATATTTGTAAAAGAGCCTGTTCGAAAATGCATCACTGCGCTGCATCTGATGCGCAGCGCGTTCGGTTAAGTATCACTGCAAATGTCAGCTGTTCGAAAATACATAACAAATGCAGATGATTCGCAAACAAATCTAAAACACGCATCACGAAAATTTCTGATGCATATTGTCTTCAATAATATAACCAATACGGGCGGCAAACAAGCTGATGCCAAGCTGATTTGCATGAGCATCGCAAACTAATCATAGATGCGCATCAGATGCAGCGCTGTGATGCATTTTAACCACCAAAGCGCTCTAATTCGTAGACGCTACGTGGATTCTTAATGTAAATATCATCATAGTGGGACACTTCTTCCCTAACGATGTAACTACATCAATAAGAATTGAATAGCAAAAGCGATAGATTTTTGCTAAATGAGAAAACTATTTAGATTATTTTTCGATCGAAATTGTTTGCAGGGTTGGTACGAGTAACCAGATCTAAAATGATATTTGTATTATTTTACTTCATATGTGTATGTATGTACAATGCACTTGTTGTTATTGTTTTTATTTAAATTGTCTTATTTGTTGTTATTGTTGTTTTTCTAATCAATGTATTTTTTTTTTTACAAGTATGCGCCAAGTAATAAAAACCATTCATATTTGTTTTCCCTTCATATTGTTTTTTTTTTATTTTTATTTGGTTTATTTTCTTCACTGATTAAGATAATGATGAATCAGTGTTTGAAGTATTTATTTAGTAACGCAGCGCCTTTTTAGTTTTCTTTTTCTCCTGATTTTCTTACACCTTGAAAGATTACATCAATGTAAAAATATCGAAACATAGAAGAGGCGTTTTTTAGTTAAATACGAGTATCTTAAAAATGTTAGCATTTATTTTTACTAAATTTAACAAAATGTGTTTAATTTCAATATTTGTTTAAAAACTCAAAAACTTTTAAATGTACCAAAAAATCATTTCAACAACAAACATTTTAGTACATTAATAAAACATGATTTGACGGGTTTCTTGGTTTTCTTTTTTGTACATTATCGAATTTCATTTTAAATTAAATATGTTTTTTTCATATTTAACTGAGACTTTTCTTCTCCGAAACGTGTGAAATTTACAACCTTTGACATGGTTTAAACAAATTTCGTTATTGTTTTCTTAAGACTTTAAAAAAAATTGTTGTATTTGCTATTTACAAAATGACAATTATAATCATGTTCATGACCTCCACAAATAAATTATTTGTTGTAAAATTAATAACACAATTTTATTTTAACATGCTAAAAATAAACATTGTTGAGATCTAAGTTTTTGTTTAACAAGAATTATAAATTTCTTTAATAATTTTCTTTAGAAATTTTAACATGTTTCTTAGTACTTCATTATTATTTATTTTTAATAGCTTTAATTAAGTTAAGATTGAAGGTGAATATGAACAAGAAAAAATTATACAGTGGAATCGCTTATGACCGGACACAGAAGTTACCATTGAAATGTGTCGGTACAAGAGGGATTTTCTTTTAAAATAACCCAATGTTTTCCTTATGAAACGCTGCCTGGACCAGGCTACCGTGTCAGTACGTAAAGGTGTGCAAAGGAGAGTTTATACTGTACAAAATACTGGAAAACTTTCAATAACATTTCTATTGAATGAAAATAATTGATTTAGCATGCATATTCGGGGTGTAATAAAGTTTTGGCTCTATAAAAATGCGATAATTGAATCTTATAGATTGGGAAAACATTATCTGCTGGTGTATTTTAAAAAGTCGTAATTTTTCGGGTTTTGTGGGTGGATTTTTTTTCTGCCCCCAGAAAAGTTAGACAATTATATTTAAGCAAGCTTCGCACGCTCTATTAAGCTGCCGATACCGATATATCAGCGATACTTCAGACTTTTCGATATATCGGTATCGGCGATATTTTGCTGCCGATACGACGATACTTTTTATATTGTATTGGAGTTTCTTTGAACAAATAACTTAATTTTTTATGTTTATTGTTTGCATAGCAACTAAGAGAAATAACACATTAAAAAGCAGAGCATAAAATCAAAACAGAATAATGAAATTGTTTTATATAAGAAATGAATCAACGAAGATGGAAAATAGTTCGGAGTCTCAAAATTTAGCGGCTGACTTCGCATTAGCTCTAACAAAAAGATTTGAGGCTTTAGGAAATAATGAACACTAAAAAAAATTTTCACCAATTTAAGCATTAATCAAAAATTAAATCAGTATTAATTAAAAATTTAATCAAGTGAATTAAACGTTTAATAAAGTATATAAACCGTTTAATCAAGTTTATTAAACGTTTAGTTGATACTATTGAATTGTTTACTGGTGCAAATTAATAGTATCAATTAATTCACTTCATTAAACTTTTAATTCACTTGATTAAACGTTTAATTCACTTGATTAAATGTATAATTAAAACTGATTTTATTTTTAATTAATGCTTTATTTGGTGAAAAAATTTTCCGTGAAACCTATTGTTTATCTGCAATGGTTGACACTCGATATAGTGCTCGAATATTTCAAAGGCAATTGACTTCAATCGTACCGAAGAAATGTCTTATTGAGCTACTTAAAATGTCTCTGCATTCCAAAAGTTTTGAAAGCACGGTCACACCTACAGGCGGTACAAGTTTTGATAAGTCTACAAAAACTGGACTTTTTCGCGTTTGTTAGAAAATTGTATGAGGATCCGAGTCTTATGAGCCTCTTTCCATCATATGCTGTGATTCTGCTAAAGAAGAAGTCCAGATATATATCTGAGATCTCCTAATATTTCTAGAGACCCAGACCCGCTTGTTTGCGGGCGAGTTCTGTCGCATCTGACATACTATTTTCCGCTGCAGGTCTATTCAAACGGACTTGCGAAATCGTATATCTCTGCAAAAGTTGAGAATATTTTGTGTTTTAAACAAAAATCTAATTAATATTTTTGGAAAAAATGATTTATTTTTTGTTAATTTCATCATGAAATCTTCGTTTTTCTTTTAAATCTTATTATGTAATATCAATTTAAAATATTAATTATCTCTTACAATGAAATTTTGTAAAATAAACAATTTGCTCTATTTGAGTTTTGTTAATTTCAACTTGAACTGAAATTCAATGTGCGTATTGGTATCGATCTTGGCGATATTTTTGTTTTAGTATCGGTATCATATCGGCAAAAAACCGTCTCATTACTTCCCTAGTTTTAACTCTTAAGTGTACACCTGGGCCTGGCCAAGCATTTTTTGACTTTTTTCCAGTTTTTTTCATAAAATTATTAAATATATTTGAACGAAACCTTATGTATTTTTCAATCAAAGTGTTTTTTATAAGAAAACGAGAAAAACGTCTAAGTTTAAACACCATGGGCGTGTCAATTTGCCTATGGAAAATTGTGTGCATATTGTATCCACCAGACCCTGCCCTATTAAATATGTGCTGTAGTAAATAAAATCAAAACGAAACGTATCAAAGAGCATACGCAACACATTAAAATTCTTTCTTTACTTTAATTACGAAGAATAATTCTAGTTGACAACAACATGTTCTTGCTACAGCAAAAAAACTCCATACATATAAAAGTAGTCCAGCCAGGCCCAAGGGTTCGTTTTTGTGAGTTTTTTCGGTAGCCGCAAAAAACTCCATACAAAATACAAGGGGTCAAAGCCAGGCCCAGGCGGCAGTTTGTGCCACACAAATTAGGTGTCTACTTAAGAGTTAATTCATAAAAAAATACTTTCGGCTAATTGGTTATTAATTTTACTCAGTTTCATTTAACAAAAACAACAGACATAGATAATAATAACAATAAGAAATAATGGTACTTCAAATGTGTACCTTTTATAGCCAAAAGCGTACAGTAAATTGATATTAAACTACCATACAATAAAAACATCAATGAATGCATTCATAAAAATATTTTAAATTTAATAAAGGCATATAAAACAAACTTTCTACAAAAATTTTCCTAAATAAACGTTAGTTAAATTTAATAATCGTTTTTGAATACGGGGACAAGTATATCCCTAATGTAAACAATACCATATTTGTACACTTCTTCCCGAACGATGTTACTAAATCGATAAAAATTCTATAGCAAAGGCGATTTATTGTTGCTATATAAGAAAACTATTAAAATTATTTTTCAAGCGAATTTTTTACCAGATAATAAAGAATGTATGTACGTACGCTTATGTGTATATGTATTTGTGTTATACTTTGGCAAATGTATTGTAGGTATAGAATCTTTGACAAACATGAATTTTTTATCTATACAAATAATTTGAATTATTTTTTCTAAAATTAAATTTTTTTTCTATAAAAACTTCTCGCGCCCCTGACGAGAGCAACAGAATTCTGTAAAAAATGATTTGTATTCTCACATACTGATAGTTGAGAGTACATATAAGGGCGCCGTGGCTTAGTTGGTTAAAGCGCCTGTCTAGTAAACAGGAGATCGTGAGTTCGAATCTCGCCGGGGCCTACAAAAGTGGAATTTTTTTCGTCGTAATTTTCTATAATTTTTTTTAAATTATATGTATTATTTTATTTAGTAATTACAGAATAACTTTTTTATGCAACCATTTTGTTGTTCATTAAGTTTTAAAACACAAAATCATGTTAATTTTTATTCAAATATTGTAACCAAAAATTTATTTATTTACTTAAGGCATTTCAACAGTGAAATTTGTTTTTCACACTTGAAAATCTTCATGGTGATGGAAAACAACAAAAAATATATATTTTAGTTTTAATTTTAAAACAGAAAGAAAACAACAAAATCGATCTTATGATTTAACTGTAAAGTTATTCACACTCGCGTCGATTTTCCTTGACAGAAACGTATTAATTAAAGACACACAAACTGTCACTGTCACTTTGTTTTTCGGTGTGGCGGGAGGACGGGGGATATAGTCTTGACAACTCTACCAAAAACTGTGACAGGTGTAAAAAAGATTTCTTAATAAGAAAACTACTGACTATTAATTTAAAAAGATTTTTATTTATAAGAAAACAACTCTAAAATACGTGAAGAGTGTTTTCTTTTTCAATTTTCACTTTCAAATTTGGGTTAAAAAAAATATTGACACATTATACACACTTATTAATTTTATTATTTATTTTCTTTTATATGCCTGGTTTATTTAGATATTTCTTTAAATTGCATGAAATTGTATCAATTATGTGAAATGTAATGGGTTATTTTTTACATACATACTTATTTTTTATTTTTGTAAACTTGCTTAAAGCTTTTTTATTAAAAAAAAGTTTGCTAACATCTGTCTTAAAATGCTGTAAATTGATAAACATGTTCGACCAACAATTAGATTGATTATGATCTTTTGGGTGCAACGATCCCTGTGTATGCTGCACAGTGGGCAAATAAAACATAATTTAGGTTAGACTATGTATGTATGTATATATGTAGTTACTATAATTTTTTAAATGGTTACCATTTAAGGCAGTGCAAATTTAAATATTTTTAAATTTAGACGATTTTTTACAATTTTTTTTAAATTCAAAGGAAAAAACGTTTATTGAAATTTTTTGTTGTCGTCTTAATATCAAGTAGTTGATCTTTTCTCGTACAAAAAAAAAATAATTCCATAAAATTTTATTTTATACGTTAATGACCTCGTTGTTTCAAGAGCCATATGTTTTTAATATAAAAGGTTGTACAAACGATATTTTGTTATTAATATTGAAAATAATTGATTGAATACAATTACCAACACTTACCATAATATCTTCATGATAACCCCATCATAATAATTTAGAAAAAAATGATCATTAATTTAATTTATAATAATAGAATTGTACAATAAAAAATTATTTAAAAATCTTATAAAAACTCAAAAAATACACGCCTTCAGCTTTTTTATTTTTTACGATTGAAATTTTTAATTGTCTCTGGCAGCTGGGTTTGCTATTTTTGCGGATACTTAAAGTTGAATTCGGAAACTTTGAAGAAATTTACAAATACAAATGTGAATAGAACCAAATTGGCAACCACATTAAATTCAAAACATTACAATACACTTTCAGATTATGAGGCAACAAACACAGATGATGCATTAGTCCTGTTAAAAGAATGTTCAACAGCGCATGCCGTCAAAATTACATCATAACAGATAAAACTGCAATTTTGCTATCAAAACAAAACACAAAATTATTTTTCTACGTCACACAAACATCAACAACATAAAAGACCTGCGCAATGCCTCGTGTTTGATTCATCCTTACAGAAACATTACTTTTCGCTTTCGAAGGCGAGTTAAAAATGTCATTCTATTTTCAATTCAAAATATTTGCGACGAAATCTCCGAACTAAGTCCACAATAGAAAATATATCTAGTCCTCCATCCTGAGATACTATAAGCATTGAAAACAGAAAAGACACGTTACCAAATTTCTGGAATACTTCGGCAAACAAAGCAATTCATAGAGTCTGTAATGGAAAGTAAAATCTACTGGCTCAATACTACCGTTATTTCATAAATTCCAAAGAATTTCACAAATGTGTACAAACCAGTGATGTCAACTCTTCACTACTAAAAATGGCTAAAGTTTAAGTAAAAAAAGCTCAAAAATGGCTAAACAAGATTTTATTACAAAAATCCCATCAATATTATTAAAAAAACCGACCGAATAGACCACGTCAAGCACGCTATGAAAAAATATAGCGGCCGTAGCTGAGAGTGTACACGAAGCCGTGAAGAGTCGATTCGGCGCCGTTCGCAGCAACTCGGACTGACGTATGGAACGACTTGGCGCATTTTACGTCGAGATCTTAAATTGAAAGCGTACAAAATACAGCTTGTGTAACAACTGAAGCCGCTCGACCTTCCCAAGCGACATCGCTTCGCTCTATGGGCTCTTGAAAAGTTACAAGAAGATTCGACGTTTTCTAGACAAATTTTGTTTAGCGATGAGGCCGGTTTCTAGCTTAATGGGCATGTAAACAAACAAATTTTCTGCATTTGGGACGAAGAGCAACCTGAAGAGATTCAAGAACTGCCACTTCATCCAGAAAAAACAACGGTTTGGTGTGGGCCGGTGGAATCATCGGTCCATATTTCTTCCCAAACATCGCATCAATCAATGGATTTATTGAGAGAACACTTCGGTGAGCACATAATTTCACGATTTGGGGAGGCCGATTGGCCACCAAGAACGTGTGATATCACACCATTAGACTTTTTCCTGTGGGGATATGCAAAGTCTTAAGTTTATGCGGACAAACCCGCTTCGATTCAGGCCTTGGAGGAAAACATCACGCGTGTCATTCGCCAGTTACCAGTCGAAATGCTCGAACGAGTCATCGAAAATTGGACTCAACGGATGGACCATCTGTGACGTAGCAACGGCCAACGTTTGATAGACATAATCTTAAAAAAATAAATGCCACAGAATGTTCTTTCAAATGATAATAAACATTTCCCATTAAATTTGAATTTTCTTTGTTTTTTTTTTTTTCTTTAAAAAAGTAGGGAACCTCGAAATGGATCACGCTATACAAACAGATGTTACTTGGCGAGAATCAGATTGATTTTAAAGTTAAAAAAGTGAAGTAAAAAAATACGTTTTCGTAAAATTTTATTTAAGGGATATGGACTATCTGAGAGAAGTCTATCAGTAGACTTTAAAAGATACTTTTTGAGCTAAAAGTAAATTTTTTTTTGAATATGCTGGAAGACTTTCACTTATTCTATGGAATAAGCCTATTTCTCTTTCACTTAATGCGAGCGATCTCACTGTTTCTAAGTCTGAAAATGTTACTTAACTTTATGTTTTTACATCTCATGATAAATGCGACATTTTAAATCAATAACAAAAGCTTTTCTATCAAACTGTGACCATACAAAGAATTATATTTAATAATTAATTTGAATTAAAATCTTACTCAACTCTTATCTATCATAATTTCATTGGTTTCTCTAAAATGACATATTTAGTCAAAACACACTTTTTTAACTTAAAATTCTTGAAAAACATAAATCTAAACAAGAAAAAAATGGGGATCATTAGAGATTTACGTGTTTAATACAGTGAGTGAAAAAAGATAGACTTCAAGTGAAATTAATATAATGGCATATAAATATCAAATGATATTTTTATTAAAACTATTCCGATTTAATGAATTGGGGCTTCCAAGGTGCTGAGATGTAAGCAATCGGACAAGTCATATGTTGCGGATAGTAAGCAACCGTTTAATATAAAGGTTTGATGCGAATGAGTGGTATATAAATTCTATGGGAAAAATTCTATGAATTTTCCCGAACTGCGAAACTGGAAAATATATACATTTTCTATTATTTTAATGTAAGTTTGGGATATGTTTGTATATTTTGTATTTTTATTTCTTTGTCGATAGTGCAACCAATTCTGGGCAAAAATGATTTTTTGTATACGTGCGCCACACACGACACACAAGTAAACATCACTAGTTCTTTGTAGGCGTCCGCTACATACGACAGACAAGCAAAAATAGCAAATTCTTGTAGACTGCACGAGATGGTTTTCAAATACTAGGAGTATAGGCCAAACATGTTTACTATAGTGAAAGGTTTTCAAAGAAACAAGTACTGTCTGGAGTGTATTTCTGTGAATTCTTGTACCTTAACAACACTTTTTAATTTGTACGTTGAACAGTAACGTTTATCATTTGCCATTGTGGTTGAACTCAAACGTTTTGTGCACATATTTTATGTTTGTTGTGTGTTTAATTTTCCAATACATTTACGCAGACCTTAACTGTGTATTTACCAATTCAAAACATATGTTTTTGCTTGTAATAATCTTATGCAATAAGCTTATTAAAATTTTTGTTTCGACTATTAAAAGTAAAAGTTTATAACCATAAATCATTAATTTTTCATCCGAAATTATTATTGATAAAAAGTTTCGCTCGATAACTTAGAGTAATTGCTAAAAGCAAAAAATATTTACTATGATTTATTCTTACTAAATATCTACATTCTATAAAACTTTTACCAAAAACTATCGTCTTGCTTTGACTCTTAGCCATTTCACAGAACTGCAGTGAACGATAACATCCAAGATTAAGGCCCTAATCATATAAAACGCAGCGAAACGCCAAAGAATACCATTGAAAGCACAAACAATGTTACAAATATTTTGTAGTTTTGTTGTTGCTTTCTACAGAAATTCACATTGCGTTTTAAAATTTCAAACGCTGCATAGCTTGTGGCGTTGAAAATTTTAAAACGGTACATGAATTTCTGTTGAAAGCAACAACAAAACTACAAAATATTTGTAATATTGTTTGTGCTTTCAATGGTATTCTTTGGCGTTGCGCTGCATTTTACATGATTAGGGCCTGCATTTTGAAACTTTCAAATCAATATAGTTTTTAAAGAAATTATGTAAAGTACCAGCTTTTTAGAGATTTACATGGCTGTCACAAAAATCCATTCCGATCGAAAGTGTAAGAAATTCCGCATTCCCAAAAAAAAAAAACGAAATATTCTTTCGAAATGTGTGAAACGCCTGATAATTCTGTGCGGTCATTTCTATAGCTCACTGTACTTCACCCTCAAAACAAAAAACTCATTCATTAGAAAAAAACTTCTGTCAGTTATAATTAAATCTAAAATGCGTTAAACAAAGAAAAGTTCCAAAATACAGATTTCAAATGCTGCCATGTAAATATATTTATGTTAGCTGCATTAATAATAAAAAAAACCGCACATGGGATTATTTTATTACAACACTGAGACACATTATGGATCACAAGCGTACTGATTTCAGAAGGTGGTCTTCCTTTGACAGCGGCATCGCCAGCAGTGTGTGGTGCATGATGATGGGTAAATGTAACTTAAATAAAACAAATTGTTTTTTAAATGAATTGAAAATACTTGTTGGTAAAAATAAAACAAAAAAATAATTAAAGATGTGCATCATTTCCCGTCACACAAATCGCCTGACTATTATGGCTTGTAAAGAAAAATGAAAGTTTTTTTTCCTGATTTTCTTAATTTCTTTTATTTGTTAGTAGGGGAACCTTAATGTTAATATCAAAATGACAACGTTTGAAAAAAAAAATATGAAAATAAATAAATTATTTTAATTTTTTAGGTAACAAGTGATAAATGATTAAATGTGTAAAAAATGTACTCAAGTGTCAAACCAAGTAATTTAACATCATAAAGTACAAGACACTACACTTTCTTTATGTGTTCCTCTAGAGAAGGCTGGCGGCTATGGCATCTTTTGCCTTCTTGTCTCATTATCATAACATGGCTACAAATGGACAATGTTGCATTTCTTTTGGTTTGTATTTTTCCTGTCTTCAAATTGTTCAGTACAACCGCCTATAACATGCATCATTAGCATTTCAAAATTATGCCGTTTACTTTTGTTGTCTCGAACTTACTGCCTGACTGACTGACTGACGGTTTGTTTGCCTAGCTGGTTGCTGCCTACACTCAGCTGGAGAAAATTCAACATGACACATGGAGAAAGAAAAGATGAGAAAAAAACAAAGAAATATCAACACTGATTGTTGGCGGGACTAATGATTGTAAAGATTTTAGTGTTAACGGTGGTGCTAATGATGAAGATCACTCCAAACTGTGCTTGAATTTAAACTTCAACATTAACGAATATTGGTCACCTAGTTTTTCTATTTTGTTCCTAAAAACCACTCCAGGTTAAACTTTTAATTGTTTAAAGAATTAAATGTAAATCTCATAAATTCTTACTAATTTTATGAATGAATTTAACCTTTTTTTTGTATTATTCAGTTTTGTTTAACCACATTCTATGAGCGTAGACAACTTAATTATGATTTGATGATGTTTTCTTTTCTTATTTGAGCTTTCAACACCTGTCCACTCAATTAGAAAAGAAAAAACTGAAAGAAATATTTGTTTTTCACCTACAATTTATTGTAGTAGTGCTTGTTCTAAGGCTGCATGTTCTTAACGAAGCGTTGTTATACACTGAGAAAAAATTGATGGTAGTAACGAAGGTGTCTGTAAGCCACATCCGATAGGTTGCCCTACAATTAAACAAATATGAATTGAAGTAACCACCTTCGTATTAATCGTATATTGGTTTTTTAAGATTCCATCTTTAAAAATAAATTTTGAAAAAAGGTGCCGCTTGAGAATGCATCTTAAAAATCTACAAAATTCTATGCACAAGCTCTATGTTTACATTTGTCCTGCAGGTTGTGCTGAAAAAGTCAACGTAAAAATAAAGACTAAAAAGAAAAACATAAAAAACGATGAAATGTACTGTGGATTTCAGGAAGAATTTTTGACAAAAAGTATGAAAAAAACGAAAGTAAAGGAAGAACATGTAAATCAATTGCAAATAAATAATCATTCACAACAACAAATCTCGACTCACCAAGTAAAATACAATTTGGTTCAAAGATTGATGTTTGACGATTGACTGCCAGCCGCCGTCAATGGTGGTGAGTGTTAAGGGCCCTGGATACTATCAAATAAACCTATCAATCAGTGCAGGAGACGTACAAATAAACACGTCAACCAAATTTGTATTAAAAAAAAAAAAAATTTAATATTTTTTTCATCCGTACACTTCTTCATGACAGCAAACACAAAGCAAATAATTTTTTTTTTGTCAATCACAACAGCAGACTATCAAATAATCAGCCATCAAATAAAAAACAAAAACTTCATCAAGCAGTACCGCCACGCGTATATGTAGCCGAAAAAGAACGACTGCACGCACAAAATTATGTGATTGATGTGTTTATTTGATAGCCTCCAGGGCGCTTTAAACGGCGAAGATTTCTGAAGAGATAGTGTAGTAACTCTCGAAACCTGTCAAATCAACCTGTTCGTGGTTTCAACCCCAGCTTCAGTCAAACATAAAAAAAATTATTTTTTAATTCATTTCATTTTGTAAATTCCTTTCTTCATTAAAAATAATTTAATGAAAATTAAATTTGATGAACTAAAACCTGATTAAAATATAAAAATTTTGATTTAAAACCATTATGTACAAATTTTTGTTAAATATGATATAAAACCCAAAAATTGTATTTTGAGCCACTAATGTTTCTTTCCGAATACAGAATAAAAGTTTTCCTGTATGTGTCCCATTTCGCAAAATATACTACCAGGCTCAATATTAGACTTCCGATCACTTCGGAAATCGCCAATCAAATTGCAATACGGTGTTTCCATAGAAAATTTATGGATTTTTCACTGATTTAAGGCCAGTGTTGATTTGAAAATTTTTCATGCCAGCGTTGCAAGAAGTAGAGAAAATCTCTTCATGTACGTTTTTTCTTCACCAAAATAGTATCATAGGAGAATTTTAACAGATTTTTTTTTATCCTTTTAATAGGGACGCGCACAATTCCATTTGAATACACATTAAAATCATTTTCAATGTTTCAAACTCTATATTGGAGTGTTGCTGTCACAAACAAATACTTGAGAGAAGTGTAGACGACCAATTTACGTAAGAGTGTTAACATGTAGAAGCAAACAAAAAAAAATGCTTTACTATAGTCAAAGTTCAGGTAATAAAAATACTCTCAAAAACTAAAAAGGGAATGAAAAATACACCCAGCCATGAGAACGGGAACAAAAAGTACACACAATCTTTTTTTTTTAATTTTAGTTTGGGATATGTATGAAAGAAATATTTTTTATCTATATTTCTTTGTTAATATTGCAAAAATAATTTTTTGTATGCGTACACCATCTACGACACACAAGTAAAGATCACAAATTTTTTGAATGCGGCTGCTACATACGACAAACAAATAAATATTAAAAATTATTGCAGACTGCACGAGGTAATTTTCAAATACTAGCCCCCGTATTCATAAACGATTATTAAACTTAATAAACGTATATTAAGGAAAATTTTCATACAAAATTTGATTTGTAACCCTTTATTAAATTTTAAAAAATTTTATGAATATTGGCGGAGGAGTATAGGCAAACATTTTTACTATATCGAATAGCTTTGAAAGAAACAAGTACTGTCTGGAGTGTATTTCTTTGAATTCTTGCACCCTCACAACACTATTTAAATTGCGCCATGAACAGTGACGCCTAGTATTTGTCATTATGGTTGTACACAAACGTTTTGTACTTACATTTGATTTTTGTTTAGTGTTTGATTTTCAAATACATTTATGCCAAAAAAATTTAAAAACACGGCTGACAATAGCCCTGGGGCCTATTTCGCAAGACTTCAAGTTCAAATCTTCAAGTAAAATATGTGTTTTAAGTTTATTTTACTTCCAGATTTGTGGTTTTTAGAAATGGGCCTCTGAAAGAATTTTGGGTTCATCAATATAGTCAATGAATATTTTGATGGTGTAAAAAGAAGCTGAATGAGGAACGTTTTATTATCATTTATGGCCATTTTCTCAATATATCGACAAACTGCCTGTTACTTAATGTCGACATAAATTTATAAGACCGATAAACTGATCGTTAACGATTTTGGTTTTCTCAATATACCCACAAAAATCATTGTTTTCAGTTGGCAACACCTATCAAAATACATGTAAAAAGTTGGGCGTCAGATGATAGAATTTATCTGTACGGCAAATAAACTGCAAGTTTATAATTGGCAGAAGAGTACCGCTTAGCTTTGCGGCGGAACAGAAGCAAATGAGACATTGAGAAAATCAAATTTCTTTAATGTGCAGTTTTTCGTTGTCAAAAAAAGATAATCGCCTAATGAGAAAACGACCATTATTCTTTGAAATGAGAAACAGCAAAAAGTTTTCTACAGCGATGCAGCTCATAGAGAGATTCCTCGCCTGAGTACTTTTGAACACAAATATATCAAAACTTTTATTAGCTGAATGTTTTACTAAAGCAGGGTGCATGTATCTCCGGATCTTATTGCAGATTTAGAGAGGAGGCACAGCTTTGTTTTTTCTAAGTGTATACAAATTTAGACTAAATAAACTTTCATACAAAAGTTTATTATTTGATTTGAAATAGGATTTTTTCTTTCAACTAATTTTATGCGATATACTGCCACAGATCTCCGATTAAAATATAAAAAAAAAGAATAAAACGCACTGCACAATGGTCATAGCTGCTTTTGTTTTTATCTCGGCAGCATATTCAAAACTTTTTTGAATATCTGCATGTGTATTCGTGGAGATGTATCAGTTGAAGAGGTGCTAGATCTGTGTTTGTTCTTACACACTTATTGTTTTCATGTGTAAACTGAGCAACATGCGGTTGTGGAAATTTTTCCCAAATCATTTCATTCGTTTTTTTCTTTTGTGATGTTTATTTGATTTTGGTTTTTTTATGACACGCTGCGCTGCGTAAAGACTATAATTTCTAATAAAGTTTTACTCAGTGTGCATTTTGTGTAACATCTGTTTGAAATTGAATTGTATTAGATACGGGATATTATTTTATCACGTTTAATTTTTTCCCCAACTTCTTTTATTGTACTCTTGAAAATGTGTGACAAAATTTTATAAATATTTATTAATAACTTGGTAATTATTTGTAAAGGGAATATTTCCAATGGTTAATAATTTGATTAGATCTTGATTACGTGTTAGAACTTAGTTGACTTTGATTTATGTAATAGAGAATCAGATGTTAAGATCACTTTTTTAAACATTCCTTTTTTGTAAGTGCTTAGTCAAATTAAGTAACAATTCGAGTTGCCATTATTGGGTGGTTCACAAGTTAGTCATAAAGTTGTAAAGTCATATGTCTTAAAATAATTACAAGAAATATATATGACTGCTGTAGGCAACCGCTTATAATTTGGATTTCCACTGAACAGTTAAGACGAATCAATGAACACAGCATAACAATTTTTATTTTGTTTGAAATACAACAATATTTTTTTTAAGCAATTGTAAAATATTATTTAGGACAGAAATATACAAAACAAAAATTCTGATAGTGCATAGAAAATATTCCTGGAAAATATTGAAGGAATAAGACTATTAAAGTATGAAAGCTTTATAAATTGTAATTTGACTTAGAATATACATTCGAATTAATATGAAAATTGTTATTTAGGACATTATGACGATATGACTTGATAGCACACCTTATGATTCACCCATATGTAGTTGATATGATGCTAAAGTACTTTGTATATACAAATTAAAGTGAAAGCATCGTGTATTTTTACTATAAAATTATGTATTTTAGATCAAATAATATAAAAATACTTATACATTTTATGTAATAAAAGTCAAATACAATCAGTGCAACATTAATAGCATTTTCTTTTGTTGTCCCTTTGAAAAATCGTATACATTCAGACGTTACTTTTTTCATTGGAAACTACAAGGCTCAATTTGATGTTTAAGTCTTAAATATCAAAAGTATTTTTAAAATCATATTAAAAAGGAACATCAAATGGTTAATTGATTTTACATTTAGGGCGACATTTGTTAACCCACAAGCGTTTCGTACACCTTTCGTCACAATCTTCTGTTTCATGAAATATTTCTGTGCAACATTTCGCATAGTCTGAATCAGGTGAATTGCCAAAATTATTTTTAATAAAAAACTAACAATTTCTTACACACACTTAACTTTTATTTTGAATTCTATAACAAAAATTTCAAGCAAACATTACAAAGAAATTACTGAAAGATATCAGTTTAATAAATGATTTTGTTGCGGTCAGCATATTGAATTTTACATCAATATTTACTTGGTTATTAACCAAAACTAATTTTATATAATAAAAAAATACCATAAACTAATAAAAGTTTTTACAACTGGAGTATTAAAACTTTATTATATAAAATAAAAATATAAAGTGTAGGTATTACTGCCCTTTAATATTTCATATTGTATTATACGAGTATATGACATGTTAGACAACACAGTAGGAGGGTTAAAACAACGGAAGATTTGTTTACAATGTGTCCATGTTTCACACTCAATGAAATATTATTGTTTTTTTTTTTAAATATGATTATTATGTTGTGTAACTAAATGGACAATATCCATTTAAAATGTGTAAAATCAGCCAAACCAAAGTCTCTAAAATAGTTTTTAGCTCTAAAATAATAAATATTGCAGTTAGAGTGTAAAAATAATAGAAGGTTTTCCAACAAGCTGACCTTTTTTAAGACCCAGCAATAAATATTAGCCCAATTCACAATCTTGTGCATTTGAGATTGCAAATTTATGCAATTGTAATTATGTTCTAACAATTGAGAATGATTGCTTTGGTTTAGTTTTGTTGCAAAAAATTAACTTCACAGCTGATTAGTTTTCGTCCAGACTTGCATAAATTCTTGAGTTTATCGGTGATAGGGGTGAAAAGATTGAGGAGGGGTACTCAGTCTCATGTACTCTGCAATTTTATTTTGTTTTGTTATTGTAACAGTTTTTAACTTGAAGTTGGCTGTTGGTGTATTTGTATTAATATACAAAATATAAAAAGGAGAAGAGGAAAGACAAGGTAAAAATTCAAAAATTGCAGAGCTATATAATTTAATAATCTGGACACTAATGCAATTTCAATGATCAATTTTTAAAAATTGTAGGTCTGGACGATGAATTAATAATTGGTTCACTGAGTCTCAGCTATCGCTTTGCAATTAAGTGTTGCATACGCCGACTAAATATAAACTAGTTTCAAGTGTTGCATATTAACAAAAATTAGCAAGTGCATTGCTCTATATTTTGTTACTGTAGAATAAAGACATGCACACTCAGGTATGTGATAAAAACGATTTTGAAAACAAAACGATTTGAAAACGATAAAATCGTTTTCAGTATCTTTAAAAATCGATTTCTAATAAAGTTTCCTCTATATGTTCTTTTAAATTTTTTATTATATATGCTAATTTAACTGTATTTTGAACAACAAATTAAGACTCCACTTCAGAAATGGATTTTAAGATCGGCCGAAATTCACCACACTAAAAACGATTGTTTTGAAAATTACTGTTTTTCATCACATACCTGACTATACTATTAAGCAAATGTTACGATGCAACACCATTTGCACAAGATTGTGAATAGGGCTATTGTTTAGAAATATCCCATTATTATGTTGTGTAACAAAATAGAAAAAACTACTTAAATCTTTAATAAAATTCAAAAACACCCCGCTTGTTGCATTTCATCCTAGAGAGGGTGGGTTTTCTGTGGTTAATTTCAAGTGTTGGACATGATGCTAAAACGTATCACAAGATAAGGAAATCCTGTGTATATCAAAGGAAGGAAATCTATAATGAGCTAAATGTCAATTGCATAAATTACAAAAGGGCTGCACGTGGAAATTAAGGGGAAAGCAGACCAAATGCACTTAATTGTTAAAAAGGAAACTTCAATTGCCTCACAGTTGCATGTCATAGATTACACTTACTTATTTCAATACTTTTGTTAAAGAAGGGTCTTATGCCAAACACTCTACAAATCATATAGACACACTCTTACAGACACATTCTTGACAAGAGAAATTTACGAATAAACTCGAAATTGTTTTCTCGAAATTGTTAGCTTATTAATTTTTTTTTTTTATCTTATTTTCCTGAAGTTATAAAGTGTTTTCCAATTTATTTTTATGATTTATGTAGATTACGTTTATTTTAATTGGGTCAAAACAAACAAGTTTATTGCATTAGCACTATTAAATTTTACTTTAAATCAATGTAAAATCCATAAAATATTTAATTTTGAAAATAAAATAGATAATAAAACATCAATAGGAATCTTTTTTATAATCTCATAAAAATAAGGTTGTGAAAACTATAAAAACCAAGCAAAACAAATAAAATTGTTTTATATTCATCTGATTTTCTAAAGAAAAATTAAATAAACTTTATTGATAAGTTTTCTAAATAAGAAATGAAAAAGAGATTTGCATAAAAATTAATTTGAGGTTGTGTTCTCTATCATTTCAAAACGATTTAAATTTATCAACATACGCCTTGGGATATCAAATAATGAAAAGCCGTTAAAGACATTTAAAAGATCATTTACATTAACTTTCTGGTACTTTATATTCAAAATACGAGGGTGGGCCAATAAGTCCCTGACTTTTTTAATGCAACACTGGATTTTGGTTAAAAAAAACCGCTTTATTTTTCAACGCAAGTCTTCTTTAAGATCAATACACTTTATCCAACGGTTTCCAAGTTTTTATTCCTTCTAAAAAATACTTTTCCGCCGAGATATTTCTTCAGGTTTTGAAATAAGATACAGTCACCCCGGGCTAAAGGTAGAGAATACATAACACGCGTTAGTGCGCGCGCGCTCCGTAGACTTCTGCCAAAAAAAAAAAGTTAAACTAGTATTTTTTCATAGAACAAGTTACACAAAAAACTTTTTGACGCGTCAGAAATGGTTAACTTTGAACTTATTAACGCGTCGTGTATTTTTGACAAGTAATCAGCTGACAACAAAAAAGAATTATTTATCAAATTTATGAAACACAGAGGAAAACCCCATTGAAGAGTTTATAAAACATATAGTATCGTATAAAAAAGAGCTGAAGCTTGGAATTCTATAAAAAAGTGTTAAATAATTAAAAAGCAGCTGAAAGAAAAGGCTTTTATAACGAGCGTTGTGTAACTTGCCATTTTTCACACTCTAAAGTTTTTAAACGCACGATAGTCGTCGACGAACTAACGCGTGTTATGTACTTCTACCTTAAGTCCGGAGAATAGGCCGTATGAGGGAACAATTTGTAGCCAAATTCATGGATTTTTGATAACTACTTATATAGGCGCCTTTGAAAATAATTTTTTTAGAAAAAAACAATCGTTTTTTTCAATCTGGCAGGGATATTCACATTATAACCGATAGCAAGGCGGCCATAAGATCCCTGGAGTTCATCACATCGAGAATTATCCAAGAATGCCAGATGTCTCTGGAGGAGATACACGCAGAGAAAAAACATGATTAATGAATGGTCACTGCGACCATTTTTATTCATATTTGCCTAATATGTTTACCGTAATAAACTTATTGTAATCCTTATTAAATATTTTTCCCCTTAACATTTTTTAATTCACTATAATAATATTATATGGTGTTTTACACCTAAAAAGTTACCATGATCTAGCTAAACATATTAAATTAGGTGAAATATTTGCTACTATAATGTATATATTTTCAACTATACAACTATAAAATCATAATATTAGCTGTACACAAAAGATATGTTTGATACCATCATTTTTGTTCGCTTTAAAACACATTCTCTAAATAAGCAAACATTTATTGTCAAAACAAACAGTGTCTTTTTTAAAAGCAAATAAAATCTTCTTCCACATCATTTTCAGTCTGCGAGAGTCAGTTAATCGGGAAACATGAATGACTACAAAATAATTAAAAGTTTTTCGGGAGAAAAAGGGGTTGCATGATTGCAAAATTAATTATCATACGTTTATTGAAACAGGTAAAGCTATTAGTATATATACATATATATATAAATGTATGCATTGAATTTTATTTATTATTATATGCTTAGCTGTATATATATGTATGTTGTAATTTTATTAAAACATGAAATTTTTGAAATTGATTTTTTTTATTGGTTTTATTGTTCAAATAGACATTTTGCATGGTATTGGGAAAAATAAATACATGGTTAGGATGATCATTTGTGTTTTTCTTCTAAACATAATAATATTTTTGAGACAATAATAAGCTATAAACATGTCTGAACATATATTGTTACTGAAGACGTGTTTGACACAATCATAGCCACAAACATTAATGATAGTTTGCGATTGTGATTGTATCAACCATGTTTTTTCTTTGCGTGTAGCGAGACATTCAGTGGTTACCCTTAAGTGGGTCCCCGGATAAAGGGACATACATGGAAACTGTATGGCGGACTCAGGCACCACTTTGAATCAAAACAATTCCACATATAATATAGGTGTTTTACTCCCAATGAGAAAGCAACTTGTTGCACACAAGTTTAGTCTTATTGCCGCTCAGAGATGGCTTAATGCAATAACCTGTGGGGAAACCAGGAAAATTTGGGCCATCATAGATCAAAAAGGACTAGGCGGGTATAACAGCTGTCGAGACATCACCTTAGAGAGTTTATTGGGGTGGTAACTGGCCATTGGGAGGCACGCCCAAAGGCTAGAGCTCCCTTACAATGACCTATGTAGAAGTTACGGTGACGAGGAGGAGGAAGAGTCAACAGAACCTCTTCTTTGTCATTGTCCGGCTTTCGGAGATCTAAGACTTAAACTGTTTGGTCGAAGAACCCTTGGAGACAAAACTTGTCTTTCTATTCTATCTAACGGGAACTATTCAATGGACCAACGTAAGATGTGCTTGATTAGGCCTGCCAATGAAACCTAACCTTACCTGTCATAATATGTGCAATTGATTGTTTTATCTTTTTGAAGGCAGTTAATGTGGGTTATACCACGCGCATGTTAAAAAGCAGTCACCATGACTTTATTGGCTGACAAACCCAACATGGCCATCCTTTCTGCCGATTCATCCCCAAAAATCCCACTGCTTTGAAAGATGTTTATTGCGTGGAACCACATTTCGTACAGGATTACGAAATGTGGGAATACGAATGGGGCAACAACTCCCAAGATTGCCTTTGTGGTCGATTGTGAGCCAAGGTGGCACCAATCTTGCTAAAAGCTTTCTTATACCCAAGTAATATTTCCAAATTGAAACCACTGAATCTTGTGAGGTGCCTATTGCTTCGATAATCTCTCACACTTTTAACCACCCATCAGTCAACACCATACCATGGATTTTTTTAATTGTTTCGGGTAAAGAGATCTAAGCTGGGTGTGCATACCGTTATGCATATGCCGGAATTGTACGACCACAACGAAATTTGGAGTTCTCATGGTGTTCTTTAAGCTTCGCCTTGGTTTGAGTGCTAGTTTTGTTCCTCAAAAAATAAGGCTTAAGAGTACTTTACACTATCACACAAGTCTAAGTTAAGTATTTTGAAAAAAAAACACAACCCTGCCATGATAAGTTGCTATTGTGTTTTTGAAAAATTTTAAACAATAATTACATCAAGGAAGCATTTTCGCCAAAACTTGTATTTTAGTGTAAAACGGCCTTTAATTAATACACAAAATTCACTTTTATCCATTTTCTTTTCAAATTACGTGGTAGTCTGCTACCAAACTGAGTGACAGGAGTCAACTGGCAGATGTCTGTTAACAGGAGCAGTGTTGAATTTTAAGTTAGGATGCGGGATATTCAAAAAGTCAGACTTATTGACCCGCCCTCGTATTGTAACCGAGTTTATTTGTCTTATTTGACACTTGTTATTTGTTAATGAAAACAAAACAAATGTGTATTTAAGTACTTGTTTTTTCTTCTGTTTTAATTACTTTTCAGTTGACCCCCCATTGTTTTGATGTGGAAATTGATTTATGGTTTGTTGTTAATTTGTTGTTCCTTGTTTTTATTTCGACTAAAAAAAAAACTGCTACAAAAAACAGTTTGTTGCCATTTTGTTTTAAAAATAAATTTAAGACAAATTATTTGGATAATTTGTCTACGATTTCTTACAAATGTCTGTGTTTTTCCTACAAATTCTTTAGATTATTTTTCTCAAGACACATTTATATTTGTCCGTCTTTTGAGTTACAATTGTTTGGTTGATCGTCTGCGCACGCCTTTGAAATTGGCAAATATTTGATGTAACTGTAAAAATTCTTTGCTGATTTACGTCAAATTTATTTTATAATAGGCGCCACCTTCTTGTTTCCCCCTTAAGATGCTCTTGATTTTGTTTTAATTGAAATCTGTTGAAAAAGGGAAGAACTCTAGAAAAACAAAATAAAATCGAACAAAAATTTTGTTGCTGGGCGTTAAAGAAAGTTGTCTAAACTAAGAGAATTTTTAAGAATTTGGCAAAAAAAATTGAAGATAATAATGAAAAAACAAAAAAGAAATTTAAAAATTTAATCCGTTATATTGTCTGAGTTATTTTCCCATGGCAAATTTAAATTTCAGATTTATTTCCACTTCACACCATCTACTTTTTATTCTAAGGTGTAAATCGAGTCTCAACTAATTGCCTTTAATAATCAAAACATGTTGTGAATTTTATATTAAACTTTTGATATTAAGGCACAACCTGAGACATTTATTTATGATAATAATTATAGTGATTTATAAGTTTGCATACGTTCATATATATTTAAAAAAAAAAAAAATTATGTATTATATATGGGCATTTCCAGCGAAAAGTCTACTTTTTGCAACGTAACGCCAGCAAGCAAATACGCTTGTATTCTAGACCCAGGTTGATCAAATGTTATACCTTTCTTTACTAAAAAAAAGAGCTGGTTGCGCTTTGTACCAAAATATAAAAAAGTTAATTATAAATTTTTTTGAGAAACAATTTTAATTTCTTGCTGGCGCTACGTTGCAAAAAGGAGACTTTTCGATGGAAATACCCATATATTTATAAAGACACATATTAGTTTTATATACATATGTATGTTTATAAAAATATTTATGTATAAAAAAAAACTTTTCAATTCACGTCATATATTTTATTCGTATTTGTATTGTATTATAATAATTATTTTCAACAAATGATTGTCAACACAAAGTAAATCAATCAGGGGAAAAACATTAAAAAATATGGCAAGAATTTTATTTTTTGACTTTATTAGTCAAACGATTTATTTGTTTAAAAATATGGAATATTTTAATTTATTTCATTTACTTCATGAAAATATCATAAATGTTTTTGTTGGTTTGGTCTAAGTTTTTAAATAAATTAAATATTATTTATTAAAGAAACACGATTTTTTTTACAAACATCGAATATAAAAACTTTAAATACCTTTTGTTTTGAACAATTTTTGAGTGTAAAAAAAATGATAGCCACCAGAACTAAGGAGTTAATCTGGCAACTTCCTAATTTGAGGATTCGTACGATTTATTCACACGAATCTCTGCAAATCTGCTACCAATGCCTCGCTATCCCACAAAAAAGTGCTAACTCATATGACTCAGCTGCTTTACAAGAAAATGCAACTCTGATCGCATGGAATCTATCATTTTATGAAAATTTTCATAAGCTTTTGTCATTGTTCAGACTTGAATGAATTTCTAATGATAATTTTATGTTTTACATGAAATACTGGCGCGATAAAAAAAAATTTAAAACCTTAAGCATTAAACGATTTTTTTAGTAATTTCTAACACGCAACCAAATTTATTAAATGTTTCAATAATTGAAGAGCCTTTTAAGGTAACACCCTCTTTGACACTTATTCACACAGAACTTTACGAAGTTGGTCGCGTGTTTCGTAGCAAGAGGGAGATTTGAGGAGATTGAAGCGAATTTAAAGGCGTTTCATGATAATTTGAAAATTTAAAACTGTAATGAATTTTAAAATACTCGTATTTTGAAAGGCCATTGAAAAAGCTTCAGGAACTAGTTTCGTGATATGCAAATGCATATATTCAATTAATTTTCAAACATATTAATAAAATGTTAGCTTAAAATGAAAAAAAAAAACAAGTTTGCTGTCCATAAAGACGTAACCGTAGAAACGTCTTTCTAGCACAAAATTGCTATTATAATTCATGTACATTGTCTATTAACAAAGAGGCGTTGATTCACTTAAAATGTAATTTTTTTAACTTTTTTCTTTCTTTTGGTCCATCTTTGAATTATGATTTTTAGCTGCAGTGATGATGATGACGATGATGGTGGTAGAGAGGAAGGAAATGTTTGTTTAGATTTATGGCTTAATTTTAAATATAAAGGAAGCTAAAAGAAATTATTAGGTTAAACTTTATATTTAGTTTGGGAATAAGCCTATCGCTACTTTAAATGCAAACGGACGTAACTACACAAAAATTCGATATCATGTTTTTGATTGATTATGGTCCGTTTTATTAAACTGCATGTTTATGCAAGTTTATTCATGAAAGAAAGCCAAATGCTAAGAATACTTTATAATTATTTTTTAATATAATAGTTTTCTTTCAGAAAGGTGAGAGGGGAGAGAAGAATAGCATGTTCTCTTCCCCGCTCATCAATAAACTCAGATTTTCAGCAAGAAAACTTTCATCGTGTGAGCCCAGACTTACGGCTTCTGTAAAAAAAATATAAAAGTGTAGTTACATACATACGTCCATATGCATTTAAGGTGACGATATACTACTTTTCCTAGTTTCTCAATTACATTTGGGTTATACACGAAAGGCTGGTTATATAGTTATTTAGTTATACTCACAACAACAAAATACATTTATTTAAATTTTTTTAAATATATTTTGTTGCTGTTAATTTAACTACTTAACCATATAACCTGATAATCCGCGCTTCGTGAACAACCCAATTAATTTAATTATTATTAAATTAAGACTTTATATATATTTTTTATTTTAATTGACATTTAAAAATCTATACAATCATAAATAACAATTTAAGCCGCACAAACAAAAAACAGTACCGGCTTTTTTTTTAACATGCCGGACTGTAGAAATACGACAATTTATTTTTAAGAAAATTTTACAAAAAATATTCGCTTAGAAAAAACAATAGAAAACCAGTTTTAAATAGTAACAATTTTTTTTAACATTGTTGTATTTGTTGTCTTTCCTATGTGTTTTTGGAATAGCAACTTAAGTAGCAATTTTTTTGCGAAAAACATTATTAATAGCTTTTATCATATTTATTAACGTCTGCCACAAATTTTCAATTAAATCATAAAACTATGAATATATTAACAAAACCTCTACTACACTAAACAAGTTGACGGTTTTCTGAAAACCCAGCAAACCTAAAAGCTTGGTATGAACTAAAAAATCCAAACGATTTTCCAACAGCAATTTTCATAACAAATAAAAAACATTTACCAATTCGCCACGAATAGATACAAACGTATAAATTTTTATTTCCAAAATAAATATTGCTCATTTGCTATAACGTCGTCTTACCTCAAAAAAAAAAAAAAACATTTCGAAATAAACGTGTTTAAAGTTTTGGAGTTGCTCGCACCACTTAGAAAAGTAACGACACATTTTATTCAAACGGGGAGAGTAGAAAAGTTATTAAAACGAATTGTAAAGCTTGATCCATTTCGAGGTTCCCTACTTTTTAAAAGAAAAAAAAAAACACAGAAAATTCAAATTTAATGGGGAATGTTTATTATCATTTGAAAGGACATTCTTTGGCATTCGTTTTTTGAAGATTGTGTCTATCAAATGTTGGCCGTTGTTACGTCGCAGATGGTCCATCCGTTGAGTCCAATTTTCGATGACTCGTTCGAGCATTTCGACTGGTAAGTGGCGAATGACACGCGTGATGTTTTCCTCCAAGGCCTGAATCGAAGCGGGTTTGTCCGCATAAACTTTAGACTTTACATATCCCTACAGGAAGAAGTCTAACGGTGTGATATCACACGATCTTGTTGGCCATTCGACCGGCCAAAAACGTGAAATTATGTGCTCACCGAAGTGTTCTCTCAATAAATCCATTGATTTATGTGATGTGTGGGAAGTTGCACGTCTTGCTGAAACCAAATGTCGCCGAGATCACGAGCTTCAATTTCAGGCATCAAATAGTCGGTTATACTGGAACGATTACGGTCGCCATTGACGATTACGTTCACACCGGCATCAATTATAAAGAAAATGGACCGATGATTCCACCGGCCCACAAACCACACCAAACCGTTGTTTTATCTGGATGAAGTGGCAGTTCTTGAATCTCTTCAGGTTGCTCTTCATCCCAAATGCGGAAATTTTGTTTGTTTACATACCCATTGAGCTAGAAATGGGCCTCACCGCTGAACAAAATTTGCCTAGAAAACGTCGGATCTTCTTGGAACTTTTCAAGAGCCCATAGAGCGAAGCGATGTCGCTTGGGTAGGTCGAGCGGCTTCAGTTGTTGCACAAGCTGTATTTTGTACACTTTCAATTTAAGATCTTGATGTAAAATGCGCCAAGTCGTTCCATACGTTAGTCCGAGTTGCTGCGAACGGCGCCGAATCGACTCTCCACGGTCTTCGTGTACACTCTTAGCTACGGCCGCTATATTTTCCTCACAGCGTGCTGGACGTGGTCTATTCGGTCGAATATTATCCAATAATGAATGCTGGGTCTCAAAATGGGTGATGGTGTTGCGAATAATACGCTCAGTAGGCCGATAATGTTGACCATAAGTTGAGCAAAGTGCACGAAACACATTCCTCACAGAACGTGAATTTTCGTAATAAAGTTGAACGATTTGGAAACGTTGTTCAGGCGTAAGTCTTTCCATTATGAAATGCCAAGCAATACTAAACAAAAATAACATGACAGCATGACACAACTCACACGAGATCGTTTGATATATATAATCCTGGCTAAGAGGTTTTGTTTGCAACTTTTCAAAAATATGGTTAAAGTCTATTAGTTCATATAGACATGCTTTACCACCAACAAATTGAAACTCATTTAAAATAAATTTAGTAGAATATATCAAATAATAAATTTATTAAATTCCTATAATATTTTATTTGCTTTTGCAAAACGTTTCGCTAGATCAAACATCATTTAATAGTTTTTAAATTACATTAGACAGTTATCTTCTTACAAAAACAGATTAATAAATAAAAAGAAATTGTTAAAAATTAGGTTAAAGTTTGATCAATTTACTGGTCTCGGGTTTTTTTGGATTTTATCGTCAAATATTTGTTAGGTCTGAACATACTTTAAGTCATATCTATGTATTTTGTAGGTGTTTTTATGTTTTCGAATTAAAACCGGTTAACCGGTTATTTTAAAAATCTTTAACCGACAACCGGTTTTCTTAAAATAGCAACTATTCGTAATATTCGAAAACCGGTTATTGAAAAAAGTCGAATAATCGATCTCCCTACTTGTAATCAAAACCATAATTTTTTTTTGTGCAACAAGCCAAAATTATGCTAGGACTGGGACGAACAACGAGCTTTTATTCGTCGTTCGTCCCAGTTATGTTCCTAGCATTAAACGGACGTTTTATGCCCTTCTCGGAAGGTAAACGGGTCTATATAACGGTTTTTTTTATTTGCTGCAAAAAATAAAACAAATCAAAATTGAAGAAATGTACAAAATGTGCAGACTGCGAAATTCCAAAAATAATAAATTTTTTAGCAGACAATCGAAAATAAACTCTAATAAAAGATTGCGTCTGTTATTTTGCGTCTGCATTTATCCACTTGTTCCTAAAATGTATGCTCACGTCAAATAGTTTAAAGCTTAGCATTTTCGGATTTTTGCAAGACTAAAAATTGTGAAGTGAATTTCTGTATTAATTACAACGCAATAAAAGAACTTATTCACAGCAAACGCATCTACAATAAGAAAAAAAAATGTGGGCTGATAAGGACATTTTCTTAGCCCTTATCCTGTACTAAAAACTTAACACGCATGTAGTATTTGTGGGTCAATTTCGCCCAATATACAAAGTTTATCATCATACATTTATTAATTCTGTTTATTTTTTTACATTCAGTGCATTTAATACAATGACCGGAATGACCTTTACATAAATTTATTACATGCTGTACATTTGTTTAAATATTTTGCATTGACTTATAGTGTTGGGCAATTTTGACCGTAACTTATTTGGTACAGACATTACGAAAAATCCTTGAAATTAAATATTTACCCTTTGATGCATAAACCAGGTAAAGTTCACAGTAGTTAACCAACACATTAAGCGCAGCAAAAGTGAATGAGTTGTTGGTTAACTAATGCGAACTTTAACTTTTTTGCATAAGGAGGTTAATGTATATAAACTATTCGTTAAAAAAATAATTGTACATAAATTTCAAAGAAATTTGATGACTAGTTTTGAAAATAATAAGCAATAAGCCATGTTTGGGCAATTTTGGCCCATGAATACAGGATAAGGTTTTATAGTCTTTTAATTAATTTTCTATGAAATAAAATCTTTCTAAGTATTACAAAACAATGGTATAAACGGTATAGATTTCCAGCTTAATTTCAAATTGAATCCACAAGACTTCGGTGTAATGTAAATGCGGTCTTAAGGGTAGCTTACAGGTTCACACAAGTCGTACGTATTTTGACGAAAATGCATCTCTGATCTAATTATTGTTCGAAAATTAACAATAAAGATAACATCTTATCATGACAGGGTTGTATTTTCCTCAAAATACGTTCGACATGTGTGATCGTGTAAACTACTCTTCGATGAATCTATGTAAACGAATTTTTGTATGTTGGGTTAGTGGTAAAACAACATTAGACATGTATTAAAAAGTGTGTAAGCAAACAAATCTATGATTTATATAAAAAAGAAATCAAACATCAATATTACAAAAATGATTTAAAGACTGTATACTTCTATTAATAAAGAGTAATCTATAAGAGAAAAACTAGAAAAAAATAATACGAGAAATATTAAAAATGTTTACACCACCTGTGTATCAACTTTGTAAACAAATACAGAGTTGTTAAAAAAGGTACATATGTGACTTTTTTGAATTACGTGCATAAACTAACAACAACATCATGTAACACTTTTTTTTAACACATACTCATACATAATTAACAAGATAACGGTTAAAGTATAAATTTTGCTCTTCTCTGTGTAGTAGCATGAAGAGCCACGGGTAATTCCGGCCTTAGTTTGTCAAAGCTGTCAATAGAGTTATGCGTTCATATGAGCATCGTATAACTTAAAGAAAGTAGAGGAAAAGAAGAAAAATGCAAGCTAAAAGCAGTAAACAAATTGCGAATTCATGCATGAGTGTATATAAAGTTAGTATTTTCTTTTATTTTTAGGATTTATCCTATTTGTTGGCTTGTTAGTTTTCGTAAGCAAAAAGAAAAAAATTACGAAAATGTATAAAAAATTTTGTCAGCAAATGCGTAACAAATTGAAATTTTTATGTTTACACTATACAATTTGTCTGCTGTTGTTGTTGATCTTCTTCTTTTTCTATGAACATACATTATCATTTTGGCCTTCTAGTCTAGTTTAACTGGTCATCATTT
This sequence comes from Pollenia amentaria, assembly GCA_943735925.1. Lineage (NCBI taxonomy): Eukaryota > Metazoa > Arthropoda > Insecta > Diptera > Polleniidae > Pollenia > Pollenia amentaria. The sequence continues at coordinate 98,729,879 of OX031006.1, forward strand.
GCGCCAAGTTTTGCATGACTATTATTAATTACCAAAGTTGTTTAACTTTTTTTCCCTCTGTTGTATATACACATATGTATATTTTTCTAATTGATTTAGTTAAAATAAAAAAACTTACTAAATATTAATAAAAGTCAAATTTGAAAAGTTATAAATCTTAATTTTTTTTAAGTTATTGCCAAAAGTTAAATAAATTTCACGATAAAGTTCAGTGAAATAACTTTCGCCATAAATAAAATCAAAGAACTTGTAAGTATATAAGAGGATAAAGATTTTAAGAAATTTAAAGACTAACCCCCGTATTTATTAGCAATTGTTAAATTTGACATATGAACATTAAGGACAATTTTCATAGCAAATTTGTTTTCTACATTAACAATATTTTTATGAATACGGCAGTAAACATGCCACTCTGTGGTCGTCTCTTACAAGGCTAATCTTTTAGCCAAATTAGCAATTAATTATTAGTTTATTAACCAGGAGTGTAGGGATCATCTAAAGGTTATTTTACCTTTTGGTGTTACATCCTCCGGGGCATAGTCGGTTGCAGTCAGTACCTGGGATTTCACAAATATTCAAAATGTAAAGAACACAGCTGACCAAAGATCTTACCCCATCTGGTACCACCGGAGTCACGGCACCGGACTGACTATTGGTTGAGGCCTTCGTTAGTTTGCTTCTTAAGGGAAATGTTTACTGCATATGTCGAAACTCTGCGATAAAACTCTTTCTTTCGCACAACATGTACATTAAAAGCAAGAACTAGTTCAAAAAATTCTGTTTTTGTAAAAGAAAGAGTAATCAGTGAAATAGGCAGATGAACTGTCTTTAAGGAAAAAAATTCCGTTGAAAAGATACTTTCGGGAATCACGTGGTGGTTATGGTTTAATAAACAAAGTTGATGGCAGGATATCTATAAAATCAAACTAAAGGGCTGATTTTGTACCACTTCTGAGTGACTTCGACCTGTGGGGAACTATCCCAAGATGATATTGCTACTCAACAGATGTTTCTGGCCTTTTTCCAAAAACATCGGAGATAAGATAGGTCCATGTCCTAAACAAGAGGTGAGTGTATGCTCTTGCCGGACTAAGCACTCAAATTGCCACTTGGTAGTCTTGGTTGCGATCACTTTCGGGGGCAGTTGGTAAACGTATTGCTTGTCACCCAGTTGTAAGGATCCACCATGAAGAAGGCCCAAGGACAGGTATTTATGTAAATCTTTTCCACAGCTGCCTAATTGATAAGAAAGAATTTCTTATTAAAAACATATTTTATCATATAAAACATATTTTTAAAACAACGTTTTTTTATTAAACAGTTATTAAGTATTTTTTAAGGCCGTTATAAACTATCCCACATAGTCTTAAGTATTCTACGAAAATGCTTCCCTGATCTAATTATTGTTTGAAAATTTTCAAAAAACAATAACAACTTTTCATGTCAGGCTTGTATTTTTCTCAAAATACGTAAGACTTGTGCGATAGTGTAAAGCAGCTATAAATACTACATGTACATCACATGTCACTAAGTACTACTACACCTTTTCCAGTTGTAATTCAGAAATCGTCAATTGTAATTCAGAAAGCGTCAATTGTTATTCAGAATATAATAAATGTAAAAATGAAAAATCACTTAAAAGGTTTTGGTCAAAAGTTTAAGCCTATGCCACAAGCAACATTTGGGCTTCTGGCGCAGATCCTGGCGTGATAGTACAAAAATTGATCTACTTTAAGAATATTATCGATAATGCAGCAAATACCATAACTGGGTGTGATTGCGTTCGTGCTGTGCAACACTGTACAGCTCACCAAGCTTTCTGTATTACAATTGGAAGAGGTGTAGATGTTGAGTATATTTTATAAAAATCTAGTCAATCAGTGGCTTTTATTTTGCTTGGGAATGTTAGAAAAAATAACAACTTGAATTTGCTCAAAATGTCGTAAATACGAGATTTAAATGCAAATAAATAAATACAGAAAGTGTGTTCTTTAGCAAAGTTGAAGTTGTATTTGTTTATTTTCCTATAAATCTACGAACTTAGTAAATAAATCTTTTTAATTTTACAGTAAATTATTCAACTTTACTTTCTTTTTTATACCCTTCAGCAAGCTGGAAGAGGGTATATATAAATTTGCCAATCGGTTTCAATTTCTCCAAAACTATACATATTCCGGGTCCTTATAAGTAGCGAAAATGATTTAGGGTGAATGATTAAATGGGGTTTCCGAAGACCCCAGTAATGATTGGAGCTATGTTGTAAATTTTTATATCACATATAATGCAGAATAGTTTGCTATTGTAATTCAGAAAGATCGGTTTATAAAGGGCTGAGATATGAGTAAAAAGTAATGACTTTATAATTTTTACCCATAATTCTGTAATTTTTTTTATATACCTTCCCTTTTTGAAGTCTTGTTATAATTCATAATCGTTATTTTTTCACCTTTGCCTTATATTATCTTTCTAGAATACTGCAAGTGAAAATTAAAAAAATTAGGGTACGTTCGTAAATGCATAAAAACTTGTTGCTGATGGTGATCACCAGTTGCAGTTGTGATGCTGATGCTTTTTTACTGCACAACAGCTGTGAAAAGTTTGAATTTTTGTGTACGATCTAAATTTCAAAACTTTCAGAAACGAACATAAAATAATAATAAAAATGTTGTCAACAATAGTGATGACAAATTTTAATAAATATATTGTAACAAAATGGGACAGTTTTCTTATAAATAACAAGAAAAAGCACCAAAAATAAAAAATAAAACGGTTTCTTTTATATCAAAATGTATTGCATCAGAAAAATAACTGATGCAATAATTGCAACTGATGCAATAATTGCAGAGCTGCGGCATCACTGCATAAAAAAAACTTTTGACCTATGAGAATGATGCCAAGTGATGCTTTTACGAACATTAAACTTTACTGATGCGCAAGTGATGCGCAACAACTGCATTGACGAACGTACCCTTAGTTAATAAATAACCGAGTTTTAGGCCCAAATTGTGTTAAATTAACGCACCGCCAAAAATTACATTGAAAGCCAAAACAAAGTCAAAATTATTTTATAATTTTGTTGTTGTTTTCTACCGAAATTCATATTGAATTTTTAAATTTCAAACGCTGCATATCTTGTGGCGTTGAAAATGCGAAAGGATCCATACAAAACAAACTAAGTTGATAAATTAAAGCTCAAATATTCTCTATATGTGAAATTTGTTTGGTTTTTAAAATCAGCCATTTCGACCTATTATTTCAGCCCCCTTCCCATATGAGGTAAAGGGTATCTAACATTCGGCACAGCCGTATAAAGCACTTTTACTTGTTTTCATTAAGTCTTTCTTTCTTGTGTCTACAGAACAATAAAAGTTATGGCTTGCAATAAAATTTATAGACCGTTCCAATTGCATTAACTCTTACACTTCTAATTTTCCATAGAATTTTTCATTAATTTAAAGAAAGTTAAGTTTAATAAGACAAAAAAAAGTTGGTTTAGAAAAACAAACAAAAGCTGTTAAAAAGTGACATTTTGTATAAATTGCAGTCAAGTATTTTTGCGAACAAAATAAAAAAAATTAAATAGTTTAAATGAACTATGGAACTCGGCAAAAAACAAAAACAACAAGTGCACATCATCATAATGATATATGAAGCGCGAAATTTTTGTTTAACAGCCATATAGCAAAACAACAACAACAACCAAACAACGAAAAAAAAAACGCAAAAACAATATTCAACAAGTTTAAAATTTTATGTGTATATTTATTTATAAATAAATTTTGTATTTTTCGTTGTTGTTGCTGGCGTTCTTTGCGATCAATGAGCCACTGACCTGAGACAACATGGTTTGCATTGCGATTAACACTGCGATTAATTTGAAAATTTTATACAATTTAAGTATAAATAAAAAACAGAAAAAATGCATAACAATTTATGTAAAAATTAGTACATATTTATGAGCAATAATTTAATTTTTTTTCTGTTTTAAGTACCTACCATTTAACTATTAAATGGTACTTTAAGCAAAAATATTAAATGGTACTTAAAAAAATTAAATTTTAATATTAAAATTGTAATAAAATTTAGTTAAAGTTCTTGAGACAATTTTGTAGGGATCAAAATAGTTAAATTTCGAGCAATAAAATCGTTAAATTTTATGCTTTCTTAGAATTTGAATGTTAGAATTTTATTTTATTAGTTTTTCTTCAAGTGTAATGAGACTTTGTTTATGAAAGTTTTAAAATAAAAGGTCTTCCAATAATATATGTATGTATTTTATTATAATACCTACATGTAAAAAAAGAGTATAAGGAATCCCCATATTTGTATGGAAGCCCCTAAGAGGTGGTGATAAGGGGCATATGTATGTATATGTTTGAGAAATTGGTGCGGATAAAAATCTAATGGAGGTCGGGGGACTTCTATGTAGTTATGGGACTTTTTTCAAGTATGTATTCTTGGACGCACAAGAAAAAATTGAGAAATTTTATAAATATTTTCTATTAAAAACTCTTATTGAAGTTGAATCCCATTGAAACGTTATTCTACTTTACCCTTTTACAAATTATTTACTTTTTTTATTATATTAAGAGAGGTTGTAATGAGGAATTAACTGCGAGTCATTCGAACCCATTAAAATATCAGGCAAGTAGTGGATCTATTCAACGCATTGACATTACCAAATATGTATATTTAAAAAAATAAACGCATAAACAATTAGGCGATTTGCCCAATTTTAATAAACATTCGTTATACAAAAACAAGTAAAAGTGGGCTCACACGGTACATAACGTTTTCATCCGGTGTTACGACCACCGTTTAATAAAGCAGACAATGACAGACACTTACGTTAATATTGATTAGAGGTGTGCACGGGACATGATTTCCCCGTGGCACGTGTGAATCACGCTTTACCATGACTACTTTTAAAATTAATCACAGAAACATTAAAACTCCGTACAGGAATAAAAATACAAAATCACACACGATTTCTCACGAATGTCAAAATTCTTAATAAAATTTTTATAAATTACTTCAATTTTGGAAAACTGCTCAAGACATTTTCTCGTTAAAAGAACTAGGAAAAAAGATTTTCAATATTCCTGTAAGTTCTGCAACAAGCACATCTACATTTTCTACGTCTTGACGTGTTTTAGAAGAAAGATGCGGTTGTCTACTTATTGAAAATATAGATAATATCATATTTCTTCACTAAGGTAGGTAGGTAGAAAGGCTGGTGTGAAGTCTCCTTCACACCCTCACCCAGAGACCAATACGGTCCATTGTGATGCCTTGTTTATAGTTAAGAAGCTGAAAAAGAAGGTGAAGAGAAACAGCAAAAGAATCAGAAAAGATAAGAACAGATAAGAATAGATGAGAAAAGGAAGTTCTGACCAAACCCGAGAGAAAAGCCTCACTCAACACAACACCAATCCGCCCTATGTGCGGCTAGCTCCCAGTCTCCTGCTGCGCAGCCAGGCCATCCCCATTACGAATCCTATCAGACTCTCGAGCCCACAGCCCGGGACGTCCCATAATTCGCCTAGGAATCTGCTGCCCAGCCACCTCAGCCTGCTGCCCTGTAGCCTGGGACAGCGGCACAAAATGTGCTCAACCGTCTCCAGCTCCTCCGGGTCCTCACACAACCCGCACATATCCGACACGTCGGATCCTAACCTCATCGCCATCCTGCCTATCATGCAATGACCCGTGATGATTCCTATTATGGTCCTCACGCAGACCCTGCTTCTGCCCAGCAACAACTCCGAGTCGGACTTCCTGAGCACCGGCCACATCGTCCGTGATACCCGGCAGTCCGTTCGGTTCCCCCAGGCCCTATTGGTCTTCACTAAAATCTTAATTGAAGTTAAAAGAACATATGAAGGGCTTATTGAAAAACTTCATAATCTACCCGAATTGAAACACTGGCCTTATGTGTTCATATTGTGCACAACTTTCTCAACATTCCCTCATTACATTTAAACTATTTTCCAATTAGTTTCTTATTGAAACTCTTAATGGCTTTGTACAATTTAACATTTTTGATGATTTTTTTTGTATGGCTAATTTTCAACACCCCAAAAACAAATTTTGAATGTTGAAAACGTTATTTATGAAAGTCCTGACGTTTTTAGTGAGACATAAATGTGTGGGTGTAGAGAGACGTTTTGTGAAGGAGATATGAATAAGACGGCATTTATACGATGTCTTTTCAGACACGTCTGGTTTCTTCATTCTCTTGTGAACATGCTACAAAAAAACCTTTTGCATTTTCACAATGTCTTTCTAAAAATGTCTAAATGTCTTCTAAGAGTGTCTTATTCTCTTATCTTCTTTATAAACATATTAACTCAAATTGACAATCATAGACACTCATTTCGAGTCTTTTCTAACCCGAACCGTTACAAAAACAAAAACCTGTTAGACATGTCTTAAAAAACATCGTATAAATTCATCCTAAGTCTCAAGTACCTCGCGAGATATAACATTTCAAGTACTTGGATTCTTATGATGTTATTGCTAAAAATATCGGCTTTGATTTAATAACAATCGGTTAATTCAGCCAAGAATAAATGTTAGTTTTTCTACCAGAAATATACATTTTTAGAATGATTGGTCCACATTAAGATTCATAACGCGTTTCCTATTGCTTAGGGGAAGTAGAAATAATTTTACACAAATACTGTTATTTTCCTTTGAGTCGTTCAAAAGTGAGCGTGATATCAACAGACGGACATGGCTAAATCAACTTGAAAATACTCAAGGATCCAGAATATAACTAAATACTTTTTGGGTTCTAAGATGAATATTAAGAAAGTTTCACAAGGAATGAGAAACATAGTATACCCTCATTCACCACTTGTGGTGAAGGGTATAATTAACCATGTACCCCTTATTTACCTTATAAGTATATATACATATATACATCATATACATCATATATACATCATACTATAGTATTTTCTAAAGTCTTGACAGCTATGAGGAAGAAGAAATATCAAATGAATGGAAGCATTTTCCAGGCATACACTATCAGTGAAATGCCACTCACTTGTCTGACGATAAGTACTAAAAAGTTATCACTTTTCATCAGCCTAGCATGTTGTTATTGTTGTTAGAATTTCACTGGTTCGTTTGTACATTCAGATTCGTGAGTAAAGTTTTTTTTTTGTCTGACTGGGTTACTGCCAGCCCAAAGTTCTGCGTGTGCCTTGAGAATCAAGTAATTAATCCACGTGCTACTGTAAACAGTAAGTGGAGCATTATGAAACTGAAAATTAAAACAAGTAGTGAATTGTTAAAAAAAATTCAATTATTGACCTGTGTATTATAATAAACTCTGCGTTGCTTCGATTTTTATTAGAAATGTAAAAATTTAAAAAAATATATAATAATATGAAACAAATGATTGATTGTTTTAAATAATATTGCTACGAAATTTGGCTATGATTTGAAAATGTACGGTAATCTTTTAAAGATCTTAGATATTTTAAAAGAAGTCTGTTTGTTTAAAAGATTTTTGCATTTTAGTTGTAACGAAAACACTTTATAGAAGATTTTGTTACCAGAGTTGCATCTAGTAATGTGTTTTTTTTTTAATAAGATATATATCGTTACCTTAATATAAAAAGGCCCCAACTCATTATTTTTGGAAATCCGTTTTTTTATTGATTATTGTAGAATGGTTGCTAATACACATTCTATTAAAATTTCAAGCAAATTAGATTAAAAATAAAGAAGTTATAAGCAGAATACAAAAAGCCCTAACTCATACACACAATTTTTCCAAAAAAAAAAAGGCCTAACTCATACACAAAATTTTTCGAAAGAAATACATATTATGTATTTCAATCTGAATTCCTCGTTTAATTTTAATAAAGATGTTTTTTGACAATGGTTGTGTAGCTATATTATTTCAGCTTTTATTAAGTTTTTTCCTTCTCCTGTAAAAAGTGTTTTTGATGAGTTGGGGCCTTTTTATATTAAGGTAACGATATAAAATAAAATATAGGTTCAATTCCCAGCTCAGTCAAGAATGAAAAATTATCAATAAATTTAAATTCATTTCATGTTGTAAAATTCCTTTCTTCATAAAAATAATTTAATTAAAATTAAATTCAATGAACTTAACCCTGATTAAAATATCAAAATTTGGATTAAAATATAGAAAAATATACTAATCACAAGTTACCATTTATTGTAAAAAAATATTAAAAATAATTTAAGAGTATTTTTTAGATCCTTCTAAATTTCTTTAACAAAAAATATTTTTTACCAAACAATTTGTGTGATCTTTTGACACATTGTATTTGTATTTGTCGCCCTTTCCCACCAATTAAAAAATCAAAAGTTGAAAATTCCCTAAATGAGAAAATTTTATGATATGCATTTTTAAAAATAGTACCACATGCGTATTTAAGATTGTAGGGGGAAGTATGTCAGTCAAAATTCCTGGGTGTCAAAATAAACTTGTGCCCAAACCATTAGCAGCATTTTTAACAGGGATGGGAAATAAATTTTCAGATTTTGTATCAACTTTAAAACAAAAGTACTTTTACGACGATGACGGTACCATTTTGAACATTTTTGGGAACTACATAAATTTGTCTGGTTGGCTTGTTATAGTACGATCTTTAAATCTAGTGTGAGATATATGGATTTATCGGTATTTACATATTTTTAATATCTGAAAGGAAAACTCATTATTTTCATCAACTACAAACTGAAAGTATTTAACTCCTTATATGATTTAAGTTTTATTACATCGGCTGCAACCTTAAGGCTATTTTATACTTCCATATGTAATTAACATACAAAACTTATATACACCTTTCTAAGAATTACAATTTCTAAAGCTCTGTTCACACCTATTGAATATTTGACGACCTGTACGTTACCACTAGTTATGTAAAAAAATTATTTGCTTTTGCATAACCTTTGGGTTGATCAAACATCGTTTAACAGTTTCTAAATTACATTATACAATTTTTATTACAAATAAAGTGAACTAAATCAATAGAAATATTTAAAACTAAAGCTAAAATTTGATCAATTTACTGGTCACGCATTTTTCTGGATTATTTCGTCAAATATTTGTTAGGTCTGAACATACCTTAGGGAAAGAATTTAAAACTATTTTATATGTACGTTATAATTTAAGTCCGCTTTGGAGCTATATAAAGGCTGATTTTTTTGCTATTTGGGTTTTCAGTTTAAAGAAAAAATTTTATTGACATGTGGCAATGCCAAAATTGCTCAGCGTGGTTTGCTTTTTCACCATGATTTTATTCAACACCGCTTGCAAATCATTGAATTCCATGATCATGGTGAGCACTTAATCTCACGTTTTAGAGCAGTCTATTGGTCGCTAGGATTATGTGATTTGACCTCACTTGACTAATTTTTGTGGGGATACATGAAGTTTCTCGCGTAAAGTTTAGCGCTTCCAAAGTGTGGAGTAGTCGGTATCTAGTATCTACTATTTGCACTATTTTTTTAGTACTAAATTTTCAAAATAATAACTCAATACTTAAAGGCCGTGTTTTTGAGATGTGAATTAGGTTAAAGCTTACTTTAACGTACTCTGAAACTCTAATTTTTTCGGCGAAATATGATGTTTTTATTATACCATCAAAGAAAAACATTTTAAGCAAAACTAAAGCTGATCCGTTAAAATTTTTTAACAAACCACATAAAATAATATTTAAAAAGTAAAGACAGGCATTTATTTATTGACGCAAATACATTTTTCCTTCACTTTTGCAAATTTTCTGTGATTTTTGTTGAATTTTCAAAAATATTACCTGTTATACATATGCCCGTAATTTCTACAAATAGATATCTAGCTGTGTACAGATATTAGGGTATACATTCGGTTAACCGTTAATCAGTTAACCGATTAAATACTACCTGATTAGCTGATCGATTAATTTAAAATTGATTTTTATAACGATTAAACCGATTAATTTCAGTCGATTAACCGATGTAACAAAATTTTTAATTTTTTTTAGTACGTTAGCAAATTTTTCATGTTATTAATTATTTGCTTCGGCTCATATACAAAAGGAATGTGTTTAGAAAATATTTTTTCATACAAATGAATACCCTAATAGATATCTACGGTGTAACGAATTCTTCACAATTTGAACTCGTATATACGTCTTACCTACTGGTTACACTGAAGTGTATTTTACACTATCGATTTTTGACAGTTAATTAAAAAAATTAATAAAAATACAAATATTGCCATATTTTAAAAGAAAACTTAAACGAAAAAAAAACACTTAACTGAAACTTTTAGGTACGAACACGACCAGATTATTATGTCTTTCTAAAAGTTACGGGCTTTATACCAAAATTGAGCACAAAACTGATTAGCATTTTCGATTCAATTAAAAATTTTACCACTTATGTCGCAGTAGTACGTATGACGGTACCAACAAAGTCTACAAGATGCTTCCCATCCCTGTTTTGTATCTAATGTTGTTGTAACAATGCGCCTAGCCATTAATATTTAATTTCAACGTGACAATAACACACCACCAAACAGACACAACGAACCAAAATATTATAGTGGTGACAACCACATTAACAACAACAACAGCATTTTCTACACACTGACAACAATGTGTTGCTTTTATTTGGTGATTTTGTTTTCTTCCTTTTTCATAAAGCCGGCAACATTTTTGTTTACAATATTTTAATAGGATTTTATTTTTATACTCGAACAGAATGTACTCGTATGTGTGTTTGAATGTTTATTTGTTCATAATTTACAAGTACAAACCTTAAAATATGTTTATTATTACAATTTAAGGCAAAATAACAAATTACATAATTTATTAGGGGAAGTGAAATAGATGGATCTTTTTTAAGAAACCGCCTACAAATTTAGTAAAATATTTAAATGTTTTTTTAATGTTTACAGGTTTTTAAATGAATCTCATCATGTTTATTTTATATAATATGTCTTTCAGGCCATTATTAATCCCTATAAATTTAACTTTATTTATTTAATTACTTTACAGAAAAAAGTGAAAATGAAACAAGTTTACTTAAAGTTTATTTCCACTATTTAAACAACCTTTTATTTCACACTTGCCACTTAATGCCACCAAGAGCCACCACGTAAACATGCCACCAACATTTTACTAACTTTGCCAACCATTATTACTCTTATTGTCATCATCCTCGACATCATGATTGTCGGTCGCCGTATCCCATAATATTGCCAACATGTATCATCTTTGTTTGTTTTGCATTGTTGGTGAAAAAATGTGAAATCGTTGACAGTTGTTGAATGTAGTTGTGACATATTTAGTGCTGTCATAAAATTACAATGTATATTTAAGTGTCACATTAAATTGAGATAATAGTATATAAAATGGACTTTATGTGACAAATTTAACATGTTAAAACTTTAAAGTAAATTGAAAAAAAAGAAAACTTGTGAGAAATTTAAAACTACTAGACTATTTCTAAAAAAATATGTTTGAATGTAAATAATTTTTATGTGGCTTAGACTTGAAAATTCCTTAGGGTGAAAACTGTGGTAAATTTGTGTAAACTCATTAAAAAAAAAATTTTAAATTAACATATAAATTTTAAAAAGTTTTAATATTATATGAGATTAAATAAAACTTAAAACTTATTTAAATACTTTATATATGCAAAGTCACCTACTAACGTTCAGCCTAAGAGATATTTATGTCTTCTATGAATTTTTAAAGTAACATGCACATATTTTCAACAACGGATTTCAAATAACAATCAGCCTTATTACGGTTGTCGTTGTCGTCAACGACAGTGTCGTTTTTTTGTAGAAGATTAAAGAACACAGGTTGTGTGTCACTTTAATCTATTACAAAAAACGTCGCAGTCGCTGACGACAACGACAACCGTAATAAGGCTGAATATGTAGAAAACTTTTAAAAAGATTTTCAAGATTATACAAAAAAGGATACAAATGAATATTCCATGAAATTCAGTTACGTTTTGAGCATCGCGAAATAATGATTTTCTTAGTCATCGTCCAGACTTGCAGTTTTTGTTGCAGCAATTCTTGAGTTTATCAATGATCGGGATGAAAAGATTGGGGAGGGGTACTAATTTTCATGTCCTCTGTAACTCTGTATTCTTTTGTTATTCGCACAGTTTTTAACTTGAAGTTGGCTGTAGGTGTAGTTATTTACAAAACTAAAACAGTCAAGAGGAAAGACTAGCTAAAAATACAAAAATTGCAAAATTATAATTTCGTAATATGGACACTAATGCAATTTCAATGCAGAATTTTTAAAAATTGCAGCAACATTAAAAAAAATAGCAAAAGTTACTATAGCCCGTTAACATCATCCTTAAAATCGATTGTGTTTACATTGTACTTTTTTTTAACATCTGCGAGATTTTGTTTTCATAACAAAATCAGCTGTCTAAATGTTTTTCGTATAACACATACAAATTTAGTTATTTAGCAAAGTCCCAAACGCAAAATAACGCTTGCAACTAGTGCTTATGTTCGATCGCCCAATGGTGCTTTAGAGCCCTGGTAGACTTCAAAATCTAAAACAATAGCTGACAAATTAAACAATATATGCCTGTTCATTTATCCCTTATAAAGGATAGATTATTTGTAATATGCGTTACACGAATATGAAACCATATCATACCATATCGAGAAAGACGATTTTTAAACTAAGTGGCAAAATTTTAAAAGTTTTCTATTTAAGTCAATACGCATTACATCACCAACCATAAGCTTTAAAATTTTACACTATGTATGTATAATGATTATTATACAGGCCTGTTCTGAAAATCACGTGATTTGAAATCACATGCGCTATTAACATTACACATGTGATTTTGTGGTGTTCTGAAAATCACACCGTTTTTTGTGTTTTTCAGTGTTATTTTCAATTGTCGAAAACACAAGCAAACACAAGTCGAATGCCCTGCTTTTAACGCCCGACAAAAAGTTTGTTCCACAAAATTCTTTTTTAACGATTTTTGTGTTATTTTCCGACGATTTGTTTTTTTAACCGATTTAGCGATCTCATATTAGTTTTAGGGTTTGTTTAAAATTTTAAAATTTCTCGCCAATTTTAGCAATGCTTACGATAAAAGCGATTTGTTCCTGTAAGTTTTCTGATTCAATGCAGCTTTAACGGTTTATAACAAATAGTAGACTTTGTTATCATGCCGCTGTTAGAAAAATTTTGCGAATTTCCGCTAATTTACCAATTTTTTTTACCGAATTTTTGCCATTCCTTATAGTTTTAGGGACTTTTAATCAATTTTATGGTATGTTTCATATATTAAAATTTTTAGCGAATTTTCGCTATTTTTTGATTGTTTTGTTTTCCGACATTTTTTTTATCCATTTAGCGACTGTACTGTCTCCTGAAAATTCTCCTAAGTAAATAGTGTTCAAAATAATTTATTGGTTGTAGTGGGCTATCAAAATAATTGAACGTTCCCATTTTCCATAATAACGGCATATTACTTGGTTCAACGACGTAGATCTCCATGATATTTGTGTCGACTAATTCCGTATCTATGCTGCCTCCATTATTATGGTCGGCTTGCAAAGACTGAATACGCAATTTATCCTCAAATTCATTTGATAAATTGTCGCCCTAAACATGCAACAAAAGTATTAGTAGGTCGCACAATATATTGGATGCAATCAAAAGTCTTTTGATTAATATTGCGCAAAAATAAATATTTTATAATGCGTTAACAACATTGTACAATACGCAGATGTGTGCTTTGGTTTTGTCTACTAAAAAAAAAGACATATACGACGTTAGAGGAAAACGATTTCCTTTAAAATAGTCCAAATATTTCCTTGATTTGAAGTAAAACTTTATACATATTTTATTTCTAAGTTTTAGTTTTTTTTTTGAGTGTATTGAATGAAAAATTGTGCAATATATATTTTTTTATTTTGCCAAACTTATTGAGCAAATTGACAATAATAATGGCAATAAAGCACTCGATAATATGGTGTATCCAATAGGTACCACTAAACATATTTCAATTTTGTATTGCATAAGGTTTTTTATTTACAAGCGTTTTTCTTAGGCAGAATACTTTTTGTATTGAAAAAAAAGACATGGTGATTCCGCCATTATTTTTTATAAGCAGTTTTTTGCTTATATAATATGCTTTTTTATATGCTATGTAATGTATAAAATACTCGTACATTTGCAAAGTCAAAATGCCAAACTCGAATAATCGAATAAACTTTTTGTTAAAAGAAAACTTTTTGAACGAGATACTAAGGCTGGGTTTTTGAGATCTCAGTTAAACTAGATTTAGTTAATCTGAAAAGAGATTTATGCCGCCATTACTAAGTTTTTCTACAAAATGTTCACGGACAAGCTTAGTTTTGCTTAAAATTTTGGACTTTAATGAAATAATAAAATAATTCACATTTTGCCGGAAAAAGTTTCATACTACGTTAAACTAAGTTTTAACTTAGTCCACATCTCAAAAAACCCGGCCTTAGTTATTCTTGTTTTTAAACATACATTCCAAAACAATTTTAAAGTAATTTTTTTAAATTTAATTACGTTTCTTAAAGCAAAATATTTTTCAAAAGTTTTTTTTTCATTTTCAAATCAATAGGAAGTTTTAAAAAAATTTAAGTGCTTGTAAGTCCAGGCCATTAAATTTAAAGCCAATTACCATGACATTGTAACTGCTCTCAAAATGTCATTATTTATGGTTTTCGACCATTAAAACTGCTGGTCATTGTTAGTTTTTCCAATAAATATTGTGTTTAGTGTAAATATTTCTCCACTTTATAATTAAAATGTTTTTACTACATCAAGTGTCCCAAAGAAACTCCATAGGAATTATTAGAGGCAACCCATGGAGTAAAATTAATAAATATAGATTAAACTATTATTTTTTGAATAACAATATATAATAAATTGTATCGTGCTCTTTGAAGAAAAAAAAAACACTGCAGCCATTGAAAAAAGAATATAAAAATTATAATAAGTTCATTGGTTTTATCTGAGTAAAATGCAGCCACTTTATAATAAACTTGTGAAGAAAAAAAATGGGGGAAACCGTGAATACAACCAGAACTGAGACATTATTAAATATAAAACCAATAAACACAACAACTGGTCTCAGTTATTATGTTAATAAGACGGTGAAGCCTCTTTGATTTGGGCCCACAATAAAGCCAATGACAAAGTTAATGGACATTTATGTTTATTAATAAAAATTTTGTAGTCCAATTCATACGAATTTTATTGTTATTTATTTTTTATGAAAATATAATTTTATTTATCTTGAAAATATGTTAAGTGATAATTTGATTATCAACTTTGAAATACCTAAATATTAAACATTTTTTATAGAGAAAGTCGTGACTTGAAATGTCATATCAGGAATATGCATTTTATTTACATTCAATACAAAAAAAAACTAATTTTTAATTAATATTTCTTGAAATTGTAGTTTTTGACATTTTCATTAAATTATTTTTATTGAAGGAAGGTATTTACAACATTCTTGACTGAACACGGAATAAAACTCGGGTCGAATTTACATGTTTCGAGAATAACCACATTCCCATTATCAGAATTCTTCGCGTTCTACCGTTTGAAAATTAAATTTGCTGAACTTAAGCCTAATAGAAAATATCAAAAACTTCAAGCAAAAACCAACAGTTCAATTAAAAATTTTTTGAAATATTTTATTGATTTTCCTAAAAAATATTTAGTGTTATTTCAAAAATATAAAATATTTTAACGAATTAATGTGCTAGATAATTAATTAAATCTATTAACAAAAAGAGCTTCGGCTCTTTTTTTCTTTTTGTAGTCTTGGTTTCCTCTTTTATACAATATTACTTCACCACAAAACAAAGATGAAAGCGTTTTTGAGATATTCGCGAAAACGTTTAGATTTGAACAAAAAATGCATTTTTAAGTCCCTCTATTAAGGCAATTCCTTTTGTTACCTCGGAGCTGTCATCACAATCGACTAAAAAAAGTCGACTCAAGCTATCCATAATAAACAACAGACTTAGGCATCAAACAAGCCAGCCCCCCATAACTATTGAAATACAAAGGCGTAAATGGAACCGATTAGGTCACGCTATACGAAAACCGGTAACAGATATTGCCAGAACAGCGCTCGAGTGGAATCCTTAAGGCAGTCGTAGAATAGGTCGACCAGGGGGCTAATGCTGGCAGTCGAAATCGAATACTTTTTCGATTCGAAAGCAATTTAATTTTTATTTCTAATTCTTTCAGTCGATACTAAAGGAATCGAAATAATTGTTTCAGTGGTGCGATAACTCAAATAAATGCTACACTGAAAAAATAATTTAGAATCGTTCAGTATCGACTGAAAGAATTAGAAATAAAATGCTTGCGAATAGAAACATTATTCGATCACGACTGCCACAATTAGCCCCCAGCTCATACATGGCGAAGACAAATATAAACCGAGGCGTCAAATATGCAAACTAGCTGGAATGAAGTAAGAAACATCGCTATGGAGAGATCAAGATGAAAGCGTTTTGTTGATGCTATATGCTCCCTATAGGAACGACGGAAACATATACATATCGTCACCTAAAATGTAAAAGGGCGTAACAACAAAATTTTTTAATTTTAATTGCTTTTTGTTCGTTTTATTAAACTACGTCTTCAAAAAAATTTCAGATCCCTGCGATTAAAAATGGGGTTTTTATTAAAGAAATTCAAACGTCAAGTTCACCTTGTTGCTATTGATTTTGTAAAGTTTTTTACAACTCCCATAAAAAATAGAAATTGTTTTTACGCCCTTTTGTGTTTTATGTGACGATATATATGTTTATATTAAGGCACATTTTTTTTTTTATTTTTTTAACCCATATCTTAAAGAACATTTTATTCCAAACGTATTAACCACAAAATTGTTATCATCGCACACAAAATAAAGAAGTTGCAATGCACTTAATAAAGACATCCACATTTTAATTTTAATAATAATAAATTTTTGTTTCTTAATTGTGTTGATTGGATTAGGATTAAGTGATAAGAGTTAATTTAATTTGATTACATAATTCTATTTGTGGTCGAAAATGTAATATTTTTCATCTTCGGTTTCGTTGTCTCTCTGTCCAAAAATCCTCATTATCTTTATTATGCAGTGAATATATACATATTTGAATATTATTAAAAAATTTCCAACGATATTAAAACAACAAAAGCGGGTCAGTGGCGCAGTGTTGCAATGAAAAACCGAAAGGCAACCCATTGCAATATACATACATATGTACCTAAGGACAGACCCACTAACGGACATCATTAAATCTACTTCGCTACTGATAAGGACCTAGAATATATATTAATACTTTATAGCGTTTAATATCAATATTATAGAAGTTACAAACGGAATGACAAACTTACGGAATGACAAACTTGTAAAAAAACTGTGTTTCATTCAAAAAGGACTTATTGATCTGCCCTCGTATATGTGCAGACCCTTTCGACCTGTGGTGAAGGGTATAAAAAACAAACACTAAACGTCAGAAGAAACATATACATACATAATGAGAGATGGGATTCTTTTGTCCGATTTTCAATAAATAATTGACGTCGACATAACATTCTTATAATACGTTCGCACGGCATTTATAGTTACGTTGTACGCTCACGGAATATTTATAATTCGACTACTTTTCGTCTTATATTTATGAAAATTTTTTGCTTTAAAAAAAGCAAGCAACCGTTTAAAATGTCTCGTTATTTAAACAAGTTAAATTTTGTTTATTCTTTGTTGTATAAGTTTCACAAAAACAACTTTTTTTGAGAACCTTCGATAAAAATTAGTGATGAAGTACAATTCGCTCTCAAAAGTTTGTATCCAGATCAATGTAATTTGGATTATAATTGGGCTGTGAAACTTGAACCAAACAATAAATAGATAAAATAAATTAAGAAAGATGGAGCGAATTACGAAAAACGCTATCGTGCGAACATAGCATTAGAAAATACCAAATATACGTCGATGTGATGTAATCGTCGACTTGAAGTGACAACAACTTTAAGTTTTCGGCGACATTGACAATGTCTTTTTTTGTTGTTACTTCATAAACTGGTCATAATATTTTCAGAAATTAGGACATTGGCTACATAAAAGATTAGACAAATAAAATATGGCTGAGTTCCAAAACATCCTAATACTCAAAGAGTTTAACGATGCATAGTTTGCTTTCTGTGTACGCATTGATAACTTTTGTGGTGCACTTTGGGACAGATAACACTGTTAAATTCTTCAAGGTTGCATTGTAGCATGCTTTCAAAAAGGCGATGTGCTTGGCAACTGACGTTCGCGAACTCACCCTATATTCCAAACATCAAAAATTTTAAATTTTTTCTTTTAGTTTATAAATTTATAGCGTTTTAAAAAAAATTTGTATGACATACATTTTATGTTAAGAGTTTTTTTGGTATTAAATTTTTTATTTAATTCCAGAAATATATTTTTTAGAAATATATTTTAAAAATGCCTTCTAAATTTTATATATAATTTTTAACGCTTTCGTGCCAGTTTTCTTATTAGGCGATTATCTTTTTTCCAAACGAAAAACTGACGATTAAAGAAATTTAGTTTCCTCAATGTCTCATATGATTATATTCTGTCGCAAAGCTTACCAGCCCTTATCGAAAAATTATGTTTTAGCAGTACAGGGGGCTAATTCTGGCAGTCGTGATCGAATACGTTTTCGATTCGAAATGAATCTAAATTATTTTTTCAGTTTTGTAAAGCATTCATTTGTGTTTTCACAGCACTGAAAAAATAATTTCGTTGCGTTCACTATAGCCTGAAAGGACAAGTTATAATAAGTCTGTCGCTACATTGAGAAAACGGCCATTACGGCATTTTATAAGTAGTTCATATTTCTTAATAAAGATAAGCATTAAACAACTTAAGTTTTATTGACAACAATATTTAAAATCAAGAGAAAAATGTGCTAAATGTATTTTATTTATCAAGTTAGAGATAATTTATTGAAATGTTGCATGTTAAATGTCATTTTCTAATACATAATTAATATGGAATTGGCAGTGCTAAATAAAAAAAAACTTGTTAATAATTAAATCAGTTATAAAAAATCAAATAAGTAAATTGTTTTGTATTTTTAATGAAATGAATTATCCATGTGATAATAAAAATTATTAAAATTAAAACACTGTTTAAGTAGGAATATCAAAATTATGTAATTAAGTTTTATAATTATCAAAATAATCATAGTCAAAGTTATTGGTAGTATTTTTTTGAAGATATACATTAATTATTTTCATTGATTATTAACCCTCTTGTGCAAAAAAAATTAAAGTTCGCATTAGTTAATCACCACATTAAACCCAGCAAAAGTGAACGGGCTAAATGTGTTGGTTAACTAATGTGAACTTTAAGTTTTTTTCATAAAGGGGTATATCTTTTAGTTAAAGTGTTTTTTTTGTAATTAAGTAGTATTGGCAACACTGAAGCACAGAGATGTATTAAGTGGTACCTAATAAGTTGAATTGTTGCATATTTCTGTGGCATTGAGGAAAACGTGTTTATATCTATTTTTTAAGTATTGAAGGAAAGCAATTTTAAACTTTGAAAGCTTTTTTTAAAACTATATTTTTGCTCTAATAAAGTCATTACTATTCTTCGGTTTATCATTAGTTTTCTTAAGTGTGTAGACCTAAATACTACTTAAGGCTAGTTTACACGGTAATACAATGTGTTACGACATGTCAAAAAATTATGTAGAATGAGAAAAATCTTATCATGTAAAAGCAAAATGCATTGAGTAAGAGAGAATACGGATAAAAATATGACAATCGGTCGGTAAATGTTCATTTTCTAAACCATTTTAGAAACTTATGTATTCTCATCACACCAGAGTAACATTTTTATAAAATTACAAAAACAAGCAGAATCAACTCAGGAATTGTTCATGTTGTTTTTGTAAATATTGTAAAACTGCAACCATCTGCTTTTTTGTTATTAACTCACTTTGCTTTTATATTACTTAAACCATCCGTGTAAACATGAAAAATACTTACCAACAGATTTTTATTTTTTTATTTTAAACACGGAGAGAATTTCATAATATTTTGATTCCACAAAGTCGTAATACATTGTATTACCATGTAAACAAGCCTTTACGTAACAGATCCGAAGTAAACCCTAACATTTATTCCAAATTTTGTTGCACATTGAAAAAAGTAATTTTGCTATAACTTCCTAAAAATCGTACAAAATAATTGCATCTTTGTCCATGGGTACTTTAAAACATGGAGAATACAAACATGCCATAAACTCAAATTTAGCTTAAGGCGACTTAAGCACTTTTTCCTTTAGGCCAGAGTCTAATTAATTTAATGAAAAATATTGTAATTGCTAAAAAAAAGTTAGAGAATTACGAATAACTATTGCCTAAAATACATTTATAAATAATGATACCAAGCCGGAATGTGTGGAGAAACGGTGTTCCGAGCAGGTGGGGAGATGTAACATTTTACACGGATGAGGTGTAACATTTTACAATGTACTGTAGCGTTTTCCGGCGTAGATACTTGTGATGAAGGAAGCCGTAGACTGGTTCAGATTATCTGCTGTGTTGACGATTGCTCATTACATATATTTACACTAATAGCTGAGTCACCGTTCTCGCCTTGGATTCCCTCTTCCGAAGAACGAGAACAGCCACTAATTTCTTAACGAGATGTCTGAGCAGTTTGCTATCAAGATCATATGGGTCCTCAAGCACAGACATATGCTAGGGATCATTAGAGCGGATGAGCTGGCTAGAATTGACATTTCCTCACGGGTTCCATTGGATTTGTATGGCACTGGTCAACATCAGCTCACCTGCATTCGAGTTTGCAGGACAACAGAGGTGATCGAGTGTTGTTATTGATAATGGCAAATGGACCGCGAACACTAAATGCAGGATTGCCAGTCAATTGTGGCCCCGCTTGTAGGACGGATGAGCCATGTCCCTACTATCGATAACGACGATGAATTTAGTGGAACTCCATGGTATCACTATGGATCGTAAGGTCTAAGTGTGCCAGTAGAGTACTGACTGCCTAACCTAGACGTTATATTTAGCATTTTTTTTAAATATTTGCAGCACTTTTTAGTGTTTAGAGCATTCATGAAAATGGTTAATTCTGACTCATTTAAATTTTTCTCATAAAAATAATTTCAATCATGCAGATTTTGTAATAGTCCAGAAACCGGGGGTACCTGTCTATCTTGGGCGATATGCCAATTTTAGCTTAAGACCAGTTGCAGGTACTGGCTGCATCTATTTCCCCTAAAAAAAATTTTATTTAATATTTACCGACTTATTGAACCGTCCTCTTAAAAAATTTTGTAAACTATGTTAATGACTTTCACACTGAATAATAAAAAAAATTCATGTATCAAAGAAAACGGAAAAAAACTTCAGAATGTTTACAAATTATCTTTTCAACTATGAAAATAGTGCTAATGATATTGAGTTAAATTTCAGTGAGCAGCCCACCCACTTGGTTAAAATACGCCAATTGTGTGAACCATAGTCTCAACTAACTTGAGAAGCATGAAATCACCAGCAACAAAATGAATTTACATAAAAAAAACACATACAAATAATTATTCATGGTACAAAAAAAAAACTACAATCCTTATGATTTCTGACATAAAGGCAGACTGAATGATGAGTTTTTGCACACTTTATAGGAGGCATTTGCTAAAATTTACGTACTTCTTTGACTTCCTTATTCTCTTATGTTGCTACATAAATATTAACAAAGATAAATGCTGAAAATATGTTAAGGCCAAACCAAATTCAAGCAAAAGGGATTTAAATGCTAATGAAATTGTTCATCGGTGTAAAATTTCATGAATTTTTTATACATGAAAATTTTGTTTGTTTAAATATTTGTTTATTAAAAATTGTATACTTTTCTAATGAGTGTCATCAAGGTTAAAAAAGTTTTACCAAATAATTTTTCTTTTCAGAAAAGTTGTGTGGGTGTTTTTTTTTTAATTTGTTTACGTTTGTTTGTTCCTTGTTAAAATATTGTCTGTTAACTTCACGCTTTGGAAGTTAAATGTAATGATAAGTGTTTAATTTCAGTTTTTTTTTTTTGTTATTATAATGCAGCTTGCAAATTATGTTTTAAAAGTAAACTGAAATGTTAAAATTAAGCGAAGACAAGTTAAACATATAAAAAAAAAGTTATGCAATTTCTTTGTAAGAAAATATTCAGCAATTACAAATGTATTTTGATAATTGTGTAGATCTGCTTGCTTATTTATCCATTCATTAAGTTTTTTTTTTTCATTTTTAACTATGGTTACCAAATGGTCAGCTCACGATTCTTTTAATTTAAACTGAACATGAGCCAAACTTTATCTTAGTTGAAATAAAATTAGGGAAGTTCACTAACAGCTGGTTACTTTATTAAAACAAGTTAGCAATATGTGCAACATATGTATGTACTGCAAATTATAGTTGGCCACATTATAATACACTGAGGGCCATTATTACAACTTGGCGTTTGCTTATGGTAGAATTTAATCGCACATAAAAGGTGTTTTGTATAGAGGTAACTTTGAAGTGGAATAAAACAAAGACGAATTTTTTATATTAATATGAAATTTACTTCATTTGAAAGATAATCTTCTGGCATTATAATTTAAAAATGAGTTCTGGCATAAACCCCGATGGCTGGCTCGGACGTAGTCTAATCTGAAGGTCCAATTTTCGAGAACTTTTTCCAATATTTGTGGCCGTATATCGGCAATAACGCGGCGAATGTTGTCCCCCAAGTGGTCAATCGTTTCGGGGTTATCGTCGTAAGACTGTCGACTTCACATAGCCCAACGGAAAATAGTCTAGCGGCGTAAATCACACGATCTTGAAGGCCAATTCAAGGGTCCGAAACTATGCGGTTCACATTTCCTTCAATAAATCAATTGCGGCACGAGCTGTGTGCCATGCGGCACCGTCTTGTTGAAACCACAGCTCCTGCATATCATGGTTGTTCAATTGATGGAAAAAGTCGGTACTCATGGCTCTATAGCGGTCACATTGATTGAAACGTTCTGACCAGCATCGTTTTTAAAGAAGTACGGACCAATTCCACCAGCCCATAAAGCACACCAAACAGTCAGCATTTCTGGATGTAACGGTGTCTCAACATACACTTGAGGCTAATCATCACTCCAAATACGGCAGTTTTGTTTATTGACGTATCCATTCAAACAAAAGTGAACTTCATCGCTAAACAAAATTCGTATTTCAAACAGAACCATAGACTGACGGTGTTCAGGCGTCAGACTATTCATGTTTAAATGCCAAACCAAACTTAGCATAAATCACTTAACAGCTGACGAAATGGCCGCCCTTTAAAAAGGTGATGCCAGCTTAAAGTTTTTTTACCTCTATAAACAGACCCTTTTTAAGAAATATTTCATTATTACATTACTTTAACCTTAATTAAGCAAAACGTTAAGGGAAAGTTTATCCTACTTGGTACACAATCGCCGTCTACGACTTGAGTTTGAACGTGTGCATATCAATAGAGAAATAGTTTTCTGATCCATGGTTATATTTACTGACGAATCACATTATATTCGGAAGTGGTGGCAGTAAGAAAATATGAAGAAATGAAATTGGGCTATGCAGCTCAGATGGGATAAAGCTATAGCAGCATCTAATTTTATAAATAGGGTTTTTGTTGCAGGCATTAGGATCCATACCAGTACAAAAGTATATTGGAACCAAATGTTAAATCGCCTGTGGAATGCCGGGGCTTTGGGGAAGGATGGATTTTATGATTATTAATGAGTGCTTTTTACATCACGCGCCCAGGCAACTGAATGCTCCTGCGCAAAGCACGAATTTAAATTCTATAGAGCATGTTTGGACGATTTTTGAGCGCAAAATCAGTCAGAGGCAAATTACAGATGCTAAATCATAAAAATTACCAATTCGGTTTTATCAATGCCACGGCGCTTCAAGCTGTAATAGATAACAATGGTGGACCAACTAAATACTAAATATAAACCAAACTTTTATTATTAAGGCTGGGCTTTTAAGATCTCAGTTAAACTAGGTTTAGTTTATCTGAAAAAAGATTTGTGTCGCCATTACCAAGTTTGTATACAAAATGTTGACAGAACAGCTTAGTTTTGCCTAAAATGTTGGTCTTTAATAAAATAATAATAAGCAAAATCACATTTCGCCGGAAAAATCCTAGTTTCAGAGAACTTTAAACTAAGTTTAAACTTAATCCACATTTCAAAAACCCGGTATACGGTGTTGTCAAGGCTATCTGTAGACTTTTGTCATACTTTATTTTTGTTATCTTGTGTTTTATTAGTTTTATTATAGTAACGATGAATGGAACTACTTATCTTTAGCTTTTTATGATTAAATATACTACTAGAAAAAAAATCCTTCATTAATTTTTTATTAATTAATTTAATTTTCAACTAATTAATTAATTTCCATTAACTATCTATTTTCCAGAAAATAATGCTATGCGACGCAGCGTGTAGACTGAAGTATGTCATCAAAAGTCAGCAGATTTGAGGTACAAGATCAATTTTCTCAATTTGTATCTGAACTCCCCTAGTAAGTGGACTTCGGCACACTAACGCTTAAAGTGGAAAATTCACTTCTTTATGTTTTCATTTACAAAAATAAAATAAAAACTGTTTAAGATTTCATTATGTCAAAATGTCTACATCAAAACTTAATATAATAATATAAAAAAACTTTAAGCAGCCGCATAAATTATACATGGAGATTAACCAAGTAAACAAACAGAGATTAAAAATAATAAAACAAAATCGTATTGAATTTCAAATTTCAAACTTTATTTCCACGGTAGTCAGCCAGGCAGCGTTACTGTTGATAGGCGTGGCGAGGTATTAAAGCAAAATAAAATGAAGAAAATCCAAATCGGCCAAAATGATTACCGGCTTAAAAAATTTGCGTGATTTTTTTTTTTTTTTTTTTGTTAGACAACCTTGTTTACTTTTAACTGAATGACTAGACTCTTATTCAAATATTATTAGATTTTCAAGAGCCTTTTGGTTTTTTTTTTAATTTAATTATTTAGTCATAGCTGCATTTGCTAACGTGAATTAAAATTAACAATTTGTCACAACATGGCCGTAAAAAAAATTTCAAAATTATTTGAATATTTACATAATTTTACAGCACAACATAGACACGGTTGCATTCAGTTGATACCACATGCAATTTGATTTGGATTTTTTTATCAAACTCTCGCTCTCTGTTTTATTTCTTTTTTAATAGAAAAAATATAAAAATTATATTTGTTTTATGTTGTACTTTTTTATAAATTTCTGCGATTAATGTTGGGTTATTAATTTTAAGTGACATTAAAACTAATAATGTGAACATTTTAAGGTGGCAACATTTTTCAAAGCCAATTTTGTAGTTGTATCTAATAAATCATAATAATTGAAATAAATTCAAAAAAAAAAAAAAAAATAAAAATAGAAAACTTCATTAAACTGTGAAATTAGAGTAAGCAATTTACGTAATGAAATTAAGAAAAAAAAAAAAACAGATATAAAAACTGTTTGCAACATTGTACTGAATTAACACGTGCAATTAACAATGTTGTTTTTTATTACTTGTTGTAGTATTACTGCCACCGGATACATGAATTCGTCTCGCCTGTTGCCATCTTTTATGAATTTGTATCAAAAATTAGTATTTCCAGACATGTTAAGAATAAGTGCTGGTTTACTCTCTTTAAGTTTAAGCCATCAGGTCTTCAAGTTTTTAGGAGAGAGAGGAAAGGAAATGACATTCACTTTTCCTTTCGCTCCTAAAAGCTCAAGACTTGACGGCTAAAACTTGATGAGTGTGAACCAGCACTAAGATACACAAAGCTAGTGCCGGCCATAACACTACACAAGTTCAGTGCTTAAGTCTGGCACTGCGTAAACGAAACTTGTGACACACACTATACAAGTAAAGTGTGCAATAGTTTATGTTTAATTTATAGGTGAAGAGGGAAACATGTTCAATTAAAAAAAAATTATTTCCTTTTTTTAACTTTTTCATTAATTTTTTGGAGGATTCGAGTTTTGCGAATCCATTTTCCTTTTAATGCACCATAATTCAGGAGATTCTTTCCATAATTCTTTCAACTGTCTCCAGAATATTTTATACGTGCTCATTTTTTGTTGTCATATACACAAGTTCACTGTGCAGGCTTAAAAACTTGAGCAAATTCAAGACTCATTTTAATTTTTACTCAGTTCACTGTGTAAATAGAAAAAACACCGTCACACACTACACAAATGCACTGTACAGTGCCAGACTTGTGCACTTAACTAGTGTAAGGTATGGCCGGCATAAAGGCCCAAATACACTTATCAACATACTCATCAAGCAATGTGGTAGTATTGGTGAAAATGTGACCAGCGGGAAAAAGAAGGAGTACGGATGTCTTTTAGAAGGCCTCTGAACTCCTTTTTTTTGGATGTACAAGGCCTGTTCGCTCGATTTCATACTCATATTTTTTTACACACGTTGTCAATGCGAATGATAACTGGAAAATAATAATTCGTTTGCTTTTGCTTCGGCAAAAAAACAAAACAAAAAATTTTACTCCATCTCTTCTCCCTTCTCATGGAAGGGAATGTGGAATGTGTATCTTATCTTTAAAACCAAAGAGTCGAAGCTTTCTGTAAGGCATTCTTTAGCACTTAGATAAGAACGGTAATTGAAGCAAACAAATTTTTAAGCATGCCTTTAATAAGGACTGAAGAAAGAAGGTCTTCTGAGTTTTTCCGCTGGGTGTTTGTATGTGTGACACCGGCGATGCATGCGATGGCATTTGACAAGCATTTATCAAGTGTATTTCTCCATTAAGAAAAATATAAAAATTTGTAACCAAGGCGAATTCATAGGAGGAGAACTCGATAAATCAGCTGACTATTTTTTGCTCCCTGCATTTTTATCTAATACGTCTTGTAACAGCCATACCTTAAGAGCGGAATACGGAACATTTTCTTCCGATAAGCTCTTACGCTGAAATACAATACCTAAATAAAAACGTCGACGTTGAGTCAAGAACAGTAGCGTTAAGTTTTCTGTTTAATAAAAACCACATAATAGAAATAAAAAATGGAGATAAGAACGCTAGATTCACCTTAAAACAGCTAAACTGCCATTATCTATCAACAACAACGGCCAACTTCACTATTAAACGCTCTGTCAAAATGGAATTTTCCAATTGCAAAGCTGTGCCGCCGTGTTATTTCGGTATGCTTCATACAAATTGTATGGGCACGAGAACTTTTCACAGCCAGAAAACTCTTTCCACTCTTATTTAGGTATAAGGGATGGGCAATATTTTATTTTTAATATATAAGAACATGCTCAAATCAAAAAAAAAACAAAATATTTTTTTTGTTATTAACATTCCAACTTTCATGGGTCTATTGCTGCTAATACGCCATAATTAAGGCGATTCTTTGCATAATTCTAGGAACCATTTCCAGAATATTTTTTCCGCGCTTATTTTTTTGTTGTCATCTCTTAAAAACAGGAGACAAAACTGAACTGTGTAATCTATGAAAATGTACAATGGAAAAGCGCCGTGTACAATGATGCAATTCTTAAAAAACAACAGGTAAGCAGTTGAGCAACGGTTAAAATGTTGAATTTTATTATAAAGAGATCTTAAAAATATCGAATTCGATAGTCGTAGATAAATATCGATGTTTCGATATATGGGTATTTTTAATATCGGCGATATATTTCGATTATGATTTTTTTAAATATCGATATTTTGATATATCGATATTTATTGTCCATCCCTACTAGGTATGGCTGTTAGTTTTTTAAAAAAAAATGTTTATCCATTGATTTTGACAACTGATTTTGACAAATAAGCTAAATATTTTTCAGAGCGAGTTCGGGAGAGTCTACCTAATAAAGTATATATTAAATAATCAGTTAAATTAGTTCCCCCTCATGCAAAATAAAGTTCAAGTTGACATTAGCTAACGAATACATTAAGCCCAGCAAAAGTGTATGAGCCTAATGTATTGGTTAATTAATATGAACTTTAACTTTTTTGCATAACACAGATTGTCTTTTTTTCAAAATATATATCGCTGACATATTTTCACTTGCCTTTCCAGACAAGTTAAAAATCGTTCAAGTATAAATAAGTTGCCAATATTCATAAATAAAATTAAACTTTATTTTGAAAATACTTTAACATTTCCTTAAATTCAATGAGCCTTAATTCAGTGATCTTTAAAAAAAAATTATAATACTAAAAGTTTCAAAAATGTATTTCTCAATTTTTAAGGTGTAGCCAACCTAAAACTCCATTTAAATTTTTTGAACATTTTTGTTTGTTAATTTTTAAACATCTTGTATTTAATTAATAAAAGAAACATTTTGTTATTTTTAAAAGGTCTGTGTTTTGTTTAGTTATTTTTGTCTTGTAACTCGTCCAATTGGCCTTTTATATTTTCTTCACTTTTTTTTGGTTCACTTTTATGACGGTGTCATTCTGCATGTTGACAATTTTAATTAAATTTAAAAACATCCGAATAAAAAAAATTTTTTTTTTTTGTTCAATGAAACCTTAACACTGAACTTGTACTCTGGAAACAACAACTCAACTCAAATCAGTGTGTTGGTTGTTTGTATTTTTAACTTGTTTTTCTTAATTTTACCAAACAGTGTTGATGCAATATATTAACTATATTTTAGCCATGATCTTGCCAAATTGAAGTTGATGTTCAATTTAATTAAACTGACATACATTTTACGAAAACTACAAATAAAGTTCTGTTCATCCGAAGTTTTTTTTTAGTTTTTAGAAAACAAAAAAACGCCTACAATCTTGTTCCAAGCCATAGACAGATTACGTTTTGCTTGTAAACAAACTAAAGACTAGACAGACAGATAAACGAGTAGACCGATTTGTGAGAGTGAGAATTTTGAATATGTTATCAAGTTTTAAGCCAAAAATTAGCACTGTATATCATTAAGATATTTTTTTTTTTTTTTTTTTTTGGAAAAATATAGGCAAAATCATATAAAAGTAAACCTTAAACCAACTTAAAGCACAGAAAGCTTCATACAAGAAGTAACTGAAATCAAACAAAATAACTTAAATAAATGTTGCTTTTTATTGTAAAGAAATATGAGCGATTGTCACAATTTTGATTTGAAATCAACTTTTCAACGTCTTGTCATTAAAAAGCGGCTTAAACTCATAATACCTTTTGTTATTGTGAATTTAAAACTCTCATTTAACTTTTGTCAAAAAAAGCAAAACAATTTTCTTGTATCTACACGGAATAACAATTTAACAATGGCAAACATGAATACAGAAAATAGTTTTGAAAATTAAACAGAAACCACTGCCTATGGCGCTTAAACTCATAATTCACATTTTTTTCCTGTCTAGCAACTGACAAGCGGTAGTTGGTTTAGAGAGTCTTAGCGAAGTATAAAAATCTTTTTATACGAATAAAGACTTAAATATTTTTAATAAACACTTTGAGTGTTCATTTCTGTTTATTTATTTTTTTTCTGTTGCTATTTCTTTATACAATCATGTTGCATTTGCTGAATGACCATTTAAAGTCAGGCTTTGAAGTTAAAGTCTGAATAGTGGTGTTGTTAACTGGTTGGTTTGTTATTTTAACGCCATTTAATAGTGTTGTTAAGTGCTGCATGAATAATAACAATTATTGACACCTTCGCTCAAAGAGGCACGATTTTGTTTTAATTGTCTACCAATTAACCCATTAAATTGCAAAAATGTACATGAATTCATAAAAAATATGGTTTAATTAAATAAATTGAACTTGTTTTCTAAAGAGTTGGCAGCACTTAAAGTGAAGTATCCAGTTTTGCCATTACTATAACATATATATGTATGTAAAGTTGTTAAGCCAAAAACTATTGCAAACCATATAACATTAACCAAACTATATCCATTTGAGTGACCATGTTAAATTATTATGTAAAAATTATCAAAGGAGCTAAAGATGGAGCTCATTTTAAATGCTGACAATCGGTTTATATTAATTGGATCGGTTACGCCTGAAAATGTTTGGCTGGTAGCCCGAACGCAGCTGACTGGGACTGTGTGGTGAAATCTGAGCAAAACATTGTGGAAAACAATGACCATCAATACGTATTAAACGATCGGCTTTTTAAAGCATCACAGGAAGCAATTTCTAAAGTCAATGTGATGGTAGCATTGGGTACGTTCGTAAATGCAGTTGTTGCGCATCAGTTAAGTTTAATGTTCGTAAAAGCATCACATGTAAGAAACTTGGCATCACTCTCATAGGTCAAAAGTTTTTTTTATGCAGTGATGCCACAGCTCTGCAGCAAATTATTGCAGTTAATTTTCTGATGCAATAACTTTTGATATAAAAGAAATCGTTTTATTTTTCTATTTTGATACTTTTTCTTGTTATTTATAAGAAAACTGTACCATTTTGTTTCAATATATTCAATAAAATTTGTCATTCAATTCAAACTTTGCACTGCTGTTGTGCAGTGATCAACTGGTGATCACGCATAACAAAAATGGAAATAGTAAAGGTTCTTCGAATGAACCGAAGATTTATAAATCAATGACTTATATACCGAAGATGTCGGAACGATTGGAAAACTCTAACATCTATAATAGTAATATTTATAAAGTGGCGCATAGGTTATTATATGACCTACATATGTGCCACATTAGGCAGATTATTTACAAGAACTAAGGATAACATACAAAAGTTAGATAGGTCAAATGTAGTTTATAAAATACCTTGTAGGGGAAATAATAATGGACAATGTGATAAGTTATATGTGGGAACAACAAAAACTAATTGCTTGTTCAACGATTTCGAACGTTAACGTTCGAATAGAAAAATAACATTTAAAACAAAAACAAATTTTGAAATTTTGTTTTTGTTTTAAATGTAATTTCCTATGCGAACGTTAACGTTCGAAATCGTTGAACAGGCAGTAAACTAAAAACGAGAATTGCTGGACATAAATCAGATCAGAAATATAAACACAATATTACATTACCAAAAACAGCACTAGCAACCCACTGTGCTAATTTAAATCATTATCCAGATTTTGAGAATGTACGTTATATGTTACAAATGCTTGAAATAATATATGTTCCCAATTTATTAAGAATAAATTATAAGAAAAGAAACGGAAACTAAATAAATTTTTTAAACTGTAATAGATTATGTTTAAATATTTTGTTAGCATAGAAATGTTTTCAATTTCATATTTTAAGAAATTTTTTTAATTTGTTTTTTATGTAATTGTTTGTAAAAAATTTTTTAATCCTGAAGACGTTACACAATGGAGTTACGAAAATTCGAAATAAAAATAAAGATTAACTTTTTTATAAAATTAAAAATAGACCATAACCTAACTGGGCATTTACACATGAAAGTAGTTTCTTGAAAGTCGCAATACACTCACACTTTTTCACTAACACATTTACATTTTTCTACTTTCAGTCCAACCTTTAGCTAGCTTTCAATGAAAATTTCAAGAAAGGGATTTCTTGAAATTAATATATTTGTTCAACTAAATATTAAAAACACAATGATTATAATTAAAATTTATAAATATCATGAAAAATAATAAAAATAAATATTATTTTGAACGAATGCCTGAAGTTCGGCGTGAATAATTAGCTCGGCAACTCTGAAACTTGAAATAAGCAAAACAATAAAAGAGGAAGAAGAGACATTTTTGATAGAAGTTTGCTCTTTGAAGACATTTTGAAAATGAAATTTCACTTTCATGTAAATTTATTATAATATGTTTTTTTGTGATAATACGTATACAGAAATTTCATGAAAGTACTTTCATGTGTAAATGCAGTGTAAAATAAATAGAAATAAAAAATTTTTAATTTTATTATCAAAGTTGTTTTTGGGAATACTATTATTAAAAGATTTTGTTTGTTGTGCTTAATTCGCTTTTTTAAAAATTGATAAAAAAAATACTGAAATTTATTGTTGGAGGATAAGCTGTTCCTATGCGCATTTCACTGGTTGCTTAGGCCAGATCATCAGGAAACGTTTCCTTATCCTCCAACAATAAATTTCAGTATTTTTTTTATCAATTTTTAAAAAAGGGAATTAAGCACAACAAACAAAATCTTTTCATTTTTAATTTTCTTTTAACTAAAAAAATATCACATTTATTAAATTGAAATACTTTTTTTTTAACTATTTTTTAGTTGATAAAAAACTATAAAAACTTACCAAACCATCAAATTACCTTTCACCACCGTTGCATCGACTCAAGCAGTGATTCTGAGTCCATCGGTGTACTAAAATGCAGGTCTAGGACCAATAATTTTTAGTGTTACACACATTGCCACAAACACATAATATCCCTTCCACTATTGTGGTGGTGTTGGTACAAAAAACTAGGACTATAAAAAGATTCCAAAGTTACCTCTTGTCTGCGGGTTTTTCTCAAAACTTGAAAGCAACAGATTTGCATGGGTTAATATTTTTAACCTCTCGTGTAATCTTTTGATCTACGTAAGTTATATGGCTTAAAAAAATTGTAATTTATTGTTGCAAGTAAGATGTTGCTAACAATTTTGCTCAATTTAACACATCTGATAAAATATTCATCATTATAACCAACGAATAATTTGTAAAATGTAGGAGTTGTGAATTTGACGCGCTAGCAGTTGTTAGTTGGTTGCCTGACTGACTGACTGACTGTCTGGCTAAATTTATTTTACTTTGTTAATTTTGAATTGAATATTTAAACGAGATACGCTCTAAATAAAAACGTTTTATTGTTCTTTTTGCAATTTATTTCAAAATTCTTTGTTTGATGATGAAATTTTTAATGTTTAAATATTTTATGTGGTAATTTACATTAAAATCATTTAATTTTTTTTTTAACAAAAAACCATTAAGAAATTAAAATATAAAAAATAAATGAATTCGTTATTGCTTGACTCAGCTTTACAATTTTATCACAATATGCCTAAATTATTAAGTCTTTAGTTAATAGATTTCATAGATGTATTCTTTTATTATTTTTGCATAAAAAACTAGTTTAGCTTCATTATCTCCTAATTAAAATGACAAATAATGCCAAAATTCACACTCACAAATTAATTATGACTACACAATGGAAACATGTGTCTGTCGTCTTTATTATTTTGCCAGAGAATTTAAATTGAATTTGAATATTATAAACTGGTATTTTTAATAACTCATTTGTCATTAAAACCATAAGCGTCTATAAAGAAATTATACAAAATCTATAAACACAATACGAGTATCTTAAACAAACACATATGGGCGAAAAGTTTAACAAAAGAAATTTATTGGTTGACATTTATTTTAGACATCCATAAAGCCATTCACGATGAACAGCAACTTACCAGACAGTAGCGGGTGAATAAGCAAGTTTTTTATTATATTTAAGTGCTGCTAATTTATTTTCCTCAATTATTATGACAGAATCATTAATTGTTCAGTAAAACTATAAGGCAATAAAGTTCTATGTGAGAAAATTTTGTTTTTTAAGTATAACGTTATCGCCATTAAAAGTGGCAATATCGAACATAAAACCCTTTTTTAATTTAACTTTTTTATGGTTTGAACAGACTTGTTGCATTTATAAAAAGAACTGAATAAGACATGTGGTATTAATTTTTTTTGGAAAACGAAATGTTAATAAAAGTAGAGTCAATAAAAAAAATGAAGCCAAAAACTTAAAATAAGCTGACAGTGATGGGAAAATTTAAGTTTTAAGATAAACTCATTGTTTTATTGTTGGTATTTTGTTTAAGCTTTGATATCGTTGCAAATAAGACTTTTTGAGTGTATGTAATTCTCCTTCCCACTGTAGTCTTGTTTGCTGATAGCTTTGGCTTTTCTAAAATTATTTAAGAGAACGTTTCCTGATGATCTGGCCTAAGCAACCAGTGAAATGCGCATAGGAACAGTTTATCCTCCAACAATAAATTTCAGTGTTTTTATCAATTATAAAAATAGGGAATTAAGTACAACAAACAAAATATTTTAATTTTAAGAAATGTAATTTAAAAATTTAAAAATATCATTAAGGGCCATTATAACAACTTTCCGCGATTAGGCTTGGGGGCGTTAGTTAAAGTTAGGATTAAGTTGACAGATAGTAAATTGTCGTCTGTTATCTGCCCGATACCAGCTAACGAAAATGTACACTATCCTACACTATCCTATTCATACACTATACTATTCAGTCGTACGATTTTTTAAAATAAGATAGTGTGTGCCCATAATGTATGACAGTGTGGTTTAAAAATGAATTGAGTGACAATCGTACGATTGTGTAGTAGATCCCTTCCTGAAGTATAATTGAATACAATTAAGTTAATTAGTGTAAACCAATTATTGAAAATTAATCGACTACTCAATCAATTGAACTGTTAAACTGTTACATTTAATGCAATTAAACGAACATATCGGCGATTTACTTCAAAAGTGTCTAATTCAAAAATAAAATTTTTTAGTAGAGCCCAAGGTATATTCATACAGGTGACTGCATCAGAGAGAAAGAGTTATGCTGGCTGACAATAACTTTATACAAAAAAAGGGATAGCCAGCATAATTCTCACTCTCTGATGAGGTCACCGGGTAAAGCAGTATAAAGCTTGGAACGCAACTGGGACCAATGTAGAGTTTCGCCCAACACGCTATCAATGAGAAAGTTATTTACTTTTTGTGGAAAAAGTGAAAAATAATGTGACCATATAAAAATTCGTAGCCTACGGAAAATTTCTGACGACACTGTACAAAAATTCGTCGTTCGTACCAGTTTTTGATTAACCAGAAACAGATATCAAAAATATCGTTTATACATAAAATATATATTTTATATTTTCAAGGCGAATTCATAAAAAGGTGACCGCAGAAGCCCAGCTGATTATTTTTTTTTACAATTTATTTAATATTGAGTTACGATTCGTCTCTGCCATTAATGTTTATTTGGTTAACTTTTGTACCATTTTAACTTATTTCGCCGTGATCAATTTTGCACAGAAAAAATGAAAAACCAACTTTAATTAACATATTAGTTATAAATTTTGTCATATCAATTAACATTTTTGAAAGATTGAGGCTTTCTTGCTGTTGAGTTTCAATCAACAGGTTTAATTGAAATGTGACCACCAGCAAAAGTAAATACAAATCAAAATATTTTTTTTAATAAACACATTTAATTGAAACAATTAATAAATTGTTTGAAACTTTAATACTATATAAAATATTTTGAAGTTTGTGTGTATGTTTTCATATTTGCAAATATATACAAAAACATTATAATTTTAATTTTCAATTAAGTCAAAATAATTAGAACAATTAAAAAAATTGTTTGAAACAGCATTACTGGATTTAATTGAACAAATTTTGGTGAACATTTTTTCTGTGTGGCAAGCCAACGACCTAAGGTGAATTAGTTTTTCAGATGGCGTTGAAAACAAAGCTGAGTTACTTTTTTCATACTTAGTGAGAGAAATATCAAAAGTTGCTTGTATTTCTGACGTATCGACCAACTAAAGCAACAATAAAAAATTACATGTTGTTTTTGATGTTGTAAGTGAATTATTGCCACCACCGAATCCAGTACTTCGTTTATTGTCACTACCTTTTTTAGTCACATTAGCGATATAGTCCATTTTATCTTTATTTTCTGCGGCTATAAGTAAATTTAGTAGAAAGTATTTACGTTATAGTCCACTAAGTGATATAAGCACAATTGCCATATATTTAATCTATCAGCAGCTATCAAAGGCAAAAGTATATATACCAAGTTTCTTTTAGTTTTCGAAACCACAAACTATAAAAAACTACTAAAAATTAATTCGTTTTTTTTTTGAATGCATATTTTCGGTTTCCCTGATAATCAGTTGCGGTATTAGTTTGAAATCAAAAAACTTTTTAAAATAATTGAAAAATATACATAATTTTGTATAAAATGCCCCTAATACTTCCAAATGATTTACTTTAAACGCCTCAATTATTAACAATCTACAGTGTTAACAATGCACAAATTCATTTACGCACTGCAAAAAAGAGAATTCTTTAAGTATATTCAAATATTTATTTAAACATTTGCTCCAACAACTTTTCGTACAAATTACGAAAATTCGAAAATTCCTCAAATTCTCATATTAAACGATCCAAATGAAAAACGTGCAACGTCAAAAACGAGAACAATTATAATTGATGTGCAGAATAAGTATTAAACAATTTGCAAAAAATAAATATTTAAATATTATTTAAGCAGGTTTCATTACAACAAAAAATAATACACAAACCACACACTTTTTAAAACATTTTTTATTAGAACGAAAATATACATTTTCAGGTGCGTACATTTATCGTACAATTGAAAAAAAAATTATATACAAATTGGCAACAATGTTGCCAACAATGATGCCAATGCATTTGGGGGTAAATTGAGGTTATTGACGCCTATTCATACAAAAATATACATATAAATTATTTTTAATTTTGTTTGTAATTTTATATTATTATTATTTGCATTTGCACAACAAGTCAATATTTTGTTTAGTTTTGGTTTTGTGTTTATTAATTTATACAATGTATTTTAGTGAAAATAATACAAAATTATGATGAAATATTTTCTTTGGAAATTAGCAAAATTTTTTTTAACGAAATATTTGCGTGTGTTTAGAACTTACTGTGCAAACAATTATATCTTTTGTTTAACTTACCTAAAAAGAAAAGAAAAAACAAATTAATAAATTAATAAGTCATAAAAAAAAAAAAAAAAAAAAATAAAAACAAACGGAAAAAATATCTAAAACAATTTCACTTTCATTTATTTTGTATTCCTTTTCTATAATCGTACTTATACCAAGTTCTTTGCTAAATAAAAAGAGTTCTTGACATTGGTAAAGTGTAGAAAAACTTAAGTTTAAACTGCCCATTAATCATTATAATTGATGACAGTGCCGTATTTCAAATTAAAATCAACAAAATGTTTATCAGTTTTTCAAATCTAACATAATTATTCAAAGTATTGTACTCATATGCAGAAAAAAGTACGGCATGTAATAGAACAAATACGCATATTTCAGTTTTAGGATTTTCAGAAAAAAAAGAAGGAAGAGTTATCAAGACTGTAGACATTAATTTAAAAGTACACATATGGCAATTCATTTT
The DNA here is from genome assembly GCA_943735925.1 of Pollenia amentaria. Classification (NCBI taxonomy): domain Eukaryota; kingdom Metazoa; phylum Arthropoda; class Insecta; order Diptera; family Polleniidae; genus Pollenia; species Pollenia amentaria. Next base: position 98,767,142 of record OX031006.1, read on the forward strand.
TATAAATACACTGAACAAAATAAATTGCAATTGTAAAAAAAATTTAAACTTTTTCGTCATTTTCATTTATTTTGGGTGTGTGTGAAAGTGTAGCAACGTTCTATGGCGAATTAAAATTGTCAGAAATTTCTACGATAATGCAAAAATTTGTACTCAACATTGTAACAATTTTACTTCCGTGAGCACTTCGCCACCGTTTCACACACACCCTTTAAGCCAAAGCATGTAAAACTCAAGTTGTTTTGAAAACATTTTCAGTCTAACACAAGAAAACATTCCAACAAAACCTGGATTTACGGTTTAGTTTGTATAGTATTCCTATTTTGGAAACAACAAATTTTGGCATTTCTCAGGAAAAATTCTTTTCAAACTTTCAGGAATTCTCTATTAAGTTTTTAGTTGTTCGACTTTTTTTATAATAATTTATAAATTAAATAATTTTTTCAAGCTCGAGGTCTGTTTTATTCTTTAAATTCTTTATTTTTCAATATTTCGGCATCCTTTGGATGTCATCTTCAGGAATAACGAGTCACAAAAAATACACAACAATTATCTTGTAGGTCTATTATTGCACACCTTAAAAAAAATATTTAATTTATATTTTTCATGAAGTTTCAAATGCGTTTTAAGGTAATAAAACATTTTACTTAAAAGTTTCAGCCTTAAAATTTTTTTAACAAGAAAATTATAATTTTTTTTTATAATTGAATCATATATTTCGAAAAGGACACAGGTACAAAAATACAAAGTATTCAGGAGACACCAAAAACTGAATATCTCTTAAGCCATTTGACTTTTTGAGTTTTTTCTTAAAGTTATAAGCCTCTGTTTATGTTATAATATTTAAAAAAAAAATTAAGTAATATTTGAAGGACAAAATGGTCATTGCAGTTTCCGGAGATTAGCTCTTTTCGAAAATTATTTTTGAAATTTCGTGGTTTTAGTAGAAAAATTGTATCTTTTGTGCATGCAATTTAGTGAAACACGTGAATATTCAGATAATCTTTAATGTTTAAATATCTATTTTGTATTTGGAGATAAGATTCAGCCTTTGAAGATTCATGTATGAACTCGAAAACTTTAATAAAAACATTTTTAACGAAAGCTTTTTATTATAAGGGAACAATGTTCTTACAACTCAGTTTCAATAACACATATTCTTCATACATATACATATAAAGAATATCTGAGCCAAATTTTGCTCAACTCAGGTATGAAAATCAATCATTTGCGCCAAAAAATTTTTTTGGCGTAACAAGGAAGAAATTCGTCTATAATTTGGCCATTTATATACTGGTTTCTTTAATTTGTTCTACCGGTGACATCCATATATTTTCTGTTCGTAAGTCTGCATGATTAAATTTACAGATAAATGCAAAACCTAAAGCCCAGCCATAATAAGCATAAGCTTCTGTCAAAAAATTACGAAAAGCCCGTAAAACTCGTTTAGAAAAAAGGAGCTAAATAAAATAACATGTCATTCCGTCAGGTATGTGCAATCAGTTTTATAAAACTTAACGTAAAGTTTCCTTAAGTTCAATATGGCTTGACACATAAGATTTACATGTATTTACACAGTTGCTTCACCCAGATCATACACATTATGGTTTGGCCTTTAAATTTGAAATTGAGGCAGCAGGCAAATTCGTAAGAAATTGTTTAACTATACAAAAGTTGGCACCACTGTTAACAGTAGTTGAGTTGAGAGCTGTCAGATTTTTTTCACCTTCATCGCCAACTAGTATACCGAAAATCGCCCAAAATTTATTTTTCTAGATATTTGGTAAAAAAAATTCGCCAAGTGCATTTTACCTTTATTAAAATTTTCAATATTTAGCATTTTCTAGTAGTGTGCATGTTTTGACAATCGCAAAACTCTTAACATTTGCGATACTGACTTGACTTCAAATTGCAAAAGTATGCTGAAGGAAACTAGAATATTTGTAATAAACTATTGAAGACCGCGAGCAAAGTGCACAAGTTTTAGGACACCGTAGAATAAGGCCCTAATCATGTACAACGCAGCGCAACGCCAAAAAATAACATTGAAAGCACAAACAATGTCATAAATATTTTGTAATTTTGTTGTTGCTTTCAACAGAAATTCATGTACCGTTTTAAAATTTTCAACGACACAAGCAATGGAGCGTTTGAAATTTTAAAACGCAATGTGAATTTCTGTAGAAAGCAACAACAAAATTACAAAATATTTATGACATTGTTTGTGCTTTCAATGTTATTCTTTGGCGTTGCGTTAGTTCTGTGGCGTTGCACTGCGTTGTACATGATTAGGGTCTAAATCTTGTAATTGTCATAACAAGGCTGATTACCTTAAAACCTAGAATTTGTGAGATCAGATAATTAAATTTTGCAAATATATTAATTTTATAAAGTGTGCAAAATAATAGAGTTTGATGCAAAAGAAAATCAGTTTATAAATACGTGATCTTCTATGTGAAAAAATGTCAGAGTATGGTAAAATTTTGTATTTGATTTTCATAATGTTACTTCAACAAGAAATGAAGCAAAGGATAATTTCTTAAAAGTTTACTTAAATTGGATATTTCGAATTGGATCGGAGTACTTAAAGTTAACTCGGCCTTCTAAACGATTTCATTACATGAATTATTTATCAAAATTAACTTCTACTTCTAACCCAGTACGCTTTCGATTTTATATAAAATCAAAGTTTTCAAAAATTTTAGGTCATTGCTTTTTTAATAAAAAGAAATTTTTGATTTAATTTCGTAAAAAATCGAGTCAAAATATATAAAAAAAACTGCGACTTTTTTTCACTTTGCACACGACATTGAGAAAATATGTTTGATACTATTATATAGAACCTGATATCAATGCAAATTTTTTTAAAAACTGATTTACTTTCGCTATTAATTCCACTATTTTTGCATACTATACTATTTTTGGATACTATATAATTTTGAAAATTTCATTTAATATGCAATAAAAACCGTCAGTTTTTAGAATTTATTTTCAAAAAAAAAAAAAAAAAATTTTAAATTGCCCTGTTTTTCGGTGAAGATCCGATGATTGATAATGTTGGTAAGGATAATTGTATTAAAATCTAATAAAGCTTAAGCATTATTCCAAATTTCTATAGCAACAATTTTTCAATGTAATTACCTGGCTATATTATAAATGTATCATCTCAAACAATCGCATTCGTATTGAGATTTTAAAATTCGTTTGAAATTAAAAAAAAAGAAACCATATTTTTTTTTTTTTTTGATATAAGTAAGAAAAAAGGTAAACTGCGTTTAGAAATCGCCAAAATAATCGCCAACTTTTTAAAATTTCGCCAAAAAATCGCCGGGTCGTCAAGCACAAAATTTCATGGCCAAATAGGCTTATAAGTCGCCACGTTTGGCGAAAAATCACCACATCTGACAGCCCTGGTTGAGTTCGCTGTTGCCATGGGACAATTAATAAGGTAGCCCAAGTTCTACAACAACTACAACAAGGTAAAAACCACATGTATTTTGTTGGTAGAAAAACCGGATAGATTGTCAAAAAATATATGTGCTTCTAGCAACAATCTTATTTATAACAAATAAATAATTATAAACCAATTGTGACATAATATAAAATGTTCGTAAAGACTGGTATACACTATTAAACTTTGTATTAATACATGTCAAAAACTCAAGTAATATGTAAACGTGTGAATGCAATTTGTTATAAAAATGACAGGTATTATGAAAAAAATTTTACATCGCATACTACTTCATTGTTTTTTGAAATTTTTCTAAACAATTTGTATACTTTTCATTTGATCAGGGTTGCATTTGATTATAAGCATCTTCATGTGTGATAGCGTGAATACAAGCTATAATGTTTTAAATTAGATTTTTAACAGTCGAAACAAAACTCATTAGATTTCGATCTTACAAATAATTATGGAATACGTAAGACATCACCCAAGTGTAAACTAGTCTTAAACAATATTCAGCTGGAATGGGACCACCTTATTAATTGTACCATAGCTGTTGCATCATGTTTGCAGGAATGCCAAGCAAATTTAGTAAAAGAACGTTAACTTTAAGCTTTTAATTTGTGTGTTAATATTATTTTCTGCGTGTAATTATACATTTTAAGGAAAATACATCACATAATTTATCTTGGCTTTGGCAAAATAAAGATTATGAAATGCATCAAGTAGAAGATGCAAAATAACTAAATATATTAATTTATAACCAGAGTGGAAACAAAAACCACAAATTGTCTGTCTGTCTATAAAACTGCAAATAGTATAAATCATAATTGTTATTAGAATTTCATGCAACTACTACAGCTACAATTCACCACGATTCCTCTTATAATTTTGCCAACAACTCAACAAATGATTTATCGCAATGACCAAATAGGCCAGACTGAGAAAAAACAACTTAAGAGAGGAGAGGCTTAAAAATAATTTTAAAGCCATTTTAATATTTGTTTAAATTCTGACCATTGATCTGAGCAATTAACTTATATTTGTTTAAAAACCAAACAGTAATGGACATTTTTAAATTTGCAGACATGTTGCAATTAAAAGAGAAAAAAATTAATACAATAACAAAAATTTTAATAAAAGTCGCGCTTAGTTAATGACCTTCTATGTTGGCCATCGTCTGCAGAGTCTAACAGACATTAGATTTTTATTTGAATTATAAAAAGAGAAGAAATAAAAAAAGAAAAATTGCAAATTGTCTATATTTATTCGAACATTCATCAGGCAACGTATTGATTGCAATGTATTCAATGCAACAAGTAACTAATTTACATTTTAGATAGAAATTTATTATGACAAGACAAACAAATAATACTCCACGTACACATTTCAGCAGCGAGCCAAAGAAAATGAAACTAAAAAAAATAAGAAAGAAATCAACGCATTTTCTTGTTTTTCATAGTGCAATTGTTGCAACATGTTGATGATGTTCCTGATGGAGTTGCAAATGTTGTTGATGATAAACATGTTGTCGCTGTTGATATTTCTATTGCTATTCTTAGGTTCATATACATACATACATACTACATACTTATAAACAAACAAGGAAGCTTATAAAATAAATATCTTTAAATCATCATGATAGCCATCATCATCTTAAGCTTGATTATCATTATTATTCCACTATTTAAATTAGAAAAAAAAAAATTGTGATTTACATTCATTCATTGAAGCATAATTTTTCTTTTAGTAATAATTTTCATCTATATGTATCTAATCAGATATTGTCTGATCTTTAACATAAGAAATTCGTTCAAATCAATTTTAGTTGTTTAAGGAATTTCTTTCTAACACATATTTTATTCTTTAAGATGTAAAGAGAAAAAGCTGAATTGAAATTAAAAATAAAAACTAAAAAAAACCAGAAATTCTATTAATCAAAAAATATTGGCATAAAGAAAATAAAGTGTCTTTAAAGTTCAATACTAGATTGTGTCCATCAAATGATATAAATAATAATCGACAGGCCTATTAACCCTTTAAAGAGCCCCATTCATTTATTTTCCAAGTAATATGTTGCATATACATATTTTACATGTTCTTAATTTTTGTGTTCGGTTGTGTAAAAAGTACAACTGTAGGAAAACTTTTCAATTTCATTTATGAATATTTTGCATGAAAAACATGTAAATATGTTGCATATTTTACCCTTACTCTTAATTAATGGTTTCATACTATCTTTTTTACAACTGTAGTATTAACTACGTAATAAATTGGTACTTTTTTTGGCCGTTTTCTCATGAGCCGATTATCTATTTTCCCAACGAAAAACTGCATGTTAAAGAAATTTGGAGGGATACCTCCCCCTGCCCATTAAAGCTCACAAATTTAATTTTTATGTTATTAAGGCGTAAGACTTCCATTTCTTTTAAAATTAACAGTATTTTTGCCAATATAATTTTATATAACCGCCCCTAAAAGGGGGCGGGGACGAAGAATGGTAATTTATGATCTCCTGGGTCTAATATTACAGTTTTTAACTTTTGCTGACGTTAAAAGTATTTGCTTAAAAAAAAATATAGGAAAACTTAAAAAAGAATTGCGTTTTGCCGAGGTAGGATTAGTTCTTTTAGGGGGAACTTTTAAGAAGCAGTATTATCTAAAAAAAATAATGTCTGGCTAGATTGGCAAAATATTCATCGTATGAACAAAGCATTACATATTTTTCTCAGAAAATAAATCGCCATAAGATTAACAGTTTCTGGTTTTCTCTTTCAAAGGTGTATTAACGCAGTTGCATTAAGTAGTACTTAATGCATTTACATATGTACTAAATAGGTATTTGTATTTATTCCGTATTTAATGGTTTAATTTTAAATATTTAGTTATGATTTCTGGTTTCCAATAATGTTTTATGTCATTTGATTCTTCTTCCATCTATTGTCAGTTCCAAGTAACAAATGGTCAATTGTTTGAATTGTTGCCATTGCTTTCTATTGATGATTATTTTTATATTTTTAAATTGACAACTGACACAGTGAATATTTTCAATTTCGTTTTACAATGAACTTGATGAAAAGAACTGTTTTCTATTAAGAATTGTTTAAGAATAAATCAAGCAAAGAAATCAAAAAAAAAAAAAATTATTGACTTTTAAACGAGATGAGAATATTTAAAGAATATTGAAATAGGTATTTGTGAAGTATTTTAAATAAAGTCGAAAAGTGTTTTGATGAAACACTCCAGTATTTATAATAAAATTATTTTTTCTCTGAACTGAAATTTTTCAAATCTAATAATACTGTGGATCAAAACTGTACAAACATTTTTCATACCAGACTTAGAAAGCAAAAAAATTGTATTTATTACTCAGCAATAACGATATTAATTTATTAATTAATCATTATGTATTTATTTTTTTCTCTACTTTTTATAAATGCTTATTAAATATTTGTTTAGCTCTTTATTAATTTGTTGACAAACTATTGTCAGACTATTCGTCGTAATTTAATATTTTAAGTAAATAATAATTTTGGATTTGTATTTTTTCAATAATTATTATTTTTTTTTCTATGTCCGACAAATAAACTTGTAACATTATGATCGTAATTATCATGATCATCTTGATCATCATCATGTTTAGAGTTACATATAAGAAACAACTTGATTTTATTTTTTAGCTTTTCAAATTTTTTTAGGGTAATAATGTTCATGTGTGTCTAACTAATACAAATATTTATTTTTACGAAATGTTGTAACTTTTTTTTTAAAGAAAACTAAACTTTTTCTTAAATCTTATCATTATTTAAACACACAAAAACTTGTATTGTGCTTTAGTGTGTCATTGTAACGATAAGCTACCAACACTGTTGTAGCTAACAATAGAGTTTAACATGAAAAACAAATTATTTAACGTACGAAAAAATGCTTAATTTAATTTGAGAAAGAAGTGTATGTTTTGAGTAAGGTCATGATATTAATCAGCAAATGAAACAATTACAATTGTTCTAACAAAGACAAATTTAAAAATATTCACATATTTCATCTGACATAATCCAGCAATTATTAAAAAATAAGATTTTAAAAGGTGCTGACAGCTTAAATATAATGTTACAGCCAAATCGAATAGAACTACCCGTAGTTTGTACGACTGTTAAAGATACTAAAAGCTAAACTTTGCGTTATTCAGAGAAAATTAATTGTGTACTTAACCGAGAAATGTTAATAAAATCTCTGGTACTTCTTAGCAAACTAATGTGTATAGTTTACAAACAAATTAAGAAGCAAAATTTTTAACTTTTTGGGTAAAGTTCGGACAACTGGGAGTTAATTTAAATTATTCTTAATACAGGGAAGCATATTAGTACCATTGTGAATTGAAAATTTTTTTAAGTTTTTCTCAGACTTATCTTTGAAAAACTTGGGAAATTTACGATGGAAAGACTCAGCACAGAACAAAGAACCAAAGTTGGTCAATTTTATTTTGAAAGTCCGCATTCGATTATTCAGACACAAAGATCATATCGAATAATGAATAGTGAGGTCCATTTTCAACGCAATGGTCACGCGAATAAAAAAAATTTCGGATTATGGGATACCCAAAATCCAAGAATAATTGTTTAACATTGTATGCACGCACTTAGATGACATGTTTCTTTTTATCATATTTTTACGAAAACCACGAACAAGCCACAGCCCGTCCAACTTTGGCTCTCCTGCGCGAAACTTTTGGCGGCCGTTTAATATCATGTTTTTCTGATTTTAGCTGATCACCGCGTTGACCCGATTTAAAGGCTGCCAGTTTTTTTTCTTTTCTTTGGAATTAAATAAAGCATCCCATACACGTTTCAATGCAATTGTCTATTGAGTCTTTCAATTAAATTGATTCTTGGCCACATACTTCATAAACTGAATTGAAAGATTTTCATTATTTTTAAAATAATTTTAAAATTCAGGGAAATTAAATACAATTTTTAAAATACTTAACTTCTTTTTGCAAAAGAAAACTATAAATATTCATTTTGACAGCTGATCAAGAGACTCGAACACACACAGTACAATCGAATTGAAAGACTTACTATCCAACTAACTCGACAACTGCCAAACTAATCAATTGACAGAATCATACACGCCTTGATTTGGACAACAACCGACTCAGCTGTCAATTGGATTAAAACGTGTATGTGGTGCTTAAAGGACAAGGTGTATGTCAATAAGCCAAGAACCGTACAACAGCTTAAGGTGAATATCCGCGAAGAAGTGAGGGCGCTGGGACCTGAAGTTCTAGGAAATGCTCTGGAAAAGCACTTCAGGTCGAAGCAAACAATGGGCACAACTTGAAAGATATTCCGCAAAAAATGTTAAAGTTCACTTTAGGTTACCAACAAATTAGTCCCATTCACTTTTGCTGGGCTTTATGTGTTTAATTTATAATAATCATAAGGGGGATTATTTTCAAACCATAATGTGAACATATATCCAAGCTTTTATCTTAATTTTAATAAATGCCATCATTAAATACAATCAGAAAGAAAAAAGTCATTCATTAAATTTATCATAACGTTACGAACACATAAAAAAGTACAAATTTCTTCTAATCACCAAATTCATAGAATCAATCAAACAAGTTGTTGATGTTGCACCAATTACCAAAATGATTATATTGATTACTAATTATTGTAAAAATTTTAAAATTTTGAATATTTTATTTTTTTTTTCAATAAAAGATATTTTTAATTTTAATTAAAAAAATTAACAAAAACCTTTGTGTAAATTGATTTAATTTAATATAGCTCAGGTTTTGACAGCTCCCAACAACAATTCTAGAAGTTTAAATTATTTTATTTTAAATGAAAAAATCAATTAAACTTTTTTGATATTTAATTCATATTTTCATTAAAAATTTATTTCAAAACAACTGAAATGTTAATTAAACCAAAATTATATTTTTAATTTTATTTTTGAATTGAAATACCTTTTATAACCTATTTCCAATGTGCGAATGAATTCCTTCTTTCGAACAACTACATTTAAAACAAAAACAAATTCTAAAAACTTTGTTTTTGTTTTAAATGTATTTGTACGAAGTAAATAATTCTTTCGAACATCGGAAATAGGCAGTTAAACAATTTTTTTAATTGATAAGAAACTACTGATACTTTTTTCTGTGTATGCGCCAACCGGAATAAGAATATTAGAAATATACAAACTTATCGGTGTTAGCAAAATACAGCTGATCCATGCATAATATATCAAACCTGCCCCAAGAAATATTTTGTGTTACAACTACTGTTTTATGCCATTTTGCTTTCAAACTACTTCAACAATTTAATATTTTTTTTAATCCTCTTGTTTATAAAAAATTCTTAAAAACAATCAAAAATATTTACTTTCAATATTTAAACTTTAATTTTTTTTTTTAATTTATGTGTTCACAGTAGTCGGCCAAGTAAAACCAACAACTGTGATCCTTTAATCATTTCTCTACACAACAGGCAATATTTGTTGAAAATTTACAATCATCACAACGTACGCACACAATGGGCAGACATAAGTAAACAATATGATAAAGTTGATTTTAGATTATTTTGCCAAGTCATAATGAACGCACGCTCTACTGTGTTGCAGTGGGATCGTGAATAAAATGAAAAAGAATATATAGCAATTTGATGTAATACAATGTTTTTTAATTTATTTCAAGAACAAAATACTTTCATTTATTTTAGGGGGCGATAGTAGTAAACAATAAGATTTGAAATATAACAATACAAAATTGCGTAAAAAAGTGATTCTTTGAACTATTTTTCTTTGTTGTCATCACTTAAAATAACAGATTTATTGGCAAAGGTAAAAAAACATAATTTGCTGTAGTACTAAGTTTCATAAAATAGTATTAAGCCCTAGAACATACTAGAGACCCTGCACAATCCCATTTAATCACATATCCCAATCATTGAAAATTTTTCAAAATCTATACTGTAGTGTCGCTGTCAGAAACAATAACTGAAGAGATGTGTAGACGATGAATTAACGTAAGTGTGTAAACGTGTTAAAAGCAAAAATAGCGGTTTTCACTCTTTTTGTTAAGTGTACAAATTTGTTTAATTTAATACGATTTTATACAACCAAGCGTGAGTGTATTTTTCGTATGTATTGTAAATTAATGGATCTGCTGAGTGAGAGAAAGAGTTTCGTCAGCTGTTTTATTCTGGTATATTGAACACACGCGTTTACTACAGCTTTTTGTGGGATTTTTTAACCACAGCGTAGTAAAATTTAGTCTTTTACATTTTATTTTTGCACTATTGTAAATGTAAGACCTTTAACTACATTAACAAGATCTACAAGAGTACTTTACTATCAAGGGTGAAAACCGCTAATATATTCCCTACTAAAGAAAAATGGGTATAAAGGATAAAAAAATACTCCCACAAATTAACAAGGTCATGAAAAATACACACATTATTTCTTTTTTAATGGGAGCTTGGGATATGTACTACATTCGAAATATTTTGTATGTTATTTCTTTGAAAAAATTGCAACAATTCTTTCATACGTAAACACACAAGTATGGATCGCAAATTCTCGCAGAGTGCAAGAGGCAATTTTCAAACACTAGGAGTATGGGAAAAAATTTTTATTGTGCTGAAAAGTTTTGAAAGCATCAAGTACTGTTTTTAGTGTATTTCTTTGTATTCTTATACATACCATCACAAATTGCGCTACGAACGGTAATGCCCAGAACGCAACTGCAACTTCTTGTTTTTTTTCGAGTTTTATTTGAGTTTATGCCATAGACTTCTTTGAGGGACCACATATAACGCGACCATTTTGAGGCCGGTTTAAAACGCATTGGAAATTAGTTGCATTGAAACCCGCATGCAGGAAACTCGTCTTTGCGTTTTATCTGTTCTTAAGGAAAACCGAAACTAATGTGAAAATTTTATTACATTCTGGTACAATTAAAGTTGCAGAGGAAAACGATTGAAACTGGTTTCAAAACAATAATTTTTAAAACGTTGCGTTGCAGTTGCGTTTCACCATCTGTACTAGGCCAAAGGCATAGCATTTGTCGTTGTGGTTGTACATAAGCGTTTTGTACACACATTTGATTTTTGTTGTGTGTTTGATTTTAAAATACATTAATGCAGACCTTTAGTACATACTACTAAATAATTAATATTTAATAGAATATCTGTTACATATTACACTTTGATATATCTAAACTATTCTTTATATTAAAGCTCTTATAGAGTACTTTGTCGCCTTTTGTCTGTTACAATATAAAAATCTCAGAGTTTCAAATTTATTGACTACAAAAGTAAAAAAAAAAAAATTCAGTGTAAACTAGAGAAAAATAAAACTTTAACCATCCAAGTAATTTTGTGTAAGAGTGTGGAAACACTGTAGACAAGTGACATGCGATCCATTTAAATTAGTTGCCAACAATGTGTTAAAAGTATGTTTAGGCTGGCAAATGTGCAAAATGCAAAAAAACATTTCTGCAGACATGTTAAAGTCATGTTAGCGCCGCCACTTTATTGTTTAGCGTAAGTTTAGTAGGAATATGGCAATAAGATATAAAGGGGCTCTTATGTGGCTGGTTACGATTTTAAACACTTTTTTTAAGTTCCCTCAGTTCAGTTTTTCTTGTTTTTTTTTGATAAATTTGTTCTGGGGAACGTTCTGCTGTTTGTCTTCTCTATTTTAAATGCGTTTAATAATGCACCTTTAGGTGGTCCCAGTAGTGGCTAAAGGCCATTCTTACTACCAACACACACCTTGTTTCTCTTGAAAAGAATTTCTTCATAATATGTGGTAATCACTACTTATATTTGCTGTAATATGTTTGTTATAAGTTGGGTATTAAATTAATATTTCTACGTTTTTGTTTTATTATTTATTTTTGGAGGTTTAATTTTCACTACTGTATGGCTTATTTTTATGGTTAACCCTTTAAGAGCTTAACGATTTATTACTTTTAAAAAACCAAAAGTTATGATTTATGGATTTTCTACCAAAGAAATCTAGATGTTAAAATTCTAGAAGTCATTAAACAAATTTAAATAACTTGGATCTTAATTTGCTTTTCTTATAAATTCTCTTGCTTAATTAGACTTTGTAAGGCCTCTAATACACTACATGTTTTTTAAATCAGACTTGTCAACCTTTAAACTCACGGCCATACAATTTTGAATGCCTGCCAAAAATGTTGTTTTAAAGAAGGTTTATTATATTCGGTCACAAACGTACATGTAAGTTATAATTGCTTGTGACATACACACTTATGCAAAAAAAAAAAATAAAGTTCACATTCACATTAATCATACACTATTGCTGGGGTTACAATGTTAGTTAACTGATGTGAACTTTATCTTATTTTTGCATAAGGGAGATAGTCTCTATATTTTTTGCATTGTATTTTCCTATACAAAAATCGTTCTCGGCTTCGAAATGGCATGCGGCCGCCACAAAAATCGTTCAGCCATCTTAAAGATTTTTCTCTTTTAATTCGAAGAAAACAATGTAGGATATAATAATGAATGAAGTGTATGTACATAATTTCTATTAAATGGTTGAGAAACATACGAGTACATATATCGGTATTGTAAAATATTCACTTCAGCTGGCTAATGATTCCGTCAGTAGTAGACCGCAGCTGAATGTTTCCTCACGGTATAAATCTTTGACAACAATTAAAACAGCTGATGTCAGATGGTCCGCCACAAGAAAATACAGCACGCTATAATTGAAACTTTGCGAGAGGACTTGGCGTCTGACTTTTACAGCAATGTTTTAAAGGCAGTACACGACACGTACATTTGTATTTTGCAGTGGGAAATTTGACAAGTCAGATGTTAAAAATATGTCGTGTACGACAGGTTTAAAGAAATTTACACTTCTAAAGATCCGATAGTCTACTCTGATTCCTTATTGGGTTAATATTAAAATTTCACGTTTTTCCTTCAGGGGTTAAAAGTAACCACATTTTGTTGCCCATTATAGTGCTTGTCTTAATGCGTAAAGCTATTTTGTTTTTAGCACCAACCTTTAAATGGTTTTAAATTTTCACATGTTAACATTCTTACCATCTCATTCTGTATTAAAAAAAACTAATTTTTTTCTTGCCATTTTTAGCTGATCATGCTAATAAATTAAGAATATCTTTTTATATCCATAAATTGAAACATGTTGAAATGTAAATCTATACTGGCTGATGTACAATAATTTTAAATGAAATGTTGTGTTTACCCAGCAAACTCGTTAGCCGCTCTGACATTTCAGAAATTGAAAGACAGACAGACAGATGAAGTGTGTTAGTTAAGGGAAGACGCTGTATGCGTGCTAAACTCTCCTTTATTGCTCTTTCGCCCTAAAAACTTTATCAGAGCGCCTTTTAAATTTTGTAATAAAAAGGGGTCATCCCCCGATCGTTGGTCCAAACAAAAACATGTAAAAGTGGCCTTAAATATTAAATTCGAAATCAAACATTAATAATCATACATTAAAAAGTGAAAGTTGTTATAAAAGTATTCAATAATAAAGTGGGATTCCCCGTGAGGTTTGATTATCAATATGCTTTTTGCACATCAGGCGTGACTCATATCACTGCTTTGTCAGTTTTGTTCAGTATCGTTTGGCAAGACATCATGGAAAGATTCACACCACAACGGCGCACAGTGTGACTTTTGTTACTTTTAGGATGCCAAAAGTCGTAACAGTCAAATAAAAGTAGATATGGCAATGAAATTTAGCAATAATAATGATGACATCGATATAGCATTGAACACAAAAATTGGGCGTGGTCCGTTAAGTTTTTTGGCGACCCCCCAAAGTAAGGTGTATTTTCAAAATACCATAATTTCTAATTTAATAGTACTTATTATGGCGGAAAGAAATAAAAATAATTTTAATTTCAGTAAATTTTTAGATACACACAAATGCCTGCAATTAGTAGTTGTTTTGAGATGATTAATATATATTTTTGAAAACAATTTAAATTCCATATTAAAAAAAAGCAATCCGGAAATAAAAATAATTCCTCCGAGTCAATATCATTTCCATATTCTGGTACGGATAATAAGCCAATAACTTCTTTTGGTAATGTTCGTCGCTTTGTCTTAGTCGCCGATATGAGTAATCTGTGAAACAAATCCAAATCACTTTCAATTCTAGATGTTTTTCAAAATATCGCAGAAAGGAGCAAAAAGAAGCAAAAACGTATTGTTGAATCTGAAACTAGATAATATCTTTTTTGGAAATCTCTCAATTTTTAGTGATTGCATATTTTCATTGATTAAAAATTAAAATAAAAACGTTAAAGCTTCAGAAACTTACCAGTCTTTATAGAAAAGGTTCCAACTTAATTAAAGCAAAAAGGCTTTTGTAAAAATATTTTGCCAAACAAAAGTAATGCCACCGCAAATTTCAACAAAAAATGAAAACTATAAACAGATTTACTACACTTGTCACAGCGACACAAGTTTGATAACTGTTATCATGTTAATTGTTGTTTTTTTGATTTGTTTTGTGTACATATTCGTAATAGTTGTACATTTTACTATTACATAGCATAAAATTATTAAAATCGGAAAAAATTTTTTTGTCTTTTGCCATCCTAAAAGTAACAAAAGTCACACTGTGCGGCGTCACCAAATTGTTCAGCTGTATTACGAAAAGCAGCGTTCTGTGAGATATGTTTTTCGCTCGATTCGATGAACTTTCGGTACGCATGATCGACCTACTAAAACCACTATTGCCAATACCAGTCGCATATTTGAGTTCCAGTTTACATTAGTGGATGATACTCTACCGGCTAGACCATGTCCAGCAAGTAGTAAAGTGAATATAGCAACTATAGCTGAGAGTGTGACAACTAAATCGTGCGCAGCCCTCAGGCAACATCTACGATTGACGCTTTCGAAGTCAATGTTACTCGTGTTAATCGCGAGATGCCAGTCGTTATGCTCGAACGAGTCGCCCAAAATTGGAACTTCCGAATGGACCACCTCAGACGTAATCATGGCCAATATATACATGATATCATTTTCAGACAGTAAATGAAATAAATTGTTTTTTAACCGATAATAAAAATTTTAAGTTCGCTTATAAATTTATGTGTTTTATTTTACATTATAAATGAAACCTCACGATTAATCACCTGATATTATTAAAATAAATACTAACAATACCCTTGATTGCTTATTTAAGTTTTCAGGTTTTTTCTTTTTTGTACTTTAAAATAAAAGTTGAGAGAAAAGTAACCAAACCACTTTTCCTATTTAGTTTTATCTCAAAATATTTTTGTTTTATATTTTCCAAAACTGCTGTGTTTCTGGGTAGCTGTTAATTATATACACGATCATCCACAAGTGTTTAGTTTTATCTCAAAATATTTTTGTTTTATATTTTCCAAAACTGCTGTGTTTGCTGGGTAGCATGTTAATTATATAAGGTCTGTCTGGGTACTTTTCCAGTAGCAAATACTCAGTAAATTTTTTTGGGAGAGTAAGACAAATTTTACTCTTTCGGCTGAGAATATCTCAAAAAGTACGCAGACAGTATCCAGTGAAATCTTGCAAGAAAACAGCTGATCGGTGTGTAAACAACTGAAATAACAAACGTGAGCCAAGATAGCGTTGAAGAAATAGCGTCCAATTTGGGAATTTAAAAACCGGGAAACCAAAATACCCAAATAATGGGTATTTGCAGTATAAACAAACTGCCAGGCCCACAATCTCGGCAAGAACATTTCTTTCGAATTTTTATATTGAAAACAATAATAAAAAATTTAAATTTGTTTTTGTTTTCAATATAAATATAAGAAAGAAATGTCCTTGTCGACATTGTGGGCCAGGCAGAAAAAGTTAGCGTCGAATTTAGGAATTTAAAATAGGGAAGTACAATTATAGGAACAAATCTAGTTTTTTAAAGTTTTCATATAAATATGTGATTTTCCACTACAATTCTAAACGTATATGGCCAATATTGGTATCATTTTAAAGCTCTTGAACAGATTTTTCTGGATATACATAATTTATTTCAAAATATTAAACTCTTTAGATCACATTACAGTTTTTTTTCATTTTACGTCGAAATGTTACGGAAGTGCACTAGGAAAGAATGTAGTTTATTTAAATAAAAGTGTAATACAAATTTTATAGAATAACAAACACTAGCATCGCAAAAAAAAATCTTTGCATAGCCAGCCTTTGGCCGGACGCAAGGATGTTTTTCTCTATGGTATAATAAACACCGGTTTCGCTTACTAAAGCTTCCTTGCATTTTTTCTTCTTATTTTTCCAATTTCTATCACCCTAGGTACTTTTTTTTTATTTGGAGCTGCGTCGGTAAACTAGATTTAAGCCCAAATATATTTATATTTTTAATAAAAATACAAAAAATATTTACCACAGGCTTTTGCAGGGTATAAACTATATATTTTCTGAAAGTAAATAGTTTTCTGGACAAAATGAGCGATGCGTGCAAAAAATCGTTCGGACAGTCCGAGAAATCTGGGTTCATCCAAAATGGTCAGTAAAAATCTTTACTGATTTATTCAATGAACCACAGGCTTTTGCACGGTATAAACTATATATTTTTTGCACGCATCGCTCATTTTGTCCAGAAAACTATTTACTTTCAGAAAATATATAGTTTATACCGTGCAAAAGCCTGTGGTAAATATTTTTAGTATTTTTATTAAAAATATAAATATATTTTTACTTCTCCTTTTTAAATTCCTAAATTCGACGCTAACTTTTTGTTCATATTCCGTAAATCCCCATTATTTGGGTATTTTGGTTTCCCGGTTTTTAAATTCCCAAATTCGACGCTATTTCGTCGACGCTATCTTGGCACACGTAAACTCTTTCATTCAAACAGTATATAAAAACAGCTGTTCAAACTACTTGCAAAATCTTACCAG
Source organism: Pollenia amentaria (assembly GCA_943735925.1). Taxonomy (NCBI): domain Eukaryota; kingdom Metazoa; phylum Arthropoda; class Insecta; order Diptera; family Polleniidae; genus Pollenia; species Pollenia amentaria. Next base: position 98,784,517 of record OX031006.1, read on the forward strand.
AGGAAATTTCTCCAGTAACATTTTGCAAGTTCTCTAACTTTCAACTGTCAAAAAATTTTCTTTTTGGCTCTCTCGCTGTAAGAGATTTGGAGTACGCAGACAACATTTTGCAAGATTTTGCGACATTTTGTACAAAATTATGCAAAATATGTGTACGCAGACAGACCTATACACGATCATCCGCAAGTGTTGCCAATTTTCTAATTTATTATTTCACCACTAAAGGCCCTTTTACACTGTAATACTGAGTATTAATTTAAAATAAATAATAGTGTGAAAACCATTTCTTTTGAAATGGCAAAAAAATATGTTAAGAAATTTAACAGTCGTAGGTGCTTTCTTTTAAATTTTTTTAATGAGGCTAAGCTAAGAGAAATGAATTAAAATGTATTGATAATTTTTCATTCTTGACTGCCGTGGGGCTGAGGGTAAAAATGCAAAGACCTCTGAAGAGATAAAAACTATCAAAACGCGCCAGATCAACCTGTCCGTGAACTTGGGTTCGAGCCCCACGGCAGTCAAGAATGAAAAATTATCAATACATTTTAATTAATTTCTCTTACCTTAGCTGATGTAAAATTCCTTCCTTCGTAAAAATAATTTAATGAAAATTAAATGTAATGAACTTTAGCCTAATTGGCAATATGAAAATTTGGATTAAAAACCATAAAACAGTTCAACAGAATAACCACAATACTAATTACAATTAAATACGCTACACAGACGAAAAGTATGAAAACAGTAAATTGCATAAACTTTTCCGCCCTTGAAGCAAATAATAGAAACAACTGTTGAATAATTTTTAAATTCTTTAATATTGAAGTTTTTGATATTTTAATCAGGCTTAAGTTCATCAAACTTAATTTTCGTTTAATTATTTTTTAATATCTGTTAAAATCATGCCTACATTTTAAAACTAAGTGCGTTTTGTTATACTTAAAATACAAAAATGTAAAAGTGGTTTATGCTGAGCAGCAGTTTATAGGCAAGAGGCGAAAAAGTACAAAAAGTAAAGTATGTCATGCATACAGCGGCGCCCCATTGCCAACGAACTTCGACTGTCTGGCAAGAAATGTCTATAGTGTAAATTTGAACTTAAGCTGGAAGTCTACACCACTCGTTTTCGTCTCCACGCATTGCATGATTTTGTTACCTTTTACTAGCGTTCTACGATTCAATCCACATTCAACGCTTTTTTATGCGGCATAAAAACAAAATTTTATTTGTCAAAATTATCTGATTTATTTGAACGCTGCCTGCGACGCTTACAAATATAGTAAGTAAACCTCCTGCGCATGCAATGAGTCAAGGCATTCTACGATTTAGTGAATCTAACTTGGTATATATAACTATTCAGATTCTACTTGTTTGACAACTGTGTAGGATACGAAAACGCGTAGAACGCATGGTGTGGACTTCCTTCAGTGGAGAAAACGCATAAGCTTTTCGATTTGTTCTTTCAACAGATATGGCAACACTTTTCTGGCAGTACGTCTTATAAGACTCAAAGTGTCTCTCAACATTTAAGGCCATGTCAGATAAAACTTTTGCTTCGCGTTGCGTTACCGATTCGCTTTGACATCAAAGATAAAATATACGTACTTATACGAAACATGTCACATAAAGTACTTTCAAAGCGGAGCGAAGCAAAAAGTTAGCCAACTCTCATCTTTTTGCGCGCTTTGACAATTGGCTAGTATAATTTTCTTTTTTTTTTTAATTTTTTTTGCCAAATTCAATTCCAAAAAACCGTCCAATTAAATTTTTAACTTTTATTTTTGTAACAAATAATTAAATGTTCAAATTACCAACCGCTTTTATAAGTAAACAAACAATGCGTGAGTGTTGTCAAAGTTTTCATTGTGGCATACACCTTTTGCTTTGAGTTTTTCTGCCGAAGGTAGAAACGCCACGCAAAGCGACAAAGTTGTATCTGACACGGCCTTTATCGCCACATTAAAATCATCACTTAAAGCTTATTCATTTGTTTGTTTTGTTTTTAATATTCATATGAAATTTGCGAGTTTGTGTATGAGGCCTTTTAGTTTCAATACAAATAATTATAAATCAGATTAAATCTGTGTAAACGAGTTGTCAAATGAAATCATCATATGAAATTACCAAAAGGGATAATAACACGAAACACACACGCTCAAACCACCAGCCAATGACAGTTGAACGAGTGATAGAGTGTAGAGCCGACTGACTGGCTTTAGCATTAAGAGACGGTTTCATTTCGAATAACTGGTATTTAATAATTATTATTAAGGTTTTTATGACAGATCGCTGGCATAGTGGATACTTTTAATATGCAACGGTATTAACTATGAAATTAATTGATAAAAGAAAAACTTGTAAAAAAATATTAGTTTTAACATTTTTCATTTTTCGAATTTATTCTATGAGTTAAATTTCAGTTATGTATTTTATAAAGCTTTTTGTAATAGCTCTATTCCTTAATTTTTTTTAGAAATGACTTTATACACTACCAGACTATTATATTGTATTTTTGGTAGTGTATAAAGTCATTTCTAAAAAAAATTAAGGAATAGAGCTATTACAAAAAGCTTTATAAAATACATAACTGAAATTTAACTCATAGAATAAATTCGAAAAATGAAAAATGTTGAATATAATAAAGTTACTTATGAAAAAGAAATAATTCCCAATATCTATATATTAGTTTTATTTAATATTTTAAAACCATATAATGGTTACGCCATTAGCATTTAAATAATCTCTCTCTACGATGTCTACTTCTTTTCTTAAACTACATAATTAATCATTTCTACACTTTATATTAATTTAAGCGTAAGTGACTTTAACATTTTAATTGTTTCGGCCACGCTCTACAAAAAGCTCTTGCTAACAGAACATTTATTCTAAGATTGTATGTTCGATAATAATTTGAATTTTTATGACACGTGTATGTACGAATGCATATGCTTTGTCCAATTTTTAGGATAGCATTAAATCTATATTTTTGAGATTCACAAGGTGTGCTATCAAGTCATATCGTCATAATGTCCTAAATAATATTTTACATTTGTTTAAAAAAAAATATTGTTGTGTTTCAAACCAAATAAAAATGTTATAGCTGTGTTCTTTGATTCGTCATAACTGTAGTGTATAAATCTAAATTATAAGCGGTAGCCCACAGTAATCATATATATTTCTTGTAATTTGTTTTTAAGACATATGACTTTACAACTTTATGACTACCTTGTGAATCACCCACTTATTTTATTATACCCTTCACCACCCCTAGTGGTGAATCAGGGTATACTAAGTTTGTAATTCCTTGTGAAACTTTTTTGTTATACATAGAAGACCTCATAAAGTGTATATATTCTGGCACCTTGAGCAATAATAAGTCGATTAAGCCATGACCGTCTGTCTGTCCGTCTGTTGAAAACAGGCTCACTTTCGAAAGACTCGAAAGAAAAGAACAAACTTGGTGTCAAATTCATTGTAGTTACCCTAAGCAGCTTTGGATTGAAATCCACCAAAATCGGTTCAGTAGGATCACCACCCTAAGAATTGATAATTTTGTTACAAAAACTAACATAATTGGTCTAACAATGCACGGAATGGTATAGCATTTTGCACAAATCCGTTCAATAAGACTAAAGGAACTGGTTAATTTCAAGAAGATCGGTACATAATTTACCCTAGGCCCCATATAAAGCCTACTCCTGGAAAACAGTTAAGTACGCTTAAAACAGTTATAAGCATTGCTATCATAATAAAATTTGATACGTCACAGTTTTATAGGACTAGAAATCACACTGTTGAATTTAATGAAGATCGGTTCATAATTTACCATAGGCCTATAAAGCCTCCTCTCGGAAAACAAATAAGTACGTTTAAAATCGTAACATATAATGCTATCTATCGCAATTGAATTTAGTACATCAGAGTTTTCTAGAGCAAGAAATTACATTGCCAAATTTCGTGAAGATCGGTCCATAAATTACGATAGGAGCCACATATGCTAGGAACTTAACTAAATACGCCTAAAGCCGTAGCAGATATAGATATTGTGGTAAAATTTGTTCCAACTTAGCTGCATATGGCCATAAAAAATGTCATGCAATTTTGTGATATACGGCCCATAATTTACATTAGATCCCATATTAGGCAGCCTTCTGCAAATTGTAAACTTCACTGTAAATGCCTAAACTAATTTCACTGCTGTATTAAAATGTATTCTAATAATTTTTTTTTAATACCAGAAACAACTCTACTGAATTTTGGGATGATTGATCCATAATTTTTCATGGGACCAATTCGCCTCCTGAAAATCATTTTAGTTCGCTAAATCTGTTACGATATTTTACTCAAGCCAGTTCAAATTTCTAAAAAGAAGAGCATAAAACTTTCCGATTGTCGGTTAACAATTTAATATAGATCTAAACCGCAAATGTCCGTTAATTAATAATATATATATAGATATCATATAGAGCACACTTCTAAAATATTCGAAATAATGGTGAAGGGTATCAAAGATTCGGCACAGCTGAATATAGCACTCTTAATTGTTTTTATATAAACTTATATCTTATTTAAATACGGATTGATCTTTTTAGTTTTATTTGAAGTCTTATTTTATTAAAATAAAAGTATGGTAGGACTACTGAATACGAAAAAATGTATTTATTTACAAGGTGGTTTCAAAAAAACAGCTGAATGTTATTGCTTTGCCTGTTGTTGTTGTTGTTATATTGAGCCCACCTTACTAAGTTATATACAAGTTGGATTTAAATGTTTTATTTAAGTATTTAGTGAAGAACAGAATTTTGTATTTATTCACAGAAAAAATGTATTTCAATTAAAAAAATTATGATATTAGCAAAAAATTAATGAAATTTGTACAAGTAAACAAATTAGTTGTACAGTAATGTTGTTGATATAAGTAAACGTTACATTCACCTGATTAAGTTTTTAATTAGAACTGATTTTATATTTGATTAATGGTTCAATTAAAAACTAATTTTTTTATGTGTTGAATTTAGTTAGATTAAATACATTGGATAACATTTTTGCCCTTACTTAAATAATTCTTGTATGGACCAAATGGTCCAATAATTTAAATATAAAGGATTGCAATATTATTGTGCTCATGTTAATATTGTACAATAAAATTCCATGTGTGTATGTTTATTAAATTAGTAGGTTGCACAATATATTGGTTTTGTTTACTTTTACATATATTAAATGAAAAACTTCGCCATAAATATTGTTTTTATGGTATGGAGCAAAACGACAATAACAATAGCAATAGCGTACCCCAAAGTATTGGGTAGTCGAAGGGTACCTTAACAACAGGATACAAATCGCCAAGTAATTTAATAGAATAACGATCAAATGTTTTTAAATGAAAAAACAAACAAAGTGATTTTGTTTAAAACTTTTCTTTTTGTGTTTTTTTTTTATTTTTGGGAAATCTCACATCAATTGTTTACATTAATGAAAGTAAATAAAAAAAATTTTTTTTGTGCATGCGCGAACAAATTATTTAACTTAGTTTGAATTTCCATTAATTCCTATCGAAATATCGCCAGCGTACAAAGAAATGCAAAGTTGGTTTATTGGTAATTTTTCTATTTGCCACATTGTGGCTTTTGATATTTAACCGCTTTAAAACTTTGACAGTTTGATAACTTTATTAACTTTGCTCAATCAATTATCATAGTGACTTAAGTATCTAGTTAGATAGACTGCAGACTGGACTAAATGATCAGTTAAATCTTTTATTGTAATCCTGGGCAAAACCTTAAAAAGCGACTTTTATATAAAACAGAGCACCTGCTGTTTATCAAATCTCTTAGAGACATACCTACTGGTACAATGGCCATAGTTTATTTTTATTTTTATTATTATTTTTTTTTTGTGGACTTAACGCCACATTTAAATGCAGACATTGTAATTGAACGTGCTGTGATTGTTGGATTTTTAATATAAAATTAGTCTTTTAGCAAATACTTATGTTGTACAATACGAAAAAATAACAAATAGTTATAGGTAGTACCTATTTATTGTTAGAGTACGTATGTATGTATGCCTATAATCTGTTTTTGAAAAATGTTTCTTTAACCTAGACTTAAACCATTAGCACGTTACCGGATTTCTCATCACGATTAGGACTTTAAAACACTTTTGCCGCATACACTATATCCGCACGAAAATAGCACTTTGACTACAATTACGTTTACATTTTTTTTCTATATTTTTATTTTAATGTTGCTGTTACCATTTATTTTTACTATTTTTCATAGATACTAGATACTAGGTTTTGCGATATTCCTTTTTTTACTTTTGTCTAGTGAAAACGTGCCTTAACATGGTTGAAACATCATTAATTTATAACCAACAACTAATAACAAGATTTATCACTTTAGTACAATTTTTTTGCTCCCGCTCTGAGCTCTATTCTAAAGCTTCAAGAATATTGTATGTGTTTTCGGTATTGTAGATCAACTAAAAACCCTTTATGGACAAAAATTAAAAAAAAAAATGTGAAGAAAAAAGATAAATTGTTTAAATAAAAATTATGGTAATTTCGATTAACAGTTGACGATAATGAAGATCATAAATCAATGATTTTAATTCGACGCAAAAAAATCCATTAAATTTGCTTAAATAGGTGGGAATACAAGAGTGATGAAAACAGAACTGCCTACTAAAGGAAAGCATAAATGTAGTTGAAAACGTTTGTGTATAGCCACAACGACAAATGCTATCTATGCGTTACTGCTCGTCGCACAATTTCAATAGTGTTGTGAGGGTAGAATAATTCACAGAAATACACTCCAGACAGTACTTGTATTGTTTCGAAACCTTTCACACTCTCTCACAAGCATAATAAAATAAGTTTATTAAGTACCTTTTACACATTCAACAAAAAAAAAGGCAATCTTACTTAGGACCCTTATCACCGTCTAAATTATGGATTAGAGTAAGATAAAAATTTGGTCCTTTTTTCATATTTTATATAAGAAACAAAGAAAAATAAGAGTAAATAATAAAAAAGGGAAATAAATTAAAAATGTTTAAAATCCACAAAAAATCCGCGAATTTTTTTTAAATCCCCAAAAAATAGCCAATCCCCAATCACTTTATATGTCCTTTTTGCTCGCATGATATCCTCAACTTTGAGGATAAGTCCCCAAGTCTGGCAGGCCTGTGTTAGGCGTCAAAATATAAGAAAAATGTCGAAATTTCGGCTGCACAGCTTTATACATGACGCCGTTTGTTGTAGAAACAATAACAACACTAAAAAAATTGCAAATACACGATTTAGGCCCAAATCATGTAGAACGCAGCGCAACGCCAAATAATAACATTGAAAGAACAAACAATGTTATAAATATTTTGTAATTTTGTTGTCGCTTTCTATAGAAATTAATGTACGGTTTTAAAGTTCTCAACGCCCCAAGCTATGCAGCGTTTGACATTTTAAAACGCAAAAAATTACAAAATATTTATAACATTGTTTGTGCCTTCAATGTTATTCTTTGGCGTTGCGCTGCGTTTTACATGATTAGGGCCTTAATACTTGCTAGTTGAGGGAACAACAACAACTCTGCAAAAGTAGAGACAAAAAACTTTTTACTTGTCTGTTATAAAAACAACAGCAACAACAATACTACAAGAAGAAAAACGTGCATTTTTGCTGGTTTTAGAGTTGGCAAATTATATAAATAAAGAGAAGGAAAATTCCCGTATTCTTTTTCTTGAAATAATTTAGTTAAATTTTAATGTAGAATGATGACGAAAACCATATCGGGGCATTCTGCTAGTTTCTTATAATTCTTAACAAAGGGGAATTCAACAACATGAAAACAAGGTGTGTAACAGGAAAATAAATAAAATATAATAATATTCTCTCTCGCTCTCTCTTTCTCTCTCTCTCTCTGGCTCCAGGGCTAAGTGCTAAGAATTATTCTGAAATAAATACATACACTGTAAAAAAATAATTAATAAAAAAAAAAAAAAAATTGAGGGGAATTGTCAAATTTACTTTGGTTTTTATTGTCGTTATACTGTTAATAAAGCAACTAGTTTTAAACTATTATAAAATGCATTTAAATTAACTAGTTGAGTTCCTATGGCAACACAACGATATATATATGAAAAAAAAATCAAAAGTTCAACTAGTTTAAAGTAAACACCGACTAGTATATTTCTAGCTAAATACAAATTACTTTTTCTGCAGGGCTGTGACAGCGACCCTACAGTATAGAGTTTGAAAGACGTTCAATGATTTGAATGGGTATTCAAATGAAATTGTTGAGGCCTCTATTATCTACATATGTATGTACATAGGTGTGTATGTATATAAAGTTTATATTATAAACAGACTTTGTTAGTGTTAGGCGGTTATAGGACACCCTTGAAATAAATAAAACATAATTATTGTTACTTTTTTACACAAAAATCCAACATGATTTACATATCGTCACCTAAAAGGCCAGAGGCCGTAAGTAACATATAATGCTAATCATCTTTTCTATTGATTATAACGATTTTTAGTTAATTACATTATAATCAATCAAAAAGCCGACATTAAATTTTTTATCGCTTACGGCCTTTTGAATTTTAATCAAATATGATTTAGTATAGATTAAATAATAAATTTTCTACTTTCTAAAACATTCAATAATTAGATGTTTATAAAATTTCATATTTATCTTTTGACAATAAATTTTTGTAACGCGGTTTTTGAATACATATGTACATTGTGCATAAAATGTAGTTGCCATCACTAAAAAAGCTATTTTGTTTACAAAGAAAGAAAAACAATAGTTTTTAAAGCTACTTACTACACTTAAAAAACTGTAGCACTTTTATGGAAACTTACATAGTGATCGTCCAGACTTGCAATTTTTGTTGCAGCAATTCTTGAGTTTATTGGTGAGAGGGGTGAAAAAAATTGGGGAGGGATACTCAGTTTCATGTACTCAGCAATTCTGTTTTGTTTTGTTATTCTCACAGTTTTTAACTTGAAGTTGGCTGTATTTGTATTTATTTAGAAAATATAGATATTTTTAATAAGGCTTAAGTTCATTTGAATTTAATTTTCATTAAATTATTTTTATGAAGACAGGAATTTTACAACATGAAATTAATTAAAATTTATTGATAATTTTTCATTCTTGACTGAGCTGGGAATTGAACCCAGGCTTTCACGGACAGGTTGCCCATACTAGTTTCGATTGTAACCACACAATCTCGTCAGTGGGGTTTGCCGTTTTACTCACTCGGCTATTGAAGCGGGATGACGTCAATAGTCAAACATCAATCTTTAAACCAAATGGTATTTCACCTTCGTAGATCGAAATTTGCTTTTGAATGAATGATTATCTATTTTAATTGATTTACATGTTCTTCCTAACTTCTGTTTTTTCGTACCTTTTGTCAATAATTCTTCTCGAAATCCCAAGTACATTTTTGTTTTTATGTTTTTGTCTTTCTTTTTTCCTTTTGACCATTTTCAGCACAACTTGAAGGACAAATGTAAACATAGCTCGTGCCTAGGCTGTTAACAATAATTAGTATTGTGGTAAATTTATTGAACTGTTAATGGTTTTTAATCCAAATTTAGATATTTTAATTAGGCTTGAGTTCATTGAATTCAATTTTCATTAAATTATCTTTATGAAGACAGGAATTTTACAACATAAAATTAATTAAAATTTTACCACAGTACTAATTATTATATAGAAAATATAAAAAGGAGAAGAGGAAAGACAAGATAAAAATATAAAAATTGAAAAACTATAACCTCATAATCCTGGCACTTATGCAATTTCAAAGCCGAATTTTTAAAAATTGCAAGTCTGGACGATGGCATACTTTGATATGAAAACTATTTTCAAATTTAAAACAAATTAAAATACATCGTATGAAATACCTTGTATTAGAAATAAAATTTTAGAGACATTTTTTGTTTATGTCATTTCTAAGTTTAACATTATTTCGGTTTTAATTTTTCTTTCAAAAGTTTTATTTTGGTACAACTCACACTACCTTTAGTATAAGAAAGCAAAATCACTCTTTTATAACAGCTCATTAATTGTTTTGTAAAAAGCTTTACATTATAGGCAGTGCTGCCATTTTGTGGGTAATTATACGAATTTGGTGCAGTTTTTACTCTCGTGGGTAGAGCGTGGGTAATTTCTTTGAGGTGAAGATCAGGTATAATTTGATATTCTTTCATTTTAAAACAAATAATATAAGAATTGGATTTTAGAGATAAGAATTATACCATTTAAGATATTGTTGATCTAAAAAATTTGCTGTGTATTCAACAAAACTCACTGTTTATTTAACAAAAAAGATTTCCATATCAACCAAAAGATTGATAGTGATTGGCGCCTGATGGACAATTAGATTTCGATAAATATTAGCTTTATAGCTCATTTAGAATCCGAAGTTTATTGGAAAACGAAAGTATGTATTTTTACAAAAAAATATCTCACCTGGAGAAATTTATGTTTCCAATATTACAAAAAGTAATAAATTTTGTGTTGGCCTTAACATTTTAAATGATTTAGTTGAGAAATATTTAGCGACCTTAATATTTGTTAAACTGCTTTGATAAACCATTACAGGAATTTTATTTACAAAATAAAGTAATAGATAAATGGAAGTATAACTTATTATTTTAACATTTTATTTAATTTGTTTATTATTTTTTTTAATATTATTTTTGTTAAATTATTTTGAATTACTGTATGAATCTTAATAGTATGACACATATTGATCTTATTTACGTAAAAAGGGTATTATGAGTTTATACTGATGTGGGAAACACATATAAATATTTGTTGTAGTATACCTATCGGCTTAGATTCAATATCTGAGTCGTCTGTCCCGCTGGCTGATTGTCTGTCCATGTAACCCTTCTGAACAAAGTACAGGTAGCAATTGTTAAGATAATTTAATGAAATTCGGTTCAAATTTTTTTTTTTTTTTATTTTGTGAATAGGCCCATAATTTTAATAGACCACATATGAAATTTTTCCCATTTCAATTGAGCATTTTATTTTATTGGTATTTGGACAAAATTTTGCCTAAATATTTTTTATTTCAACCTAAATTATCTTACAAAATTAATTACGAAATCAGTTAATATTTGACCATGGCTCCCATAAAAATACCACTCACGAAAATAGCTTGTAATGCCATAAATGCCTTATTTCAGTTAGGGGTAGTTACCTAGATAATTAAGAATTCTTATATTGTTCATCTTAACCTCATAACACAATTTTGTTTAATAGGGGCCTAACAAGGGAACACTCTTAAAAATTTATCTGTAAATACTTTTTTATTTTTTTTTTTTTAATATTTACTGATCAGGTATAATTTAATTTAAATTGGGTAATTTTTTTTTCATCGCAAGTGTAGTTTTGAATTTTGCTGGTTGTAACGCTGATTATAGCTCTCTTTCCCCACACTTAATACGTGTTTACAGAAAAAAAACATGGACGATTTTTCAGTGTTTCTGCCAGTCAACCAGCTAGTTAGTAAGTTATTTTAGTACATTTTCAGAATAAATATATTTGTACAAATGCATTTGTTTGCCAATATTTGCCTTGTAATTATACTGTTAGATACGCATGTCAATTTCGCACTCGATGTTAAAGATTACGAGGCCTGCCGCCACCGCCTTCTCTTATGAAGACACGTTAAGTACAAGTCGCTCGCATAACTGCCTGCAATTCCAGTTAGTAATCTTAATCATCTGATGTGATGTCTTAACTAAAATACTCCCACTTTTAGTTTTCCTATAAAGCTGATTTTATTTAAGTTTTTTCCTTGATATAGACTAGATTCTAAGAGTTGATTAACATAGTCAAGCCATTGTATTAATGAAAATGATGATGATGATGTAGATCATCATCATTATTAGACGATGATCATGAAGATGCTGGAAAATTTTTCGTTCAGGACGTTTGTGTGCGCGCTGTGGCACATTCAACATCTTTTGACAAGATGTTTAGATAAAACTTTTTTCATTTTATTTCTCATTTATAGTTTTTTTGTTTCTAGTGCGAAATGTACTCTAATGTTGAGTAAGAAGATTTTTTATTTACCGCAAAACCGCCTACACTTTGGTTTGTTTTTACTTTGAATACTGTACAAATACTAGACAACACTTACATACACATACAAGTACTTTTTCACTTTACTTTACTTTACAGCACGTACTAGACACTCTCCTACACTAACACTTATTTTATAAAGTAAATAAACTTTATGTTGATGCTGCTGTTATAAAGAGTGTTTTTTAAGTTCGATAAAACTTGAAATTGTAACAAATAACCGAAAAAATTTTATTTAAGCCAATTTTTTTCGACAGATGAATGCAGGGCATTAACATTTAAAAACGATTCCGGGCATATGGGCACCGCAGCTGTTCTCAAACGAGCCGCATTTTGAATGTCCAATTTCAGGACTTTCGTTCGTCTAGCAGCCAACACTTTCGCAAGTTCTATGGGGCTTCAAAAATCTCCCTTTATTAGTGTTGTAGTTTTATTTAGTTTGTGTTAAATTGTATGCTGATGTGTTGTTGTCGTTGTATTGTTGTTGTTTTCTGTTATGACTTTATTAGCGAGATCATTAATGGTTAATTTACTGAGGCTCACAAAGTAAATTCAGAAACTTTAAGATCATTTTAAGATTTATTTGTTTTTGTTTTCACTTTAAAAGTTTGATGTTCATGGTTCGATAAGTTTTTCTTTTCTTGCTAAAATTGACACTTAATTAAATGGTTTATTTATGAAGAAAATATTGAAATAGAAAATGTATTTAAATTAAACTTTAGAATAAATAAAATAAGAATTAAAAATTTCAATAAAAAAGTTTTATTTAACCGTTAAACTACTTTGGGCAATGCGGCTGCTAGATTTGACAACTTGTTGTCTATGACCTATTGACACTTAGGCCAGGGTTTTAAGATGTGGATTTAGTTTAAACTTAGTTTAACGTGCCCTGCAACTCGGATTTTCCGGGATTTTAACTGAGATCTTAAAAACCCAGCCTTAATGTTAATGTTTGACTATTCCCAAAAATTATTTTGCTTTTTTATTACTTCGACGCTTGCATTTATTTGGTTGATTTTCATTCGAAATATTATTTAAGCGCAATGGATGCTTTAACGTTAATCTTGCTCGTTTGTCTCGTTTAAATAACGCTTAAAATCGTTCACTTTTTTCTTTTTACATGATTTAATAATTTTTTTTTTTAATATCTTTAAATATTTTGTTTTTTTATTTGGGGCCAACAAACTACACAAGCCGTTTGATGACAAGAAAATGAAGTTTTTGTAAATACTTAAAATGTTTATTTTCGTACACACATACCTCATATAATTCTTTATACCATAGATCCAACCGCTTGTGGGGTTTATTTGGCCCTGAACAAGCGAAAAATTTCCTTAATAAAAGTGTTGTTAACAGTGAGAAAATAACATTGAAAAATGTATTAAAGGTTTTAAATTAGTTAATTGATTTTTGACCTGAAAGGGCAAAAATAGAATTCCACAGGGTCACCAAACATTCAAAAGTGAAACAAATGGCACAATTATGGCACATTTCGCATTACTGTTACATAGCCAATCCTTTTGAAAGGTCTAAAAAGAAGCATGGACTTGGTGTTTCCGCCTTAAGCCCCTGAAATTACTGAAACCGTACGGCCCTTTGTTCCTTGCAGAAGTAAAAGGAACCAATATATACACATATGTACATATGTATGTATATTTTAAGGTAGCTTTAAATAAATTCTTACATATTTATATTTTGTGGGTGGTCTTATTTATTTCCATAATTTCCTAATCTTTCAACTTTAAAAACCAATTCTAGAAAACATCCAGTGAGTTGCTGACGTTAAGTTAATACACCAAATAATTATCAAGCACTTTAAATTCAATTAAATGCTATAAAAATTTCTTATTGTGCCTCTTCTTTTTAAACACATGCGGCAATCATTAAATCAGCTGCCGCTTAAAAGCTGCAGCAACTCTTACAACTGCATCAATGCTCCCGGTCTCTGGATATTAAACACAGAGAGTTTCACATGTTCGAAACCCACTTAAACACAAAAATGGGATATTTTATGGATGTTTTTTTTTAAATTGTTTTTTGTTTCATTGATTATAATCTTGTGGTGATTAAAAACAAAAACGGCAGCAGACAATATAATTTAAATAAAAAAAAAATATAACAACGAAATAAACATAATGAATGTACTTGTTATTAATGTATTGTAACTTTCACTGTTTTGCTATTGTTTTTTTATCACTGTTTTATTTATAATTTTGGGAGAAAAATTATTTTTGTTGTATTAAAAAAGAATTGTTCAATTTTTTATGTCCACAAAAAAAAAAATTAAATTTCATAAGTTTGGTAAAAAGAAAATTAGATTTAGTATGGCTCTGGTTTTTTTGCTTATATGTAATTATTTAAGATTAAGTTTTGGACTATCAATAAATACATAATTTATTTCCAAATTTTGATGCAGAGATTCTCATATTGTAATTCTGCTTTGCTAAACTCTATAGATTACGAAAATATTTTAAATTTTCCCCGATCATTTTGCATTTCCCTTCTTACGGTAATCTTAAAATTGTAGACCTGGAGATTTATACCCAAATTGGGAATTTTATAAAGAAAATGGGTCTAAAAAATGTTTTTGGGGGGTTGGGAAATCTGTTGAATATATTTTAAATGTTTTAAGGATTTCTATGGGATTTTCATTTAATTTTTGTTTAAATTTATAGTTCTTAAGGCTGTTTTACACTATTACACAAGTCTTACGTATTACGTGTACCCATTAGCAGTTATTTCGATATTATAATTAAAATCTTAATTTTTTTTATTCAGATTTTATATAAAATCTGGTAATTTAATCAATTTTTGTGTTAAAATTGTATTAGAAATAGTTCGAATTTGAAACAAAAAATAAGTCAACTTTAGAGCCAATTTAGCTTGTACGTTATGTAACTTGTCAAAGCTGAAAAAGTTTAAAGCTCCATTAGTCAACTATTTAAACGTTGTTTGTATACAAGTAACTACAGTTTTATCTACGTCCTGAAACAGAATAAAGTAGTTGTAGTAGTAGCTAAAGATGTAAACACAATGAGTAGCGTAGCAAGAAAATAACATCTTCAAAAACTTAGAGATATATACAAGAATACATTACCTCAATTTCGAAAAGGCGTAAATAACATACACAATTTTTTAAGTTTGAGATATAAAACTTGATCAAAAGCAATACAAACAAAAGCTTATTAATATTTTTAGAACTATAAATGCTGGATCGTTCCTTTATATCTTAAAGTTATAAAACTTTTTTTAAGAACTTTTTATATTTATTCTTTTTGATCAAGTTTTATGTCTCAAAGTTAAATAAATTTTTATGTTACATACGTCTTTTCTAAATTAAAGTAATGGTATGTAATTTTTTTTAGCAAATTAAATAATAAATGCATATCCATCTACATACATATTTCCATATTGGTAAAAATTTATATTTGACAATCATCTGATAGTGCACTGTTGCGCTACTTTAAAACCGCCGTCTTTAACTTTTGACTGCAGCTTTACCCGTTACGTCGTACTACAGCGACTATTATGTTCCCCACTTAAAAATTTGTTAATACAACACTCAGTTCTTTTTCTTATCTTTGGTTGCTTCTTCACTAACGACATTTCAAAAAGTGAAATGAACCGACTTTTGGCTCTATTTATCTACTTTTTTTTGCTAAATATTTAAAATGTAAGGCTGTAAGACCGAGTTAAATGCGGTAGTTTTATGGTAAATTAACGTATCAGCTTATAATAGATACGTGACGTAACATATAAGATAATAGTTCATACGTTACATTCTTTGATTTATGTCGTTACAGCGTTTTTTGGTTCTTCTTTAAAATTGCTCTTGTGTTTACATTGTGCAATTTTTATCGCAGCAACATCTTCTTTACCACGAACTTTAATAAATTTTTCGTCAAATGAGAGAACGAGTAAACGAACAAAACGTATCGAAGAGTACACTGGCTTGTGTACCCTTTTTGGTTTTACTCTCCCCTCTCGACAAAAAAAAAAAAAAAACCCAACGACAAAAATCGCAAAATGTAAACGGGCACTAATATCGTTCGATTAACTAAAAAATAATTTATTAAACGGAGTGAGAAAACTAACCAACTGTTAGATGACTAAGGCCTGGTTTTTGAGATGTGGATTTATTTATAACTTAGTTTAACGTACTCTGTTTTTATTAAGCAAAACTAAGCTGTTTCGTCAACATGTTGTATACAAACTTGCTAATGGTACCTAATCGAATGAACACCTCGACTCAAAGTGCAATTGTTGTCTACGTTTTGTTAATGAAGTTTAAACCATTTTAAACGAAAAGCAAAAAAAAAATATTGAACTAATCTAAATATATGTATACATAAATCCTAAATCGGTAAATCAAAATTTTATTTAACCAATATCGTGATAAATCAATTAATCGATTAATCAACATTTCTGATCAATCAGAATTCTGATAAAATGAATACTTTTAATTTTGTTTAATCAAGTTGGAATAATTTTATTAAACAATTCTTAAACTAAAGAAATATAAACAAAATTAAACAAAATAAAACTATAGTAGGGAATAATGATTTACCACATGAAGTGAATCAAAACCCATTAGAATCTAATGTTTGATCTTGCCACATGCCACACTATGAGAACTATGTTATCTAATTGCAGAATACAAAGAAACTTGTAAAATAAAGAAAACAATTTTCAAATTGTTCAATCCCTAGGAGACAGGGAACCAGCACCAAACTTGTCACGTGACAGGTCTTAAGTGGAAAGTACCAGTTCTAAATCTAACACTTTATATGAAGGGACTTGTCACTTCAACATGTCCCTGTCCTACGAGGGGGTTAAATGGCACCCATTTGACACTTTGTAATAGGTCCCTGAAATATCCTAAATGGACACATTAAATTTCGGTTAAAATAATTCATGTCGCAGATATTGTCCCGATCGAACCATTTTAATATGTTAGATATCCTTCATATAAAGTAATATAATCTTTATTACGCTTTCGGTCTATTTTGTTATAATAATCGGTTCACTGGTCACGGGATTTGTGCTTTAAGAACAATTGCCACCAATTTCCCGCAGGGACTATTCAAAATATTAATTATTTAAATTTCTGATTAATTGATTAGTCATGAATTTAAATAATCAATATATAAATTATTCGATTAATCAAGAACTTGATTTAATAAATTTTTGATTTATCAAATAATTTATTAATCATAATTTTGATTAATCAATATTTTCGATTAATTGCACCGCCCTATTTTTAATACGTGTAAACGTGTTTCTAGTTTCACATGCTCCCCATCAGGAGTGGATTGAACAACAAACAAACATGAGATTTATGGTCTTGATCAAGTGTGTTGTTCACTCCACAACTTAAGGAAGCAAATCTAAGTGATATCGGGCGCGTATACATGATATTCGTTGCAGTTGCTGATGCAGCCGTGGACACCGGTTCGGAGTGAAATATTTTCGGATGGCAGCGGACTGCTACGATACTTGGAACATCAAGGTAAGCGATTGGCGCTTTCAAATAACCAATAGCCATCAACTGCCAGCGTCTATTCGTTATGGGCCGCTGGAAGCGGGCTATGGAACATTTGCCAGGCGGCATGCTGTTTAAATGTGACAAGGCTTTTAAGCCAGCCTTCTTTCCAGTTTCGGATGCAGATCGGACACACTGGCCCAATTAGCCACTCACCTCGAAAAAAAATGATTACCGAACCCTAAAGAAATGAAAATAATAGAGGCCTTATGCTATTTACAGGAACGAAAGGAAACAATATAGACATACATATCGCACTTAATCATTAAGAGGGCATTAACTCAAAATTTAAACATTTTCAATAGAAGCAAAACAATTCTTAATTTAATATTAAAGGCCGTTTTCCGTTTCATTACCAAAAAAAATAGACGAAAGAGCATGATGTTTGTACAGCGGGTAGATATAAGTATGACGTGTCGATTTTTTCTAAAATGTGAAATTAAAGTTTTTAGTTAATACCCTTTAATGATCAAGAGCGATATGTTTAAATTTAATTTCCCATACGCAAAATTTGGTTTGTAATCTTTAACGAATTTCACAATGATTTATATTTTAATAGGTATCAATAATTTATTTAGGTTTTTTTTTCATCTACAAAATGTTTTAAACCATAAAGTGTAATTTTTTTTGTCGAAATTGAAGTCATGTGCTTTAAAATGAACTAAATTTTTGTTGCTTGAATTTTAAGGTATTTTTCGCTTTCTTACAAACTTTATGGTGGCAAGAGGTAAAAACTATAACTTTTGCTGAACATTTATTTGAGATTGTATCATTCAAGCAAAACAACTGGGTTTCTTATTTATTTATACACAGATATTTTTGTATTATTTAACTTAAACATTTATTGTAACGTGTCCATTCAATTAGCATATGTACATAACTTTTGGCTTTTTCTAAATGGAAAAATAAAGAGCTTTTTTTTGGTGAACCTAATAACGAAAAAAAAATAAAAAAAAATTAGGGGGAAAAATACAATAGTTTTTCAGATACAAATAAATTCCAAATTTAATAAACCTAAAATCTTGGTAAAAATCTATTAATTTTTTTATTTTGCATATTTATTTTAATAAGAGATTTCAATAAACTTTGCGCAATAAATTTTAAATTCTTTTTATTTCAATAACGTTATGTATATATGTATGTTCATAAATGGTTCGATTTTTCATAATGAACTGTGAAAAACAAAAACGCTTCGGATCTAGTGAGGTAAATGAGCTCCCCACTATAGACTTTGTAATTTAAATTGTGTTGATATTTTCAAGATCATAAATCTCTTTGAAGGTTGAATGCAAGAAAAAACCAACTCATTATTTGGTAAAGAACGATTTAAATAATTTTTAAATATTTGACTAAATAAACAAATAAAAGTGTTTTAAAAATGGCTACAATTGTTAGCTTTATAAAAGCAAATACTTATTATTAACCAAAATACGAGTAAATAACAAAAAACAGCTGATTTTGAATTTGATTGCATTTATTCAAGTGTTCTTTTACACGAAAAATATATTTGGTATAAGTTTTTTTTTTATATTTTGTTTATAAATTATCTGCCTGTTTTTGAAATTAATGTGCTGTTTTTACAACACAAGTGCTTGAACGTGTAGTAAAATTTATATGAAAAGCACTCAGTTGTTTGAGTGTTTTCCATATACATTTTTCTACACGTTCAATCACTTGTGTTCTAAAAACAGCACATAAATTAAAAATTTTCGTTTAGAAATTTATATTGAAAAAAATTTGAGTTTTTTTTATTGTTGTTTAAATGCAAGTTCCCAAACGATAATTTTTATTTTTATTTTTATTTAAAAAACAGGCAGCAGTATATTAAGTATAAGATTATCCATTTTTCGGTTTCAAAAGTTAAGTTAAATGACAAACACATATTAAGCTATGATTTCAAAGAAACCTTTACTTCATTGTAATGCCTGGATCTTGCCATTACGTACGAAATACAATGTAATTTAAATGAACGCCTCTAGATTGGAAGCAGCAGTCGATCCTTTTGAGGTAGCTTTCGACCACTTTTTCGCACATTTCTAGCGGTAACTCGGCGATAATTTGACAAATGATGGTTTTAAAATGCTCCAACGCACTATGGTTCCAATTGGTTTTTTTATGGTTTTTTTTTTGGCAGAAATTATAACAATCATGTAAGAGCATTTAATATCTGCAGATTTAATGGCCATGGCATAAAAATAAAAAAAAATAAAAAAATTGTACTTCGGTAAATATTTTTTATAAGTGAAAGAAAATTATAAATATATGTTTTATTTGATTTTTTTTTATTTTTTTTTTTTTTTTTTTTTTTATTTTTTATTTTTTTTTGAAGCATCTTGAAAAGAGAACGAATAAAACAGACATGTCTGAAAAGGCACCGTGTAAAGGGCGCCTAACTTAGTCCCAATTAACATTATACGATTTTTGTCGTTGCGATTCTTACTTTATTGGCGAGAGGGGAGAGAGGAATTAAAAGGGGTGCACAAGCGAGTGTACTCTACGATTCGTTTTGTTCATTAGTTCGTAGTGTCAAATTATATGTAGTCACAAGAAGTTGTAACAACAAAAATCGTACAATGTAAACATAAGACCGACTTTAAAGAAGAAACGACAATAATCGCAACGACAAAAATCGTATAATGTAAATTGGGACTTATTTAAGAACACGTGTTTAAATTTTCAACTTTGATAGCCCAGCAGACCGACAGTGTTGACAACTGTTTTCTAATCATATATTAACTTGTTTGCTTTAATTGTTGCCATTAAGAAAATAAAATAATTTTTAACAATTTAAAAAAAAAATTTTTTTTTTGCCAAAAAAAAGTAGATTTGGAATCAATGTGCAACGTTAACGAATCATCAACAAAGATCTAACGGTGCCAAATCGCATGATCTTGGTGGCCAGTTGACGTTACCAAAACATGAAATAACGTGTTCTGGAAACTTCTCATGCAATAAAGCTAAAGTCGGTTGTGTTGTGTGGCTCGTGGCACCGTCTTGTTGAAACCACATACCTAGGGTTGCCAGTTTTAAAATCAAAGAAATCAGTACATAAGAGAAAAAAAATCAGTACAATTGCATAAAAAACAGTACATATAGTTTTTTAATTTAAAATTGCATATTAATAACATAAAAAGCTTTAATTCTTTTTTAAAACAAAACTTGAATTCATGCTATAATTTGAACACGGACCAAATTTAATTAATAAAACTGATTTTTTTTTAAATAATAATTCAATTCCTTATATATATTTAGCGGGACTACAAAGTGAACAACAAAAAAATCTAAAACACAAAGTTGTTTAAAATTCGATTCTTAATTTCTTGTAACCTGTTTTCAAAGAAACATTAATTTTATTAAAAGCAAAATTTGAGTTCATTAATATTTTGCTATTTTGACTTAATTGTTGCATTAGGTCTTTTCTTAACCTACGGACACACCTAGCAAATATTAGACAAAAAAAAAAAAAAAAAAAAAAAACGTGACCAACATGTGAACAAAAATTTTATTTCCTTTATTCTACTATATTTTTGGAATATAGGTCAGCATAAAATTAAATAAAAATTAAATAAAAGTAGTTTTTTGCTATATCTACCAGCATAATTAATTTTATTTTGCAATTAAAAGGTCATGCTGAATCTCTTTTATTTTGCGGATAAAGCCAATGTCTAATTTAACTGAGAACTTTGCTTTGCTAGCCAATTTCACTTAGAACTCTTCTATAAAAAAACTAACATTTAAATTATCTCAAAAATTAATTATTTGACATTGGCCTTTTAGCACCAAGCTAAATAACGAAGCTTGTTATGTATTTATGTTCAAAATTATTTAAAAGTGATTTATAACTAATTACTATTAATAATTGTAATTATTGTAAAAGGCACTATCGGTTTTCAGACGATCTTGCACTATAGATTTTTATAAATAATATTTATTTATTTATTTATTTAGATATTTATTATAATTAAACTTACAATAAATCTTAAAGCTAAAGCACTAGCGGCTTGATATAAATAATATATTTAATATGTATGGACATAAATATTTAAAATGTTACAAGTTAAAAATTTTTATGGCCTTTTTGTACAATGTCCACAGTTTCTTTCCTGTCTTCAGTCTCCAAGAAATTGTAAAACTCATTACAACTATAACCAAAGTTTGTCTTTATATGTAAGTCACTTTCTAGGTTTTTTATTAGGAGCCTGTTTCTCTCTTTTCTCCACTTTGAAAACTACAGACTCGTTCTGTAAAAGTGTTTGAATGTGGAATGAAAGAAATAAAATTCCCCATTTCGTCAAATTCGTAAACGCACCACCATTTAGAAACACTTGCCATTTGTCTTCTTTTTTCGTACTGACTCGGCAAAAATCTTGTTAATAACTCATCGATAAGAACATTCATATTAATATTTGTATCGCAAGCAATTTGACAATATGACAAACCAACAAAATTAATATATAATAGCAGTACACAAACAGTACATTAATGAAAAAATCAGTACATTTGCGTACTGATTTGCTTGTCATGCATAAATGAGTACTTTAAACAAAAAACAGTACATGTGCTTATAAAAACAGTACGAATGGCAACCCTACTCCTACAGTTCATAATCTTCAATTGCAGGCAGTGTTGTCATATCGGAATATTTATTTTTTTTGTTTGCAAGTTTTTTGAAAAGCATTGCACATTTTTCTAATAAAAAAGCTTTGCGGAAATTTAAGTAGCTCACATAAATTAAGTTATAATTTGTAAAAAATTAATCATCACTTAGTTTAGCTCATTTCAAAATACAAAATTTTTAATACGTGATATGAAACAAATGAATGCATTAAATTTTTATTTATATATATTTTATATATAGTTATAAGTTTATACAAATTTATATTTGTTATCGGGTGTGCTCTACAATCCGAATTCACTCGAATGTGCATTACATCAGCACGTTTGGTATTTTACAATTCACAACCACAATTTTTTATTCGTTTTCAATTAGAGTTGTAAGGGGCTTGCGAATGTAAAACGAATCGACTTTCGTATAACATTTTTAGCAAAAGCAAAAATTTGGTTTTACGTTTAAAATATTCTTTATCCAATTTGATTAAAAAAAATATATATTTTCCCACCAATCTTAATACATAAAAGCTTTTTTAGCTTATAGAAAAATTTCAAGTTGTTGTTATTGAACATAAACATCAAAAATTCTCGCAGACTGTACGAGGTAATTTTCAAATACTAGGATTATAGGCAAACAAATTTTTACTGTATTTAAAGGTTTTGAAAAAAAAAACATTTACTCACAACACTATTTAAAATGTGCGGCGAACATTTTTTATACACATTTGATTTTCGTTGTGATTTTCGTTGTGTATTTGATTTGTAAATACATTTATGCAGGCCTTAACCTAATGTCCCGTTTATATTACACCAAAATTTTGTGCAAACGATATATCGAGCAACATCTTGTGGTTTTCTTACAAGATTTTTAGTGAAATCTACAATATCGTACAATCTTATATACTCAAAATGTATATCTATAAAGCACTTTCGGCGCATTGTCAAAGATTGATGACTTTTCATCACAACCTCAATGTTGCATGTGAAGGCACAAACGTTTTGAAGATTCCAAAGATATTCAACTAGAAGAAGACAAAATGTTTGTTTTATTTATTCAGATTTTCTTATATTTCAACACTTGAAACTGATAGGATTTTCTCTTAAGAAAAAAAAAAACAAAAAATAAAACTAAAATCGAAAAATATATACGAAAGGCCAAACAAAAATGTTAATGATGGATTACTTTTTAGAAAAACATTTTCACTTTTAGTGCCACTGTTTTAAGTATTTTTTCTTAGTTTCTATTTAGATACATTTCAAAAGGTATAAGATATTTCCACATTGTTTGTGCAAGTATGTATGTTAAGTTATAATTTTTTGTTTTAAGTTATTTTAAGATCAATGAAATTGTTAATTTTTTAATTTTTTTTTGTGGTTTTTTTTTGGTATTTTGAAAGCATTAAAGTTTTAAAAAACAAAATTTTAAAATGATTAAAAAGCTTTTTTCCCACATTTTTCGTATTACTTTAAACGACAATTGACAGACATACAACAATAAAGTATTGTGAGCCAATTCTCTAAATGATGCCTTGACTTTTTTTGTAATTTTACTATAGCCCAAAAATAAAAATCAATTATTCATGATTAATGAATAGTTTAGACATAAAAGTTGAAAAAAGTATTAGAAAATTAGTATTTTTCTAAGAAAGATAGACGAAATTTACAAATGTATGTACGATAATGTACTCGAGAAAAACGTTATTTTGAAAAATGGAAAAAACATGCGTAAGAAATGATTTTGATTCAACGGCAACACTGAGTCAACTGTGTACCATAGTGTGATTTAAGGCCTAAAGCCCCAGTTAGCTGACCGCAACAGTAATTTAGCCGTACACTAAAAAAGCAAGAAAAATCTATTTTCTACAGATTTAGAAGTTACGGTTATACAACATCTTACTGCTAACTATAATCGTTCTAATTGCTTTACATACAACAAAATGAAGCAGCAGATTGGCAACGTTACTGTTACTGTCATCTAACTGGGACTTAACTATAACGTGCATGAGCGGGATTAAGCAACTGAGCGAATACATCTAAATCATTAGTGTCAAAACATATACAACTTACAGAAACTTTTCGAACAATTTCATAAAACTGTCATTTGCTTAAGCAAAGTGCGAAACTGAGCGCAAATGCCGTACGGAATCAGATGTTTTTGATTTTCTTTTTAAATGCATTTGACGTGCTTTTCGTTATTTTTTGACAGTAGCTTAAGCTAGCATATACATTTTATGGTTGGGCCTTTAGTTTTGCGGCTTAAGTTTAAACATGTTAAACTTAAAATAAACCATACAATTGCTTGGAAAAAATGTCAAAATGTTTCGTTTGTACAAATTATATGTGTTGTTAATTGGGGTGTTTGCTCTTTGGACAAACATTTAAAACATGTCTGTAGAAATATAAAACATTTTTAATATTTAACAGGAATGTTGGCTATTTGTCAGACTTTTTGTGGTGGGGACTGCTAAATATAATCATTTCAATTGAAACTTTGCAGAGTGAAGAAGTAGAAGAGCATTGAAATCATTTCTGCCGTAAATAATAATCTTTAACGCATTCTTGTTGGCCCCGAAATAAAGCGTTGTTAAAACTACTTTTAACTTCAAATATCGAAAATTTGTAGCAGCATTTTGAGGAATATTTAGCCCAATGATGAATAAAAATTCCCCGGGAATTTGATCTCTTCTCCCATTTTTACAATAGAATTTAAAAAGGAAAATTGGGAGAAGGGAAAAATTCCCGGGTAATTTTTATTTATAATTGGGCTGATTATATATTTTATATTAATAATATAAATTAAATATTATTTTAATGGTACAAATTAAAATATTGACATTTCAAGTATTTCTTAGTAAAAACACAAACCATTTCACTCAAGCACTCTATATCAAAATATGTATGTAAACTTTTGTTTCTTTAGAAATATTCTAAAATAAGAACTCTCTCTAAAATCTATTAAGATATTTTACGACTTAAATACTTAAGGAAATGGGAATTTCGTAAGGTTTTTTTGTAAAACATATGACTAGAGATTAACAAAACGTTTTTTTTTTTATTTCTTGACACTAGAGTTGTCAGATAATGGGATTTATCCTCCAAATTGGGGATTTTATTTTGGAAGCGGGGAATAAAAATTTGATTTGTGGAATGATGATATTGCTGGGGATAATGTTTTGATTTTGGGGATATTTGGTAAAATTTGTAAATGGTTTCAGAATTTTCCTTAAAAACCGCTTAATATAGGCTATAAATATATAATATTTGTAAAATGCCAAGTGGCCGTGGGACCACCAATACAAAGACGTTATTCTGTAGTAAAACTTTTCAAAATTGAAAAAATACGGTACAGTAGGTAATGGATATAAGCAAATACAAGAATGCCACGAAAATTCTTTTTCTAAGCAATAATTTTTTATTAGAAATTTATTTCTCATAAAAGTTTTTAATCTTATAAAAAAATGTATTTCTTATAAAATGTTATACTATTCTATAAGGAAATAAGAACTGGTGGTGTAAAATGTGCATTTAAATGTACACATTAAAGCCCTTATGACACTACATTTTTAATTCTTTGAATTGATATTAGGGAAGCCAATCGAGACTGATTTTTGAAAATCCCGATCCCGAAATCTCGGGATTTTGTGGATTTCGGGTTCTTTCGGAATTTTTTTTTAATAAACAACACTTTTTAAATATTCAAAAGGTTTTATAAACGTAACAGAAATTTTTAAAAATGAAAACAACAAAACAATTTATTTTATACATATGTTTATAACACTGGCGTCACCCATGATCAAAATGAGCAGATTCTGAAAAAAGCTTTTCTAGATCAATTCATTTCGGTTTTTTGACAGCAATTCAATTTTTAATGTGAATTAAGTTGTGACGACATTAATACACGGCAAAGTGTAGTCCCTCATCTATCTCGATAGCTGAGTTAAAAACTGTAAAATTATGTCGACTGCAGTGCAGTACACCTCCAGGGTGAGGGCGAAATTCATTATCAATAATTTAAGTACGTTTGAAATTTATTTTAAAACAAAATGTTTATAAAATGTTTCTTAAGACAGATTTCAAGTTTAAATTATTTATTTATGAATACCGTATGTTTTTTAAGCAAATTTGTTATTATTATTGGAGCGGAAGGAATATGAGCTATTTCTTTAATATTACGACTTAATTGTTATAATTATATCAACTTTTATTCTTTAATTGGATCGTGAATAATTTTTATTTTTTGCTTGATATATAACAACTATTTCTTGATTTCTATATTTTGCATAAAAAAAATCATTTTTAATTTGGAATTATGTCTTAAGCCAAAGATGAACTTGCTAAACGTAATTGTAATAAAGGCTTGAGATGTAAATCTGCAAATTTCGTTTCTACTTAAAATAATGGTTTTCATTAAGCAAAATACAAAAATCCAGAAATAGTCGTCATATATCAAGCAAAAATTGCAAATTTTAAGTACTCGCTGTGTTCCAAAAACAAAAATTAAACTCAAAAATAAGAATTATTTGCAATAGAAAATATAACCCAAATATAATTTTTAATAATTTTTTTGTATAAAGTATAAAAATTCAATAAAAACGAACAGTTTTGTACATAAAAGTTGATATGTTAAAAATCCCAGGACTCATAAAAATAAATCCCGGGATTCGGGAAAGAAACAATGAATTTTTTAATATTTCCAAACTGTAAAAAATGTAAACAAAGAGTTTTAGTTTTTTTTTCTTTTGTTGTGGTTTTGTCAAGGTGAATTAGACTTGGGTTTTGCTTATTTTATTAAATGTTGTCAACTTTTTGTTTATGAGAAATATGAAACAAAAATTGGTACATCGCTGAATTTGCCCATAAACTACGGATTCAGCAGCACTTTAATATTTCAAGCTTGAAATGTCAATTTTAAGTTGAACAATTTTACATTCTTTTGACATAACTTAATTTTTTATCGATAAAAAACTGTACACTTTTTTTGACGAGTTAATAACAAAGAAAATTTGTTTTTATTGTACTGTTTAAAGTATTTTAAATTTTTACTTTTATATTGTAATAACATTGTCCCAAGTTTTGTAAGTGACAATAAACTTCTACAAATTTAACTTCTTTTTTTACTAAAATAACACTTTTTATATTGGAAGACCAGTTGTACACTTTATTTTGAAGCTCACGGTATGTAAATTTGAATAACAATAATAATAAAATAAAAAATATATTAATTAAATAAATACAAAAAATGTACTTTGGATTTCAAGAAGAATTCTTGACAAAAAGTACGAAAAACACGAAGTAAGGAAGAACATGTAAATCAATTAAAATAGATAATCATTCATTCAAAAGCCAATTTCGATCTACCAAGGTAAAATTCATTTGGTTTAAAGATTGATGTTTGACTAATGACGTCATCCGTCGTCAATGGCGGTGAGAGCTAAAACGGCAAACCCCACTGAAGAGATTATGTGGTTACAATCGAAACTAGTCAGGGCAACCTGTCCGTGAAAGCCTGGGTTCAATTTCCAGCTCAGTCAAGAATGAAAAATTATCAATAAATTTTAATTCATTTCATGTTGTGAAATTCCTGTCTTCATAAAAATAATTTAATGAAAATTAAATTCAATGAACTTAAGCCTGATTAAAATATTAAAATTTGGATTAAAAATTAAATATATTTAATTTTTTTGGGATAAAAATGATAAAATAATTTTTGGGGATACAAATTTATAATTTGGGGATACAATTTTCAAAATAACTGACAACACTGCTTGGAACAGTTTTATTTAGCTATTTTTTTCTCTTGTATTTCTAATAAAAATCGCAATTCAAAATACTTTTAATAAATTTAACACAATAAACATCCATTTTAATTTTCATTATCATCAGTTTTTACAACATCATAAATATTTTTTTATAGCAAAAGCAAACGGTGGCAGCAGCATCATCAAAATTATCACACGGTTTTTTGTACCGCGTAGAAAGTATTCTTAATTTTCTTCGTCTTTTAGCCACCCACGCACCTTTTTCTGTCAGCTGTTTTTTCGGTTCGTTTGGGATTCTTCTTTTTTCGATAAAGACGAAAAAAATGCATTTTGTAGACTAAAAATTGTGGCATTTATTTTACTTTTATTGCATTTAGCATGAGTTTTTTTTATTTATTGTTTTTGTTGCACTTTTGTATATATGTAAGAATGAATGGTTGTGTGTTTGTATAACATAACATTTACTACAACATTGTTGCATTAAAAAAAATGAAAATTTTTTGCGGTTATAACATGCAAATTATTTGTATACATATATTATTTTTTCTGCATATTTCTTTGTTTTTGTTACTCTTTCCTTTTAAACGGTTGCATTTATTTTGACACATCGTTGACATGTGACATGAGCAAACTACTTGCATATTTACTAGAGCTGTTGCTTTGCTTAGGTGAGTGTTTGTGTGTATACACAGTGTTGCATGCTGTTGTCTTTATATTTATGATACTGAGAGATTTGGTTTTTATTCAATTATTTTTTATTTCAATATTTCAAAAATAATTTTGAATTATCTGTTTTTAACAAATGAAAGTCAAAATTTTTTTTTATTCATTCACAAAAGCAAAAATTATATGGGGTTTTTTTTAATGAAAATGCAACAAAAGTACAAAATGTCATATAATTTAAATGTCATGGAAAACTGTAACGCCTACTGTGAAAATTATTTTAAAATATGTGCTGTGTGCTTAATTGAATAAATAATACTTAAATAGATTTATATTCATTTTGATTAAATTATTGCCTTGATTTATTTTATTATTATTTTTGTTTGAAAAAAAAAGAAAAAAAACTTTGCCTCGTTATATAATTTTATGTAATGGGGTTTGTAATTTTTTTTAAGAGAGAACTCCAATTGAATAAAACCAGTTCAACAAAACCTTTTTTTTTATCTGTTTATAAAAGTATTAAGTATATTGTAACATTGTTCTTAAACCAACATACTGACCTAGAATCTGTTAAAAGGCTAATGACAGTGATTGAAAGTTCTTGCAACCATCCTCATCATCATTATTATCATCATGAGTTTAACGTCATTGCAGAAAACAAAACAAGGAAGAAAAAATAACAAAACCACACACTGGGCTCGTTTTCCAAATGGGGAGTCAGAAAACATATTATACGAACAAGTTGTATGTAGTAGATAAATTGGTAATTATTGTCAATAAATGCCACAATCATCTCATGTTATTTCTCTTGATTCGTTTTTCAATTGTCTTAATTGAAAGTTCTTCACGAAAGAATTATTCACTCTTTCATTTAGAGAAAAAGTGAAACATTTTCATTAAGGAGTTTAAAATGCAAGTTTTTTTTTCTTCTGGCATGAAATTGGGTTTAAATGTGGTTTTTACAAAACATAGAAGAAAGAGTATAAAAAATGCAAGAAAATCATTTAAAAAAAGTTCACCAACATAAACTGGGAAAAAAATTTAATTGGATAATTATGAATTAGGTTAAACGGTATTAAATTAGTTGCAATAGCATTTCCTTATGTTATACAATCACAAAAGAGCATAAAATTTGACTGCATCTAAGTTAAAGTCTGGTTTTTGTCACCTTAAGTTTACCATTTATCTTATGGATCTTTGGTAGCGTTATGTTTTTACCTTTTTTTACCCTGTCCAGACTTGCAATTTGTGTTGCAGCAATTCATCAGTTTATGGGTGAAAAAGGTGAGAAGATAAGTAGGGCCGTTAATTTAATTTTGTTGTTGCTTTCTAGAGACATGCATGTACCGTTTTAAACTTTTCAACGCCACAAGCTACGCAGCGTTTGAAATTTTACAACGCAATGTAAATTTCTGTAGCAAGCAACAACAAAATTACAAAATATTTATGACTTTGTTTTGGGTTTCAATATAATTCTTTGGCGTTGCGTTACGTTTTACATGATTAGGGCCTTAGACATTTATATAAAAATATTTTTAAATTTTTATGTATCCAATAGTTTTTTAAGAATGATTTCGTAAGTGTGGACAATTTACACGAGCAAGTTTTATATTCAAATATGACGCATAAACTTTTTTTTTTAGTTATCACAATTCCTTTTTTTCACGAAAAACTTACGTCATAAGCATCCACTACATCTCATTATTCAAATCAAAATATTAATAAAGTATTTGATGGAATTCTATTTGGAAAACGAAACGATTTAAAACCGAAACTACTGTTTCTGTATCTTTTAAAAATTTATTTTTAATATATTTTTCTCTTATTTTCTTTCTATATTCTTTTAAATTTGATGTAATATTTGTTAACTGAACTGAAAAGGATTTTAAAATCCATTGAAACTTATCACACCTTTTAAAAACGATCGTTACGAAATCGATGGATTTCCATAACATACCCGAATATCCCAAAACTTTTTTAGATAAAACTACGATTAAGACTGTGGTAAAAAGTGCTTAAGTTGACTGAAGCTACATTTGAATTAATGGCACCTTTGAGATCTTCAAGCGCAAAAGTACACATGTTAAAGTTTCAATTATTTTGTACGATTTTTTTGGAGCTTATAGAAAAATAACTGTTTGCTTATATTTTTCTATGTGCAATAACATTCGGAACACAAACTGAAGCCTACTTCCGGTCTGCGACAGTAGAATATTCAGGAATAAAATCATTAAAAAAAAAATCTATAACCGCAGATAAGTGATGATTGTAAATATTAGAATAGGAGTACATTTTCAAAAAGCGCCATTAATGTTTGAAATTGCTTTCCCACAATACTATAAAAATCGACTTAAGCCCTTTTTCCTTATTGCCACAGAGGTAAACAAAGGAAAATCCACAGCTAAAAAACCAAGCCTTTAATCTGAATGTTCACACCACGCCTCCTACGACAGATTAAAAGAAAAAATTGTTGTAGTTACACTTAAAAAAATGCATAAAAGCTTAGAATGCCTTGACGCACAGAATGGGAAAATTAAACTACATATATGTGCATTTCATTTAAGTTCAACTAAGGCAACGTTAAACATTCTTTGATTTATTAGCCATTAGCGTGGAACGCCCCGCGTAAACAAATAAGCTGGTTTGGACATATAAAATTTTTCTTTTACTTGAGTTGATGCCGCGTAAAAGACGTTGTGGGAAGCTGAAACTTGGTGTGGACCTCCAGCTTTAGTATAATAAATCCAATCAAACAAAATTGTTTGGATTCAAATTCTAGCTTGTAAAATATTTGCAAATTAATTAAGCAATTTTTTTTCTGTTTTAAAAAATTCCTTAAGTGATTAAAATTGTATTGAAAACTAAAAATACCACATAAATGAAGAAGTCTTAATTAAAATCAATTTAAAAGTGGGATATTTTTGGAATTCTTTTAATAATTTTCCAAAGTATTTACAACATCCAATATGAACTGCTATAAAATTTTATTGCCGTGAAACAATTTCAATATATGGATTTATTGGTACTAAGTTTTCAATTAGTATAAAAACAAGAAAAAAGAAATTTATTTAATGTCAAAAAATCGTAATGGACTTTTGATTGATTTGCTAACAAATAACAAACACATGTTAACAAGTTTTTTTTTGTTTGTTATTTATTCCGTAAATCCATTAACAAAAATTAAGTGAGGACATAAAAAATATAAAATTACCAAATCCTCTAAAACTGCCAAAGGAAAACATAAAACAAAAAACAGCATCCGGCTAAAGGAAAAAAGATTTTCCAAATTAATCACTTACATAAAAACAAAACTAGTTCAAAATTCATCAAAATCTATTTAATTTTTTTTTTACATTTTCAATGAATTATAACACTTTCAGCATTAAAACAGCAAACAAAAACTGCAAATTATTAATAAAAAAAAACTTGTACAAATTACTTAAAACACCAAAACAACAGCGAAGTGTTAATAGAAGTTGAGCTGTTAGTTTCACATGCAGGCAAATAAAAACCAACATGGCAACTGCTGTTTACAAGCAAAGTTGGCAACTTAGGTAGCATTTATGCATTTATTTCATATGACAGTTTTTGAGATTGTTATGTATTTTGGTGTAAGCTTGACTCCAGATAGTGCGATTGTTGTGATAACTGGCGTTTATTGAATATAATTTTCTTATGCGTAGGCCACAAATTGATGATACGTGTTTAAGAATTGTGGACAACACATTATTTAATGGTTGGTTACTTTATGAAGTTTTAAACATTAAAACAATTCATGGAATATTTTTCAAACCCGTATGTGTAAAGAAAAAAAAATTAAACAAACACATAAGTGTAGATTGTTGCTGCTGCAACACCTCCCCAAAGGCAATTGTTTTGGGTTTGAGGAAATATTAACAACATAAAATGCTGTTGTATAATAACACACTAATGGCGAATAAATCAGTGAAGGTTTAAACGCTGGTTTAGTTGAACTACACTGAAATTAATATGTATGTAGTTTAAGCTCAACAGCTGCATATCAGTGACCCATATGTAGTTTTAAAAATATTATGCTAGGAACACAACTGGGACGAACGCCCAATTTCGCCCAACACGACGAATTTCGCTAAGTAAAATCGTAGCGACGAATCGCTAGCAAGGGTTTTTAATTGAGAAAGTTGATTGTTGTTTGTGCAAAGAGAGAGAAAAAGTGGGATCATATTAAAAAAATAATGCTTAAAAATTAAAACATAATCAAAAACACAACTAAAAACTATTTTTATGGCAAAATACTTTGTATATTTATTCTAAATGTTATACAATAAAGAAAAACAATTATTAAAGTAAAAAGAAACTTTGTTTACTAAAATACATCTAAACTAAAACCAAACTTGTTCCACAGGTACTGATTTGTTCGTCGTTCGCCGGCGTATGAATTATAAATAAATCTATTGCAAAGTCGCCGCATATGACGAATTTCGGCGGACGCTATTATTGTGTGTATTTTCATATACACAAATATGTTTTATTTTTGGCGACGAATATTCCCGGCCGTTCGTCCGAGTTGTGTTCCTACCATTATTGTGGCAGCACTATGGTACATGTTGTCAAATTCATATGTTCTTTGTGGGTATGCGTTTAGAGAAGGTTTATATGTTTTCTGATTTAAGGCCATGTCAGATAAAACTTTTGCTTCGCGTTGCGTTACCGATTCGCTTTGACATCTAAGATAAAATATACATACTTATACGAAACATGTCACATAAAGTACTTTCAAAGCGGAGCGAAGCAAAAAGTTAGCCAACTCTCATCTTTTTGCGCGCTTTGACAATTGCCTAGTATAATTTTCTTTTGCTTTTTAATTTTTTTTGCCAAATGCAATTGAAAAAAACCGTCCAATTAAATTTTTAACTTTTATTTTTGTAACAAATAATTAAATGTACAAATTACCAACCGCTTTTATAAGTAAACAAACAATGCGTGAGTGTTGTCAAAGTTTTGATTGCGTCATACACCTTTTGCTTTGCGTTTTTCTGCCCAAGGTAGAAACGTCACGCAAAGCGACAAAGTTTTATCTGACACGGCCAGAGAACCAAGCCGAGGGTGTTTGATCGGCGGCGGCGGCGCGGGTATAATTAATCGGCGGCGGCGGCGTTTGCGTCAATGATTCGGCGGCGGCTTAAATGTCGGCTTGAAATGTTTAAAATTGTTATTTAAGGAAAACTATTAATCATTTCCTCATCAAACTTGTAATCAGCTGTTTTCTTGAACGTAAATTGATACACTCACTTGAAAGAGAATTTTAAAGGCAAGTTCGCTTCAACTTTTAAAAGTATTAGTGTATTGAAAAAAAAATTTGAGCGTATTAAAACTTGATAGACAAAACTTGACCGTGTAACCCTGAAGTAAAATAAACTTAGTTACAAAAATTAAGAAATTTCACGGCGCAGCTGCTGTCATCGGCGGCTTTAATTGAGCCGTCTAAGCCGTGTAAATCGGCGGCGGCGCGGCTTGGAGAAATCAAGCGGCGGCGGCGAGCCGTTCGGCTTGCGCCGATCGGCTTGGTTCTCTGGACACGGCATTTATAGATTTGATGGTTTAAACCAGGGGTTTCCATTTCTTTGCACAATTGTGCGCACCACTACTAACACATATTTTTATACTCTTCAATTCAGTCGTCGATGTGACTTCGACAAGTGTGCATGTCTAGCAGATGCTATATTATTTTGTTTCAGCTTACACTCAAAAAATATTGTGCGGTCAAAAATGCTTTTGGTAACATCCAATGCCTTGCGTGCAATTTTTATTTAGAGTTTAAATTTTAAGACTAAAATGTAGAACATTTCATAAGTTTACATGCAAAGCAAAGAACTTTGTAAAATGGTAATTATTTGAGATTTAAAAGCAATTTTTAATATTTCAGATAAAAAATTTCAAAATGTCTAACAGTCCTATGTGGAAGAAGCTGATAGTCATATTTATTATAGTTTTTATTTTACATACGTATATGGATTCGGTTCTTATAATTTTACAACACTTTTTTATTTTTTCTTATGCAATACTAAAAATTATTATTATAAATTATATCTGATCACTAATTCCACTAACACCGTGGTAATCGTTATAAAACAGATTACCCAGTTTTGGTGTTTAAAAATATTAATGTGTTCTTATAAAAAGAATTAAAACCTCTGCTAATTTTTTTATTGAGTGTGATTATACATTAGGCTGTTAAAAAAATTATATATTTATTTGATGATACGTCATTTATAATTTTGTAAATAACTTAAAATTATATAAAAAATACATATGTAACGTGAATCCAAATCAACAAAACTTTCAAATTTTCAAATAATATCTACATTGTTTTACATTTAAGCTAACGATATGTGTTTTGCTTGTGAAAAAAAAATCTTTGATGCCTGTAAAAGGGTCCATTTTTCTTTCGTAAAAAACACGTACCTAAATGCAGAAATTATTAAGAAAAAAAATAGCCACAAGAATTTGTTGGTATTTTGTGCTTGTAAAAATATTTTTGTTTCTGTACCAATCGCGTCGGTAGGTTTTTTTCTTTGTAAACACTTTTTTAAGTAAAAATATTTAAAAAACAAGTTAAAAAAGTCTTGTTTTCCTACAATTTATGTGTAAACCTATACATATAAACGCAAATGTGACAGCAGGTAACATTTTTGGGTAAGAAGATGTGTTTTATGTATTAATGAAACTTTATTGTTTAGCACTATTTTTATTGCTTACTTTTTTATGCTACAATTATATGACCGAGTCCAAAGAGTTAACCTTACTAATTTATGGTATTTATTTAACGTAACTTTGACCTGTTACAATGACTATACATTTTTGCAGGCAAACTCAGGTGCGCATTTGGTATTTTGTAAAAAGTTATGATATACTATTAGCTAGAATTAAAATGTATGCACAGATGTTTGAAGTATGAGTAACCCAACAACGTGAATACCCTTTCTATTTTACTTACCACTATGAACCCCCTAACTTTTTACTTAAATAACTTTTTCACGTTATAATTCTCATGTAATTTATTTTATTTTTGAAAAAATAGACCAGGGAAATCCATTTCTATGCACAATTGTTTATACCACTACTAAAGGTACGTTCAGACTGGTGAAATATTTGAAAGCAAAAATCAAATATTTCATTAACGTAGTCTGAACACAAAATATTTTTGAGTATCAAATAAAATTACAGCTGATTTTGAGCAAATAAAAGTATTTGCCGGCAAACAAATATTTGTCCAATGTGAACATAGTGTGAACACAAAAAATCAAATATTTTAGTAATTTTTGAGCAAAAATTTATTTGATATTACAAAAAAATTGTAAGAGCAAACAACGACAAATAATTTTAGCCATGTTCCGGATAGAAGCAATTTTTCCTGTAAGTTTTTGGATTCTTACAATTTTAAAGATTTTTTATAATTATTAGACTTTGTATCGTGCCGCTATTAGCAAATGTTTGCCATTCCTTATAGTTTTAGGCACTTTTACTAAATTTTATGGCTTGTTTGAAATATTAAAATGGTTCGCGATTTTCGCTATTTCTGCAACATTTTTTTTTTGTTTTTCCCCTACATTTTGTTTTTTAATTGATTTAGCAATTTCAAATATATTTTAGGGTTTGTTTCCAAGTTTGCAATTTTTCGCGAATTTTGGCCATGCTCGCGAAGAAGCGATTTTTCACTGTAAATCTTTAGAGCTTTAACGATTTTTAATAATTATTAGGCTTTGCTATCATACCGCTATTATCAAATTTTTGCGAATTTCCGCTAATTTAGCAATTTTTATCGAATTTTTGCCATTCCTTTTAGTTTTAGGCTTGTTTGAAATATCTAAATTTTTCCCGAATTTTCGCTATTTTTGCAAAAATTTTTTTTCCCGACATTTTGTTTTTTAACTGATTTAGAGACTTCAAATATATTTAAGGGTTTATATCCAAGTTTGCAATTTTTCGCAAATTTTAGCCATGTTCCCGTTACCCATTATCTTCCAGTTTTTTTTATATTTTACATTCTCCTGTTCTAACACTATAAAAGATGCTGCTCCACAGAATAAAAAAAATAAATTAGCTTTTGCGCTCATTTTTACTATTTGTGAAATATATTATTATTTTTGAACACTTTCATTAAATAATTATTTGATGCAAATATTTATTTTAGTCTGAACGCATGGCAAACATGAATTAATTTATTTTATTTAACACTTTTTGCCAACTGTTTCATCAAACAAAAATTGTCAAATGTTTGAGCTTAGTTTGAACATTAAACAAAACATTTTTTTGTTTCACACAGTTTGAAGCAAATATTTTCGTCAAATATTTCATTAGTCTGAACGTACCTCAATACATATTTTTGTTTCAGGTTAACAGAAAAAACTTTATGATGGCACTTAAAAAATATTGTGCGGTCAAAAACGCTTTTGGTAACATCCAATGCCTTATATGGTATGCAACATTTAAGGAAGGAACGGAATATGTTATTAAACGTATGATTTGCGTGCAATATTTATTTTTTATGAATTTTTAAAACATAAAAATCTTTAATTTTTTTACAATTGTTTGATAAGATATTTGAAACTGATTTAGAGTCAAAAAGCTTCCGAATGAAAAAAAGTGCAGTTTTAAAATCAGCGACATTGAATTGGTTAAGAATTGCTACAAATTTTTTATCAACACAAAAAATTTTTAATTTTGTACCTTTGTGTTATACAGCTTATAAAATATATTACTAACATTTTATTTCGGCTGTAAATGAATGCATTCTCTCAATTTTTTTACTCTCTGGTACTCACTAATACACAACCAAAAAATTTTTGGAAATCCCTGGTTTAAACACATTTTTAAACCAAAATGAGAATTTAACTTGCACTGATATATTAGCCCTAACTAAACAAAAGTGTTTGGTCAACGTTTTGTAAAGGGTATTTATTTCATAAAAAAGGTAAAAAATTTTGTTTAACCTTAACCTTACCAGAGCTACTATTTCGGAGTTATTTCTTTAATAACTTTCTCAAATTTGTTTCACTTAAAAGGAAATTTTTACTCCCTGAACAAATTGTTTTCTTTAAAAAACTGGAATAATTTGTTGGACAAAAACTTCTTAAAAAAACTGAAAAAAAAATTTTTATGACAATAACTTCTTCTCATCTCTAATAAAAATGCAGTAACACCCAGGGTGGGTATTGGTAAACTATGTACATAAAAGTCTTTGGTAAGGCGAAGGTTTAATTATTAAAAGTATTAAGAGTTATGAGAAAATGTTTTACAAGCTTCAATTCAAAAAAGTTGGTAACGCCTTTTTTAAGTAAGCAAATGTAAAATATAAGCATTTTAATCTAAGCGAGCGGCCAACCAACATATTGGCCTGCTGACCCGCAAAAAATTCCAGATGTCATCGATTTTGGCGTGGTTAAAAACATCCCCACAGAAACGATTCACGTTGAAGCTTCCCTAGAATTATCTTCCGACCACACACCTACAATTGTTACTATAATGAACCCCAATAGAATTGTATCTCCGACTGGTTACCTAGCGACGTCAGCCACACAAATAAATTGGTTAAAATATAAAAAATATCTCAGTGCCCATTGCACAGAAAATATTCCGCTCAGTACACCGGAGTATGTAGATCGCTCTATTGATAATTTTGACAGTTTTCTGAAACTAGCTGTTCAACATTCCAATATTGCCCCCAAAAAAACAAAAACTATTAAAATATATTCCACAGATGTCGAGCGTCTCTTGTCTGAAAAAAGGAGGGCACGAAGAGAGTGGCAATTGCACAGATCTCCTCAACTTAAGAACTTGCTAAAAGAGTGTACAAAAAGATTAAGAAAGTTATTGCAGACTCAGAAAACGGCTTCTCTGGAAAAATATCTTAAGGAACTTGATGCAACTCCACAATCGGACTACTCATTATGGCGTGCAGCTAGAAACCTCAAAAGGCCAGTTGTCTCTAAACCACCATTAAGAAACTTGAATGGAAGTTGGGCAAGAAATGATGTTGAAAAAGGAAATCTGTTTGTAAGTCACTTGAAAAACGTATTTACACCTAATATATCTCACAATATTGCGGTCGATTTACCACCTGTTGCTGCTAGAGCAGCTATTCCCCTAAGATTTGAGATGAGAGAAATCGAAAAGGTTATATGTGACTTAAACACTAAGAAGGCACCTGGCATTGATAAGATCGGCAATAAAATGCTATTAGAGCTACCTCGCGTAGCAAAGAAAATTATTCTTTTTATTTTTAATGCTATTTTACGCCTTGAATACTTTCCTCAAAAATGGAAGGTTTCCTTAGTTACCATGATACCAAAGCCAGGTAAAGATCATACGAAAGTTGAGTCTTATAGGCCTATTAGCTTATTGTCAAATATGTCAAAGCTATTTGAGAAATTATTAGTTTCAAAATTAACACCGATTTTAAGTGAAAATAGATGTATTCCAAACCATCAATTCGGATTTAGAAGAAAACACAGCACAATTGAACAAACTCATCGAATAGTAAATGTCATAAGAAAAACATTTGAAGAAAAAAAATATTGCTCAGCACTCTTCATCGATGTTTCGCAAGCTTTTGACAAAGTCTGGCATGAAGGCTTATTACACAAATTGAAGCAAAATTTACCAGCAAACACACACAAACTGTTAGAAAGCTACTTAGTCGGTCGTCAATTTATTATTAAAGAAGGAAATTCCTTAAGTTCACCTCAGCCGATTGGCGCTGGAGTCCCACAGGGCAGCATCCTGGGCCCTCTACTATACTTAATTTATACTTCGGACATGCCAACAAACAACTACACCCAAACTTCAACATTTGCAGACGACACAGCTTTTCTAAGCGTCCACGAAAACCGTTATGAAGCATCTCGTTACCTACAGCATCATATATTTCAACTAGAAATATGGCTAAGACAATGGAGGATAATGGTCAATGAGCAAAAATGCGTACATATAACATTCACCCTGCGCCGGGAATCTTGCCCCCCTATTACAATCAATAATCAAATTATTCCTCAACATTCGCATGTAAAATATCTCGGTATACATCTGGATCGGCGATTAACGTGGAAATGCCATATAGAGGCAAAATTAACTCAAATGAAACTAAAAGCCATCCAAATTCATTGGCTTATTGGAAGAAATTCTGTTCTTAGACTCGATTGCAAGCTTCTACTTTACAACTCTATCTTAAAGCCTATCTGGTGCTACGGTATTCAACTATGGGGCACTGCCTCGGCCTCTAATATCGAAAAAATTCAAAGGCGCCAAAATAAACTTCTTCGTATAATCACAGCCGCCCCCTGGTATGTTAAAAACTCAAACATTCATAAGGATCTCAACGTGCCATTAGTTAAAACTATGATTACAAAATATGCAGTAAAATATTTAAAAAGACTTGAACAACACCCAAATCCTTTAGCTCGAAATATTTTAAATCATGGCGGCCAAACTCGCTTAAGGAGAAGAGACACTGCAGCACTTACCCAACTAGATGAGAGATAAACACCTACATATATAAGTGAACAGAACCCGTGATGAAGAAAATTTTTGTCTGGCACTGGCAGGACATAAATAAAGTATTAGGTTAAGATTTGATAAATTATTGTTAGTTCATATTAAATATATGAAGATTCAATAAATAAATAACGAAAAAAAAAAAAAAAAAAAAAAAAAATTTTAATCTAAGTTAAAAACAAACAAAATCTTGAATAAATCACACAAAAAAACTTTATGGTATTTGTTTAAAAAATATTTAATCAAATTCAAGCCTATGAAACATAATTTTTAATCCAAGTCGCTTGCTTACTTAATCCCACACTATCTACACAAGTCAATATCACGCGAACTCAATAAACATCAAAACTCCAGACCACGAAGAAATTACCACCGTCATCGAACAATACTTTCCAACTCAACTATTTCAGATAGACCGGCACACTAGCGCGGTACTTCTCAACCACTGTTTGAGAAAATTTGGTTGACGGAAAGAATACCTAGCGCATGATTGGAAAAAAGCCCCTTAATTAAAATCCCTAAAAGGTGGATCTCAAGAAATGCTCTAACTGGAGAGGAATCAAACTTGCTGCGGTCGTTTTTAGAATATTAAAAAAAAACTCTTCCTATAGCCTCTAGACGGACAACTTAGACGACAACTGGTCGATTTCTGCCCAATTCACTCGTGCATCGTACAGGTACGTCTCATCATCGAGCAGTGCAACAAATACAACTCAAAATGTTATTTATCATTCTTTGATTTTGAAAAAGCATTTGACGCTGTTAAAAGAAACAAAATATGGGTAGCTCTTGCATACAAAGACGTAGCAAAAATCCTTAAACTCATCAAAGCACAGTCCGTCGAATTCAGTATGTGATTTTAACTCTGCGGTTACCCTGCAGCCATATGATCAAGTTTCTTGATAGTCTTTTACATACATATATTGTTTGTCAAAGATATGTAGAGGGAAAAAATGACTTAGGGTCAACGGCATGGGAATACGGCCTTAAAATTTATTTTAGCAAAACGAGTACTCAATTCAACCAACATCTACGTTTCTGTTTGGCAGCGATCAATCGAGAAATTCGACGACTTTTGCTTTTAAGGAAGCGTAATAACCACTGACGGCTGTACTGATGAGGATGTCAGATCTCGACTACACATCGCAAAAACCGTGTACCTCGAACTTCGAAATAAATGGATATGTAACACCCTCACACCTTAAACTAAAATAAACATACTTATACAACTCCTGGCTCAAAAAGCTCTCATATATGGATCAGAAACCAGGCTTGTAACTAACAGCATCAAACTCAAAATACAAACATTCTCTAATATAAACATCTTGAAAAACTGTTGGCCCCATTTAATTGCCAACCTACAACTACTTGAAATTGCTGGTCAATATACCATAAACATACAAATAAGGAGGAGAAAATATAACTGCCTTGGGAATATTCTTCGGAAGCCATACAATGAAATCTGCCATGAAACGCTTGAAAGCAACCCACGAGGTTCGACAAGAAGGAGCAGACCAAAAACAAAAAAAAGGCGAACAATTTTAAATAAGACTGGAAAATCCTTTAACGAACTTCCACACATTGCAGCGGAATGAGACAACTGGAGATTCTACGTACACAGCCTATGCACCCGATGGAATTTGCTCAATATAATATTGCAAGAATTCCATTAAATACATATGAATGTTTTAGTAATTGGCAAGTTGGCTTAATTTAAAAAAATTGGCAATTTATTTATTGCAGTCTGTAGATTTAAAATCCTTACAGACATAAGTGCTAAAATTAGAGCACAAAAAATTAATAATAATAGTAGTTACTAATTTAAATAAGCATTAATTTATCTTTTTAAAACATCATTACTATCAGAAAAGTCATTTAGATGATATAGATTATTAAATTTCAAGCAAATTTGATGAAAGGAGTCGTTGTTAGCGTAAACAGAACGGTAAAACCTTAAATTTAACAGCTGAAAGCTTCGTATGGCTTAAGTTAAGTTAATTTTTCTCAACAAGTAATCGGAATCGACATCACTGCGTAATAGACCCATTAAAAACGAAATACTAAGCATTGTTCTTCGGCTTTTAAACGACGGTTATTTAATAAGATCAACACCCAATAGACATGATTTCTGTTTTCATGGTTTTTTTTGACACTTCGCTTCAAGTCTGCTTTCATTTGAAGTTAGTACAAGCGAATTCCATCCAAGACCTCATAAACAAAATATTAGGAACTGTTTCTTTACAGATTCAATGCTGTTGATATATGTATTAAAGTAAGGATCCCATACAATAGATCCATATTCCAGAATAGGGCGGACCAGAGACGTATACAGGTTTTTACTGATATGTGGATCAGAAAATTCTTTCGGCCAACGTTGCATAAAACCAAGTACTCTATTAGCTTTATTAACCGTCAATAAAATGTAATCACAGAATCAACAATATTGTGCAATGCAAAATACAATTAATTAAGGTAATACATTTTTTAAAGGCCTACATCTTTTTAGAGTCTGTAATTGATCCCAGTAAAAAAATGTGCTCCAAAAGGAGCACATATTAACATATTCATATATTAACATATTCATAAATGTTTTGCTTTTACTAGTTTAAATGCCTTTTCAAGGATTTTCGTAAACCATAATAGGTGTATATTTTTATTTTTTTGTCTTTAAATCCTCCTTCTTTGTCCGCACTAAAATAGCAGCTTGTTTCGTACATTTCATTCGTTAACGTTTACTGCTGTATAAGAGTTTTTTTTATTGAAGCACTCGATTATGCGCTTTTTCTAAAAATAAAGGTGGTATATTTATTTAAAAAATCTTAGCTGCACTATTAAAACTTTTTGGAACCTCTTCTCATTCCATCTTAACGAAAAACCCTTTAATTGCTAAATAATTATAAAAAAAAAAAACTGTAACAGCCTTCAGTTATTTTAAAGAACCAGTTGAAGTATGTCTTCTTTTATCATTAAATCTGATGCAAATTTGTAGATAAGAAGCATATTTTTTTTTTGCTAAGAATAAAATAATGACATCTAATAGTTTAATGCTAAACAAGATGACTTCCGTTGTGTAGACAATCTACAATATTCTAAAAAAAAATTATCATGTAACTGCCACATTTTAAACAGAAAACTCTTTTATGAGAGATGAGACGTTTTACTACGATACAAAAGTTGAATAAAATGTACTTTTTGGCAACATCATTTCAATTATGGATCTGCGATAGTTTGCGAACAAATTAGCAACTCAAATAATGCTTAACATAAACGACCCTCACAAACAACAGAAGCTTTAAATAGCTGTAATTTTTGACAATTGTTGGAAAGCTGTGTAATATTGGGACTATTACTGAAAATATTTAAAAAAG
Source organism: Pollenia amentaria (assembly GCA_943735925.1). Lineage (NCBI taxonomy): Eukaryota > Metazoa > Arthropoda > Insecta > Diptera > Polleniidae > Pollenia > Pollenia amentaria. Next base: position 98,828,102 of record OX031006.1, read on the forward strand.
AACCTGAAATAAAATTTTTGGAATTCCTAACAGAAAGTTGTATCATTTAATATTTAAATTTATTTACCTAAAAACATATGCCCTATAGAATTATTTTGTATTTTCACCACTGCTTCCGGCATACGTTTTGAAGAAAATGTAAATTTTTGCGAATGTTCATGAGCGAACTTAGAAGTTAATAGTATTTGATTGGAAGTGTAAATTATTGTTATGTACCGCATACGGCACTTTTCTAAATATATTCTTAAAAAGTAGCTTCTTGTGCTGCATACGTATACTTACTGCTTTGTATTGTGTTGTTGACATTTGATGTTGCTTTTGCTTTAACTACTTTTTTCATAACGGCAATGAAGCAAAGCAGGTTCTTGAACGAGGAATTTGCAGCATTCGCCAAACAGTGGCTTGTGGAGCAAAACAATACTTAGAAAACTTTAAAATTGTAGTTGATATAGAGAAAAAATAATGCTTAATAGATCAGAAGCCGTAAACATTTTATAAACGGGTTTTATAATCAGTAAAGGTGTATTCAAAATAAATATACCCCATACCGAACTCAGTTATTTTTAAAATGAATGAGATGACGAAATGTTAAAAAAGACGGTGACGCAAACAAAATTTTCGTAGTCGCTATAGACTTTATTTGTGAACTGGCGTATGAAAAAACGGGTTTGATAAATTTTGAGTTTTGCCTGTTAATGATTTAGTGTGCGATATGTATGAATATCGTATGGTTCACGCATTCATTTCCGTTTGTTTTCAAATAAGTAGTCCATCTCTGTCTCATACTTATGCTGGGCTTTTATGAAAGAAATTAAATTTTTTTTTAAATATGTATTTCTATTTTTTGTGTCTATTTTATTTGATTTTTTCTTGTATGTGCCAAAGTAGGAAGTGAACCCAATTGAACAGATGGAGCTGACAGAGTACGAGTACAAAAAGTTGTTGAATGGAAATGAACATGTCCATGATCATTGAAATATTTTGTATGTTTATAGAGAAATGTGCGTATGCGTTTAAATTAATGATGGGTGATGATGATGTTGATTGTAGTAATAATGACGATGATGACGATTTAATTTATTTACATTTGTTAAAGAATTTATTCATGCTGCTGCTGCAGTTCATACTTCACTGTGACAATGACAACTACAACAACCTACATTTATTAACAGTGTATAAAATAGAAATATGAATATAAGTGTTGGCTACTTATAAAAAGGAAAAATACTATCTTCATTATATTTTCCTAATTTAGTCATTATCGCAAAAAATTTACAACGTCACAGTTTATTTCGTCAGCTGCTCATACATTAACACATTATTTTTTTTTCTAACAAAAACAACAAACAGCACAAATAATGTCCATTCAAATATAGACGAAAGATGTAAGCAAAAAATGAAATAAAAAGCCCCATTGTGGCGAGACAGTGTCTGGGCCGTTGACACACTGCTCGATCTTTACTAATAAACACAGTAGATTATATGAGTAGTAAATAGCTTAAATAACAGTAGCAGCGGCAGTAGTAGGTAGACGTAGTAGGCAAGTAATATACATATACGTAAATTTGTATTGCATATAATTGGAAGTATTGTTATTATTTATTTATTTGTTTCTGGTTGCTCTCTTTACTTCGTAAATTTTTTATAGCACCTCTCATTTAAACCAATAAACGTGCTACAAATTTAGCGCTAATGTTGTTACGATTGCTGCCGCTGTTAACTAGCGTTGGTGTTTAAATATTCAATATGTTTAATATCGCTACTTTAATTTAGAAAGGGCGTATCTAACATATAAAAATTTTGAAGTTGAGGCATAAAAATTAAATAAAACATAAAAATTCTTACGTATACTTGTAGTTTTAGAACTACAGTACTTATGGCTTTTTTGCATATCTGTTATAAGCATTTTACGTTTATTGCCACCCCAACAAGATAAATTTTTCTTTCGTATTTAAAAAACACGACAAGTTTGTGTGTATATGCATTTTGCTTATAGGCTTTTATATACCGTAATAAAATATTTTTTTTTTTAATTTTCATTAAAACTAAAAATGTGTACTTATGTGCTTTTATCCGCCTAAGTTATAAAAAAAAACAGTGTTCTGTAACTTTGGTGAGAAGAGATTACGTCGTTACGTTATACATTTCATAATATTCCACTCGAAGCCGATGTGAAATTGCAGACGTTGAGAACGCCAGTAACACATATCGTTGACGACGCACAGTGGCGCCCGTAGAGCAAGCGAGGTTGCAAAAATCAAAATTTTCACGAGTGCCGACGAAGTTTTGAATAAACCCATGTTATAGGAAACTTTTCAACGATTTCAAATATGCCACTCTTAATAATATCACATTTTTAGTTTAGAAGATATAACCGTTCAAAGTTGACCGACTTTCGGTTTTCAAAAAAACACACAATTTTTAGTCAATTTGTTGCGATTTCAGGTGTAATATCACGAAAAATAGGTAACGAATCGCCTTATTTTTTATTTGTATTGATTGATGTATTTATTAAATGTATAATGATAAAAAAAAAATTAACTGTTTGCTTTGTGTTTCTCCTGGTAAATCACTATTTAAAAACTATCCGTTTTTTCACTATTTTTCAACTTTGACGGAAAATAAAAAAAAACTATATTTTTCTATATTTGCCATACGTGCAAAACCTGTTCTTTGATTATTTCTTTACATAATTCAAAAGGTTTTATCTGCCCGTACGTGCCCGTTTGGCTTCTAGAGGTAAAAAAGTTCAAAAAGACATGGTTGCAGAAATTGTATGGCGTCCATCCCTTATATGTTTTGACTGACAGTAGTTTGATCTAATAGATTGAAAAAAACTACTCATTGAAATTAGCAGGTACGTACCTCACATAAACAATACTTTGGCGTACAAATGGTCAGGAACAATATTGACTTATGGTCCCTACAGGTAGGCACAAATCTTATTTGGACACGTGCATAATATCAAAATTGCATTATTTAGCCTAAATCCATATGTATGCAGGGAACAGGTAAATTTTTAGGCATGGTAGCATAAGCCTATATATTGCAAAATAAGCATAATGCCTGGATTAGTCTACGCCTGAAAGTTGGCGCAACAATTACTGAAACCATTAAACAATTTAAGTACTGAAAACATGGCGTTGAACAATTTAAAATTATTTGAACTGTTTAGAAAGTCAACCACACCAAAGTTTTTCACGGAAGTGAAAATTCTTCCTGAGAAGTTGACATTGATCAGCAAATGGGGCTGCGATGGATCATCCGGACAAAGCGTTTATAAGCAAAGGATATCTTTCGATGACGCTACAATATCGGACGGAAATATGTTTATGGCATCTGTTGTTCCTTTGCGGCTAAAATCGGATGATTCCCTATACTGGAAAAATCCACGTCCGTCATCAGTGCATTATTGCCGACCAATAATGTTTCAGTTTGCAAGGGAATCGGCAGAACTCATAAGGACTACGGTGAAGGACATTGAAGAACAAATAAGCAAGATTAAGCCTACAAAGCTGCAAATTGGAGAAGGAAAATATATTGAATGCAATTACGAGTTCCACCTGACCATGGTTGACGGAAAAGTCGTAAACGAACTGACAGGAACAACCTCAACAATGTCATGCCCGATTTGCAAAAAGAGTCAGAAGAACTTTTTTCAATTCAATTCAATTTATTTCATATATAAAATATGTTACATCTCAATTTTATATAATTAGTTGTAAAGAGTTTAAGATTAGTATCTTTTTCTGCTTAATTATAATATATTTCAATTAGTTTTCATAGACAGAATTATTTTGGAGGTAAAAATTTAGCAAAAACCTATCTAAACCCCTTTTTTCGTATTATTTTTATATTTTTTTTATCGATTTTATATTATTATTTGTCAGAAGAACTTTGGTAATTTAAACGATTCTACAAATGAGGAGAATTACGAATATGGAATGTCACCATTGCACGCAAGGATAAGGTGTATGGAATTCTTGCTAAAACTGGCATATACCCTACCACAAGAGGAGGAAAACTTCGATGAAAATACATCAATAAAGGATAAGGAAAAGATCAGAAAGAAGCAAATACAGGATGGTTTTTTTGAAACAAGTTGGACTAAAAGTAGACTGTCCCAAGCACGGATACGGTAACTCTAACGATGGAAACACTTCTAGGAGATTTTTTGAAAATGATGAGGCAGTAACTAGAATCATTGGAATTGACAATCAAATCGTGAAAAGATTGGGAACGATCTTGGATGTTTTAAACTGCAAAGAAAATGTAAATTCTACAAAATATGGAGAATATGCGTCGAAAACTGCATCTCTTTTAGCAGAAATGTATCCACAGATGGACCCCGACCGTCCATAAAATATTGGCGCATGGCAAAGATATAATTGAGTACCAGCCTTTGCCAATTGGAGAGCTTTCTGAAGAAGCACAGGAGTCTCTTAACAAATTTTATAAAAAATATAGATTGCAGAACACATTCAAAGCATCAAGGGTAAGGCAAAATAAGGACCTCTTCAACATGTTGGCAGCATCTTCCGATCCACTTATTTCTTCCCTGCGGCATGTGAAGTCACGAATAGAGTTACAAAATAATTATAGTTTAGAAATTGTTAGTCTTTTAGATATACCTTCTCTTACGAATTGTGATGAATATTTTACAGAAAATTGAAAAAATAAATTTAAAAAAATAAATAATTTTTTTTTTTAATTTGTTGGGTAATAATTTAAAACATAAAACCCTTAAGAAAAAAAATAAAAACAATCTAAAAATGTAAAAATAATTTTTTTTAGTTACCATAAAATTGATTTTTCTACTAATTTTACTTTGATAACCCATAAGTAGGCCCCTACAAAGCGTAGCACCCTTTCCAAACGCTCATTTCATAGGGTGAACAGTTATCTATCATATGCTGTTTAAACTGTTCAATTATCTTATTCGGTTCAAAAGATATGATTTTTGCAACGAAAAAACTCAAATGGCGCCACTGTGCGACGGCCAAAATTATTAAAATTGAACATTTTTCAATGACGGCGGCGAAAATACAACCGTCGCACAGTGGGTTCGATGACACCGAAAGTGGCGATTAATTCATGGGAGCCGTATTTTAAATTTTTTTTTTAAATCGTTAAATATACATAAAAAGGCATATTCTGAAAAAAAGATACACGGAAAAAAATTTTTTTTTACGATTTTATAGACTTTTTTATTTTTTGGAAAATTATAGTTTGTTTCAGAATTTTCGCCGTTATTTTAAAATGGAAAGTGATTTTTTTTAAAAATGAGAAGCAAACGAAAGCTTATATTGTCTTCTTTCTAAAAATAAATATATATTTTGCATATATATGAACATAAGTTTAATTTCAAGTCTGAATTTGGGTTTTGAAGGATTTCGAGAATTTTACAACTTTTTTAAAAAAAGTAACGAAATAAATTTTTATAATTTTTTTTGTTAATCAATAATTGTCATACACTTAAAAAGAAACCATATTAAACCAAAAAAATTAAAAAAAAATTTTTTTTGTCTGTTTGGGAACATTTTTTCAATTTTGTGGAAAATGGGCTTAATTTACAAATTTGATTTTAAATTTAAAATAGAGAGCTATAAATGATTAAATAAAATTTAAAATTAAAATATATTAAATATATTATTAAAAAGATAAATTAAAAATAATATATACATAAAAGTGTTCCCTATACTTTTTAAAATCCTTATTTCTGGCTTCCTGAGCTTCTTCTGAAAGTTCTCCATTCGGTAAAAGGGCATATTTTATGATTTCGGGACCATGAATTAAAAATTTATGTATTGTAGGAGTCATACAAAACCATGGATATTTTTCAATAAAGTACTTTGCAGTGTTATGAGCAAAATTGCGAAAATTCTCTAGGTGGATTTCGTGACCACAGGAAATAACAACTAATATTGTGCGCATTTTTTTATTAAGGCCAAATCAACTTTCGTTATATATGATATTTCTGCATTTTTAAAAAAACGTCTTGCTGTATTTCCGTCGTTAAAATTTCCAGATTCTGGCTTCGGCGGATCCACAATTAATCCAGCTCTTTCCCGAAATTCTTTTTGAATTCGTAATTTTGTTTCTGCAACTATTTTCTTATCCTCATCCGACCTTGCTTGCCACTTTTTTATTGGTATTTTATATAGGATAAGTGGAGGATGACTGAAACTTGTTCACGCACCTATCTCTATTGAAATTCAAATTCTCCGACAACAATAACAACAATAGTAAACATTGAACGAATGACTATAGCAAAACAAAATACACGTTAGTTTTGTTAAATAAGTACATGACTTTGAAAAAACACGACTTCAAACAGAAAAATGTTAATAGCAAAAAATGGAGCAACAACACCGCAAATTTTATTTCTTGTATTATCAAGCATAGATTCGATACTTTTAGTAAATATATGATTCAAAACCCAACCTCAACTAACTTAGAAGTTATGGTTCAAGAAACATCAAAAATAGACCAATGTTAGACCTTTTTTAAAAAAATCGTCAAAAATATTTTCACACATATTTTCACACATCATTTTTATACACTTAAATACCTGAAGTTGAAGGTTCCATTCTTAAAATAACATTTTGTTAACGTTAAATTTGGAAATTACGGACTCGTTTAATGCAAAATTTTACTTTTTTCGCTTATTAAAAAAATTGCAAAAAATTTTTAACTTTGACAGCTCACTACGGAGTCAGCTGACAAGATAGATGCTTGAAAATTTACATAGTGATGTAGAATTTTATCTAGTTTTATCCGATACCAAATATTAATACAAAAACTTAAGTTTAAAAATTCAATTAAGCGTCACTTTCGACCCATTTCAACCCACAGTGCGTCGGCTATAGCAAATAATGTAGAGTGTGACTTTAATTTTTGTTGTTTAAAAAATAGCTTTGAAAACACTCGTATATTTTTCAAAAATGTTAAAAGAAAAATAATTAAACAATGAAAAATCTGTCAAAAATTAAATACTTATCTCTTCCATGTTATTATTCATTGCATTTTGTATATTTAATATATTTTTGCGTGATAATAATTTTTCTCACCCCGTTTTTATGCGTGAGTTTATTTGACAGTTCAAAGCGGGAACTTTCTCACAAAAAATTTTACAGACACACTTTTTCTGTAAACTGGCGAGTAATTTCCTGACGTGCCAGCTATTACTCGCTAAAAATGTTACAGACGCAATTGAGTGAGAAAAACAGTTGTTTGTTTAAATTTATGGCATTTTTGTTTCATTTCTCGCATTTCAATCGAAAAGTTTCTCGAAGCGAGACTTACAGAACATGGGCACAGGTTAATATAGGGTGTATGAAACGGATTATCATACAGATTCATAAACCCTTTATTAACCTGCTATAATTTTTATAACTTAGGCCGTAAGTAACTGACAGAAAAAGAATATTGCAAAAAACAAAAATAGTGCTGGTAATTATAAATACCGGTCGGCGAAAATTTTTTTGAAAAAAACAGTACGAACTTTTTCCCTGTTTTGTCGACTTTAATTTTTTCTTCAACAATCGCGACGAAATGTCTATTAAGCTCACTGAAGGAAACTTCCAATTTGGTCAAATCGTTTTCAAGTTTTAAGCAGTCAAACAGTTCAGGATTAATTTTTATATATATATATATCATTTTTATATATATATGTATATATCATTTATATATATATATATATATAGATATTAAAGTTTTAGCTTACGGTCATTAACATATGTACAGTGACTCCATCGCATAATCGGGAGATGAAAATATAAAGTGTAGAAAAAGTGAAAAACAATTAATAAATTATTTTTTTTAAAGGCTAATGGCGATTTCTTTTCTGAGAAAAATGTTGCATAAATGGTACATGCTCTACACAAAAGAGATAGAGCATGTACCATTTATGCAACATATTTCTCAGAAAAGAAATCGCCATAAGATCACATTTTGGTCTTGCAAACTCCTGTCCGATTATGCGATGGTGTCACTGTAGATACTGTCATAAAATCGAATTTGGAACAAAACCTCAAACGAATTAACAAAAATTTTATTTTAAACTTATATTTAAAATAAATTTGAATTAAAGCATTTCATGCATATTCAGAACATTGAAATGAATTAAAATTTGAATTCACTGAATTTAACGGCTAATAAATCTTTAAATATTTTTAGTTTTTCTTTTATATATATGTAGTTAAAATTTTATGTGTAGTATTGAAACATTGATTTTAATAAGATTGTTAAAAAACAGAAAATAAAAGTTCCGTTTTTATTTACATACAAGCACTTTATGCACGTAACCGAGTTTTTATAAGTGCACCGCCAATGCAAATAAGCGAGTTTTTCTATAAGCATTGTCGATGCATATAACCCAGTTTTTATATATGCATTTCCCGCTTATAAGCACTAAAAGTCGAGCAAGTTTAGAAATGCTTATAAGCCGTAATTAGTGTATAAGAATGTAGGAAAATATCCAGCCTACATCTCTCCCAGTTCTTAATACCTTTGTATATACATACATATTTATGTATAATATATAACACTATTTTGTAGATCTCTTATTAAAAATTTTTCTGTTTTTATATTTTATTAAAAGTTAGATAGGGCTTTTCTGAATAAATGTGACGATATGTATTGTTGTTTACAGTGCCGTTTAAAAAAAGCACACTAATCAAATGACAACACAAAACTTTTTCAAATAAAGTGTCAATTGCGTTGACTCTCAAATGAATTGTACACGTCGTGCACTCAATGTACTTGAAGGTTGCCTGCCAAACATACGCCACATGAAAACAGCTTATTTGGAAAAATTATAGTAAAATCCCGGTAGTTCTGATAGAGCCAATAAGATTTCTTTAGTAACAGTAGACAGTTAGTTGACTCTCGAATATCTTGTAACATCAAGTAAAGTCATTTTCGAACTGTATCAAGCTTAAGTAAAGACCTTAAATTTGTTAACTTGACTATTCATAACCCTTAAGGGCTTGCAATGTCTCTTATTATTTCTAGGCATTAAAAAGAACTGTAGGACAATATCAAAATGCACTAAACTGTTATAGTTTCCAGATCAATCATGTTACTTTTTTGAATAAAATTTGTTGCAACTATTACATATAAAAAAACAAATTTAATTAAATTGTTAAAAATGTGTGAAATTATTATTTTTTAGTCGTTGTTTGTTTGTTAGTCTGTTGACAATACAAATACAAAATATGAAAAAATATGTGTTGAAGTTTTTTGTGTGGACTATGAAAACCAAATTAACTTAAGAACTGTTTCTTGCTACTGGGGTATCTAATTTTCATTCCATGGGGTGCCCGCGTAGCCAAGTTGGTATTGAGCGATTATAGCCAGAGACTCTGGTCTGCTTCGCTAACCGAGAAATAAGGCCAATTCTAAACTAAACTCATAGTCTGCACCACAAAAAGTGTATGGATGAATTTTAGGGTATAGTCCATAAGCTCATCAAAAAATTAAACAGCGTTTTTAATACAGTGAGCGCTATACATTGTTAAATAAGATCAAGTTTTTCGACAAAATTCTTTAGACAGCGGAAATTCATATCTTACAAACACATAGTCTAATACCCCAAAAATGTACAAATGAATTGTAGGGATTGATGTACGCTATAAGCTCGCTATAAAATTAGCCAAATATTTTTAACACAGTGGGTTCTATATGGCCATTTCCACGAGAACATCAACCATGACTAAAAAAATAAAGCCCATTCAAACATTTTTTTAAAATATAGTAGAAAGGAAAAAAAGGTTCCAACTTTACTATGCAGAGGCACTTATAGCTCATTTCAATTTGTAAACGGCAAAATATAAAATTTTAAACTTATTATATCTTTGATTCATTTTAAGATATTGCAATAAACTATTTTCTCTTTTCTGGCGATTAAAATCTTGGTATTGGGAAAATTTCAATTATACTTTAAAATTAATGTTACAACTACAGTGAAAAAAATCAATGACTGGTACATGATCATTTTGACCCTTTTAACTATGTATTTTGAATAAAATAGTTCCTTATACATAAAAAAAGCATTTTAGCTTTAAATATTGCCTTGTCCACGTGACTGTTAAAATATAGAAATTTACCTATGTAAATAACTAGGTAGTTCACCATAGGTTTATTTTTTATTATACGATTATTCAGTGTGGACTTAATACCAAATAACTTCCAATTTCTTTTAACATTTATCTACTGGAGGTCACATTTCTCCGCATTAAGTTTCATAATCCAATCCGTAAGCATGTTTCTATGGTATTTAATGATTTTTTTAGGTTAAGATTGATTTTTTCAATTGTATTATTAGAGTGATATATAATTATATCATCTGCAAACGAAATAACATTTTCTATTTTATTTAGTAACTCCAGTAAAAATAAATTAAATAGAATAGTTGAATTAACAGTTCCCTGTTGTAGACCATTGATTATTTTAAATGTTTTCTAACTTTTATGATTTTGATGTGATATTAAAGAAGATTTATCACTAATCAAATTATAAATAAGAATTATTTGATATAATGGAAGTTTATAGTTAATTAATTTAAATATCAATCCTGGTATCCATATGGTATCAAACGCTTTTTCCATATCAATAAGACACGCTCCTGTACATAGATTCTTGTTCCAATTCCAATTGATATTCGATATAAGTAAATGTATGACATCAATGGACGAATGTTTGTACTTAAATACAAACTGTTTTTCTGAAATAAGGTTTTTATCTTTACAAAATTGTATTATATTGTTATTAATGCACATTTCGAAAACTTTGCTAATGTTAGGGAGTAGACTTATGGCACGAAAATTTTTTGGATTACTTAAATCTTTGCCTTTTTTTTTTTTTGGTAAAATAACCACTTTTGCTTTTTTCCATTGATTAGGAAAATACGAATTGTTGAGCATATTATTAAATAAACTACAGTAATCTAAAATCATTAGCTCTGGTAAATTTTTTAATACAATATTTGGTATTTCATCTACACCTGAAGATAATTTTCCTCTTAGATTTGAAAAACTGTATATTATTTTGTCCCTCGTTATAAAATAATTTTCGGACTGTGTTTCGCTTAGACCTTTGGACGTTTTTCTGTCGTTAATATTCGTAATAGTATTTTGATTGTTTTCGAATATATGTAGCTTTAGAATCTAAAAATCGATTAAAGGAATTATTAACATGCATTTGTAAATTGTTCGCTGGGCTAGTTTCTTCATAAGCGTGCACTGCCTCAAGGCTTGTTTATTAAACATTGCTCAAGTTTAATTTAATGAAAATTCTTTTTAGTTTACTAACGCAAATAGTTATTTTTGCACTTAATAGTTATTTTGAGTAACTAGTAATTTTTTTTTAAATTTGGGCTAAACCTTTGGTTTTTAAGCCATATTTCTGTGGCCAATACGTCATATAAGATTGTTCTTTATTAAAATCACATTTTTGGAGGAAAATGGCCTTTTAGTAAATTAAAGGAATTCTCAAAAATTTCTCGACCATTTCTATATATTTAACCTGAAATCCTTCCTATATTTTATTTTTAACTAAATATTACTAGAACGTATAGGTAGAAGTTGCCAAATTTTTATTTTAATGCAAGGCCACAGTGTTACCAATTAAAATATTAAATTGCATACTTATTTTAATGATTATCTAACGATCTAGTTTAATAATAAATTTATTGCCAAAATCAAATGAAACCGCCCTGGGCTCAAGTGCATTAATTTCCTGTATTAGTTCAGCGTTGTGTGCAATTATTTAATTGACAGTTTGAATGGTAAAACGAAATACATTCTCTCAGTTTAATTGGATCAAATAGTAATTAAAAGTAAAAGTTTTTGTTTTTTGTTTCATACAAAAAATATTTAGTTTATACAAAACTATCGTGACTTAAACATTTTTTTTGTCTTTAAGAAATTCAATGAATAAACCCACAAATGCACATATTCAGAATTAAAAATCTTTCATGTTATTTCAGTTGTTAAATTAAACTGAAACCAGAAACCGACATCAATCACAATTGAACAAAAAACTCCCTGAAAAACTCATCCTAAATCCTTTTAAATGAAGATCACCACAAAAAAATGTTTGCTCCAATTAAATACAATAAAACATGTGTTTTTATAATAAAAAAAAAAAAAAAAACGTGACTATAAAGTGACAGTTTTAACTAAATAAAAATTCATTTCTTGCAGGCAAATTTGAAATAACAAGCAGTGAAATACTAGAAAAATAACGGCCATTAATCAAATTGAACCAGAGCAACATTTCACTTCGTACCAGTGCTGCCATAAATTTTTTTGTACTAAAACATTAAAATTGAAGAAAGATTTTTTTCGCATAAAAATTTTTATACGAAAAATATTGAGTTTGTTTGGTAATGTTTTATGTTTGAGCAAATAATAAAATTTGTAGTATATTTTAAATTAAATGGCGCAATTAGAATTAGAAATTTGTCAACAAATTGACATAATACCATATAAATAGTTTAGATAGTGTTTTATTAACAATGTAAAGAAAGTTCTGATAAGAAAAATATAAAATTTTCAAAGTTTTGTAAAAAAAATAATGACTAAATCTCAATCAAATCAAAATGAAAAGACATATTAGGAATAGAGGTAAGTTCTGGAACTCAAAGACTTCTGCAGAAGTTATGACGAGGAGGAAGAGCATGCTTTGTTTCAGTTTCTGTGTCAGTATTTCGGGATATTAAGTAGAAACATCGGGAAAGCCAGCGTTTGAATGATCTGTCTAAGATAGAAGTATGGTTGATTCTTCTCTTCATTATTACGACGAATTGGTTGTATTGTGCAGTGACGCCTATTGATTAACTGCTCTGTAGGATGGGAATTGGAGCTGGGTATCACAAAGTGACTACAGAAGGACCCACGTGACTTTTTATCTTAATGGCTGCCCAAGGATCCTAACCCAAGGACATATAAACAGATAACATAAATAACAGTTTCCCAATCAACATTGTCAAAACGTCCTTGAGATATTATTCCCGATATCTGATTGTCAAAACGGCCGTGAGATATTATTCCCGATATCTGATGAGATAATTTTAATACCAATTATCTCATCTGATCGTGTTTTAAAACGGCACCTTGACTAGTTGGTGCCCTTTTTTTAAAAGGTAAAATTACAAAAATAAGCAAACATCTATCATAGTTCTTCATAATTGTAAAAAAAACTTATTTTTGGATGAAAAAAAAAACCAGGGAAGTAACGATACGCCTTTTTACCGATACGATACCGATACTCAAAGAGAAATATCGCCGATACCGATACCAATACCTAAAACTCGAATAGAGTAATTTTCACTATAATTATATTATAATTATTAATATTTAAAATTGATTTTAATAAGATTTTAAAAACAACGAAATGAATTTAAGTTCATAGTATAATTAATTGATTTTTTAAACAAGAAAACAGGGTTAGAGATTATTAACATTCAAAATAACTATTTATAAGATTTTTGTTTAAAAAAAAAAAAAAGAGTTCTCAAATTTTGCGGAGGTAATCTCGCAACGCAGTTTGAAGCAGACCTGCAGCAAAAAACGTCTCTCAGAACTAAAATCATTTGACAACTTAAGTATTTCTGCGCCATAGTCATAAATTTTGAGTCTAATATTTAATAGCGCCAGTAAACAAACGGATCTGCCCCTCTAGAAAAATTAGAAAATCTAAGGTATATCTAGACTTCTTATTTATCTGAGCCACAGCGTAGGTTGGACAGAAGATCATTCTTCTCCAAATTGTCTGCTAAGATTTTTAGAAACGCTCCAAAGGTCGGTTCTTGTTGACCTTCCAGAACTTTTATTAGGTGTAGGGGTGACCGTGTCTTCAACAGTTTCGGAATATAGAGGCATGTTGAGTAGCTAAATAAGAAGTTTTTTCGATCTATTGTCTTTGAAATTTTATAGCTTTGTATCGATGGTAGAGAATTGTAGATAAACAATAGATTTCCTTATTCTCTTAACATTCAAATCTTTAATTCAGAGCTAATGCCAACAATGGCAATCTGGAATCTGAATTATTCTGCATCTCAGTTTATTCATTTTTCGTATTTTCTAATAATTTTCGAAGACTGTAAGCTATCGAAATGGTGTCAGAAAATGTAGCAGTGGTTTTGCTTGTGCATTTTGTGGTCTCTTTGAAGTAACCCAAAATTTGTAGCGAAATAATTTTATTTTCACAAAAATCATTAAAAATTAGCAGAAAATTCTTGAAACGTACAATTGCATACAAGATTTATCAATGGGAAAACGTTTTGCCATTACGAAGCCAAGCAAAACAGCTGATGTTGAAGATCCACACCAAACGTTCAATGCGTTTATACATCAGTCCAAAAAGTCGTAGTGTAGAATTGTCTTGACAAGTTACACTGCAAACGCGTTAAATTCACATACATATCAAAAGCAAGAAATAGCATTACTTTCTACTTTAGCATAATTCTCGAAAAAAGAAAAAAACGCGTGGTGTGGACCGAACTCCAGCTTAAGAATTAAAAAAAATAATTTATAATTCTGTCTGATTTTTTGCTATTAGTTATTATAAAAAAAATAAGCATTGAAATTTAAATGGTTTGTTCAAAAAAAAAAAAAAAAAAAAATAACTATAAAAAAGTATCGTCGTATCGACAGTAAAATATCGCCGATAGCGATATATCGGCGATACTTCACGTTTGCACCGACGCCGATATATCGGTATCGGTATTCGTTATATGCCTAAAAAAACTTTAAAACTTCTCAACACTTAAAAAACTCGAAAAAAACGGTTAAATCTGCATAATTGGCAACTTTGCTACAAACAAATTTCCTTATTTCTTTTTCTTTCTCTTCGTCTCATGGAGTAAGACATGCAACATAACAGCAATATTCATCAAACAGACAATAGCGGTGTTCAGTGTTGGATGCAAATAGCCGTGTGAAAGTGCAAATGCAATATGTTTTAGCTTTTGTTTGCAATACAACAACAAAATACACAGAATTGCAATTATCACATCTTTGCTTTTGCGCAATACTAAAAGTGTATAGCTTTTTACTATGCGTTGGCATCCCTGATACTCGAACAGTTGACATTCGAAAGTAATCGTCCAGACTTCAATTTTTGTTGCAGCAATTTCTAAGTTTACTGGTGAGAGGGATGAGAAGATTGTGGAGGGGTACTCAGTTTCATGTTCTCGGAAATTCTGGTTTGTTTTGTTATTCTCACACTTTTAACATTGGCTGTAGGTGTATTTCGTTACCTAAAACGCAAAAGGCCCTATCTAACATTTTAAAAATGTTACTGGACAAGAAAAAAACTATTTCAAATTATAAAATGTAAAATTGCCTTAAACTGTTAATAATAAATTGTTCTTAAATTTTTCTTGTAAAACCTACCAGTGGTTTTGACAAATAACAATGTTGCATATAACGCAAACTGTTAGTTATGTCTTTAAGCGTTTATCGTATAATATTTTGTATATAGGGCTTTTTGTTATTTGTAAATAAAATCGCTAATTTTGGTCGAAAGATTCCAAAATTCCTTGTGGACAATTGTGTTGATGCAATACATCAGAACTAATGAAAAAGTCGATTTTTAATTTTCGGTTAGTTAGGGCCTTTTGCGTTTTAGGTAACGATTTGTATTTATATATAAGATATAAAAAGAAGAGGAGGAAAGACAAGACAAAAATTCAAAGATTGCAAAACTATAACTTCATAATCTGGAAGCTAATGCGATTTCAAAGCGGAATTTTAAGAAATGGGAGCATAAAAAATTGCAAGTCTGAACGATGACTAAGCAATAGTTTAAAATCGTCAAATAAAAAAGTAAATAGAAAAAAATTAACAAAAAGTGGACGCCACATGAAATCAAAATTGTTCTGGATTATTTCCTGGACACCTTCTTCTTTCTACTAATGCCTCGATGATATTTTCTTTTGCACAGTTTCGTGGAATTCTAAAACAATTTAACGAAATAATCAAACACCATTTTGTTCCCTAATTTGCGTTTAGCATTGCAAAGTGGCTTAAAATACCGCTCACTGTCAATGACAAAATTATTGCAATTACAAACAGTTTCAACCTAAAACACACCAAGCACTGAATACCGCTAACGTACTTTAGTATAATCAGCAACAAAAAATAAATACTTTCATAAAGAATTGGAACATATAAGGTTTGTTCATGAACTCGACTTAGCGGGGTGAAAAATCAACCCTTGTTCGCGTTTGAAGTTGAGAATGGTGCCTATGAAGCGGATTTGGATGGTTTTTCAGTTTTATAATATATTTTGCATGGACTTTGTGAAATTCATCCCTTACCAATGGAATCTCTAAATTCCTATGGATCAGGTCATGGTTATAAGAATTTTCGATTGTGCCCTCTGCGTGAGCTCGATACTAGAATTAATCCGTTTTAAAAGGGTCTTATGAAGGATGACTGTATAGCCCAGGCTTATTTAAGATTTGTCACTAGAGGCTGTTGACTTCAAGTCTTGCTTTTTTATGTCGACGATAAGTCTGCCATCTGTCCAAATTTATACCAATGTAAGTAACAATATCAGTGTGACGGGTGGTGTATTCCCAGTCCTGAGTGCAACCGTAAATGTGATCACTTTTTAACTCGTTAACTCGGATTCGCAAGATTGTCAACCCAGTTTCCACTTGCTAAGATAGTCATTAAGTTTACGAGAAGCCACTTACGGGTTTCCATGCGAACTTGGAATATCTGTATCATCCACAAATGTGGAAATGTGCTGCTCTACACATCCCTGTAGAACAGCAGCTATTATTTTATATTCTCGTTCGTATATATAGATCACTCTCTGGTAATTTGTGAGTGTTTAGTGCCAGAAGAATAATATTTTTACAGGTTCAAAACAATTTCTTATCTATTATTATTTCTTGGCCTTTTTCAAGACGCATGCGGAAGTAAAAAGTATTCCTAATTCAAAATTCTGTCTGCTTTAAATCTTAATTCTTTAGTTCTGAACTTTTGGCATATTGTTAACAAAAATATCATGGAAAAAATATTTTTTATATTCCCCATTGCTTTTCATCTTTTACTCTCCCAAATGTATACGCCCTTTTCAACTCCATCGTTCCAGGTGAAAATTGTTCCAAATTTAATATTATTTTCAGGAATTGAATACCCCTATGGTAGAATTGAATAGACCTATGGTACAAGCAAATCATAGTGAACTACATACTTGTATTACTGACTACCAGTTTATGTTGAAAAGTAACCCAGTACATCAGTCATTCCGTCCGTCAGTAATTTCGTCTGTTATAAATTTAAATGCCCAGGCACACAAAACACCCACTGCCATGTTAACGATTATTTAGACTAGAATTAAATAAATCAATAGAAACAAAAATAGAGAAATGCATAAAAGAACACACCAAAACATTTGCAAGTAGAACTAATTAGTCCATATACTTATATCGGAGTACTAGTAAAGTGGGTGACTCAATATGAGGTGTGTATATGAAAATTATGGATCTTTTGAAGGATTCCAAATATTAATAACGATATGGAACTGCTATAATATTATGATAATATGGTTTTCCATTTGGTAATCACATATTCAAAAACACATTTGTTGACATTTATACATATATTTCAATTAACTAGAAGTTTGTCACAGTATATACATACATATATAATTTTTTAAATATTTTTAAATTTCTTGGAAGTTTCTAAAAAACTTTTTTGTTGAACACTAAAGACCTTTAAATACCCATTGTTTAAATTCCATTACCGTTATAGCAGTATGATTTAAGACTTTTGGATGTTTAAAGGGTCAGTCAGTACGCGGACGTATTAAAAGACTACATGTATTATGTACACGGTGAACACGTCAGTTATCTAAAAAAAGATTTATTACAAATTGACGGTAAAATACTTAAAGAATCTGCTATTTAATTACTTACAAGACTTTAAGATTTTTAATATTTTTTTACAGTGAAAGTAATTTAAATTGATATATGGCCTTAAGTTTAATAATAAAAAACTTTTTTGAAAAAAATTATATTATAACTTTTGATTGATCTTGTAAGTAAAATGAAAAAAAAAAAAAATGGATAACTGACAAATTACTGCATGAGACCAAACTGACAGGTCGGTGCCTCTGTGTGTAAATTTATTTCAACCAACATGCAGCTGTAATGGGCATTTTATCTACTACTACAACTACTGTTTTCTCTCCTTCACTTCGTAATCACACTTGACTTGCTTGTTTGGCGGTTGACGTTTTCACGTACACATTTTATCAAAAAAAGGGGGCGTCAATTTGATTTTTTTTTTTCTGGTAACTCTATTAAAAATGAATTTACAAGCTTGTCGGAAGCTGGAAGTTGCAAGGAGAAAATTATACAGTCTTAATGTTTAAAAAATTATATGAGAGATAAATTGCAATTGGATCGGTGGGCGACGATGAAAAGTGTAAGAAAAATATTTTGACAGGTGACAGATAAGTTTTGATAAGTTAATTTGATCTAGTGGTACTTTTAAAGTTTACTCTTTCTATTCTGATACTCATCAGTGGGTAAATACATAATGGAAAGTGGATAAATACATAACAAAAGAAATTATTTTATTTCTTGAGCTTTTTATATATTTTTTCACATTTGCTTAAAAAAATGTTAAATTTCTGTTTAATTTAATTTAATGCTGGTGATTTTGGCACTAAACTATAGTTGGATTATTCTTTGTAGATTAGGTAAGGTAGAAAGGCGGGTGCTAGGTAAGCTTTACACCCTCACTCACAGAGACAAATATGGTCCATTGTGACGCCTTAGTCGGTGATAGAATTCAAGTAAGAAAAGAATAAATAAAATAAAGAGTAAAAGCAATGGAATAGAAAAAGTAGTGGAAGATAAAAATCGGACAACAAAAGCGAAACAACCCTAAACAGAAAACTGCCCTACATGTACCCAGTCCCCAGTCTCATGCTGCGCAACTAGGTCATTCCCATTACGAATCCAGTCTCGAGCTCGCAACCCGAGACATCTCCAAAGTCGCGCAGGAACCTACTACCAAGCATTCAACCTTATTACGGTTCTCGATGTCGAAAACGACTCTGTAGAAGATTAAAGCAAAACGCCACCCGTGCTCTTTAATCTGCTACAAAATTCGACTTACGTTGTTACCGACATCGAGAACCGAAATAAGGCGGATTATCAACCTGCTGTTCTGTAGCCTGGGACAGTGGCACAAATAGTGGACAGTGGCACAGAATGTCTCCCATTACTCTGGGATCTCACTCAACCTACATATATCCGACAAGTCATATCCTATTCTCACCGCCTTCCTGCCTATCATGCAATGGCCCTTAGTAATCGGCGAATCCGAATCGGACCTCCTAAGCACCGGCCACAGCGCACGCGATACCCTGCAGTGCCGGCGATGTTGGAATTACCCGGTAACCTACACGGCCTCATAAACCCATAAGATTTCTTCTAGATGCATCCTGCTATCATCTACTTGCCTGGAGTTCAGATCCTCAATGTAGACCCCCGAACCCGTGCCTTTATAATGTACCCTGATCTGACCAGCCCTCCCTAGACGGCAATATTACCTCTGGAAAACGCCAAAATCGACCCTAATGCCTATATAATCCGTGTAGCAGGGCGAGCCTAGGTAATAACCACCAGCGCCAATTTCACCCAAGATCTGCGAGTGACGATCCGTGAACACACAGGCCTAACTCCCTCAGTCTATGAATGCTCCTGGCTGCCATTCCTTAGCACATAATGCTCTATAGTCAGAAGATGTAGAACAACATTCAGGGCCGCCTGAGAGGTACTTATCATGGCCACTGTCATGCTGATCGAAGCACACATCTGAGCCTTAGACAGAAGGTCCCTCCGACTAGCCAGCCTTAATACCTTCCACCAAATACAGCATCCATACGTAACAATGGGTCTAACCACCGAAGTGTACAGCCATACCACCACTGACGGCCGGAGACCCCAGCGCCTACCTATCGACGATCTGCAAGCATAGTAGGCTTTAAGACCCCTCCTTTATATTTGTAAATTGTTGATATTAATTATATTTGTGTATTATGTCGTGTGGTTCTTTAAATGAACAAAAAGCCACTTGTGGTTTCTGTAATCGTTGCTGTTTAGGATAGGCAACTGATTGGAACCATACACCAAATCTTAGTGGTGCTGCCAACAGCCTCTGGGCAGGCTAGCCGCCATTCGACTAATGTTGCCACGCTGACTTTCATTGTCACATACTTTAACTATCGACAGGTTGGGAAACCTGGACGATATTACCAGGGAATACTTAAATAATGGAATTGGCTTTTCCCAAAGAATAGCAATCCAATCTCTTTTCGTCTTTATGAAAGACCCCATTCAACCCCCTCTTTACCATAGTTGAAATAATATAACTTATTCACAATAAAATTCTCTCTGCTATTAGACACTTTAAGGTTTAAACCACATAAGATATTTGTAGAATTTAGCAGGGATACTAAGAATTAGGAAAATTATAATTATCTGTCGTTTTCCTGTTATCCAGAACATGGAATCGTTACCATTGAAATTTACACGATATTTTGCTTAAGAGCAGAATACATAACAAAACTTACAATTTTCAAGAACAAAAACCAATATCAAACTAAAAACAGATTATAGCTGCATTGTAGTTTTGTCGCTTTATTGTATTTTCGAAGCATTCACAACATTCTTGTGGTCTTTTCTTATAGGAACATTTTTTTTTTATTTTTTTAACTGCGTGAGCGTTTAAGGTGCGATTATAACTTAATTTTGGGGCTACCACAAATTGATGGACAGACAATTAACCAACCAGACACAGACTTATGTATGTGGTCAGCAAATGCAGACGGGATTCCCTTTCTCTCAAAAGGGAACAAGCCAAAGAAGCGCGTAAGTGAGTGATCATAAATTTTCACACCTTAATACGTACAACAATTACCCAAAAGCTGCTTTGTACATTAAACCAAAAATATAAAAAAACTACATATGTATTCAGATATTAACAATGTCATTTTCAAAGAAAATGTACAATAAAATTAAAACTATACGTTTAACAAAAATTACAACCAAAAAAATACAGTCATAAATTTGTTAGTAATAAAAAGAAAAAAAAAGTGTGTATCAGAGAAATAAAAAGCCCTTAAGGCAACCGTTACAGAACTTTTTGGGCCCACGTTTGCCAAACAATTTACATCTTTATAAATATAATATTTTGTTGTATCGGATTTAACTGTTGTCTTTGTTAGCCTGGTGACCCCATTATTTGTTCTTTCCAATTATTCCAACAATTTTTTCCAAATAATCACTGTTTGAGTATTAAAAAAAAATGTTTTCAAATAAGTAAAATTTATAGTCATTGATATTTTTCTTGTGTTTTACAAATTTTTGGTGTGTATTTTGTCAGTACTTACGGCTTTGAAACATTTTAACAGACGTTTTAGTTGCTTTGGTTTGAGCATTTTAATACATCTTCATTACTTTTGTCATAAATTAGTGTAACTTTTTAGCGATTTTACATATATTGTTTGTAACAAAGTGTTTGCAGTTTGGACACTTCTAAAAAACTGTGCGTGAATGTATGAATGCGTGGGTTAAATGGCTCCGATAATAATGAAGTTCAAAGCAACAGCATACAAATTTTAAGTTCTGCTTTTCTGCTGTAAGTTGTTTAAACACTGCTTAAATGTGGTCTTAGGACCAATATTTTTTAATGTTATACACATCAGCACAAACGCTAATTCCTTCTGCACAATGGTGGTGCGGGTATAAAAGATTGTTTAAAATCAACCTAAATTTGTGCATGCCTATTCATTTATAATAGTTTATAATAAACGATAAAATTATATTACTAAAAATGCTGCTGCCACAACGAAATATAATTTAGAAAAAATAATTTTTTTATATTATTAAAAAAAAAAAACTCAAACGTTACCAAAAAAAAAAGTCACGTAGACCATTGCAACTAGGGTTTTTTATTTTGGGAGTTTTTCACACTCCGAAAAGCGGGAAAGTTTTCCAATATACCAGGATCCAATTAGGTATGTAATTTTTTTTAATGCATTTATTAAAAATATTTCATGTTTATTTAAAAATTTTACAATGCACAGTGTCGGAAAAAATAATAGGGACGATATCTTCCTTCCAAATAACATGTCGTTGAACATTTTGCACTGAACTTTTATTGATGAAACTTTCTGTAAAATCTATTAAAAGAGAACTTCTAAGGAATTAAAAAAATAATTGGGACAAGGGTTCAAGAAACTTGGTACTCAATTTCGCAGGATACCTGCTTCTGGTGAATTCGTGAATCGGAGATGCGAAGAAGTAGTAAAAAAGAATGGAGCTTCTACCAAATATTAAAACAAAATTAGGGTCTGATGGAAAATAAATAAAATCAAATAAAGAAAATAAGTAAAAATTTGAATTTCCCTATTATTTTTTCCAGTCATATTTTTTTTAGACAGCCGTACTGTAACTTTTATGTTTTAAATTCTGATATAGACAAATTGTATAGCTTATGTTAATTTTATTTTTTCTAAGTGGTGCGATCAAATTAAAAACTTTAAGCACGTTTATTTCGAAATGCATTTTTTGAGTTATGACGACGTTACAACAAATGAGCAATATATCGAACCCTTACCGCAAAAATAGCTTAAGCGACTTCATTTTAAATTTTCGTTTTTTTCGTTTGGTCAAGACTTAGACTTGCAATATTTGTTCCAGCAATTCTTGATTTTATTGGTGAGATGAGTACCCCTCCCAAATTTTCCCACCTATCTCGCCAATAAACCCAGGAATTTTGCTGCAACAAAAATTGACAGTCTGAACCATGACTAAATGTCACCGTTACGATTTTAAAGCAAAAACAATTTTAGATTAAGCGCCAATCTTCATAAAAAAATTTTATGAAACATAATAATAAAAAACTTTGTGCTTCAAAATTGTGTTTTTGTCGCTTAAGTTGTTTCCTTAAATTATTTTTATGAAGAAGTCAATTTTTCAACCTGAAATGAGTTCAAATTTATTGATAATTTTTCATTCTTGACTGAGCTGGGAATAGGACCCAGGTTTTCACGGACAGGTTGCCTTGACTTGTTTCGATTGTCACCACACAATCTCTGCAGAGGGGTTTGCCGTTTAGCACTCACCGCCATTGACGACTGATGACGTCATTAGTCAAACATCAATCTTTAAACCAAATGGTATTTTACCTTGGTAGACCGAAATTTGCTTTGAATGAATGATTACCTATTTTAATTGATTAACATGTTCTTCCTTACTTCTGTTTTTTCGCACTTTTTATCAAGAATTATTCTTGAAATCCAAATTACATTTTTTTGTTTTTCATGTTTTTGTCTTTCTTTTGCCTGTTGACCTTTTTCAGCACAACTTGAAGGACAACTGTAAACATATAGCTCGTGCCTTAGCTGTTAACAATAATTAGTATTATGGTTATTTTATTGAACTGTTAATGGTTTTTAATCCAAATTTCAATATTTTTTTTTTTAATTTTCATTAAATTATTTTTATGAAGAAAGGAATTTTACAACATGAAATGTTTTAAAATGTATTGATAATTTTTCATTCTTGACTGAGCTGGGAATTGAACCCATGAATCTTTAAATATGAACGAACAATAATTAATCAAATCTTGTACGAATATTTTATTTTTATCCTGCCAATGCCAGACGAAAATTTTTCTCCTCACAGTTTCTGTTCAAATATGTATATGTTTAGCGGCCTTCTCGTCGGACGAGTCCTGCAGTATCTGTTCTCCTTAACCTAGAAAGGCCTGTCATTTAAAATATTTCGAGCTAGTGGATTTTTTAAATATTTTACTGCAAACTTCGTAATAATAATTTTTACTAATGGCACATTGAGATCCTTGAGAATATTTGAGTTTTTAACATACCAGAAAGCGACTGTGATTATTCGAAGAAGTTTATTTAAGAAACTAATGAAAATTTCATGTGTCTCAAATAATTTTATTTAATTATTTTATTTAAAGATTCCAAAAGAACAGATTCAAAGTTTGCAGCAATAAAAAGAATATTTCGCGAACTATGTGTAATTGAGATAACTCCAGTTTTAGTTCAATAGAAGAAAATCAGTCTTATTCCGGTTGTCGTTGTCGTATACGAGTGTGTCGTTTTTTGTAGTAGATTAAAGAACACAGGTTGAGTTTTACTTTAATCCATTAAAAAAACGACACAGTCGTATAGGACAACGACAACTGGAATAAGGCTGAATATGTTTTTTTTTGTGATAAATATTTTTTGTAATTGATTTGAATTGATTCTTCCCTTGTTTAGTAAATTTTTAATTAAAAAAAATTTGCTCGAAGTCCGGCATAAAGTTCCCGAGAAAGTAGCTAATAAAATTTACCAAATTTAACTCTAATAAACACATTTAGTAAATAAATTTTTTTTTAAATTTTTTTTTAAAGACACATTAATTAAGTCAAACAAAAAAATGATTAGAAAAGAATGCCATAAAGTCTATTAAGCAATTTCAAAATGAATTTCAATAGAAAAAAATGTTTTTTTTTGCTTAATTGTGGAGAAAATCAGTGTCTATTTGAGATAATTTTAGTTGACGGTTTTTTTTTAAATTTTTTAGAGAAAAATGAGTGAGCGTTAGAAAATGTTGGCAAAAAGTAACCTCCACACTTAAAAAATTTGGAAAATTAAAAAAAAAAAAAAATAAATAAATTGGGTT
Source organism: Pollenia amentaria (assembly GCA_943735925.1). NCBI lineage: Eukaryota > Metazoa > Arthropoda > Insecta > Diptera > Polleniidae > Pollenia > Pollenia amentaria. The sequence continues at coordinate 98,852,835 of OX031006.1, forward strand.
CTTTTGAAAATATGTATAAAATATAAAATAATAATAAAAATTGTCATGTTAATTTCTAATTTTGTTTTTCTTTAGGGTGGCGAAAGGCGCGTCCAATCGGAATAAATTTTCAAAAATTTCAAAAATATATTTTGTACATTTTAAAATGTTAATAAATTAAATGGATTGCGATGTTTCATTTAGCAAGACAAATGATTATCGTCTACACTTTCGTCATATGGCATTCGCATAATGAGTTTAAATTAATACTTCCATTAGAGAAAAGAAATACATATTCATTTGTGGTTCCATATGTATTAAATGGATTTATTTTAAACATTTAAAAATTATGGTTCGTAAAAATAAAACCATATTTAAATTAAGACCCTCGATTAAAAAAAAACATAAATAATTTTTAATTTAAAGTCATTATTTTAATTATGTTTTCAAAGCCTATAAAATTTATTAATATTTTACATAAATTATCACATGAAAATTGGTTTATATCTTATTCCTTTAAACATGTTAGGCTAAAATATATTTGAAAATAAAACACATCTACTAAATTCAACACTAAATAAGAAGACAAGAATCAAGCAAGTTTTAAGCATAAGTTTGTTCACTTTCAATTGTCGCTTTTAGTGAGCTAAACTATTATGCCTGAAAAAAGTCGTGGCCAACAAGACATTTTCAAACCCCTTAAATGCCGATATGACATTAGAAGTTCTCTGTTAATTAGTTCAAAGTGCCGTCTGGCATTACTAGTCAAGTGTCGTCAACTTTCTGAAAAACAACGATTTTAAGCATATTTACAGAACTTAGTGTTGGTTCACACTCTTAAAGTTTTAGCCCTCAAGTCATAAGTTTTTAGGAGAAAAGGAAAAAGAGAACGCCATTTCTTTTCCTCTGTCTCCTAAAAACTCAAGATTTGACGGCTAAAACTTGAAGAGTGTGAACCAATACATACGAATAAATCACTTATTTTAAAATTATATAGTTTAAATTAAAAATATAATAAAAAAAGATTTTTAGTAAAAGTCTGTTATTCGTTAAGTTTTTAAAATTTTGATGATTATAAAACAAATAATCCATCAGGTGCGAAAATAAGCACATTTGGTTCACAATATGAAAGTTTTCTTCAGAAAGTCTGAAATTTTTGGTGAGAGTTGATGACAAAAGCATGTTCTTTCCCCCTCTCGCCAATTAGTTAACTCAGACTTTCTATCAGAAAACTTTCAAAGTGTAAACTTAGACTAACAGAAATCTATAAAACAACTAAAATTCTGCCTGAAACATGAAAATCCTTTTTTTTAACATCCCAAGCTATATATTTAGCTTTATTTTTATTTGGGAGGTTGTTCCACATTTGGGTTCATAACTCTTTTCTTACTGAACCGATTATGCTGGATTTCAATCCCAAACTGCTTAGGAGAACTATAAACAATTTGACATCAAAATTGTCCTTATCTGCTGAGTCTTTAGAAAGTGAGCGTGTTTTCAACAAACGGTCAGACTGATGGAAATAGCTAAATTGACTTATTTAGATTTACATACTAACGGACCCAGAATATATGTATATCGCTACTTAAAACGCAAAACGTCCTAACTAACAAAAGATTCAAAAAGTCTGAGTTTTTTGGTGATATACTTTGAGATACATCCGAATTTGTAAAAAGAATCGGATAAAAAGGAGTCGAAGACAAACTAAGTATACCCTCCTTTACCACTAGGGGTGTTGGGTATACAAACCAAATCTTGGCAAAAAGATCGTTTCATTTAGTTACTTAACAATAAGCGTTATGCTAAACATCGTTATCTAAATGACATATTTGAAAATTATTTAAAATATTTAAAAACAATTTCGATCAAAGAAAAACTTTTCTACAAAATTGCTCTACCGAAAATTATCGTTAACTAAAAAATTTTAACTACGTAACGACAGAATTTTGACGCTAACAAGTTACCGAATTGCGGTTCTAGTATCTGCTGGTTAGGTTCTTGAACTTTTTCCAAAATAAACTAATCTAGTCTAATCATCAAATTTATGAAAAACAAAAAAAAAACAAAATTGATAAAATATTTTATTTGAAATTCTTTTAAAATAAAGGCACGTGTATAATAAATCATACGCTAAATCCATTTTAGTTTTCATTTAGTCTTGTCTGGTGAATTGTTTTTTTATTTTTTTCCCCGCTAAATAACAAATTGAACAAATTATTCATATGATTTTTGTTAGCGCAAAATGTTAAGTTATCTAATTATTGTTTAAATATATAATTAAGTAAATTGTGTTGCTTTTTAAACTTAAAATAACCTTTTAAAATATGTGTGTTTTTTTGTTGGTAAATTTTGTTCCTCATTTTTAATTAAATGTTTAAACAAACGGTAAATGAATCACTCTGGTTAAACGAAAATTTGGAAATAAGAAACTAAACAGAAACAGGGGTTCCCTATCGATATTTAAGGATCTTGAGTAATAATTCAATCAAAAAGTAACAGAAGTCAATTGTCTCATGTTACACGATAAAGCGTCTAAAAGACAAAAAACACCAGAACCACACCGTTCAATAGCCCAAAAAAAAAAATCATGATCGTTGTAATAAGATAAATGGCCAAACAATATAAAATTTATTACAACAATAAACGCCTTTGTTGCTGTTTTAAAATTTGCTAAAATAAAACATTAAAGATTCTCTCTTTGAATATCATATAAATAAGATTTTTTACCACGGAAAACAATGATAATGTTAATAATCATGATGATGATGATGATGTATATTGGCTAAAAATAGTTGGTAACAGTTACCAAGAGATCAATAGCCAAAATATTTCGGAGATCTCCGCCGCAATAATTTTGTGTGTGTGTGTTATTTAACCACACACTTTAAACTCTCTGCATTAAAAAAAATTAAAACACCAGCCAAAATCTGTCTGGCCATCATCAAGATCATCGTTTCCACGATCTCTCCATCACCATCAGCGTCATTGTTCATTAAGCTCTTCGTTGGCTTTTATATGATTGACATATAAAAACAGGTGATGGGCCTACTGAATAATAAAAGAATACAGAAGAAATCTCTTATGAACCATCATATTTTCATTTTCTTTTTAGATTTTTATTCTCTTGTTCGTTTATAAAGTGTTTCAACAACTTTTATCTGATCATGTTTTTTGTTTACGAGTTTAACGAAAGAAATGCTTGAAATTTGATTGGGATTTTAAGGAAATGTTTAAATGTAAGTTTTATTAAAATCATTATTCAGAAATATGTTTACATATTTTGAATACCAAACTGAATCATGTTGCAGTTTAGCAAGACTTGAAAGGTTTACTTAGGATTTTTAATTATCTAAACGTTTTTCATTCCTGGTCAGTGACGTTTAAATTTTTAGCAAACATTATTAAATGCAAGCTAGAAAAAAGTCAAACAAGGTTTTGCTTAAAAAAACGCAAGCATTTAAATCAAAAAAGTTATTAATCTAGTTTTTGTTTATTTAGCCAAAGATAATATTTGAAAAGATGCATATAAATGTTTGTCATTCCGGTCCTTAGACCCCACAAATAATATGTTTATATATATCGAGCCTTTGCTGCAATAGAGTCATAACTCAAGAAACCTGATTTTTTAGGTAACGTATTTAATTCTATAATTCCAGTAGAATATAGGGCCGGCTATTAGCTAATAATGTGGAGTTAATCGCCATATCGTTTCTTCATATTGTGTAAAAATTTTATAAAAATATCTTATAAACTCAACTCTAGAGATAATAATTAAATTTCAATGTGATGGAAAACTAAAATTTGACTTAACTCTATTGCAGCAAAGGCTCGATATGTATTCGGGATCCCTCTTTGCAACGGAGTTTATTTACGGATATTTGTTGGTCCATCTGGTGGTTCAAATGTGTTTTCCAAAGACCGCAGATATAATGAGAATTATATTGTTTAATATTTTTATCACATACAGTCCGGAAAAGTTTGCTATAAAAATTTATCTAGATCGGCCCATGAATAGCTAGGATATCAAACCACGAATACTTCGAGTTAATTTCCATAAAAGTTTTATTTTTTAAGTTTTCATTGAATTTAGGAACTTTTTTTACCTTTAACAGCGCAATGAGTTCATAGTTAAAATTATATGCTTTTATACCATATGCACTTAGAAATCCAAATTTCGATTAGAGATTTCAAATATGTCTTTTCATTTAAATAGTATTAAAAAAGTAAGCCAAATAGGTCTAGTATTTCACCTGACCCTATACAAAAGATTTCCGAAATTCAGAGTTTTGGTACGGTAGTAGATAAGATTAACATGAGCACCTGCCTTACCCGGGGTTTACACATGCAAGTGCAAGGTCGAAAAACTCAATACACTCACACATTTTAACTAACACCATCACATTTTTCGTTCTTGCAGCCCAACTTGCAAGAGAATTTGCTTGCAAGTAAATTTTTGACAATTTTGAAACAGTGTTACCGTGGATGCCTTTGGTATTAATTTACTAGTACTTAGTTATGTTTATAGCTGATTTTCTGTGTAATAAGAAAAATAAAATACAAAACAAAAACCAAGCAACACATCTTCAAGGTATTTTAAAACATTAATCGCAAGCATTTAAAAAAAATTGTTGATCAAAATATTTTCTCAGAAATTTTATGATATCGGTACTGGAATACTGGATTCACATATTTTAAAAATTAGCATACATAAGTTTTTCATCAAGATGTACCAAAAATAAAATAAAGAAACAACTAAATAATTTATATATAATATTATTAAATAATTTTCGTGATAACATTTACATGACAATGTTTTAAACCCAAAAATAAAGCTTTTTCATAAAATGTTTTCGCTTCGAGAACATTTGAAAAAAAAATTTATAACTGACTGTGTAAATACTCAAGCTACTTGCAAGACTTTCGGCTATTTCTTCGAAATTTTCGTTGATAATATATATACACTACTTGCAAGTAATTTCTTGCATTTGTAAAGGCAGGGTTACGGCCTTATCTCATGGTGGTCTTAACCACTGTGTGATAGATAATGCGTGTGTGAGCAGCGGAGGGTGATAAACCCCTTGCTTAAAAGAGGAAGCTATCTAACCTCTGCTGAATAAGGAGTAGCCAGCAGCATCTGTTGAATAGCAATAGCACGGTCAGCAGAGCGAACTTCCCCGAAAATCATCCCGTGACACTAATTTATTATGATCTACCAGCGAGTTTAGGAATGAGCCTCAACCAATAATTAGACCAGCATCATGCCACCAGGGGGCTACTGACTCTCGTAGTACCAGATATGAACTCTGTTCTGCTGCACTTGATTATCTCATAGAATATAACACCAGAAGTCGAAATTTCCTTCAAATAGTTTCCTTCATAACGCTGGAGGAAGGGTTTTGTTTTCAAAACAAGCTAATTTGATAATATCTAGCGCAAAGGTTCTCTCTCTGCTTGCGGCTTGCTTGGTAACTACAATGGGGCCAATAGGACCATTATTCCACCTCATACAAATATCTACGGAAATACCGATTTTTTTGACGTCATATCAATAAACTGATTATGAAAACATATAAGTAAGTCAAAAAAGGCCATTTTAAAATATATTTTAACAACATTTTATGCTGCTTTACGTAAAATTGTTATTAAAAAGTATCCCATGAGGTTTTATATTTAACGAGGCTAAAGACACCTAACAAATATTTGACGAAAACTAATAAGAAAGCGTGACAACTTATTTGACCTTCTTTTAACCTTAATTAACCCTAGAAACAAGCACTCGTAAATTTTTCGATTCAAAGTTTTTAATATTTACCTGAGAGAGTAAAAGCCCACAAATTGTATTGAAAGCCAGTCTAGTTTCATTTTTTAAAGTAGCAACTTTTGCTGTGTGTGAAAAAAATACAGTATTTACATAGAAACTGGTGTAAACAGTCTAAAAACTGTTTAATAAAACAAGTAAGAACCCAGCAAAAACTTGGTAATCACTTGCAATTACTGAACAACTTACTTTTCTGCATTACATAGAAGTAGCTTAGTAATGACTGACATATAATCTGAGACATAAGCAGTTGCTTATTATCTAATTAATTAAATTTATAAATAATTCATAATAAAATGCATTTGAGGTTTTATTTATTATACAAATTGATTTAAAATACATATTTGTTCTTATAGTTTTTTTATATTTCTTATAAATGACAAACCATTTGTGATAGATTTGAATTTATTCTAAATTCATAGAATCAAGCAAACAATTTGTTGATTTTGCACCTATTACCAAAATTATGTATATCGATTGCTAAAACTTGGTAAAATGGTAAATTGTGAATATTTTTTTCAATAAATGATATTTTTAATTTTAATTAAAAAAAGTATCAAAAAACTTTGCCATTTCAAACATTATGTTAATTTATTTAATTAAATATTGACAATTCCCAACAACAATTCTACAAGTTAAAATTATTTTCTTTAAACGAAAAAGTCAATTAATATTTTTTGATATTTAATTAATATTTTAAATAATAATTTATTTGAAAATAACTTAAATATTAATTAAATCAAAAGTATATTATTAATTTTCTTTCAACTAAAAAAATAGTTGATTCAATTAATTAAATTTAAATAGTTTTTGAGCCATTTTTTTAAGTGATAACAACTTTTTTCTGTGTATGAAAAATTTTAATACTTAATGGATGTCCTTAATGAAGGGTAGTAAAATGTTGCATTAGAAAGTAAACAAATTCAGTTTTGTTGATACCAATGTTAAGTACCTATTTGTAAGCGTACGTGGTAATGCCTTTTTAAACTCCCTATTTGTAAGCGAGGGTGGTAAGTACTTGCCTCTAATGACATCACCGTGTTAAAATAATGAGTTAAAATCAACACCACATTATTTAAAAACAAATGTTCGAGAGTGAACCCTATTTGGGACCCATGGACAATCATCCGATTCCCACCATTTTCAATAGGCTTGGTCCTTATGACAATTGGCAATTATCAGCTATGTCACAGAGTACATACAATTCCATTCGGACTGATTCCGTTCGGGACCGAAGAAAACATATTTGTTTATAGATAGAAAGTTTATTTTGATAGTTTTTTGGCCTGTAAGATACAGAAAACTCCCATTCCGTTTATAAAAACATAAATTTTCATCCGCAAAGTTTTTTATAATTTTCTGTAGCACCAAAATACGGAATGAATTCCGTTTCCGGACGGAATTGTTCTCTGTGACATGGCTGTATGTACCAAATTTCATTAAATTATCTCAAAAATTGAGACCTGTACTTTGCGCACAAGGTTTACATGGACAGACAGCCAGCCGAAGGGATATCGTTAGATCAACTCAAAAAGTGGTTCTAAATCGATCGGTATACTTAATGCTCGGGTGTAGGACTAATATTTAAAAGTGTTACAAACATCAACACAAACGCAAAATACCCTTTCCACTATTGTGGTGTGTGTATAAATAGTGGTTACGTCTGGGTTGTCAAGTGTTTGTTAAATGTGGCCGTAGGTTTACTTAATTATAAATACGTTAACTAAATGTTAAACATTACAACAATAGCTGGTAAAGCAACTACACTCAAAGAAAGTCAGAAAAAACCAAATTTTTCAATATAACAAATTTTTTCAAATAAACTAATGCGCATTTTGAATTTAAAAATGTGCGTAAAAAAATTACAAACGTCTTATTAAATCTGAACAAAATGATTAATAGCTGTAGATTTTTAGTAGTATTTTTTTTTTTTTTTTTTTTTGTAAATTTATTTATGTCTTTATAAACATTTTAAAGCCTCGTGTTTTAAATTGTATACCTTTTTGCTGTAAAATTTAATTTCAACTTAATTTTTTTCTTTTTTAAGAAAGACTAAAGAAGTGTAAAATATTAAGCAGACATTGACACACATTATCCACATTCTGGTGGGTAAAAAAGGGGATTCTTAAAAATGTTTGTGTCATTTTTTCACTTTTTATGTTCATAATTCATATTTTTTGAGAGTTCTTTAAGAATATTTGAAAGTTTTTAAGGTGAATAACGATTTATTGAATTTATTATCTTATTGTGTTGTAGACGGGAGTGCAAGAGAAAACGGGTAAAGCCTTAAACAAATGTTTATTTTAAATAAAGTAAAAAATAAATTGTAATTACAAATTGTGTATATCGGGCAATAGGCTACTGGGTCTAAAATGCATGTTTAGTGTGAAAAAAACACCATGTTGATATCAGTGCCAAGTAAGTGGTGTAAAGTGCATGGGGTTTGCGTCTGTGTTTGTCGCCTGAAATTGTAACTGACTTTCTGCGTGTTTACCAGGCTTAAATTAGATTAGGTCAATATAAGATTTATGAGGTAAACTCATAAAACACTCTTCTTTTATCTCTAGCAGATACAGAAAAAATAAAAAAAAAAAACATTTGTTAGTTGTTTTTTAAAGATACTGAAACTTTGGGTTTTAAAACTGGAATAATAAAAATTTTATTTTTTAAGGCTTTAAAAGTTATTCCGCAAATATGGGTAATTATTATTTCGTTATTTAAGATTTTTTAATTATAGCCCGTTTACATTACAATGAAATCGAGTACATTTCATTTTTAATCTTCCAAAAAATCTAGTCCGTTTACATTGTATTTCTTAACATTAGCGAGATTTTGTTTTCATAACAAGAGATTTCGTTACAGTGTGAACGAGCTTTTAAAATATTTTTCTAGTTTGTCATTTGCTTAAAATTGGATTTTTAAATCCCCGAGAAAATTAATAACCACTCAGAAATAAATTTATAATATTAAAATAATCCTTTACAGCACATAAATGTAACACTTTTTAATGTGACTTAAGGCTCGTTAACACTATTTGTTCTTTGTATTAATACATGTCGAAATGGCAATGACAAGGCCGATTTGGTCATGATGTGGGTACAAATTTAATTCTTTTTTAGCGGTTTAAGACCTTTCCAAGAGCTTGCTGAAATATTTTTAAATATGCCTTTTTGTACCAACAAGCGTTACTTCTGTTCAATGCGTCTTTTCTATAATGAAAACAACCAAATCAAAATTTGCAACAGACTGTAGTAGGAGTTATTAGAAGATCTTTATTCAATCATATAAAATGTACTTTTTAAACACACAACATGTAAATCAAAATTGTATTGGCTGATGAATCAAAAGATTGTGATTGATTCCCATGTTGTTTAAATGATAAATAATGAAGCGTTTTAACGTTACCCTTGTTACATAGATACTATACATGTGTTGTGTCCGTAGATATTTAGAACTCAAAGAATAGATAACATTAGCTTTAATAATATTACACAAATGGATTTATTTAAATAAATTAATGTATTCATATTTTTCCTTTGACATAATATGATGTATTTTATTTTTAAGGAAATGTGGGGATTTTTGGGGATAATAAAATAGTTATTTTGGGAATTTTTAGGGATGAGAAATCGCAAATTGGTTAAGGCTCAAAATAAAGCTGGGAGCCGTAATCTGTGAATGCAATGAGTTATGAAAATGATAATAGTTAAAATACTTTTCATTTGATCAGGGTTGTATTTTAACGAAAGCATGTTCATATTTGATAGTGCGAATATAAACTTTAATGTTAAATTAGAGCTTATGAGAGTCGGAACAAAAGTCATTAGATTTCTATCTTACAAAGTATTATGGAATACGTAAGACTTGTGAAATAGTGTAAACTAGCCTCTATAATCACTCGAAATGTTACATGTTGTGCAATTTCAATCGAACAAAATTAGCTATTTTTATTTACTACTAGTACACTTTTATCGTTAATGTATTTCATTAGTCTGTGCTTACACTATGAAAGTTTTCTTTTAGAAAGTCTGACTTTATAGGTAAGAGAGGACAAGAGCATGCTTTTATTATCTCCCCTCTCACCGATAAACTCACACTTTCTGAAAGAAAACTTTTATAGTGTGAACCCAGGCTTAGCCACTTTTAAGACTATTTGAGCGGTTTCTGCACACTATTACGGCTTGGAAACAAACCTTGACGTCACTTTCTGACCGGAAAAACTGAAAACGATAGTAATATGCATAGCATTTTTTTCATTTTAATATGTACAGCTTTTTATTTTTGTTTGGCCCAATTTACATTATACGATTTTTGTCGTTGCGATTATTGGCGCTTCTTCCTTGAAGTCGGTCTTATTTTTACATTGTACGATTTTTGTCGTTACAACTTCTTTTGTCTACATATATTTTGACGCTACGAATTAATAAACAAAACGAATCGAAGAGCACACACGCTTGTGGACCCCTCTCTCCCCTCTCTCCTATAACGACAAAAATAGTATAATGTAAATTGGGACTTTTTTAACCATCTTTTCACAAAATTATAAGAGCTAGTATTATGATACTCAAAATAAAACCTTGGTTGTACAAAAAAAGTATTAAGTACCAAAGTTGTAAAACAAGGCAGTATGAACACCTTAAATAAAAGTGAGGGTAAAATATGCAACATGTTTTTCTTCAACATATTCACAAAAGAACTGGAACATTTTTGCCATAGTTGTATTTTTTGCACAAACTAACACAACCATGTAGAGCATGTAACATTAATGCAACATATATTTCAGATAAAAATTCTCCATTCAACTAAATAATAAACATTTAATTGTTCTACTTACTGTAGTCACATTGTTCGTCTTGTGTTCCATTGACTGTACCATCAGGTAGCAACTGTATGAAACGATTCTTAATGTACAATTGTATTTTTCGTGATGGTCCCGATAGATGCGATACTGTGGAACGTTCGTTACGATCCAAATTATTTCTATGATGTAAATTTCTAGAATTATTCAGTCTTTTTGATTTCAAAACACTCATATCGGATGAACGTCTCACCAGCAGAGCACCAGCAACACCACCAGTTCTGCTACCTCTTCTACTACTTCCACTTGAGGTTAGGGGCATGCCCCATGAGCTTACATTGGCCGATGATGCTGAAGATGAGGAAGAAGGAGATCGTATACTGCGTTCTGTTCTTGATAATATGGCCAAATGATGAGATGATGAAAATTTAAAGTTATTTAATATATTTTTAGTATTTAAATGACTATTTGAAAGAGGATGATGCTGTTCATCATCTGACTGATCAGCTGAAGTTGTGGGCATTAAGGTAGATTGTATTTTGGCTGAAGATTCGGTGGTGGAGAAAGGTGGAGTTGATATGGTTGTTGTGAGGGTGGGTTGTGTTGTGGTGGACTTAGATAAACTTATCGTGTTAATTGCAGAGTTTTTAGTATGAGTATTTAATAATGACACCTTTTGTGCGCCGGCTGATTCTGTTGCTTCGCCTTGTGAGTTTTGCTGTGTTTTATGAATGGCAGTTATTTTATTTTGTTCTTTTTGTTTTTTATCGTTTGTTTTGTTATCACTAATACTATCATTGTTGTCGTTAAACTGCTGCTTCTCATTTATCGTCGTTAATCGTTGTCGTGGCTGTCGCTCTGTTTCTATTGCCAATTCTGTGCTATAAAAAGACATTGTTAGCGTGGGTGCCGTTGACGGCATTGACGTTGTTGAAAAACTATTTAAATTTTCACTATCTGCTAATTCGTTCTTCATTTGACTATCCTTGTGTTGAGGATGCGGATCAGCCACAGGGTATTTTTGTTCGGCAGGAAAAAATCTTAACATTTTATCGTTTTTAATTATATTTAGTGTGTCGATGGGTGCGGCTTCTGCTGCTATAGCAGCCACTGGTGGTAATATTGTTGGCATGGCATATACCAAACCCGGCCAATCGATTATAATCGATAGGAGGGCACCCAGCAGCGCTAAAGCCCTCCAATCTAAACGCAGATTTCTTCGCATAATTGAGCAAGAATGTTGATTACTTGATCGCTTTCGTTAACGCACTCAAAAAAGAAAACGCCCCAAACTTAATTGTTCGTTACAAATGCAAAAATTAAACACTGTTGTTGTTAATTGTTGTTGCTGTTGCACTTGTTTTAAAGTTGCTGCTTTTTTATGTAATTTTTTTTTTGTGGCTGGTGTAAATCGTTGATTAATTTATTTTTTCCACTTTTTACACGAAATTAAACTTGTTTTATTTTATTATTATGAATTTTATAAAACTATGACACCTCATTTTCTATAAATCATAAAATTTTCGTTCTTTTTTTAATTTGATCTTTTGGTTTATTTGGATCGAACTGTTTTTTTTCGATTTTATTGTCTGAAATAAGGAACTTGAGCGTTAAGTTTCGTTTAAGTTACCATAGTGTAGACATATCTTTTGCACTTCATTATTATGATGGCATTACTAACGAGATCTTTGTGACATCGTTTATGAGTTTCATCTTCGTCTTCCTCGTTCATAATGCATTTTTCAAGTTTAACTAACGATTTCATTTTCTTTTAAAACAAACAACAATATTAAAGGGAATTTTTTTTATGTTTTAAATTTTTATTTCCCTACTTTTTTTATTATATTTTTACAAAAGCAATAACTTTTTTTTTATTATTTTAGAAAGTGATTTAAATTTTATTAAAATTTATTTTATAGTGATTGCCGTTAAACACAAAATTTTCTTGTTGTCGTTTTAAATTTATTTCCATTAAACCATAAACTTTTTTTTATCGTTTTCGCTGATTGGACTTCTGCTGCTGCTGCTTCTGATGAAGATGAAGTTGAAATGTTTTGTCGTGAAGGTCGTCGTTGTCGTCGTGAACTGCAATGGAAACAAAAAATGTAAAAACCGGTAAGAATTAATCAAATTGTGTTTTATAAATGTAATTTAAAATATTTATATTGCTTTAATTTTTTTTTTTGCGAAAAAGGATTACAGATAAAAAATACATGTACCGGAACATGACCTACAGCATAATTACAGTGGATTTTTGTAAGTGGTAAGACATAAAGATTACAGGGAAAATGATATTTGTCATCTTAATTGTCTGGAGTTTAAGTGGTATTTAAGTAACTGAATGATAAATTAAGTAATAACGTTTAAGCACCTTAAAAACTTAAAATTAATAAAATTTCATGCATGTAATTTAAAGTTCGTTTACTGCATAATATGATTAAAAGAAAATTGTTGCCAAAGTAAAGATAGACATTGAGAACTTCTTTTATTCGTTACACAATACATTTAATTAATTTAAAAATTAATTTTACTTTTAATTCATTTAAATTCTGTAGAAACGCTTAAATCTCCTCTATTAAATAATAATCTTTAATTCATTTGCCTTTTCCACAGCCTAGCGAATGAATATCATGTAGAATATTAGACGAAAACAAACGAGAAAATTTCCCATAAATAATATTTGCTTCCTCAGCATACACAACAAATATATTTTCTTGATGGCAATGACCTCTAATATATTTTTTTGCGTAAACTAAAAGTATTCAAAACGATACTTTCGAATATAAAAAATTTATTCTCTATTTACAATAAATTTAATACACCAGCAGTGGCAGGAACATTAGAAAACCAAAGCAATATAACAGGCTTTTAAAGGAGTTAAATGTAGAAAAGGGAATATAAAGTACTCTTATATAAAATATTTCATTGGAATAATTTATAACCTGCAGACAATTTTAAACACAATTAAGAATTTTAACTTATTTTTAAGCAACCAAATCGAATGTCGGTATCGGTATAAAAATATTGGATATTTCGCTATCGGTATTGTATTTATGTCGGTATTAATTTACAATTTTTACAATTTTAATAACTTAAACTAAAAAAATTATTGTAAGAAAACATAAAAGGGGCTTTAACGACTTTTACATGGTGAAAATTATCGTAGGGATTTTTCTCTAAAATATTGTACAAATTTCATTATCTTTGCAAAATGTATCTTTTATAAAGGATATTATTTTCATCGAGTTGAGTTTTAAAAATTAAAAAAAAGACATAGAAAGTTTACAAAAATGAATGAAATATTTATTTGGGGCGATATGTGAATGTCTGTCATTTAGTTTTTTATGATTATTGAATGATAATGTTGTCCGCGATTACGCCGGTGTCTCACGAATGGTGGCTGTTATGTATCTTCCAGGGCTTGAATTGTGGCTGGCTTATCCCTGTTCACGAGAAGCTTTTCATATCCCCACAAAAAAATCTAGAATGATTTAGACGCATGAGCTTGGCGGCCAATTGAATGCGTCAAAACGTGATATTAATTGCGTCCTGTGAAAACCACAAGTCCAATTCTTTTATTTTGGGCAAACCAAACCTTCCTCAATTGACTGTCACGTTGCGATTTTCATCGCTCTTAAAGAAGTGCGGTCCAACGATGTCGCTGGCCGACAACCCGCACCAACCAGTTCATCTTTCAGGGTAACTCTTGAACTGCGTACGGCTGCCCTTGACACCAAATTCGGCAATTCTGTTTGTTTACGAACCCATTGAGCTAAAAATAAAATGGGTGCTATTTACGAAACAAATTTCTCATTCAATGATTTGCAAACGTTGATAGCTTGTTAGTCTATTCATGGTGAAATGGCTGAGCATTTTTGCATCGCCATATGCCATGAATCTGATTTTACACTGAAAAACGAATTAAAAAAAATCACCGTTCTTATATTTCAGAGTAGAAACAAATAAAAATGTTCAACTTTTGTGCTAATGGAAAAGATGTCTGTTGGCAACCGAAACAAATTTCGGTATTAAAGCACATGCGATTTCAGTATCGGTAACAACACCGGTATTAAATTTTTAATGGTATTTAAGCGGCTTTGATTTTAATAACGGTATCAGTTGCGGTCAAGCCGAACAACAGTATACAGAGGCACATTTTGGAGAGATGTACCCTATTTGGGCCCCAACAGCAATAATGCAAATTACGCTACCGGTAAAGCTACTTTAAGTAGTTAACGAAAAAATTGTATTTAAAAGAGTTGAATTAATTTAAATTGAACAATGACCCCAAAAGTTTAAAAAATATCTTTTAGTGGAACATAACTATTGAAAGTTTAAACAACGAATACGAGCGCTTTCACGGGAATCACCATTGAATTCAGCGTTCTCGAATTACGTTTAGCAATAGGGTGTCCAGCTTGTTAAAATGTGGGACTAGAACAGTGTTTACTTAATCTATATGAGACTTGTTTGCCTTAAGTGATTTCAGGAATCGAGTTTGAATGGGACTCCTGGTTAATTTTTAACCTACCAGCTAGGGCTGCCAGATGACCTGGATTGTCCAGTTTTTTGGGTCTTCTCCAGTTTCCAGCTAAAATATAATTTTTCCAGCAAAAAAAGAATTTCTTGAATTTTGAAAAATATAATTTTGTATTGGTTATACATTTACTAAATATAAAGAAAATATTTATAATTCGCCGAAAGATAAACCAATTGCTAAGATCTATTTTTTTTAAAAATGCTTAAAAAACAAACGTAGAAAAATCCATATACGGGTATGCTCTGTTAATTGAAATGAATTGGACTTCAAATCGAACAAAATTTTGAAAACGAGCCTGCAAGGTTCTTCATAATTTGAGTACAAATTTTATTTATCTCTTAAAAACAGGAACAACAACAGTCATTTTGTAAACAATTGAAAGCTTAATCTCGTTCGATTTCAATTCCACTTCATTTCGATCTTTAGAACATCGATCTCGATTGTTTTTTCCATACCAATTAGCAAGGCTTTTTGTGCAAGTACTTAAAGTATTTTAAATAATCGATACTCATAAGAGAGAACAAGAATAAACTTTTGCCTAAAACAGGCCGAAATTTTACTGCCTGTTTAACGATTTCGAATGTTAACGTTGCTTTAATAAGACTAAATTTTGCTGAAAGTTTCAAAATTGTTTAAGCATTTTTGCTTACAACTAAGAAAAGAGTTGGTTAATCCTGCAAGGAATGATACAAATATGTTTCTACTCTATATATTGATATAAGGAAACGTTTAATTCACTTGATTTAATTTTTAATTAAAACTGATTTTATTTTTGATTAATGGTTGAATTTAAAAAAAAAATTGGCGAGAATTTTTTTGTGCAAGAGAGAGTAATTTTCCAAAATTACATTAATATCAATTAGAAAAACGATTTGGATTTTTTTTTGTTTTTTTTTTGTTACTTACAGCCTTTAAGATGACGATATGTAATACAACGTAAGACTGAATTTTAATTCTTACATTTCCTTGATTTTTATTTTAATATCTTGTAAGTGATTTTTAATTGTACAGTTATTTTTTCAAAATCTATATGTTTTTTACATTGTCTAGTTATTTTAATTTTGGATTCTGGCACCCTACTACCAGCATAATATCGTAAAGGCCATGTCAGATAAAACTTTTGCTTCGCGTTGCGTTACCGATTCGCTTTGACATCTAAGATAAAATATACGTACTTATACGAAACATGTCACATAAAGTACTTTCAAAGCAGAGCGAAGCAAAAAGTTAGCCAACTCTCATCTTTTTGCGCGCTTTGACAATTGGCTAGTATAATTTTCTTTTTTTTTTAATTTTTTTTTTAATTTTTTTTGCCAAATTCAATTCCAAAAAACCTTCCAATTAAATTTTTAACTTTAATTTTTGTAATAAATAATTAAATGTACAAATTACCAACTGCTTTTATAAGTAAACAAACAATGCGTGAGTGTTGTCAAAGTTTTCATTGTGGAATACACCTTTTGCTTTGCGTTTTTCTGCCGAAGGTAGAAACGTCACGCAAAGCGACAAAGTTGTATCTGACACGGCCTTAAGAGTTATTGTCGCCAATTTGTATGTCCACCACCAAAATCTATACGGACGTTATGGCATTAAAATATATTTCCGGGAGTAGTGTTTGTATGGTCTTGGTAAGATGATATAGATTGCAATAAAATAAGTTTGGCTAAATTTAATTTAAATACCAAGATTATCAGATGGATTTCGGGCCCAAAGACTCTATTCCGAAAATAAGTTTGTATGGGGGCCATGTAAAATTATGGACCGATTTTATCCAATTATCTTCAAAGTTGCGATCTGAACTTTGCGCATAAGGTTGTCGATCCATGTAACAGCCGGCCAAATGGACATCGTTAGATCGACTCAGAAAGTTATTCTGTGCCGATCGGTGTTAAAAAGCATAAACGTGTAATAATCACTCCACTTTTGTGGTGTGTATATAATTATTTAAAGAAAAAGTGTAATATATTTGCATGACAGCCTTACCAACCTAATAAAAAAGTTTAACGAAATTATTATTTTAAGAACTGCCCGTTAAGTAATAACCATTTGAAATCAATTGAAATGGTAACAGAGTCGCAAAAGCATAGAAACGTATTTTCTAACAGGGAAAGATAAAAAAGCACAGTTTATTAAAGTAGCAGAAGGTTAGACATAAAAAGCAATTTTATGTTTCTGAAATGTACATTTTTATGGGCGGCATATGCTGCTTTATTCATAGAGACTACTTGAAACTCTTTGAAGAGTTGGCAAACAAAATCAGGAGTAGAAATTACAAAATATTCTTCTACTACAGCCTTTTTTTTAATAAATTTTATGTAAAATTTTTTTATTTAAAAAAAGTTAAGGTGACGACAGCTTGACTTAGAATACATACAAACAAACACACTTCATTCCTGGTTCTTTTACAACTAAAAATGTTTGTACTCGCATTTAGAGTAGTAGTACTTTCTGAGCAAAAACTTAAAATTTTTGTGATTTTTTAAATACTTATTTTTGCTTATGGTTATTTAGTATTTATGTTGAATTTAAATATTTTGTTCGCCCTATGTTGCTTCTCGACTTGGGGTACATGTTTAAAATAATGACACAACACGCAATATTTGTTGAACTTCTTGTTTATGTTCCAAAGTTTTTTATTTTTGCGTTTTTAATGCTTTTGTAAAAAGTCTTTTATTTAAATTTTCCTTGCAAATATCGTCACATTAAATGCAAAAGGGACGCTACTACATTAAAACTCAAAATTGAGTTCTTGATTGAATACGATTAGTTTTTTCAAACAACATGTTCAAGCAAATTTTTGAGACCCCTAAGATTAAAAATTGCAACGAATTCAAAGAAATTCAAAACCCAAGATTATCATTGATTTTTAGCGTTTATTTTTTTTTTTTTGCCTTTCCTGTAGAAAAAATAGAAGTGAACGGACGTAAACGTTTGCAATTAAGGTAACGATACACAATTTTAATTTAATTTTCGTTTTTTTTCTGTTTAAAGTTAATGTCCGATGCGTCAGATGTGGCATTTAGGCAGTTTATTTTGACAGAACTACTAGTCATTTTATATGCACTTACGTTCACAACATGTACATATAAAAAGAACAACAAAATTACATTTAAGTCTTACGAAACATGTGCAAAAAGTTTAGGGAGATATTTAATAGAAAAGAACATAATGCTTTTGTAAATAAAGAAAAAATCATTCAATGAAAAATACGGAAATATTAACTAGTAGTTACTTGAAAATAGTACAATCAATGGATATGGCTATAAAATTTTAAAATAAAATACAAAATTTTTTTAAAATAACTTGCAATAAATAATCCAGCTTCAAATATTCTAAAATTTCAGATAAATTCTTAATCCACATTTGAGTATTTCCAGCACTGGCAAAAATGCGAGTATTCCGTGCTGTTAGTTATGATGCAAAGCGTGGAGATAAAAAATTTATGTTGGCGATGAAAATATTAAAATTGCGATTGCCGAGGAACTTGGCGGTATTTGATGTACTTGTTGATTTATTTGGCTATTTTCTTTATTATTTTTTCTGCAGTAGAAATACCTTAAAAAAGTATGCTAATTTCTTTTTAATATATCGAGCTCTTACCGCAAAAATAGCTTAACCTTGGCCTTACCAATACCCCCCGAGTGACCATTTCGGTTTTATTTCGTAAATAACTTTCTTAAATTGCAATTCATTAAAAATGATTAAAAATATATATGACTACAACAAACAATTACAGTGCAGCAATACAATACATTTCGAGAAAGCCAGTGCGTTTATACAGGTGTGTACATAAGTATTTCCAAGTAAAAACAAAAACGGACATATTTTAAGAGAACAACAGAAAGCACTCTTTTTACCCATCTGTGTGCATGTGTGTTTGAAGTACAAGCCAAAACGAAAACATTTTAAAAGAACACCACCGTTAATACTTGTGTGTACGTGTGTTTGCAAGTAAATTTAAAGCACTTTTTTACCACTTCTATCCTAAGAATATAGAAAAATTATTAATATTGTGTATATCTACACAAAAATACCTTAAGCACCATATAAAGTTTATTAAATTTTTTTTATTAAGATGCCAAAAACCCAACGACAAAACAAATTTTCCCGTATATATATTTATTACTAGTTGTTAAGTCCCGGCGCTGCCCGGGGCAAACCATTATGCACTTTTCATTTTAACACTTTGAAAAAATATTATAGCAAAAATTATAGCATTATTTGGACCATTTTACACTTATAGTTCTGCTGAGATACAGAATTACATTTTGTGCCACGCCCACTATTCTTATCCAGTCCAGTTTTTTTTTGACTGATGTTGCGTACTGATAGCTGAGCTATTTGTACCAAATTTGGAAACTTCCCCTATTGCCTTTCTCCAGATATAAACAGATCTATTTTTGCCACGCCCACTTCTCCAGTCCCGCCCAGATTTTGTCAGATGTTGTGTATTAATAACCAAGATATTCTTATTAAATTTGGAAACTTTAGTTCTTGCCGTCCTTCAGATATACAGAAAAATATATTGTCATTATATGGGAGGCCCTCTTAAAATGTTAAATCCCTTTAAACACCTCACAGACCATCATAATGAACTGTAAAAATTTTATAAATATGGGAGGAGCCTCGCCCACTTTTCCAATCCCGCCCAGATTGTTTCAGACGTTGTGTATTGTTAACGAAGTTAATCGTTCTAAATTTGGAAATTTTAGCTCTTATCGTTGTACAGATGTACATAAATCTATAATGCCTTTGTAATGGAGGTGCCCCGCCCACTTACAATTAAAAAAAAAGTTTGCTTAATTTAGGCGATTATTTTACGTTTAAATATAAAAACAATTTGTTTCCCTTTTAGTTCTTGGCGTATATATACTTTTGTGGCCTTTATAAAAGAGTTTTGACCAAAGTTTAATGATGAAGATTTAATTTAAATTTTAGTATTTTGGTGTGAAGCACAACTAGCTTTACATAAAAGAGGGGAAGAATTCGAACAACTTGGGTCTAAAATATAAGCTTAAGAGCTTTGTGGCGTAACGTGACAAGAGAGGCTTTTCTGTGAACTGCCCGGGTGGCCGCCGGTAAGGTACACTACTTTGTTTTGCCGCCATTTTGGTAAACATTAGTCTTGACAGTTCATATTTGGCAGTCGTGAAGTAGACACGTGGCAAATTTATTGTGAAAAAATATTCGATAAACCAACGTGTTTTAGTCGTTAAAACATTTTATCAAAATTAATCATCGATTACTGTGACGATGAGAATGTAACGTGAAATTTTTGGGAGAAACAACGTGCCATCAAAACGCACTATTTATCGTGTAGTGAATGATTTCAAAGAAAGAGGATCTGTAGGTGATAGGCTCAAGCATGGACCACAACGTACTGCAAGATCGGCTGAAAACATTACTGCTGCTCAAGAAAGTGTTCAAAACAATCCATCAACCTCAATTCGATGCCGTGCTCAGGAGCTTGGTCTTCAAAGAACAACTTTGGCCACAATTGTGCACAAGGATTTACATTTATTTCCATTTAAGATTCAGTCGACACAAGAGCTTTTTCCACAAGACCATTTACGCCGCCATACATATGCCAATAGGATGTTACAGCTCGCCCATGACAACCCCGATTTTCATGAAAAAATCATAATGAGTGACGAGGCACATTTTCATTTGAATGGATATGTGAATAAACAGAAAAGTCGGTTCTGGGCATTAGAAAACCCTCAAAATATTCCTCAGGCACCTTTGCATCCACTAAAAGTGACAGTCTGGTGTGCAATTTGATCAGGAGGAATCATTGGACCCAACATCTTTGAAAATTAAAACGGCGCAACGGTAACTGTGAATCGTAACATGATTTACAACTTTGTAACGCCACAACTGCATGCTTTGGCCGTGATTAACATGTGGTATCAACAAGACGGTGCCACATCGCATACAGCCAGGATAACAATTTAATCTTTCCACAACAAGTTATTTCAAGAAATGGTGATGTTGATTGGCATCAACGGTCGCCTGATTTCACTGCTCCGGACTTATTTTTGTGGGGATATCTGAAAAGCAAGCTTATGCAAACAAACCAGAAATGCTTGAGCACCCCAAACAAAATATTCGTGATAAAATTAATGAAATACCGCGTGAAATGTGTGAAAATGTAATGAAAAATGAGCTCAAGAGGGCTCGCATTTGTGAGGCATAATTGCCAACTTTAAATAACGTTTGCTGATGATACAGCTTTTTTAAGCATACACGAAAACTGTCAAGAAGCTTCTCGTTACCTGCAGGATCATATATTTGAACTGGAAAAGTGGTTAAAACAATGGAGGATAAAGGTCAATGAGCAAAAATGCGTACATATAACATTCACCTTGCGTCGGGAGTCATGTCCCCCTATTAAAGTCAATAATCAATTAGTGCCCCAGCAATCGCATCTAAAATATCTCGGTATTCTTCCAGATCGGCGTTTAACATGGAAATGCCTTATAGAAGCAAAACTAACACAAATGAAACTAAAAGCAATTCAAATTTATTGGCTTATTGGAAGAAATTCTGTTCTTAGACTCAATTGCAAACTTCTACTTTACAACTCTATATTAAAGCCAATCTGGTGCTACGGTATTCAGGTATGGGGCACTGCCTCGGCCTTAAATATCGAAAAAATTCAAAGGCGCCAAAATAAACTTCGTCGAATAATCACAGTCGCTCTCTGGTATGTCAAAAACTCAAATATTCACAAGGATCTCAATGTGCCATTAGTAAAAACTATTATTACGAAGTTTGCAGTAAAATATTTAAAAAGGCTTGAGTCGCACCCAAATCCACTTGCTCGAAATATTTTAAATGACAGCGGCCACTCTAGATTAAGGAGAAGAGATACTGCAGAACAGAAGCCGTGAAGAGAACAATTTTCGTCTAGCATTGGCAGGACAAAAATAAAGTATTAGTATAAGATTTGATTAATTATTGTTAGTTCATATTTAATATATGAAGATTCAATAAATAAATAATAAAAAAAAAATTTATTGAATCTTCATATATTAAATATGAACTAACAATAATTAATCAAATAGTAGTAAAAAATGAAATTAAATTAGCACATTCGATCCAATAAGTTCAACTTTTTCAACATTTCTTAAGAGTTTTTTTAATTTGTTAGAAATCTCATTTAATATTACAATATGCATATAATTTTATTGTAATATAACAATATTTCTTATCATGAAATAAACTATTTGTTATAGCTAAAATTACATATTTTTAAATATTGGCGATATTCGGCAATTCATTTGGCGGCGAAGCAAAAAAACACTGCTTAACTTTTAACGTTAGAGAGTGTCAGTAATAAAGACCTAAATCACATTTGAAGCGATAAGCGTTAAGCTAAAAAAAATCAAATTATTTATAAAACAAGTTTATGCATTCGATGTTAATTGTTTAACATCGTTAAATATTTAGTATATAAAAATATTTCTAACAGCGTGAAGCATAAGCAATTAAATAAATTTAAACAATTTTCTATAAAAAAAATTAACAAATTCTTAACAACTTTCTTCTCACGATTGATTGGCAATAAAAAAAATATTTACTTTGCCACAAATTTATGACTTAAAATTGTAAAAATAGTTAACGTTTTCTCTGCGGGCAACTTCTAGTAAATTTCATTTGCTCATAAACAATTTATTTAGTTAAATCAAAAAGCAAATAACATTTTAGCACAAAACAATAAAAACAAATTGTTGTTCATATCAAACTTTATGAAAATGAAATAATTTAATTAAGAACCTTTAAAATTTTACGTATTTGTTCGCTATTTATTTAAGCCCTTTCACAAGTGGAAAGAAAGTATTGTCCTTTCTCTTGCAAGATATCAAATAAAAAAGAATTATCTTAAATTTATTACTTTTTCCTTAATTATTAAATACATTTATGGGAATAATCTTTGCATATTTCTTAAAAATTTATGTGTGTTTATTTAAATTAATTCCGTAATTTATGAACTTTTTGTTCAAATAAAATAAAATTATATTTAATTGAATTACAAAAGAATTGTTTTTTTTTTTTTTTGTTGTCAAATTTAATTGCGAATATTTTAAATTAAGCGCGAAATGAACTGTTTTCAGCAAGAGCATTATAACATGCATATATAGTATCTATGTATCTATTTGATACATAGTTGCCACTAAGGCGCAATTTAATTAAGGCTAGTATTTTAAATAATTTGTAGTAAGAATATGAATTTGTATGAAGCAAAATTAAAACTCTTTCTTACAGGCCTCTTTAATTTCTCTGATTTTCTCGCGCAACCAAGAATAATATTATAAAGAATACGCCAAGATTTCCTGTTAGATGGCATAGATTATCCCTGGCAAGATTTGCCAAGCCTAAAAGTCCCTAAGATTCGCGTATTTTGTTTTATTCCTATTGGCTTGAAATTATTAAGCCAATAGGAATACAGTTCGCGTGATGTCATTTGTCCGACATGTGCAGGAGATTTCATCTTTGGTTTTGGGATGGCGTAATCTTTTATTTTATCATTATTGGGTATAATCACGTATGTATGTCATCTAATTTTTGTTCAAAAACCTGCATAAGTAGAGTTAGGTCGTTCCGGAATGATCTAGTTCCATTGAACGATTCCCTAAAAGGGACGGTGCGGACTTTTTTAATAGTTCCTTATTTATCGTTCCTAGTTCCGCAATTGCAATTCGTTAGATCATCAGATGTTGCCGACTTTGTTGTATTTATATGGTGACATATAAAAAATTTAGTAACTGAATCAATTACAAATTTCATCAAAAGCAATGAATTTTATCAATATCACTCTTTCACCACTAGCAACGGCATGCAGGTACGGTTAGATTAAAATATGTACAAATTTACGAAAATCCTAAGACATTTGCAACTTAATGAAAAAGTTATAATTTTTTGCACATAACATTCCAATAAAACACATAATAATCCTTCTTTAGTTGTTACGTCACAATCTGAAAGCAAACAATAACAAATGCTTGTTCGTTGACGTGTTTACGAACGACGGAGAAGTTTTCTGCTTTCTCGTTCATTTATTGTTCAAAGTAAAAAACAGGAACGATGAACGAAATGAACGATTCCACAAAAGGAACGATTTTGCCCAACTCTTCGTATAAGTACACATCAAAGGGCCAAGTTGATAGAAATTTCAACGAACCCATTAATTGAATTTCTTCTCTCAACGGAAACCGTTTTCTGGTCCCACTAAGTTCCAAAAGAAAAGCACAGAGTTCTTTTGAGAGGACTTTTCCGTTGGACAAACACAATTTGATGGTTTCTGCGCTATACGGTCATAAAAGATACCACTATATATGTTATTTTGTATAAAGAAAATTTAGGGAGCAGTCATATTTTTGTTTTTTTTTTTTTTTTTGTTTTTATTTTAAGACATATAACTTTATGACTACCTTGTGAATCCTCCAAATGGTTTTTACTATAGACATTTAACATGTGCGTGTCATATTAATCTACTACTAATGGTACGCGATGGTACTATTGTTGTTTACGTAGTTCTATTGGGACCATATGTAGGCGTTGGAAACAGAAAACCACTAGTGTATTTTAATAAATCTAGTCTACACTTTTTGTACGAATACGAATTCATAATAGTCTTTTTTTTTATTATTACTTCAACTTCTACAGGAATAATTCATAATTCTCAGTTGTTGTTTATAAATTTTTTTTCGAATTAAAGGCAAATATAAAAGTGCTGACACTTCTTTGGCATTGTCGCCAAAAATTCACCAAGTGGAGACACTTGAAGCCATGTTTCCTTCAGAAAATATTTTTTTTATTTTTGATAGGGGTACACATATACGTTGTTGCACTTAGAAAAAGTTTTTGGCTAGAAATTTTTTAAAAATATATATAAATTGTCAAAGTAAAAGAATTTTCTAAATATATAGTTTTGTAGGTTAAAATACGTGTAAATCGAAACAATTAAAATACAATAATAATGTCTAATTAAAGTTAAGCTAACAAAAACATTATATATCTATCTGTGAGAACTTTAAAGTTTTTAAAAATAACTTCGGCATTCGTATTAGTATTAGTACACTTAAACAAACAATTTTTCAAAATTTCTATGCAATGTCTTTTTTGTCCGTCGCGAACTGTACGTACGAAGAAGTCTAGATGCAATTTCTTTTTTTTATTTATTTATTAAGTACATTAGAAAAAATTTCGAGTGTAATTTGTAGGCTAACGAGTGTCTAACATCAAATCAAATCTATTGCATAGAAACAATTCAACGCACAGTGGGTGACAAGGAGGTAATGACAGCTTGAATCTTTATATGTAGTGGACATATAAGAATTTTGGTTAATATTTAAGTATCCAAACACTAACAACACCGCTACATATAACATAATAGCGACACATTGCATTACACTTTATGCAATATTAACAGACAGTGGGCCCGTTAAGTGTAAGCGAGGAAGAAGGAAAAGGAAAGTGAAACTGTAACGAGTGGTACCCATACACAAAAACTTAAAAAAAAACTATCACGCTACATGAAAAAGTGAAATTCTCTTATTTATTTACCAAAACAGCAACAACAACAACAACAAATTAACGCAATAAAACAAAACTGTGTCGTCAGTACATGCATCTGTACCATCTCAGTACGTTAAATACTGTTTGTATCTGTTAGTATCATTTGTATTAATCATTTACAAGTGTGTGTATGTTTTTTCCTATAATTTAAATGTTGTAATATGTAAAGAGATGTATGTACATCTGAATGTAGACTTCCCAGCGGGAAAAATTACAATTGCTTCCATTTTTCAGGCCTTAAAGAATGTCTAAAAACGCAAAAAACTTTTCGGGTAGAAATAAATAGTACGAGTTAATTCGTCTACTAGCTTCCTTTTTTATACAAAATTAGTCTAATGAATCGCTTTTAATCTTTTTAACTCAGAAAGTCTTAAGTCATTAATAAGTTTTTCTCCATGATTCACAAATTCGTTCATTTTATTGTTTTTTTTTGTCGGCTTGTCAAAAATACACAAGGTGCTTAACAGTTCAAAGTTCACAAAATTTCTGCGACAAACTACACAAGTTTATCTTTCTTTGACAGAAGTCTCACATTTTTCTGAAATACTCAACATCAACAGTTATTAAATAACTCATTTCGCATTATTAGCATTTACAATTATGCTGAGATAAAGTTTAATTATTCCTTTTTTTAGAAGGCCTTCTAGAAGCCTTCAAATTAGATACGGGCATGGAAGGGTTGGGCTCCAATGGCACGCCGTGAAAATTATAAATAAAGTTGTATTGCGGTCGTTAGGCACAGGGTTGTGAAAGATTTCTAATTAAAAAGCGCCGTTCCTATAATAAAAAAGCGCTAAAAAGAAATAAATAAATTTAAATAAGAAGGTATCGTTAAAAAGCGCTAAATTGGCAACTCTTATTAGGCTTATGTCCAGCGATGCCAATTTATCACGTATCACGCTAGATTTGGCTTTTTTTTAACTATGTACAACGCGCTTTTTTCGTCTAAGCGCTAAATTGGCGCGTTTTTAATTAAGTATATAACCCAAATTGGCTTATTTTTGCGTACAAAAAATTGTCTTAACAACTAATTATTAAAAAATACTCAGTGGAAAAATATGAATAAAACTGAATCATTTTGAATTGAATAATTTAAGTTGAGACATCTTTCAGTGTGATAATTTATTTTATGACAAAAATAAGAAATAAAATGGCACTAAGCACAGTCAGTTCTTAAATACCAATTCAATATGGCCTTAGATCAAAAAACTCTTGTTTTTTGGCAATCTTCAGCAAGTGCCAAAGCCATGTAAGTATATATTTTGGGGCGTCGAATATTCGGGTTCACATTTGCGAACTATTCGCTTTTTTGTACTTGCATTCGCACTCACATTCGCTAAACTGTATGTGAATATTAAAAGAGAATAATTAGGGTGGGTTTTTGAGATCTCAGTCAAACTATGTTTAGTTTATCTGAAAACAGATTTGTTCTGCCATTACCAAGTTTGTATTCGAAATTTTGAAGGAATAGCTTAGTTTTGCTTCAAATGTTTGTCTTTAATTAAATAATAAAAATAAATCACATTTCGCCGGAAAGTAAGAGTTTTTGAGTACGTTAAACTAAGCTTAAGCTTAATCCACATCTCAAAAACCCGGCTTAATGATTGAAATTTCTACATAGCCGAGAAAAAACAATCACACCTTCCAAACTAAGAGAAATAAAATCATGCAATTTAAAATTTTAAAAAAAATTAATGAAAACTTTAAAGGATGAAGAAGGATATATTTTTAAAAGGAAATTTTTTTTATATATTTTTGTTTAGGGAAACTGAAGTGAATATTTTTTAAAAATTCTACAGAGCCTTCCCTTTAATTTGGTACCTAGTTTGCTAAACAAAATATTAGATACTTAAATTAAAAAAATTATTTAAAATAAGTAATTTTGAAAAAGGTCCTTTAAAAAGGACAAAAGATGAGGAACTGAAAATCAAACACGCAGTTTGACTTAGTTTCAACTCTTAATTGAAGAATATATAGTGGCGTTAACTGTTAAAACATTTAATTATGATTAGAGCTTAATATTAAAAAAAAATAATATTAAATCAATTTGACTGAACGTTACCACTTGAAATTTTATGTAAAATGTTCTTAACATCAAATTTTTAATTGATAAACCAAAGGAATACACATAATGTATTAAGTTTTGTTAATCTTTTAAGCTTCTTACATTTTGTTAATAGGTTTTTGTATCGACTTTGTTTGCCGTAATGAAATTTAAAAACAAATATGTAGGTATGTAGTTAGTTTTATATAGGCAATTCCCAAAGTGTTCTATTGTGTGATGCTTTAACTTTATGAGTGACATTCAAAAAATTGCAGCAAATACAACCAATATGACTAATAGTCTGTTTCGACAAATGTTGATTTTTTTAAGATATGCATCTAATTTTATGCAAATTTAATTAAGCGCGCTTAGAAATAGCGCGTTTTGGTTATAAATATTTTTCAACGCTGTGATTTGGCGCGTTTTGAGATGAGCAATATCGCGTTTTGGTTTTAAGAAGTTAACGCTGATTATGTCTAAAAAAGCCTCTTACTTAGAAGGCCCCTTTAGTACTTCTTTTGCCCGCTGTGTTCTTATGCGCTTATTTTTTTCCTCTTGCATTATAACGGTGGTGTTGAATGTCCCTTTCATACAACTCTCTCACTCTCTCTGTCGTAAACTTAATGCAACTTTTTTGTTTGTACACTTATTACCTATACAAACATAGATTCATACATACATATGTATGTATTTATGTATGTACAATTGTCTAATTATTTTTGTTTTTTGCCACTAATTTTTTTATGTAAATTTCTATTTATAAACATTGGCAAAAACTCAACTAAACCATGTAAAACAAGACGAAAAAAATAAATAAAAACAATAATAAAAATAAATAAAATAATCAAAACGAAACACACCATAAACAAATTAACAAAAAAAACGACAAAAATCACTTGAATTCAATTCAATTTTAATGCCGCAGTTTTTCATCAATGATCATAATTTCTGCTAGAACTTACAAGCTTACATTCAAACAAACAGACATAGGTACAAACATTTACACGAACTTAATTCATATGTAAAATAATTTTTTCTTCTTAAATCATGTGTGTTTTATTTTTTATTTTTAGCTATAAATTTTATTTTTAATTGCACATCTTTGAAAAATGTTTGTCATTTTGCCACTTGTTATACACGACAAAATTTTTTAATTAAAATGATTTTAAAAATAATTCTCTTCCTCTTTTTATTTAAAGGTATTTTTTGTTTGTTTAGTTTCTATTGCATAATTGTGTTTTATAGTGTGATTGTTTGTGTGTGTAAAAGATAAATTAGGCATGTAACAATTTTACATGTTAAATTTAGATTAAACATAATCTTCATTAGAAATTTATTAGTGGAATTATTGGAAAAAGAAAATTTTAAATCGAAAACCACAGTTGAATGTTAACCCTTGTTTTTACAAATTATGTACAATTATTTTATTATAAAAGTAAAATATACTTAAGAAATTGCAATAAATACCTATAAACATTTATTTTACATTTAATTAACCACACGTGGAAAAATGGGAAAATACTCGATATTTAGGCAAAAATTAAAAATATTATGAACAAAATGAACAAAAATATTACCAGTTTTAATGATATTATGGTTATTTATTCAAGACATTTTTTCAGTGTGCTTTGCACAGTGTAAGATATTGCTAATCTAGCTGGACAAAAGTCGTTTTTTTGAGTTTAAATTTGAGTAAAAATATTTATCAAATATGAAAGAGCACTTGTTATAAATAAGAAAATGCAAAAACTTTGCCTAATATGTCAACAATGACAATATAACGTAACTTTAAACTTGAATATTTTTAAGAGAATTAAAAATAACAAAAACACTTACATGAAATTGCTCATTTTTAAAAGCGTGTAACTTTTTATTGGAATAGAATTTTTTAACGATACTTTTTTTGTTTTGAAGCTCAACTTATTCGCTGTTAATATCATGAGAATTTATTTTTAGAGCTGGAAAATTCTTTTGGTGATATTTTATTTAAACAATTATTCTTTTCGTTAAGTTAAGAAAAGTAAAACTAAATTCTATAATCGATAAATTCTTTTCTTCATAACGCTTCAACACCAATATAGTTTTAAACGAACGTCTGAAGTACCTACTTTAAGACACATATAAAATTATCTGCCGAGATTTGCCGATAAAAAAAAGAAACAAATAATGAGTGATAATACCACATACCATGAAATTTTTGATATATGGCTTAAAACACCTGAAAATTAAAGGCTTGACCGTTCCGTAAACCCTATTTGTGGAAGTACTGAAGTACTACATTTATTGCAATCTCCAGAAATACCAGAAGAACCCATTAACATTTTATTCTTACTTTAATTTATATGTACATATAAAATATATTCTTATTTTATTAACTGCCAGTTTCTTCAAAATAAAATAAAAATTTTCGCTTGGGATATTATATTGAAACAACAACAAAAAAACTCATATTTGTTTTTGTTTTCAATATAAATTTCTAAACGAAAATTTTTATTTTAGTTTGAAAAACCGGCGGGAAGTTTTTTTATTCCTATAAGAAATCAAGCTATAATTTTTTTTAAATAAAAAAAATTTATTAGTCGGGACAAAAGAAATGTTAAAAACTACAATAGTTTGTTTGTGGCCATTTCTGTACGCAATATTCTCTTAATACTTTTGTGCCATTTAGGTTATTCGGGATGAGTTCAATATTATTCATATTCAATGCCAAATTATGGATTGCCTTATTCTAGGCCCAAACAAAAACTGACCAATATATATCATTTATAGTGCGTTCGAGGATTATGTGGATGGTTAGATTAGGTGACAGTTCCTATCAATCTGGCAAACTTAGACTTAATGGTTCAGTCAGAGGTGGCACGATGAAACCACCTGTGGGGAAACCAGGAAAATCTGGCCCATCATAGATAAAAAAAGGACACGGCGGGCATTACAGCTGTCCAGACATCATCTAAGAAACCTAACTGCGGTTATAACGGGCCACTGGCCAATTGGGAGGCACGCCCAGAGGCTGGGGCTCCCTTATAACGACTTGTGCAGAAGTTGCGGCGATGAGGATGAGGAAGAGTCAACGGAACATCTTCTCTGTAACTGCCCGGCTTTCGGAGACTTAAGACTCAAAATGTTTGGTCGAAGAACCCTTGGGGACAAAACTTGTCTCTCTGATGCTGACGTAAATAGGATCCACTCCTTTATTGAATCGACCGGTTGGCTGCATGGGAATACTAGCAGCCAGATGTCATAGGACCCATGGGAGACGGCGTGATATGGTAACACAACGGGAACTAAGCAATGGACCCACGTGAGCTGTGCTTGATCACGGCTGCCAATGGAACCTAACCTAACCTAGACTTAATGGTTCATTGTGATACCATGGAGTTCCACTAAACATAGCCCCCACCGTAGGACCAAACCGAACTTCTTATGAAGTTTAAAATGTTCTCCAGCTCAACAATCGGTCAAAAGTCGGCCATTCGCCTACTCGCCAGTGCAGAAGAGTGGCAGAGAAGGTGATATACGTTCTCCTCCTCCATTTCGTCATCGCATCTATTGCAGTAATCATAGTGTCCAGCACCCAGACGCTCCGTATGCCTACTTATAAGATAGTCTACCGTGACAACACATACCAAATGTGATGCGTGCCTTTTGGTCATTGATAGTAGAGAAATGGTTAGCCCGTCATCCATGCTGATGGCTTGCCGGGTTTATAAAAGTCAGTTTACTATATTTATCTTTTTTGAGGGATGGCTACAAAAACTAGTGCAAAAAGCCCTGAATATTTTCTAGATCATTTTTCTATGCAAAAGCAAACGTTCCAAAACAGGGAATAGGAAGTTAAAATTTTCGTTATTGGCTTTATTATCCTAAAATCGTCTACCGTCGGGCTAACATTTCCAAAATGTTGTATTAAGGGCTAAAGGTTATCCTTTCCCGTCAATTATTACAAAAACAAACTGTTTATCGAAATATTTTTTTGTCATTGAAATTTACAGACAGTGTGAACGCTTCAGTTTAAAACTTACATACTCACATAAAAAAATTATATTGCATTCCTTTAGATTTTAGTTAAAAACCAACATAAATTTTTGGTGGCTAATTGTGTTTTTTGTAAGACACAAATTATCATAAATAAAAATGTAAATAAATTTAACTAAATTTTGACAGTCAGTTGCTGTGTGTAATTGCAAGTGTTCAATTGATAAAGTGCAATGGGAATATAAAAAGTTAAAACATAAATTTTTTTAAGAAGTTTCAATACAGGTCACTTTAAGTGCATAATTGATTTAGTTGCCTATAAAAAAAAAACATAAAACTTTAAGTTAAGAAAAAAATACACAAAATCATTGTTTTTAACTTATAATCCGTTTAATTCCAATT
Organism: Pollenia amentaria; assembly: GCA_943735925.1. Taxonomy (NCBI): domain Eukaryota; kingdom Metazoa; phylum Arthropoda; class Insecta; order Diptera; family Polleniidae; genus Pollenia; species Pollenia amentaria. Next base: position 98,884,972 of record OX031006.1, read on the forward strand.
TAAAATGTTCACTACTGATAAACTTCAGCAAAATGTTTACAGCATTTCCCTGGAGAACTTGACATTATTTAACCCTAGATTGATTAACATCGCCCATGAGGCGAAGAATTTTTTTCATTTTGCTATATTTTCTGAACGGTTACTCATATCAAATTGTGCGTTCGTGCCAACTCAGTTGAGTGTTGTAAGAGCTTGCGCACATACTTATTATTTTGTTTTGCACCGTTTCGTTTCGGATACATACACACGTAGGTCGATAGATCATTATGCGATGTCTGTCCTTTAAAATTAAAGCGTATGAGCATATATTTCTTCTGAAATTATGATTAGAGTAAGTGGAAAATGGCATATTTTATTTTGGTGTCTTAAATTTATTGTAAGTGATAAGCGTTATGTTTGTTATCTTTTTAAAACGCTCATTAGGTCTAAGGTCTATTTGACAAGGGGTTTTTCAACTCAAACAGAGCTTTTTTAATTTTGAATAAAGGATCTCTTATACCAGCCATTTAAATATGCGATTCAGAAAGAAGGCTATTTATTATATATTAGAGTTAAATAAAGAATAGAAGTTTTTTTTTGTTTACAGTTTAGCTACTTTACATGAAAAAAAATATATAATTGCCTCACAGGCGAAATTAACCATTAAAGAGGTAAAAAATATGTTTTCCATTCTAGGGTTACACTTTTCTTTTATTTTATTTTAATCCAATTGTCTGTAGCGCTTCTGATTGAAATGATATTACATCCATAGAAAACATTTTTATTTACATATATAAAAAAAAGATTTCATTTTGACGCCTAACAATTAGTGCATTGTCTCAGTTTCATATTCGTCTTGTTAATATTTATTAATTATAAGTTTTTTGTATTTTATTCTTTTTTATTTTTATATTTCATTTGGACAGTTTTATTTATTAACAAATAAATTGATAAACACTTCTTAATAAATATTTTAAAGGCAATTAAGATTTCATCGAGTAAATTAACAAATTGTTTTTATAAATGAATGAATGAATGCGACAACTGTAACAAAAAAATGATAGATTTCATTAGAAAAATTAGCCAAATAAATAAAATTGATGGACAAAAATTTAAATATTTCTAAAGTAATCTTAAAAAAAGAGGTTGGTTTTTAATTTTTTACAAAGAGAATATTTTTTTATTAAATGCTTAATATTAAATTACAAATTATATATTATAACTTAATTTACCATGTAATAGTGACGTAGGTCTTCAGCCCATTGTAGTGCAGCAGGAAAGGGTCTGTGTCGGAGTCAAACCTACAAGCCTCGCTCTGAAAGACTAGCACACTTGTCGCACAATTGTCGTACATTTTTTAACTGTGGTCATTGTAGGATAGCTAAAAGCCAGCGTTGCCAGATATCTTTTTACAAATTTTACTTTTAAGTTTTGCTATCCTAGCTCGTCGTTTGCAGCAAGGCGAATTCATCAATAGAATAGAAATCATCAAAGACAAATATGCTAACTGTCAATATTGTTTGTAAAGGGGTCTGTACAAGGTCGAAGTGCTTGTCATGCGGGCGAATTCACTCGTGTAAGTGCAGCATCGTCGGTGTCACACATACAAACACATATTCACTAATAATCCCATAGCGCTTAACCCCAGTGGGAAAAAGAAGGAGTACGGAGGCCTTCTAGAAGGCCTCCTCTAGAATATATAGAATAGGGGGGGGCCTGTGCCACGACATTTTTTTGTCCGCACAATCTTGGAGCTCTCTAATGTCCACATATGACCAAACCACTGGCACGAACACTTGAATGCGCGTGCATGTTGCAGTCGTATATGGGCCCCTTTACTTATGGCCAATTTTTGAATTCGTATTTAAATTCGATTAATCTAAGTTTTATTTAAATACAAAAGTAAGTTTTATTTTACTTTTTTAAATGATACTTAAATAGCGTACGTTGCTTATTTTGCGTCAATTTAAGTTTCCATTGTGTATTAAATTGACAATATCATCTTCAATACAAAAACAATAGCCAAGGCAAAAGCAATCAGCAGTTTTTGTGAGACGACCTTGAATATAAATACACCTCAAGAGTTTCATCACTTTGGTTAAACAGCTGTTTTATGATTTTTTTTAATTGAGTAGTGCTACCACAGTTCTATCTTAATTAAATAAGACTATCTTAAAAACACTGCAAAAATAAATCATTATTTAAGTACAATTTGTTTATGCAAGAATGTTATTCATAATTGTTGGGTTAACACCACTATACAGGGTGTTCGTGTAAGTATGTTATGACAAAATATTTGTTATGCCAAAAAGTAGTCGCTAAATTTAAATATTTATCAGTTTTGCGGTTAGTTAACACTGAAATGAGACATATGGCCAATTTCACTAATTCTATTTATACATCAATTCATATTTAAATATAGTTTTTCATATAATTTAATTTTTTTTTTTTTTTGACATGAAAAACGGATTTTAATTTTAAACATAGATTGATATTTAAATAGTTTTGTGAAATTGGCCATTCGTTCACCAAGCTGGTACATTTAAATTTAATTTCCAATTTCACGATATCCCAAGAAGTCTATCTTTTGCACAAATAATTTTGAAACAAAAACAAAATTGATGGAAATGGCTTTTGTTCTGTCGCATTTAGTGAAAGAGGCAGCAAGTTTCCGTTTTATGTAAAGTAGCAAGGTGGCCTCAGTGTCACAAGAATACAACAATAGCCAAAGCAATAACAGTCAGTTGTTTTTTAGACCACCTTGTAAATAATAACACTTGTTTTACCATACTTCTATCTTAATTAAAATTTTTTTTGTCTTTTTTGTAGAACTAATGCCACTTTATAAGTACATTCTGGGTATAAGTACATAACCACGTTAATTCGTTGACGAGTATTGTGCGTTTAAAAAATGTAGCGCTTGAAAAAGGCAAGTTACACAACGCGTGTACCAAAGCATTTCTTTCAGCCGTTTTTTATTTGCTTAACATTTTTTTTATAGAACTCCAAGCTGCAGCTCGTTTTCTTTATAAAATACTGTATGTTTTATAAACATTTTAATCAGTTTTCCCTCAATGATTCAAATATTTGTTAAATTATTCTTTTTTTATTGTCAGCTGATAACTTGTCAAAAATACACAACGCGTTAAAAAGTTTAATGCTTACCAACTTTCTGCCGCAAACGTTTCAAAACGTTTTTTGTTTAACTTGTTCCATGAAAAAAACGCTAGTTTAACTTTTTTTTGACAAAAGTCTACAGAGCGCTCTAACGAGTGTTATGTACTCCTACCTTAAAGGTAGAAGTACATAGCACGCGCTTATTTTTCGGTGAGTATCGTGTGTTTAAAAACTTTAGCGTGTGAAAAATGGAAAATTGCACGCGTTATGAAATTATTTTCTTTCAGCTTTTTTTTTTATTTGTTTAACACTTTTTTTATAAAGAATTCTAAGCTTCAGCACTTTTTAATACGATACTGTATGTTTTATAAGCTTTTCAATAAGTTTTTCCTCCAGGATTAACAAATTTGTTAAATTATTATTTCTTGTTGTCAGCTGATTACTTGTCAACAAAATACACAACGCGTTAAAAAGTTCAAAATTAACCAACTTTCTGCCGAGTACGCGTCAAAAAGTTTGTTGTGTAACTTGTTCTATGAAAACACACTAGTTTAACTTTTTTTGCCAGAAGTCTACAGAGCGCGCGCGCACTAACGCGTGTTATGTACTTCTACCTTAAGACTTTTTCTAATAACACTGAAAAAATCAAACTGTATTTAAATAGGATTTAAGTTTATATGAAATATGTATAACAAAAGATTTAAATACTATCCTTAAAGCCATAAAGTTGGCAACGGTTCAATTGATTGCTAGACGTGTGGAATGCGGTATAAATAAAACGCAAGACATCGCAAAGAACAAAGTTTTAGTTGAGACATTGTAAATTGAAGATCGTACTTAATTTAAATTTTGAATCGTGTTGTTTAAATTACAAAAATGTTGTAAAAGTTAGCAAGTGTGTGTTTAGTTTTTAATTCGCAATAAAAATAACTCACAGTGTAGTTAAAGAGAAAAAACATCTCAATTTTGTTTTTAATTTTTGTCTTCTTTATTAATATATGATTTATTACTTATATATTTTCTTAATTACAATATTTGGCAAAACCCATATTTTCGTAAATAACTCAAAATAAACTTAAATAACTTGGTAACAGATAATTTTAGAATGAATTATGTTTTAGCTTTTAGCCGAATACATTTATTATCTACATACATATATTGTAAATAATAATTAATTTAAACGAGTTTTTTTTTTGTACTAAATAGATAATTTATTGTTTTTTGCTGTGTTAAATATTTAGAAAATTTAAATTAAAAAAAAAAAAAATTATTACTAAGTGCCAGAATTTTTTATTTTTACAAATAAATATTTGAAATATACTCATTTTATGTATACATACATATGTACGCACATAAACAAATACACCAAAGCCCAAACTTGCGCAGGTAATAGAGACCGAGAAAATGCGACGTAAATCGAATCACTTTTTTCTTTGTAAACGAACTGATAATGATTGGGTCCAAAATTGAAATATTTCAAACAAAAAATTTCATTTTTGATAAAAAAAAGTCATTTAAATTCTTTTTTCTCATATTTATTTAAACAAGTGTTTTTAATTATTACAAAGAAACCAAAGAAAGAGAAAAATTTGAATAAAAATATAACAAAATGTATATAAACATCGAAAATTAGTTGAGCTACCTCATCTGACGAATCTAAATTAACCATACTTGTATTCATTTGAAATTCATTTGATTTGCAAAAAAGGTCTAAGATTTGTTGAATTGAGCATAAATTAGCTTGCAACATTTTATGGCTAAGCTACGATTTCCGATTGAACCACATTTTAAAAACAATGCAAATTGGAATCAAAATGACGTTAAGCGGATTGCACAACATTTTAAAAAACAACGCAAGTCGGGGCTTTGGTGTACAATATTTTTTGTTAAAAAAACGCCCAAAATTTGCCATGTGTTTTTTGTTTTACTGATTTTAGACAATGTATCAAAAATTTGCAAAAAAAAAAATACTCGGTTATTTTAAAAATTACTATGAACAAAAATAAAAAAAAACAAAAAAAAAAATAAAGTTTTAATTAAACTTAAACGTATGAACAGTTTATTTTGTGTTTTTTTTTTGCCTGAATTTTATATTTAAATTTATAAACGATTTTCATTTAAGTGCTAATTGTAATTTGAGTAGCAATTAAGATAATAAAAAATATATTAAGTTATAAGGGTTTTTATGATATCGCTTTAAAGTCTCAAAATCTGTGCATTTTTACGCCCTCGGAAATGAACTGTCAAAAATTGTATGACAATTAATTTAGACAAACTTCGTAAAACTGCCAAACATTTTTTAATCGTAAACTTGAGCTGTTCAATTGTGAATTTATACAAATTCTAGTGTTGACAAAACACAACCAAAAAATTCTTGAAATAATCTGAGCAAATTTGTCTTTTGGCTTTCTCTATACATTTTTAAAGACAAATTTCACTTCTTAGACAGAAATTTGATTTTTTTTTAAATTTATTTCTGTATTGACATTTCCAACAAACTGGCATTAATTTTTTTAAAATCACACAAAAGTTGAAAAGGGGCTTCATAAAACGAGTCTCGCAAGATTGCACATTTGAACAAATGGCAACTTTAAAAGATCCCATGAAAACACTTAAAATATATTAATTTTATTATAATATTCAGATGTTCCCAAGTGAATTATAAAGTGATATGAAACTTAATGTTTATTTAAATTATTTTATTTCTAATCAAAATAAGAGACTGGTCCTCCATTACAATCAGCGTTGCCGTTGTGCCCCTAAAGTGGAAAAGTGTACTCTTTATTGAGACCCTTGCCACTTTAATGTCCCCTGTTTTAAAGTACCCTTTTGAATCATTTGAAATCAATTCAGGGTACTTTTTTACCATTTTTGAAATTATGTCGAGAAATTGTATCAAGAAGAAATGAAATATACGAGAATAAATGTTTTTAGATTATTAGAACGTATTTAAAAATTCTAAGCAAAATAGATCGTCCGCTTAATATGCAAACCTGCTAAATCTGCTTTTTAAGTCAATTGAGATTTTGATGCCGTGTGGTAGAGAAAGATACGCCTCGTCGACCAGCATATAGTAATTCTACAATTTGAGTCTTGAAGTGTGTAAAAATGTTTCATAACAAAAACTGCTAAGTCCACTCATAGAAAAATGTTTGTAAGGAAAACTGCTAAATCCAGTACATTATTAGTTCAGTGCTTTTTACTAACTCAGGCTACAAATATGATATATAAGAAGTTTTTTGTTTTTCCTGTAAAATGTGCTGAAAGGGAGTTATCAGGTTTGCATATTTAGCCGACGATATACTATAGACAAAATTTTTAAAGCAAAGGCTTTTGTCAACGCATTTAAGTTATAAGAAAGTAAGATAAATGCTTGACAAAACGTATGAATACAAATGCGTAAAAGTTTTAGTTTGAGGACGGGTAGGTAAACTACTTTGTTTTGCCATCATTGTGGTAAACATTAGTATTGACAGTTCATATTTGGCAGTCTTTGAAAATGAAAACGGCGTAACGGTAACTGTGAATGGGGAGCGATATCGTGATATAATTGAAAACTTTTTAACGCCACAACTGCATGCTTTGGGCTTGATTAAAATGTGGAATCAACAAGATGGTGCCATATCGCATACAGCCAGGACTACAATGGAATTACTGCGAGACCTCTTTCCACAACAAGTTATTTCAAGAAATGGTGATGTTGATTGGCATCCACGGTCTCCTGATTTGACTGCATCGGACTTCTTTTTGTGCGGACATCTGAAAGGTTTATGCAAACAAGCCAGAAACGCTTAAGCAACTTAAACAAAATATTCGTGTTAAAATTAATGAAATACCGCGTGAAATGTGTGAAAATATAATGAAAAAATGTCCTCAAAAGGGCTCGCATTTGTGAGGCTAACAGAGGCGGACATTTATCTGATATTGTATTCCATATATAATTGCCGACATTAAATAAAACATTTATCAATATAAGATACATTCTCTTTCATTTAATCAAAAATTATAAACAAACAAAGTAGTATACCTTCCCGGCGGATACCCTGTATATTTAACGAAGACATTTATTCAAATTTACCCCAAAGCACTTCAGCTAAACGAGTGTTTCCGAAATTATCATTGCTTAAAAATATATTTTCGAGCAGACTCAAGGTAATTTTTAATTGCAATTTTTTTGAAATTCAAACTTTTAAGGTGTGAAAATCGTACCTATTGTTGGTACTTTTTTCATTTAATTTTTTTCTCAATGTATTTATGTATACGTATTAAATTAAGGGCTCAAACAACAATATTCAAATTTTTAATACTTCAGTTGGGAGAAAAAAAAGTAAAAAATGGGAAATACGGGATATTAAAGTTCTTGAATTTAGATACTTCTGTGGTACTCTGCATGTGGAATTTTATATAAAATTAAACTTAGAAACATAAAATTATAGCAGGGTCCAGAGTGAATGAAAACTGTTGGTACTTTTTTGTTCTTCAACTGGTACTTTTTTTGATTCTCGTTAATATTGCACCTAGAAACATAAAATTAAACATGCAAGATCCTGAATAAATTAGAATCTGTAAAAGGGGTCTGTTTGGTACTTTTTCATTTTTTAATTGGTACTTTTGGAATTTTTATTTATACTGAACATAGAAACATTCAATTCAACATATAGAGTCTAGAGAGATTGAGAGACTATAAGAAATAACTTTTTTGTACTTTTGTGATTTCAATTGGTACTCAAAATAGAATGTAGCGATTCCAAGCTTTCGTCTCTTAATTTGTTCGAAACGGAACTGCCATGGCCATGAGTCAATAATTGTTAAGATTCTTTGTATTTTACTAACACTGAAATAAATCTTTTTATTTGTGGTCTTATGTTTTTACTTAACCTTGATCTTTTTGCGATCCTTATATTGGTGAATACTGCTTATAACAAATCTGACCTTTTCTTTACTTTAAAATACTCTTTCTGTGAACCCTTTTTTGGAAAATCTGCTTTTTGCCAAAAAAAAAAAACACAAAAAGTTTTTGAGTGGCTACACAGCACAGTGCGAGCTCATTTTTAAAATGTCGTCAACAAATAAATTTCTAGCAAAACTTCAATTTCTCAATTGTTAACGAAGTGTTGCCAAGTAGTCAATATTTAACGTTACGTGTAGACACATTATTTGGTAATATATTTTTTTTATAAAAAGGTGATATTAATGTTAAAAGTTCCCTTCAAAATTATCCTCTAAATATTCTTTATATACATGTTTTTTATATTTTATAAATACGCAGAAAAACAGCTATAACTATAATTTTTATTCTACTAAAAACTAGTTAAGTGCTGCAAAAAGCATCCACGGTAACACTAAAATTGTGATGGTGTTAGTAAAAAAGATTGAGTGTATTGAGTTTTTTTCACTTGCACTTGCATGTGGCAACGGGGGGTTAAAGAAACATCACTTTCTTATTTGCCTTTTTATTTTGTTTATGTTTTAACAGCTGTTTGATGATTTACACAATTTCCACTAAGAATAATCTGGGCTGTTCCGTGCAAAAAGGGAAGAATTTTATTCTTTTAAAACCGCTCTCATTTCCACAAATTAAAAATAGGGGAACACTTATCGTGCAAATTAAGATCCTGAGGGATCTGTTTGCGAAACACCGTTGGCGCTCTTGTTTAGGTTTGGCATATCAGTATTAAAGCTAAGCGGAAGAAAACGTTGCGCCTTGTTTGGGTACGGCTCTTAGGGCTAATAAATCAGAGCAAGTTAAACTCTCTTTTTGGTTTAAAATGTGTTTAAACCAACAAATCTATAAATCAGTAAACATGTAAACCATCTTTAAACGCATATTCAGACCATATGAATTTGACAAAATTAATCGAACTGCTGCCGCATTTTAGTTTTTAAACTACTTATAATACATGGGTCACTAATTAACAACTGATGAGTTTACACTACATATAAATTTGAGTTTAGTTTAACTAAACAGCGTTTAAGCACTCACTGATTTATTAGCCATTAGTTATGAGTTTAGTAAAATTTATATAAAATACACTAAAAAGTGGTGCTTTCAGATAGATTTTACTACACGTTCAATCACTTGTAGGTATTGGGGAAACAGGACATTAATCAAAACTGATATGTTAAATTTAAATAGCTGCCAGAAATATGCATATTTAAGTCGTAGTTTAAAAGCTCTTAATATATTGATGTACTATCTAATTGTCATTTTGTTAATATTTGATAATATATTTAAATCTTCATTATATTGAAAAATTATAACAACATTTATACATATTTTTCAGGTTTTATTGTATTTTTGTTTATTTTCTTACAATAAAATACCGCTTGTGTGGGCCTTAAATAAATGTAAATTTTTATTAATATAAGCCTATAACAAAATAAAATAAAAACGCATAAAAAGCCTAATTATTTTTAATAAAATGTTTTTACAACAAATCTATCTAAAACTTGTCTTCCAAAAAAGCCCATAAATAAAACTTAAACAAACAAATTAATTAAACTCAAAAAACATAAATAAAAAAACCGAAGAAATAGATAATAAAACATGTTGTCAAAGACAGAGAGAAATTCAATATAATTGATTATTATCAAATGCAAATTTCATTGACTTAAATAAATTCATCTAAAAACACTTAAAGAGCCCCAGAAATATAAAAAAGTTTTAAGGTCAAATTAAAGTGAGATTTCGGTGATATTATGTGGAAAGGCCTTAAGTCACATAATTGCAACTTTACAAGAGAAGATAAAAACATAAAAGAAACTGTATTTATCAAAACGTAAAATTGCTAGTAAAATCGTTATTTTTGAAATGTGTGAAATGTATAGTCATCATTAAAAAAAACTCCATTTCGAAAAAATAGTTTTAGGGCCTTTATACATGAGACCAACGATATGTACATATATTTCAAATATATAAGTCAAGTCAGGTGTTTTATTTTTACGAAAAAAGCTAAAAATACACATACAAGAAAAAAACAATTTTAAAGCAACAAATTAAAATAAAACAGAAACCGAAATAAAATAATTTTTTTCACAGTGAAATAAATTCTCTTGAAACCAAATACCAGCCGGTATCAAATTGAAAGCAACATGATCAGTGAATAATCTAAATCCACCACAAAATATTGACTTTTGGTATTAAAACCGCAAAAACCCATACACTTTTTTCTCTTTTTTTCTTTTTTTTTTTTAACGTTGTATGATAATTTGGTTAATAGGCCTTCTATTTTTGCTCTATGCGTGTAAAGTAGGGTGGCGGCGAATATTCGGATTCACATTAGCATTTGCGACCTATTCGCTTAGTTTTGCAATTTCCATTGGCATTCGCTTAAATGTAAGCGAATATTTTTAGCGAAAATCTAATGATGGAAATTTTTGAGAAAATAATTTGTAAAAAAATAAATTGCATAAAAATCATTTTTGGCTTACAGCATAAACATGGAATCGAATTTCAATGACAATTTATTATATTAAAATTTTTTAAGAACCTATTTTTTAAATTAGATGTTTAATTATCTATGTAAGTATGAGGGGCTTAAAGCACAAGGGGTTTAAGTGTTTTTTTTTTAATTGAGATTACATTTGGAATTAATAGGTGAAGTCCAGAGAAATTTAGATCACAAGAGGTGAAAGTGGAATTCTCATCCGGTAGCGAGATATGACGACCAATTCTAGCAGATGTCATTAAAATAACTGTTTTGTTGGAGATCATGGGGTATATGAGCACTTAATCTTAATTTAAAAAAAAGCACTTAATCCCCATGTGCTTTAAGCCCCTCATATAATGTACTGCTTTCAAAATACAAGTGATTGAACATGTTGTAAAATTTATATCAAAACCACTCAGTTTTTCGAGTGCTTTTCATATAAATTTTTCCAAACGATCAAGCACTTGTATTGTGGAAACCCATCATAAATCGGCAAAAGAAAGAACACTTTCCTCCTCTGTTTGTCAACCGATTAAAGTACCAATTGAAATAAAAAAACTACCAAAAAGTCTCCTCTTATAGTTTCTCAATCTCTCTGAACTCGTCATTTTGAATTTTACATACGAAAGTGCACAATAAAAATCTCAGAAAAAGGTAAAAACGGGTAAATTCCGTAAGTTCATATCTCCAAAACTAAAGGAGATACAAAAAAGATTTGTATGCTGTTTTCACTACACAAGTGATTAAACGTGCAGTAAAATTTATATGAAAAACACTACAAAAACCTGAGTGCTTTAAATATACGTTTTACTACACGTGCAATCACTTGTGTTGTGAAAACAGCACATTTATACATATTGCTGTTCATTAGGTACTTCTTTAAATTAGTCCCTTTTGGTACTTTATGTCACCCCCATGTATCTTTTAACAAATATAAATTTAGTATTTCTTCGAAACTCAAATGTTGAAGAGGTGAAAATCGTACCTATTTTTGGTACTTTTTTCATAACATTGTTCTCCACGAATTGACATATACGTATTAAATTATGGGCTCAAACAACAATATTAAAATGTTTATTATTTCAATGGGAAGAAGAAACGTAAAAAATGCGAAATACGGGAAATTCAATTTCATTATTTTACTTCTGTGGTACTCTGCAGGTGGTAGTTGAAGAATTTTCTATAATATTGAACTAAGAACCATGAAACTAAAGGTGCAGGGTCCTGAGAGAATAAGAACCTGAAAGATGAAAATTGTTGGTGTTCTTCGACCAGTACTTTTTTTGATTTTCGTTAATATTGGACCTAGAAACATAATATAAAGCATTCAAGGTCCTGAGTAAATGAGAATATGTAAAAGGGATCTTTTTGGTACTTTTTCGTTTTTAAACTGGTACTTTTGGAATTTTTATTTATACTGAACCTAGAAATATAAAATTCAATATGACGAGTCCAGAGAGATTGAGAAACTATAAGAGGAGACTTTTTGGTAGTTTTTTTATTTCAATTGGTACTTTCTGATTTCTGATAAAGCTATATTCGACGCACCCCTACTGTAAAGACCGATAGACCAACCGTCAGACATACGAATTTCAGTTTTAATCTTTAGCAACAAACACCAACTGTTGCCACCACAATGGCTTAAATATCGTTTAAATAATTCGTCATACATTTTTTTCTACTTGATTGTTTTTAGATTTCAGGTTTGGGGTTTTTTTGTTTTGTTCTTTTACAAAACAAAAAGTTAATAAGTTTAAAATAGACCAGAACTTTAAATAATTAAAATCTATTAAATTGAAACTTAAAGGTTCTTTTAAGTCTGACAACTTTAAGTTCTTTATAAAAAAAAGAAATCTAATTAATTATTTATGAACTGCAACTGTACACAGAAACAAATAAAAATTGATTTCAATTAAAAAATTTGTGATATTAATTAAAAATTAATTAAATCTTGCAGCAGAACACAACTGAATAGTACCAGCATTTAATTCACTTGATTAAACGTTTAATTCACTTGATTAAATTTTGGTGAAAATCTTTGGAGAATTTTTTCTGTGCAGTAACTGAGAAATGCAAGCGTAGTAATACAAGTGCACCAACCACTATGAACGTAGTAGCGTATGACATTTGAATTTACGTTGTCGAATTCAAAAAGTATAACATTTTGTATAAATCCGCAACGTATAAAAGCCTTTAGATAAAATTATACTTCATACTCCGTATTGCCACAAAAAAAGAAAATTGGGAGCAATAATTTGTTTTTTTATTCTGTCTCAATTTTTATTTCTTGAACAAAAACTGAATAAAATAATTTTTGAAAGATTGAGCCTACTTCTACTTCACCAACAATTTGTATAATATTGTAAATGACGTTCTTAATATTTTTTTAGGATTTGAATAAACATTTAACGATATGATATAAAATTAACAATTTGTACAAAGAATTGTTCAAAGTATGTGCTTTCATTGTAAACACCTAGTAAAAATGTTTTTATAATGAATCTGGTTTAAGATTAAATTATTTTTGTCTTTTCAAATTGAATATATATAATTTTCTATATTAAAAAAAGAAAAAACAAAATACTAATTGTGGGTAAATGAAGCTGGTCTTAAAAAACTAACGGCTTTACGTTCTAAGATCTTATGGCGTAAGATTTAATTGTGTTTCTTGCATAACGTTACCAAACAAACATTACAAAAACTGAACTAAGTAGGGCAAAATTAAAAGCCTATGGTTAGAAACCGGGTAACGGCTTAACAGTTTAATAATTTATATTATTTCATAAAATTTAACTTATGATTGAATTCCTTTGAGCCCCTGCCAAAAGGCAAGCTTTTAATAAAACCATAACAAAAAAAAAATTGTACCACTTTTATTTCATAAATATGTTTTTTGTGTACATTTTCTGTGTTTATATATGTGTATGTAGTTCTGATAAGGTAAAAAATCTAACAAAAAAAAAAAAAAAATTACAAAATGTAATTTTTAAATAAACTTTTAATTTACATATTATTTATAACAAATTTTTTCCCAAAAACTGTTTGAATGTTTGACATAAAAAAGTTTTAGGTTAAAAAACAAATTGATTTGAACAGGTTTAAAGTCAAGAAAAAGCACCAACAAACAAAACAAAAAACATTTGTTGCAAATCTTTGCAAAATTTATTTAACAAAAAAATATTTGAAATCATGGCATTCGATAACGATCGAAATTCTAATTTTATTTGTATTGTAATTTCGATCGATATCGAATGCCGCAATTTGGCCCCAGTTCTGCTTAATTAGCAAATCGAATTTTCAGCCCAAGTGGTAAGCTTAGCTTCCAAGCGATAGAAACGATAAAGGCAATGATACAATATCACACAAGGCGTACGTAGTTAGACGAAAATGCATCTCTAATCTAATTATTGCTCGAAAATTTTTAAAAAACAATAACTACTTACCCTGACAGGATTGGATTTTACTCAAAATACAAACGGCTTGTGTGATAGTGTTTCATGGCCTTAAATAATTATTTTGCTAATAGAGGGGGGCGGATAGGTTAGATATGGTAACATGGTAACACAACAAGAATTTATTAATGGACCCACGTGAGCTGTGCTTGATTATGGCTGCCAATGGAACCTAACCTAGCCTAATAGGGAGGGAGAGTTGCCACACAAATTTAATTTTTAAAAATTTCTTACTTTGGAGATATTTTGTACAAATAACATGGCTTATAGGCAGAGTTATTGGGATAAAAAACTACGAGTCCTCTTACGAGGACTCGCATGAATTGAATGATTCATATACAAGCTAAAAGCTAATAAGTATTTAATTTGATTATAAATTTTCTCATTCAAAATATTTGATCTTTTGCTTAAATGTATTACTAATTATTTATATTTATTTTTGTCTTCAGGTGCTTTTATTTCAGATTTTCAATTGCTATTTGCTAAGTATAATTAAACTAAGACAAAAATTTCGACCTTCCATTTCAATTATTTGGTAAAATGTTGTTTAAATTCGAATTTTTTCTCCCTTCTAAACTCTTTGCGTACCACATAGAGAACTCCCTTTGCCTTAAGCCGCTTGCTCTCTGTGGACTTTTTACCAATCCTCCCTATAATTATGCTACAACGTGTGCTTGTAGTCAATCAGATCGTTTTTCGTTCGGTTGCTACTCGTATGAGCTAATTTGATAATTTACGGTTATCAAAGTCAATGTTAATAATATTGGTAATTTTTAAACTTTTTTTTGGCTCGTTTTCCTTTTGGGGAAAAAAACTGGTAACTCATGTGCTTAAATTAACATTGCGGTAGGTTTGTGCTGTTGCAGTTGCTTTTCTTTTATACAACTGGATCATCATCAATGTCTGGATCGAAAATGAGTTGTAAAATGTTTACAAATACTTAAAAAAATGTTTCAACAAAAATGGGAGCTATTAAAAAGATGTTGTTGTTGCCGTTTGCTTGTACTCACTAATGAGAATTTAAATTTAAAGAAATCAGGCAGATAATCATTTTGATTTGTTTTTTGTAATAAACAATGTTGGCTAATAAGTTTAAGGGCAGAACTTCAAAGGTATGTAATTGTAGTTGAAATTTGTATGACTTTTTAGAAAATCACTTATAATGAACAATTTTGCAGTACGAAAATAAATAAAACAAAAATTTGGTATAGGTATCAAAAATTAGAATTAAGTTTCAAATATTTCGAAATACTTATGGTAAATAATTCTTTAGAAAATTTAAGTTTTCTATAGGTAATCATACTTTGGAATTACAGTGAAATCTTTCCAGATCGGACACCGAAGAGACCATTCAAATATGTCCGTACATGGGGAATGTCATCTCAAAAGAACTAAATGTGTTCCTTAAGGTCACTGGAGGGAACAGGTAACAGTGTAGAATGCTGCAGAATACTGCTGGTCTATAATGCAAAAAGCCAAGATATTTTGCAAAATAAAAATAATATGTGAAAAATTTAAGAAAAATCATTTTTTATCAGAGATTATATTCGGAATCATTTTACTTAAGAATCAGTTAAAATAAAGTCAGGGCTCGATACCTTCTTTGAAGACATTTGTTGTTAAAATATTTTTATTAACCACATAAACTGTCAAATAAAAGTTTCCAAAATATTAAGAAATGGTACGGTCGGGACTCCTTTGAAAATTTCACACTTTTCAACAAAAATATTATTTTCAAGCAGAACTGGGGCTGAACGATGTTTTCCATACAGTTTGACATAAAATTATGCCAGAGGATGCGGTCGTAAAATAGAATCAATTTTAATGATGAAACAGAACTGGGGCTGAACGTTGTTTTCCATACAGTTTGACATAAAATTATGCCAGAGAATGCGGTCGAGAAATAAAATCAATTTTATTTTCAAGACGTTTTTTCTCATGCTCTCACAAAGAGACAATTATTCTCCCAACAAAGCTACCATACTTTCGTTCAATTTCATAAATTTTGTAAACAAAGAAAAAAAAGAACAAAAGAAATGAGAGAAAATTGCAGTTACGGTCGACGTTTTAATAATGGGCTTAAAAATTTTTGCCTGAAGTTGCAGACTCAATTCTGTTTCATCATTTATTGTCTTAACAATGCTACCATACTTTCATTCAATTTCATAAATTTTGTAAACAAAGAAAAATAAGAAAGAAATGAGAGAGAATTGGAAGTTACTGCCAGCGTTACCGTTGTGATACTAAAGTATCAATTTTACCCTTTTTCGACGCTCTTGATACCTTTCATGACCCTTTTTTAAATTACCCCTTTGTATTATTTCAAACAATTTCGTGGCACTTTTTGACCCCGTTAATCCACTAAAGTGGCAAATTTGACCCCTTTTTTAAGGGCCTTGCTACTTTTATGACCCTTTTATAAAGTACTCTTTTGTATCACTTTAAAATCAGTTCAACTTTGGACTATTTTAAATTTTATGCCACCAAATTGTATCAAGAATAACTAAAAAAAAGACGAGAATGAATGTTTTTTAAGATTTTTATTACTTTTTCCGAATTCAATACATAATTTTTTAAGGAGATGCTTTTTTCAACCAGTTTAAGTTAAGAAAAGTTTAAGTTTGAGGTCTGCAATTTAAAAAACAGATTTATCGGCTAGTTAATTCTGAAATTTAAAATTTTTGCCTGAAGTTGAAAACTCAATTCTGTTCAATCATTAACGCTTGATAACTGCAATAGTATAAGATTTTCCATTCCTGTTCCTTGCAGTAATAAAGTTACCAGACTTTGGCAACCTATACGAAGGTCTACGTCGAAAATATTTTTCATAGGAGCCTCCTTCAAGGAATATAATGTAATTTATAATGACATTATAAAGATGACAATACCTAATAATACCTCTTTAGAGCTAATAGACGGAAATTAAAAGACAAAATAAAAGTGAAACTATTTAAAAAAGGCTCAGGGCACGCTTTTTCTTAATATTTTGTTTGCGTGTAAAAAATCTTGAATAATATTTTTAATTTAGAAAGTCTATTAGTGATGTTTTCTTGGTGATTTTATAATGAATTCAATAAGTTTTTTTTTTTTTTGTTTTATTTAATGTAGTTATTTAGTAAAACATAAAAATAATCAAATCACATCATTAATTTTCAAATAAAGTACACTAATTTTGTTTTATCGTTTTTTTTTCTTTATTGACCATAAAATAAGAAGTATATGTCAAAACTGACATTTAGAAAGCCTTGTGTAAAATAAACTAGTTTATTTAAGATATACTTAATCTTGAGACAGATACGTTAGTTAATCTATTACCTCCTGTTGCAATATATTGACAGTATTTCAAAACAAAACAGTGAATAAATTATTTAAATTTTGTAATTTATTTCAAATATCATATTAAAGCCAGGCTTCGGATTAAAAAAAAAACAAAAGTTTTAGCTGAGTTTTACGAGCAATGGTTTGTTTCTTTAAGCTAAAATTTAATTGATAAATGAGAACAAAAAAATTTTCTAAAGTGAAAATGTATGATACATTTATAAAACTGTTGTATATGATAAAGCTCTTGAAACTCACTTCCTTAAGTAAAAATATTTATTTGTTTTTTTTTTTATCTAGAACGTATGATGGCCATTTTTTGGATCACAATTTCCTCTTAGTGGCAATAAATTTGATTATTTTATCCTCTTTAAGACATGTTGTTAAAAAGTGAAAGTAAAAAGTTTAAATAGGTCAATTGTTGGGCTTCCTTTATTAAAAACTAGAAAAACTGGAAAAGGTTAAAGTACTTATATGGTCAATTACTAAAAGAAACAGAAAGGAATTTAATTAGAGCTAAATTAAGTTTGTTTTGAAAGAAAATGTACTCATTTTGGTATGCAGTAAAAAATAGAAAAGCACTTGAGCAATTTGTGTATTTTAGAATTGTTTATGTTTCTTTCAATATAATTTAGCCGCCGTTTACTATACAGTTTTCTTTAAGGGCCGATTTTTTTAAATTTATATTGATTTATGTCCTAGGAAACGCATTTAAGAAGACAATGTACTTATTTTTAATATTATAGTAGCAAGTCTTAAAATGCTTCCTTACACTATCCAGTCTGTACAGTATTTATCGGCGTCTATATGCACAGCGTCTATATGCATTTACCGCTTTTTTGCTTCGGAATTTGGGTAAATAAAATTTGCTATCTGAAAAAGTCGTTGTTATTTTGTGTTTGAGCAATTGCTTTTTTTTATAGCCCGCATTTGTGCATAATAATATAGTAAAATTATAATACGCTGCTTTGAAAATATTTTCATATAAGCATTTTTATATTTGATTCAATTACAAAATAAAATTTCCAAGCTTTTCCATTAAAACTAAATTTTATTTAAACTTTAATTGTATTTTTGCACTTTCGATGCAAGCAAAATAGTTTTTATACCCTTCACCCAAGTAAAAGAGGATAAATGTATATATAAGTTTGTCATTCCGTTTGCAACTTCCACAATATTGATCATAGATCCTAAAGTATATATGCCCTTGATCCTTATGAGAAGAGAAGCTTAAGTCCGGTTGACGGTCTGTCCGTCCGTCTGTTGAAATGGGTTTTCCGAAGACCAAAGATATGATTTGGACTTGATTGGTATATATTTATGTCAGATATGCTCATTTAAATATTGCTATTGAAATTCAGCCAGATCGGTCCTTAAAAAACTGACTGCCTCTAATTTCACACATAAATCCCTTGTTGTTGTTTTTTATTTATTTTTTCTGTATATCAACGACAAGAGCTAAAGCCTCCAAATTAGGTACAATCATCTTGGTTATCAATACACAACATCTTACAAAATGTGGGCGGGATTACAGAAGTAGGCGTGACACAAAATAGTTTTTTAGCATATAAGAAACGGTAAGAGGAATATTGACCATATTTGGTACAAATAGCTTGGTTATTAATACACAGCCTCTTTAAAAAAATGGGCATTTGGAGAACGGAAAGAGCCAAATATTCCAAATTAGGTAAAATTATTTATGTTATCAATACACAACATCCGGCAAAATGTTGGCGGGTTCTAATTACACTGAGCTGGTTGAAAAATCAGATAAGCGGGGCACTGGTGTTTTAACATAATTCGGGTACGCTGAATCCAGTGGTGCTAACCGTTTTTTATGTTAGCTCTTGCTTTCGAGATATACCGTTATTTCGAAAATGGAGGAGGTTGCACAACAAATATTCGCGTAACTCAAAAGAAGTGCGATAAAGGGCAAGTATGTTTTGGGAAAAGGTTAAGGAACAAAAACTTATTGATGTCGGTCATACATCTTACTGGGCAGTTATTGAACTTTTCCTTCAATATATCTCCAGTATGTATTGAATAATGATTTATTGGTTAGTCATTATGTGGATCCAAATGTGGATCCACCACCCTAAAAAAATTGATAATTTTGTAAGAAGAACTGGTTCTTTATGACTTAAAATTTCGTGAAGATCGGTCCACAGTTTACCTATATAATGCTATTGATATAATAGTTGCTATGTCACTTTTTTATAGGTCTAGAAAAAACTTTGCCAAGTTTCGAAAAGATCGTAAAGATTAATTTACCATAAGCCCCTTATAAAGCCTTCACTTTGAAAACAGTGTAGTATGCATAAGACCGTAACGAATAATGCTGTTGTAATAAAATTCTGTCACAGTTTTATAAGACTAAAAATCACACTATCAAATTTCGTGACGATCGGTTCATAATTAACCATATGTCCCATATTAAGCCCACTCTGGGAAATCATTAAAATAAGCCTTAATTTGAAGGAAATATAAAGAGTGCAGTAAAGTTTAGTCCAATTTAGCTTAACATGGCCAGAAATAATACCATGCAATTGTGGTAATTGGGCCATAATATTCCATAGGTCCCATATAGCACCTTTTCTGAAAAGGACTTTAAAACGTATAAAACGCAAAAAAGAAATTTCCTACTTTATTGAAATGAAATAATTCCAGAAATCACTCTAAATAAGTTTTTGATGACTAATTCATAATTTACCATGGGTCCAATATATATTTCTCCATGAAAGTCCTTTTAGTACAGTATAAACGGTTACGAATCATTATATTTTGCACAAATTAGTCAAAATTAAGTTTTATATGACTAGAATTACAGCATAAAAATTTGTGGCTGTCGGTCAATAATTTAACAAAGGTCTAAACCGTAACAAATATTATAACGTTTTTATAACGATTGTTAAATAATTTTTTTCCCATATCCCATTCCTCCTGAAATATTGTAACTGTCGGTGGAGGGTATTATAGCACCCTACATTTCTTTAATTAACGTTTGTTAAGATATAAAAAAAAAATTTTTTTTTTTATTGTGTTTTAATTTATCTTATGACAATATTTTTTGCAACAAACTAAAAAATTTTGCAATCGATAACTGTTTGCAATTGCTTAGTTGACTTAAATATCGGAAAAAAAATTTTGTTTGTTCGGATTAGCAATTTTGTTTTAATGTTTGCATACGATGTTGGTCTAAAGATCTGCTTCGTTTTACTCTAGTTCCAATCGATCAAATACTTCATTTAAAATTTATTTGCAAGTTTTTTCCACCATTTGAAAACCAAAAAATATAGTGGAAAAACCACAAATAATTCGTAACGAGGATTTATATATTTTTGCTTCTGTTTCTCTTCGGCCACAATTAAAACTAACGAACCAATGAAATAAGAAATCATTTGTAATGGCTGAGTAAATGATATTTTAACCAAGAAAAAAGAGCTGCAAAAAGGAATAGAAAAAAATTAAAAACGAATTAAATTTCATTGAAATTTAGGCACGCAGGCAGACAGACAGATAGATTGAAATTCAGGCAGCATCATCATCAATACATTAACAGTGTTGTAATAATTTTACTTAGAATTGCGGTCTTAGTGCTCATTATTGTTTATGGTTATTTTTATTTTCTGTTTTTGTTGTAGTAATTATGTTTAGTATTAACACTACCGGAAGTAATTGTTTTAAATATTTGGTTCATCACTTTACAAAACTTTTATTTGTTGAAAAAAAAATCAAAAAGTACATTTTACTTCAGTGATGATCGCACATCTCCTGCTCTATTATTGTCATACATTGACTACTATAACAACAATGATTTGTTTTTGTTTTGTGTAGGCAAGTACTTGTCAAATCGAAAACCCCAACAATAATCAAAATAAGAAAATACGTGTGTACTACATTCGAGTACTAATAACATCAACAAATAAATGTGACAGTTAACCAACAACAAAAATGTAAACAAATCCACCACCACTATTTTTCAAATAAAACTATGGGAATATAAATGATTTTTTTGATATTTCTAACAATAAACAAATTTAAAATTTTTAACCAAAAAAAAATTTTTTGTTAGGGAATGAAAAACAAAAATATTGAGTAAAAAATAAAATTTCATTAGGTAAAAAAAAAACAATTTTTTTTAATGTCCGGTAAAAGTGGTTTTAGGTATATATTTAGCAGTGTGATTAAAAAAAGTTTTCCTCTGAAAAATGTATACATGTCGTGTTAAAGAAAACATATTGCTTCTGTAAATGACAGCTCGAATTTGGCAGTACAAAATTTTTCAGATAGAGCGTATTCTATTTTGAACTGACAAACCAACTGAAATCAGCTGTTTTGCAAGTTATTTGGTTACGGCGGCAAATATACATACAAATCTAATTTTTTACACACGTTCGTTAAACAATGTGAAGCTAAATCAAACGTGTAAAAGCTAAATTTATAAACCTTCCGATTTTGTCAATTTTAACAGACATGCAAAATTGACGCACTAAGTGCAGAAAGAAAGGCATATACTTCATGTATCTTATTTGAGTATTGCTAAGAAACGAGTGTAAAAAGTGTCATCTTCAACAACTTCATATTAAAGTCAGTTCTCCCCCCTACGAGCTAAAAGCATAAAACTTTCATTTATTATTATTAATTGATTATCTCAAAATGAATGTTTTGAAGTAGTTCTCTTTCTGCACTTTGCGATTCAATTACTTATGGATCTTACATCGGACAGAGCCACTGCAAATTACATGTCGTCTAAAAGCAGCCTTAAAAATAAAAAATTCTTAAATTAGAAATGTTTTATAAATTTTTAATAAGGAACTCATGTTTAAACTTTTTTTAAATTTACAATTACATCATTTTGGTGAAATTTTTTTTTTTTTTTTTTTGCTTTAGTGATAAATTTTAGTTCAATTTTTGTTTCTGAATTGTTTTAAATTTAAAAGGTTTATTAATATAGTTAATAAATTACTTACATTAATTTAAACAATTAAGGGCTTTAATGAAAATTGAAAAGCAGTGCAGTATTTCTTTTATTAGAGAAATGCCCGCCAATTGACCTATTTTAGTATAAAATCATAAATTTTGAACAAATTGCACATGTTAAGACAAAAAACAAAAGAAAAAAAAAACATTTGTTTGTTTAATTAAAACGTATTAAAATTTATAGATTTTTGTTTCGTATAAACTTTTCAGAAATTGTATGCAAGAAATATGGAAAATGTCTTATTATTTAAAACAATATTTAACTTTAAACTAAAAGAAATTTATAGTTTATAAGATATATTTTAAAAAATTCTTATTTAAATTATTAAAACGTGTTAAAATTTATAGCTTTTTGTTTCGTATAAACTTTTCAGAAATTTTATGCAAGAAATATGGAAAATGTCTTATTATTTAAAACAATTTTTAACTTTAAACTAAAAGAAATTTATATTTTATAAGATATTTTTTTAAAAATTCTTATTTTATCGTAATTTTTTTTTCAAAATTTAAACTCAGGTTCTAGAGATAGAAGCAAATTTAATAGAAAGTGTTTACGTTATATTCCCTTTAGCGATATAAGCCCATTTTCCATATTTTCCATCTATCAGCGGCTAACAAAGGCGTAAGTAAAGAAAATTATTAGCGTTATAGTTACATTAGCAACATTTACCATGTTCCTTTTAGTTTCCGAAGCCCAAACTATTTTAAAGAACTTTTAATTAAATCGTTTAATTTTTGTCATCCACGCGAAAAAAATAGTTTTTGTCTTGGTATCAGTGATGAAATTTTTTTTTTTTAGTATTTTAAATATCTTTTTAAACAGTATGCAACCCTGTTACAAAGCCATACACCTGCTGTCGGTGTAATAACAATTTTTATCTCTAATCGGCATATATGTGAATTAGGTTATGGGAACGTTAGCGATATAGTCCATGATTTCGCTGCAACTTAGGGATGCAACTATAAGCGAAAAGTTTTTTTTTTCTAAACGTATTAGTCAAAACCGCTGATTTCGTAGAGGACATTTGTATCTGAACTAGATGAAACAACAAGTCGAATTTGCTAATTTTTTTAATTTTCAAGAACGATTGTATTTCAGCTGAATTTCATCATCGTAGGTTGTCTCGTGCCAAAATCCTAATCCTTGAAGAGCATTTCTATGGGGGAACTGTAGAATAATGAACCGATTTGACTGATTTTCAGTACCGTAAATATCTAATGTATAACATTTTTATTTTTGCCTAATTTTGTGCTCCTAGCTTTACTTCGGGAGAAAAAGGGGGTTATTGGCGGCTATTTATGTTCTGGTATCAGTAGTTTTAACATCAATATTCTACGAAGCTTGTTTAATGTTTAATTAGAAAAATAAAATCCATTAAAGACCAATGTGGCGGAATTTTTGTACATTCTTAATGTACAAACGTTTATTTCTTTTCCTAAAAAGATAATTTTGTAACCGTTTTCTGAAAAATGCTTGTTTTAAATGGTTTTGGTTCTTCTTGAAACTGAGAAGTAGGCAACGCTGATTAAAGCTTTTCAAACAGTGCTGTCAACTATTGTAGATAAAATAATAAAGCGCAACAGAAATAAACATTTTAAATTTTTAAAGTTGATTTAATTTATTAAAAATTAATTCATTAACATAAAATTTTATTTAATCAATTTTGAAGCATTTTTAAAGTTAAAGCATAATTTGATACTTGTTGATTTTTTTAATCCTCCATTAGATTACAAAATGTTGTGATCGTAAGTCAAGAATCGACCAAAGGACTTACGGTCGAAGCACCGCCCCTAAAATTTTAACTTTAAAGGCACAACCAGAATGTACATAAACGAGTTTAAGCAACTGTCAAAAATTAACGCAATATCTATCAATGCATTTTAGAAAAGAAAAACAAAATAGAAAAACGTGTGATTCCGTATGGAATATGCGATCAGTTCTGCACGTCGTTTAAGCAAATGACAGTTTCATAAGACTTAACGAAAAGTTTCCTCAAGTTCAATATGGCTTGACACATATGATTCACATGTATTCGCACAGTTGCTTAAGCCAGCTTATGCACATTTTGGTTGGGTCTTAAGGCGGAAAAATTAATTATATATGTTGATATGAAGATAAGAAAAATATTCAACACAAATTGCTGTTATATCAATATTAACTTCATAACATAAATTTGTTCTGGTGGGTTCATGATCACTAACAGTGCAAATTTAAATTTTCGCAATAATTTAAAAATTGCAACAAACTTAAGAAAATCTAAAAATTCTCAAAAATGCAAGGCAAAATTAACAAAAAAATATAAAAATTGGACAAATTTGTAATACGATTTATTTTAAACTCTCCACTAAACACTTCCTCTTTAGTTTGATTACCAAAATAGCGGCATGTACCAACTCAAAATCATCTCTTGTTGACATGATATTTTATACTCTTTAACAGCCAGTAATGCCAACGTAAGTGAGAAATGATCGTTTAGAGAAAGAAAGAAAACATTATTTGAGAACTTTGAAAAACGTTTGAGATTTTAAGAAAAAGCTTTATGTGGCCACCACCATTTTCTATTGCTTTTTCTATGTTTTGTCTACCACATACAGTTCGTTGTGCGTTAAATTTTCTTTCTTTTTTTTTATTTGAATTTTCGAAAAAATTAAATTTATTTTAAAACTTTTTGTATTCGTTGTTGTTGTTGCTTCTATTCTTTTGGCAAGTGAGATTTTAATGTTGGCGACATTTCTTTCTGTAGTATATTTTTAATTTGTATTCTCTTTTTTTTAAGATTTTGTTGTTTCTATTTTCAATATACAATTTTCGAAATTTTTTTTCTTATTTAAATAAAATATTATGTATGTTTGTGGGAAATTTCGCATATCTCTTAAAGTTAATCCAAATTTATTATTTAACACGTTTTTTTTTTTATTCTAGATAAAAGTATTTTTCTTTTTTTTATTTTCGTTTTTCGCTTATTTCCACTTATTTATGCTTAAGTATGAATTAAAAAAAAAAACATATTGAAAAGGTTTTCTTTTAGAGATTTGTTTTTTATTCTAATTTTTTTTGAACTGAATTTTTTTCATTTGAAAGAAATTGTGTGCTTTTAAGAAAGAGGAATAATTTTTTGATTGTGATACAATTTGTTTGCTATTTTCTTAATAATTTACCCTGTAAATGAGTGGGAAGGCAATAATTTTTTCAAAATTTTTTAACAAACTATTATTAAAATAATAACAAATATCAGCCATGCACATTTTAAGTTATTTGATTAATTTTTGGTCTTCTTCAATAAACTAGTGGTTTGTTTATTTTAAATTATTTTAAAGTTTTTATTGAGTACATTTTTAACGCTTTTTTTTAGAAGGGTGCCTCGGTAGGTCAGTTGGTAGTGAAGGTATTCGTTACTATTGCTCGTTAAATTAAGTTATAATATAATTTGTAATTTTATTTTTAACACAAAACAAATAAAAACCAATAATGAATGCTTAATTTGGATGTCCCGGATCTAATATACCCTTCACCATAGTATCGAAAGGCCAATTGTTTTCTCAGTCATATGGTATTGGTTGGGTGGTTAACGTGGTAGCACGCCCTTAACTAGGCGTGCTGCAAGTAGAGTCGACAGTGAATCCGTGTTGACACTACGCAACTCGTCATGAGTAGGAACCCCGGACCAAGCGTGACCCAGGGCAATACTGAGGTGGCTAGAGCCAGCCCGTTGCGTTGAGATATTCACCAAATTGCCGAGTTTTACCGTTGATATCTCAGAGAGTCGTTGTACAAAGTAATTCCCAAATAATCCATGTCGTGTTGACTTAAACACTGGACAATCACATAGGGGATGTAATACTGTCTCCCCAGTTCCAGGTTCTATGCAGCTGCGGCTCATATGGTATCCTTATTCCGGGAGCATATTTGCTGCAAAAATAGGTCGATTTGGCTGATTTTTATAGGCAAACAAATCTCATATATTATCAACATATCTTGTTGTATAGGGGCTAGGTGAAATAATGGACTGATATGGCTCATTTTAAATTCTCTTTCTGCGTTAAATTCTGTATGGTCGATATTGTGTCGCAACAATTATTTTAAAAATAAAAATTAGTTATTTGTCATATATAAACCGATTTTTTTTTTATTTCGACTGCTAGAATTATACTAAGCTTATTTAAGATGATAGTAAAGCTCAAAGATTAAGAGAAGACTTCAGAAAGTAAAGGCTTAGGGGTAAAAATTAGAGGCAGTCATTGATTATGCTTCAATCTGAGCGATCTGTAGACTAATGTCGTTGAGTTTCAATACCAATTTATTTCGGACTATATTTAAAATAAATTTAAACAACCGAGTCGCCATCATATCAGTGATCTTACAAAAACCCATTTTAACATGCTGATAAACAGACAGATAGATGGACAGACATCGTTATATGAACTCTGCTACTCAAAACTATCCAAAATCAACATATCGAGCCTTTGCTGAAATAGAGTCATTACTCAAAAAACCTGATTTTTTATGGAATGTATTTAATTCTATAATTCCAGTCAAACATAGAGCCGCCTACTAGCTAATAATGTGGAGTTTATCGCCATATCGTTTATTTATATCGTGTAAAAATTTCATACAAATATCTTATATACTTAACTCTAGATAGAAGAATTTAATTTTAAGGTGCTAGAAAATTCAAATTCTAGTTATGACTCTATTTCAGCAAAGGCTCGATATATATTTTATAGTATCTTAGATAAGTTTTGAAATAATTTCAAATGGAATGACAAACTTATACAAATATACCCTTATCACCGTCTGTTGGTTAGAATGGGGTCCGAAGACCTTAGATATGATAGGGGCTATTGAAATTCAGCCAGGTTGGTCCAAAAGTGACTGAGATGCATATCGAGCTCTTACCGCAAAAAAGCTTAAGCGACAAGAGACAATTTTACAGGAAAATGTTTTTTTAATAGATATCATAAAAATTCTGTATGAAGGTTGGCGCTTAAGATAAAATTGTTATTGCTATAAAATCGTAACGGTATATTATATAACCATGACATTTTAGGAGATAATGTAAGTGTTGCCAATAAATTCATTTATTAAAAATAAAACAAATATTGCAAATGATGTTGCTTAAATTATTTTTGCGGTAAGGGCTAGATACGAGTATGTGCAAAATATCACGATTTCTTCTAATTTTTACCATAAAATGGCCATTTGTTGTACCTATATACATATAACAAATGCATATGAGAAGGTGAGTTGCAAAACTCGTTCGTTACAAAATTAAAAATATGAGGTGCCAAGTGATTCTCACAGTTCGGTGTGCGCTTTATGAGAATAAACATACTGATTGTTTTACTGCGTATCCTTGGAAAAACATGGAAGAGGACATGCGTTGATACAATTAGTATATTTCTTCTCATAAAGCGCCAAAAGAACTGTGAGAAATTATTGTCATATCTTATTTTTATTTATGTAGCCCTTTGAATAGAGAAATGTGCATTAAGAGAAAATGAGGTACATACTTAACATATATGAATTTCAAAATAATTCTGTGCATAAGTGGATGGTGGTTAAGGTTCGGTATTAGAAACGCGTTTTTTTGAGGTTTTTTGAGAGAGTATAATGCATTTGTGCTGATGTTTGTAACACCTAAAAATATTAGTCCTAGACTTCGATCGACTCAGAATCACCTTAGGAGTCGACCTAACGGTATCCCTCCAGCTGGCTGGCTGACCATGTAAACCTTGTGCGCAAAGTACGGCAATTTTGGAAATAAAGTGATGAAATTTGGTACATAAGTTCTAAATGGGAAAAGGATCAAGTCTTTTGAAAATTTCACATAGCCTCTTTCCGGAATAGGGTCTTTGTACCCATAAACCATTTTATTGTGTTGGTATTTAATTTGGTCCAAAACTTTTTTTTTTTTTTTTGCAATAAAAATCATCTTTCCAAATTTTATTGAAATCGGTCCATATTTGACCATAGATCCCATACAAATACTACTTCCGAAAATAGCTTTTAATGCCATAACTTCCTTAGAAATGTTGGTATTAACATAAATATTGGCATTAATAAATTTTACGATAGCTAATATGTCATGACAAAATGTTGTCCTGGCACGTTCAAAATTAAGCACAGGTCCCATATAAACCCCATATCTTTAAATCTCATATAGATGAAGATATCTAAATAATATTCGCTACAGAGAACTTTCACATAAACCTTAACCTAATAACATAATTTTGTTCAGTTCGGTCCATGATTGCTCATGGGTCCCAAAGAGGGTACACTAGAAGAATTTTTTTTTAAATACTGTGGTGTAGGGTATCATATGGTCGGGCTTTACCGATTATACTTTATTTTTTAGTTTTTATTTTTACTATGGCGAAGGGTTTATAATATTCGGCATAGCCATTACTTTTTGTCATTACTGTAGTGTGTTTAAATTTGTTTTTAATTGCCTCCTTTTAAATGATTAATTAAATTATAAATTCAAGCTGACTGATTTATTTAACAAATTTTAGTTAAAAAGTGCGTCTGGCTAGAAAGGAAAGTGCTTCAAAAATTACCTACAGAATCTAGTTTACTACAAAACATTGTATTTTTTTATTTTTTATTTTAGAAAAGTATTTAGACTAGAAAATCCTATTTTCGGTGCTTTTTTCGCATGCACGTGTTGATAGCAGTAATGCAGTTTTGGAGCAGTGGATTAAACACAACAATAGCAACAACGAACAAAATATTCTACATAAAAAAATTTCTGCCAGGGCAATAAATTAAGTTCAACACTAAATAGACCTGATTTATCCACAGTCTTTGTCGATTTTTCGCTTTTTTCTAGTTTTATGCGTTTAAAATATGTTTACCTTGTATTTGAATTTAAACATTAAACGTAAAACACTTTCGCTTTCTACAATAAAAACAAAACAAAAAATAAAATATGTTATTATTCGACCTTTCCAATTTTAAATAAATAAAAATTAATCAAGCTCGAGGCCAGTGTTTTTTTGTAAATAAATATTCCTTTTTATTTAATTCCGATATTTCGATCTTCGTTGAAGATCATCATCAGGGATTGTTTCAGTGAATTTTTATTAATACAAAAACTTAAAAATACATTGTGTACGTATCAACATCAGTGTTATTTTAGATGTTGATACGTACACAATGTATTTTTAAGTTTTTGTATTAATAAAAATTCACTGAAACAATCCCTGATGATGATCTTCAACGAAGATCGAAATATCGGAATT
Organism: Pollenia amentaria; assembly: GCA_943735925.1. Classification (NCBI taxonomy): domain Eukaryota; kingdom Metazoa; phylum Arthropoda; class Insecta; order Diptera; family Polleniidae; genus Pollenia; species Pollenia amentaria. The sequence goes on from OX031006.1 coordinate 98,914,490, forward strand.
AAATAAAAAGGAATATTTATTTACAAAAAAACACTGGCCTCGAGCTTGATTAATTTTTATTTATACAAAACAAAAAATACATTTTTTATTTACATATATTAGCTTAAGTTAAATTTAACTAAAGCTTAACTAATATTAGTAATACTATTAGTAACCGACTGGCAGAAATTCATTATAGTAAAATTATTGTTGTCCTATTGCTATTTTTTCTGTTGTTGCAAATTTTTGTTGTATTTGCAAAAAAAACCAAAAAAATAAACCTTCAGCAGAATAAATACACAATAGAACAACCAGAAAAAGCTAAACTGAAAAAATCACTACTGAACTATATAAAGAAAAAAAAAAAGAACAACAACAACTACCTACATAATTAGTGTGTAAGAAGAAGATATTTGTTATCTTCCCTTTTGACTGGAGAAAATAGTAAATCAACTGCAATAACTACACCACACACACACACTTTAAGTGTCATACGTGTGTTACCAAACCACCAAAAAGAAAACAAAGTACACGGCGTGACAATTTTACTTCTCATTGTTTTTCTTTCTTCTTCTTCTTCTTTAGTACTTTTGTGCCGTAATAGTTTGTTAAACTAATATTACACTTTTTTACGCTGCTTATCTTCCCCCTTTTTGGTTTTCCTCCCCAACACAATTACTATTGTAATACAGATACATACATACATTCATACATACAAAGATGTATCTCATTATGTTGCTTATGTTATTTTACTTTTATTACGGCTAATAATCATTTTCTTTCAATTTTGTTCAGTTTTTTGTTTGTAATTTTCAATGTTTGCAAATTTTTCTGTCCATCTCTCTATCTTAGACTTTATGTCTGTCTGTGTGTTGCTTTTATTACCTACAAGTTTAAACATTTGCGTAGCTGTTGTGCGTTTGATTTTTATTTGTTTAAGTATTAGCTTTTATTTTTTATTTTTTGCTATAATTTTATATCAGTTGTTGTTGTTGCTGTTTAGTAGTATTTTTTTTTTTTTTGAGTTCAACAACATTATTAATCTCGTGCACTCAAAAAAATTGTAAAGGTATGTATGGCTTTTTCTATTTAAATAAAAGTATAAATTAGTGTTTGTAATTATTATTTAAAAAAGTTTTACAATTATTAAAAATATATCCTTAGCTCCCACACGAAACCATTATTTTTATTTAACATTTGCCTAGTTTTACATTAAGTTTGCTAGATAAAATAGCAGTTTACTAATATTCTGCTATGATTTGATTAAGAAATAGAGAGTTACAACTTTCAAAATTATATTCTTTAACTTTATTTACCGAGCAATAGTAACTTAGACCTTTATCCCGTTGAAGTAAAATAGACCAGAGTCTCTGGCGGGAATCGAAACCGGAACATTCGCAATAATAGCCCAGCTCACTACCAACTAGCCAACCGGTACAACCGTTTTAGGAAAACATAATAATTAATAAATCGATAAAAAAAAATGTTAAATATAACGATTAACAATTTTGTGGTCACGGTTTTGTTTAGAATTTTTCGTCAAATATTTGGTAAGTGTGAACATACCGTTAGAGCTTTAATCTCAAGTTAGACGTGACATAGCCATAAGCTTACAAAACAGCTATTTGAATCAACACAATGGGCAACACTGTATTTGATTAAAGATGACTTTACATAATCACAAAACCATAATCATACAAACCAACTGAATTTAGGTTTCAATGGCCATGGTGACGGCTATGGCATAATGTTTTTGTCATGTTTAATTGCCCCTTTACTCTTAAACTACATGATTATAATTTTAATGTCAATTTTCTTTACAGTTGTATCCATGAAATTTTAAGGCTTTGTTTTAAACATTTCAAAAATAGTTTTGCTGGAGGTGACCATATTGAAAAATGAATATTCTCTTGGTGTAGCATCATACAAACGTCAAAATTAGATTCGTCGCTAAAAAATAATGGTTGTCCATTGCTCTTCTAGCCAAAGACGTTTTCCTTTTTTTTTTTTGTCAAAAATTCCCAAGCTCACACAAAAGCTATGAAGCAAACCCCAACAGCGCGGCGTATATGCGTTGCAATTGGACAACCCGCGCTAATTAGTCAATTTGTCTGCTTTTGTTATTGTTAAAGAGTAATAACAATTTAGCTATTTAAGATCAGTCTATTGCCAATTTGTATTTCTATTTGGTGGGTTTTATTATACCATATAAGTTATCGCTACTGTTTATAACACAACGTTGAAGCACTTATTAAGTATGTTGTTTCAGCGCTAAAGACAAGTTTTTGTGTTTTTAAGACATGAATTCTTTTATCGACAGCTCAATTCCAAAACATGTTAAGTCGAAAAGGTGATTTTTTCCGGAGAAGCTCTTCAAGAAATTTACGAGCGATACAACTTTCAGTTGTACGATGAGTACTTTTTTATACATAATTTTCAATTGGATTGAACAATACTAAATTCAAAAACGTAAAAAAATTTAAAATATGTTAAGTCGAAATAGGATGAGTTGGAATTGAACTTGCAAAAATTTATTATCGAAAAAGTTGTTTTTGGGAAAACATAATTTTTTCATTAAAAGATTTTATTTATTGTGCTTAATACCCTTTTTTATAATTGATAAAAATACTGAAACTTATTGTTTATTTATTGTCCAACAATAAATTGCAGTATTTTTATAAATTATAAAAAAAGGGAATTAAGCAAAATAAATAAAATCTTTTAATGAAAAAATTATGTTTTCCCAAAAACAACTTTTTCGATAATAAATTTTTGCTAGTGCACGTGCATAAAAAACTGAACTGGCAAATTGTTTTTATTTTGATTTCTTGCGAAAACAGTAAAAGCAATTTGTTTTTGTTTTTAATTTGTTTTTTCTTTACCCACTTACAACTAAAATTAATGTTGGGAGAATTCCAACTAATTACAGTGGAGAATGTAAAAAAGGATAAACTCACTGTTTTATTGTTGGTATTTTGTTGAAGCCTTGATATCGTTGCAAAAAAGACTTTTTGAGTGTTTATAGGTAATTCTCATTCCGTCTGTAGTCTTGTTTGCTGAAAGCTTTGGGTTTTCTAAAATTATTTAGGAGCACGTTTCCTGATGATCTGGCCTAAGCAACCAGTGAAATGCGCATAGGAACAGCTTATCCTCCAACAATAAATTTTAGTATTTTTATCAATTATAAAAAAAGGGAATTAAGCACAATAAATAAAATCTTTTAATGACAACATTATGTATTCCCAAAACTAACTTGTTTGATAATAAATTTTAAAAATATTAAATTTATGTTTTGAGGCACAGTGAATATTATTTCCTGAAATATGGACTTTTTAATGCAGATTTGTCAAAGAATGTTGGGTGGACTAATTAATGAATGGTGGTTACGGCTCGTAATTTCAACAGCATTTTACATAAAAGTTTCTGGTTTACAGTTGTATTCTGATTTTCTTTTAAACTAATGTAGACTTGGACTCAAAACTTACAAGAGCCTGAAACTGACCATACGGTTTAAAAATTATATAAATATATATTCTTTATTTTATTTATTTGAAATCGTAAAACCAAAATAAAATTTTTCACTTTAAAAATTTTGAAATAAAATTTATTTCTATTTTTATTCTTTATTTTTTTTTTAATTATATAAAATTTTAATAAAATTTAATATAAAATTTTGTTGAGACACCTTTACATCTAGAAAAGCTGACAGTTTGGTGTGCTTTATTGTCTGGTGGAATCCTTGGTCCGCACTTCTTTAAAAACGATGCTGGTAGGAACGTTACAGTCAATGGTGACCCCTATAGAGCCACGATTACTGACTTTTTCCGATTGCCGATATACGGCCACAAATGTTGGAAAAAGTCATCGAGCCGAGGCGGTCATATGCCATAAGTCATATTTAAATTATAACGCCACAATATTATCTTTCGAATAAAGTAAATTTTATGTCAATTTAAAAAATTTATCTTTGTTTTATTCCATTTCAAAGTTGTATACCTCTATAAAAAAAACACCCTTTACTTTTTAAGGCTACTGTACAGTAGTATCGTTTATAAAACAGATAAAGGTATACTTTTAATAAAGTAACAACAGTTCCGAAATAAGTGTATGCAGACTAGTATTAATACGAATATACATCGATATTTCAAATTAATTTGAAAAAATTAAATAAAAAAAATAAGTTAAAAAAACTGTCACGCTACTAAATTTATTTAACGTTAATATGACATTCCGATGACTGAATAATTTCTTTCAGAAACTGAACGCAAAATGTTTGTGAACAATATAAAATATTATAAAACAAATGCTTTTACAAAAAAATCTTTATTATGAAAAAAAAAAAGAATACCATTGAAGATATTTTTCGAATTTATTTTTTTTTTTTTTTGGTAAAATTTACATGTCTTGGTAAAAACAATTTTCGTGGTGTATCTGCTCAAGTGTTACAAATATTAGAAAAAAATAAGCATCATTAGAACCAACCAAATTGAAACAATAACTTTTAAATAAAACAAATTGGTTTAATCTAATAAGTGTCATTTAATATTGTGTTTGTTGTTAATTTTTTACCACCCTTTAATGTTATTGATCTTTGATGATGGTATAATTTTATTTTCAACTTTTTTCGTGTATAAAATATTAGGCGATTCTCTAAATGAATTTAAGTTCCAAGTAGTCAATTTCTAATCACATAATCTGGCATATGAAATTCGAAATATTTGTTTAGTTTGGTTTAGTATGTACGACTATTTTAAAACATTCGAACAAACATTTTAATGTGAGGCACAACAAACGATTTAAATACATACGTTTCTATATATTTTTGAATATTCTAAAATGCTCTTTTGAGTTTTTATTACCTTAAAAATTTGATTCTATTCTACAAATGATATTTTTAGTTTAACCCATTTTGAGTGCTGGACATAAAAAAAAAACTTTGAAAGAGTGTAAAAATTAAATAATACACAATCATCAAGATGGAATTTTGAAATAAAAAAAAAAGAATTTCTGAAAAAATACATCTTGAAATATCTGTTTTTATTTTGCTGGAGTCCCACAGGGATACATATGTACTTAGGACATGCCAACCAATAACTTTACCCAAACATCAACTTTTGCTGGTCATGCAGCTTTTCTAAACGTCCACGAAAACCTCTATTAGGCATATCGATACCTTCAGGACCATATAATTCAATTGGAAATATGGTTTAAGAAATGCATGATAAAGGACAATAAGCAAACATGTGTGCATACAACATTTACGCTGCGCGTAGAAAGTTATGCTCTCCTAATAACATCAATAATCCAATAACACCTTAGCACTGGCATATAAAATACTTCGGTACACATTTAGATCGGCGTTTAACGTGGAATTGTCTATTGTGGCAAAAAAAAACTTAAATGGAACTAAACGCAATTCAAAAAAATTGGCTCATAGGAAAAACTTTTGTTCTTTGTCTCTTCTTCTAGTTTACAACTCTATCTTCAGCCTGGTACTCTGTTCAGTATTTCGTGCGAAATGTTGTCAAACTCAATATAAAAAAAATTCTATGATATACAAATGAAAAAATTTTGATAGAGTTGTACTCTATTTATATTACGAAAAACATTCGAAATGGGTCTATTAACATTTTTATTTTCCGAGCGAAACAAGTGCAGCTCATATTATTTCGCACGGAATTTTAAGCCACAGCTTATCATTTTTTCTAATTTTTTATTTTGTATTTTTAAAGTGGTTTTTAAAACAAGCGTTTTGCAAAGAAAATTATAGAAAAGTGCTAAAATGCATAATAAAATTATATTTTATTGGTTTTTTGATTTGGGAAATTATAAAAATAAATGGTTTTAGTTTTTTTTTAATGGCATTAAAAAAAAATGATTTCTATTGACCTTCGCAAAACAATGTTGTATACTTGCAACTAATAAAAAAGTTAAGTTTGAAAAGTCGCGAGATGGATAATATTTATACATTTCAAAATTTTAGTGTGAAATAATCAATGTTACTCAAAATTTTTCGCAAGTTCGAACAGAGTACTAGGCTTTAAAGCCCATTCCCTCGCCCTCAAATAAAGCAAAATTCCAAGGCGCCAAAACAAAAATCTTCGAATCATCACATACTCTCAATGATCACAAAATATTCCATAAAAAATCTAAAAAGGCTTGAATTGCAGCCAAATCCCCTAGCCCGAAATATTATAAATAATGGTGGCAATGCCCGCCTAAGAAGAGAAGATTATCCGATCAGAAGAGCGCAAAGCCCCTACGAGATTTTTCGTCCGGCATTAGCAGGACGTATACTTGAGAATTAGAATAAGATTTGATCAATTAATCTTAGTTCTTATTTTAATATATCAAAAAAAAAATCATAAAAAATATTTGTGTTTGTAAAGTTTTTAAAAAATACTGTTTTGAATTGAAATTTTTATTTAAAAGTTTTAGTTTTAAGCTTCATTCACAATGATATCAACAATTTGGAGTTTTCTTCGGACTAACTTTTCCCCCGAATTTTAATGTAATTATAATGTAATTACTGTTTTTTAAATATACTCTACAACTACTTCAGCAACAATTCGTATTAATTTTTTTTAAGTTTCTAACTAAAATCTTAACAAAAAAAGTTTTCATGAAATCGCTTAAAATTGTCATTTGTGCAAGTGGAAAAACTTTTGTGTAATTTAAAACAAATTTTTGTAAGTTTATAAGAAAAGTCAATGCAAAAATAAATAAAACTGAAAACAACAAGAGTTAAAATTTGTGTCTAAAAAGAAAGCCAACCCCGCCTTATTTGCTCAGATTAGTCCAAGAATCTGTTGTTTATGAATTCTTAATACTTCGTTTTCAACGCAATATTCAAAAACGAAGTTTGTGTAAACTAACTGCCAGGCCCACAATGTCGACAAGAACATTTCTTTCGCATTTTTATATTGAAAACAATAATAAAAAATTTAAATTTGTTTTTGTTTTCAATATAAATATAAGAACGAAATGTTCTTGTCGACATTGTGGGCCAGGCAGTAAATCTCACACAATTTTTGGTAGTTGCGAGGTCTTAAAAATACACGGATTGCGAGACTTTTAAGCGATATCGTAAAAACCCTTAATAAGTTTTGAAAATAAAAATTTATACTTTAAATGCCAGGTTAAAATTCGCAAATATTTTTTTGGGCTGAAATTGTGAACATCCATTGAAAATGTTACTATTATTATGAATCTAGCTTTAAGTTTTTCGAAATTAGAATTGAATTTGTTTACTAAACTTTTAAGCATTTTAAATCTTTTACATTCGAGAATGCATTCGATCAAGACTGCCAGAATAAGCACCCTGAAATTTGCTTTTTTAATAAAAATGTTTTTATACCCTCCACCACCACTGTGGTGAATGAGGGTATACTAAGTTTGTCATTCTATGGGAAACTTTTTTATTATACATCTAAGACCCATAAAGTATATATATTCTGGCTCCTTGAGTAATTCTAAGTCGATTTAGTTATGTCCGTCTGTCTGTCCGTCTGTTGAAAACCCGCTCACTATCGAAAAACGCAAAAGAAAAGAACAAACTTGGGCTCAAATTGCTTGTAGTTATCCTAACCAGTTTGGGATTGAAATCCAGCAACATCGGTTCAATAGGATCAGAACTATGAATCAAAATGTGGAACCACCACCCTAAAAAAATCGACAATTTTGATACAAAAACTAACATAACACGAATTCGCGTTATACGACTGCAAATCATATTGTTAAATTTCGTGAAGATCGGTCCATAATTGACCATAGGCCCCATATAAACCCTTCTTGCGGAAAAGAGTTTAGTACGCCTAAAACCGCAATAAATAACGCTAGCATACTAAAATTTGGTACGTCACAGTTTTATAGGACCAGAAATCACACCGTAAAATTTTTTGAAGATTGGTCCATAATTTACCCTAGGCACCATTCAAACTCTACTATCGGAAAACAGTTTATTGCGCCTAAAGCCAAATAAAGCCCACTTTGGGAAAATCATTAAATTCGCTTAAAATCATCACAGATATAGGATATTGCGGTAAAATGTCTTACTTAAATTCATATGGCTTAAACTAATTACACTGCTGTATTGAAATTTATTCTAATTTATTTTTTGTAATACCAGAAATTAGTCTTCAGAATTTTGGATGATTGGTCCATATTTTACAATATGTCCACTACAGATTACGCTCCTAGAATTTTTTTTAGTTCGGCTAAAGCTTTTACGAATCATGATATTTTACTCACGCCAGTTCAAAGTTTTAACAAGAAACGCATAAAATTTTCTTATTGTCGGTCAATAATTTAATTCAGGTCTAAACCGCAACCAATTTTAATGTTGACGTTCGTTTTTGTGAAGTTTAGTTAATAATATATATGTATTTATTAAATAGAGCCCACTCCTGTCGGTGGAGGGTATCAAAGATTCGACACAGCCGAGTATAGCATTCTAACTTGTTTTTTTTTTTAATTTAGTTAATATATAAAATGAAAATATTTTGCAAATTATACGTAGTATGAAATTCTGTACAAATCAATTGACTACCAAATTTTATTGTTGGAAAAAGCGAATATATTTTATAATATAATATTTAATTAATTTACAGTTTTTTTTTAAAAAAATTTTTGAATATTTTGGTTTAATAATATGTAAAGGACTTTTTGCAAGACAAAAAATTACAAAAGTCAAATGTTTTCTAAATAATTTTGTACAATTGGAAAAGTAAAATAAATAGTTTTTTAAAGATTTTTATTTTAATTTTGGTTTTTATTTCAATGTAAGTTCGACCCGAGTTCAATCCCCTGTTCAGTCAAAAATAAAATAAAAGTTCTCAATAAATTTTAATTCATTTCATGTTTTAAAATGTATTTCTTCATTAAAATAATTAAATGAAAATTAAATTTGATGAACTTTAGCCTGATTTAAAATAAAAATCAAAATTTGGTTTAAAAACCATAAACAGTTTGATTAATCTACAAAGAAACTTATTGAATCGCTAAGTGCAGAAAAAGAACTAGTTCAAAACATTCATTTTTAGATAATAAATAAATAATAATAAATGAAAGTTTTATGTTCTTAGCTCGTAGAGGGAAGAATTGACTTTATTTGGAAGTTGTCTGAGATGACACTTTTTACAGTTATTGGTTCTTAGCAATACTTAAATAAGGTTCATGAAGTAAATGTCACTATTTCCCTTTCTGCACTTAGTGATTCAATTGTTTTTAATATAATTAAAAAAAATACTTTCAAATTTATTTGCTGTGATTTAAAAAACGAAGTTCGAATCAAGAAGATTTAATTTTTTTTATATTATATTTTACTTTTACAGGTTTCGGCACAGGTGGAGGAAAAAGTGCTTAAGTTGACTTAAGCAAAATTTGAGTTAATGGCACCGTTGAGATCTTAATGTTCAAAAGTGCACATGGGCAAAGTTTTAATTATTTTGTACTATTTTTTTAAGGAAGTTTTGGAATAAAAACTGAAGTTTATTTAGATCTGGAACATTAGATATATTAGGGAATAATAACTTGAAAAAAACTTTACACGCAGAGAAGTGATGATTATATTAGAGTTGGAATAAATTGTTAAAAATTGCTTTCAAAGTTTAAAATTGATCTCCTTCAAAACTAAAACTAAAAAAAGTTGGCTGTTGTAATTCAGACAAATTGGCTTAGAAATGGCTGAGATATGAGTAGAAAAAAAGACCGCCTCTAATTTGTATCCAAAAACTTTAATTACACAGGCCAAAAAATTTTGAACCCATAGACCAGAGTATAATTTTCTGAGGGTATGAGTAGCGCTGAATCCGAAATTGTACTCAGAATTTTTAATATAAAAAATATTTTTTTCTCGCCATATTAGAGGCGTTATAACTGCGTAAATTCGTCTTTATTTATAAAAGTCCTATCAATTGCCTTTAAAAAAAGATTTAATCTTTGGTATACCTTGTGCGTTCTCTCAGATATGGGCTTTACCATTGTGGCGCGACGTGATATTTGTACGACAAAATGTAAAAAAATTAAACGAAGAAGTCAAATTTGTAAAAGGTTTTTTTTTTTTTTTGTATTTGCAAAGTTATGAAGCAACTATATTCAGAAAGCAATTTACAAAAATCAACCCTAAGGATTTGAAGATATAAGCAAAATTATGCGCTGGCGTGACGTTACAAATAACAGAAGTGGATTTTGACTTGTATTACAAAATTACATAAGCCTGCGTATTGAGGAAGACTTTTTGTATAAAACCTTTTTTAGTAAGCTTTGGACTTATAAAAATTTATTTTCCATGTTATCAAAATTATTAAAAATCTTTGCTCGTTTAAGGTACACATATGGCAATTTCCAGAGAAAAGTCTTCTTTTGTAATTTAACGCCAGAAAGCAAATAAGCTTGTATTTTAAGACCATGTTGTTTAAATGTTATCCCTTTTGTAACTTAATGTAGAGCTACACCAAAATATTAAAAAGTAAATTATACATATACAATTTTATGAGAAACAATTTAAATTACTTCTCGCGTTACGTTGCAAAAAGTAGACTTTTCGCTGGAACTTCCCACATCTCATTTTTTATATTCATATATTTTTTTGCGATATTTCTTATAACTTTGACTTCATTTTTGTATTTTTTAAAAATTATTTTAATTTTTTATATTTTTTTTGGTGATATTTTATATTAAAAATTTTATATAAAAAAATTTAAAAATGTTAAATATGTATTGAAGTTTTTTTTTTTAGCTTTTGAAGGTTGTTTGTCCACTTTCACCTTAAATTAACAAACCAGAATAACCATTTTTAAGGCCTAACTATAACATTCAGAACTTTTTAGCTGCCAATTTAACGGTTGAATTTTAACAATTTTGTTTTTAAATATCAATTTTTACAAAATATAGATCTTTTAGAATTCAAAAAATAAAAAATGGTGTAGGGTTAATAAGATGTTTTTCATTTATTTAGCTCCCAATTTTTTAATATCTCCAAAAATTTTATTTAAGTTAAAAAATTTATTCTTGCCCCTAAAGGGTTAAACAAAAATTGTTTAATTTCTAAATATTTATTGACAGCAAGAAAAAAACTCAAGTGTATTTTAGTTTTTATGAAAGCAACCGTATATTAAAAATTAACATATTCTTCAATATTTATTTTTCTAAATACATAATCTACAATCACTTGAAAGAATTAAAAAAAAAAATTAAACGGAACGAAACGAAACGAAACTATTAAAATACCTTACGCAATACAAAATTGTTGTCGTAACACACACTAAACTAAATTAAATTTTTTCCCCCAAAGTAAAACACATTTTTTTAGATTAAAAAAAAATTAAATAAATATCTTACCTTTTTCTAATTTTAGTAAATTGTCTTGCGATAGTTATTAATTATGTAAAAAATTATTTCTGTAGCGATCACTATTTTTTGATTTTAGCACTTTTATTATTTGCTTTTTTTTTCTTTAAAATTTGTAGTAAAATAGCTTTTTTCGATTTAGATTTTTTTTTAATTTTTTTTTTTTTTGTTTTAGAAGGAAAATTTTATGATTTATTTGGTTTAAATTATTTTATTTCGTGGTTGAGATTTTATTGAATTTTTAATATTTATTTTTAAGGTCGTAAAAAAGTGGCGATTTAAAAAAACTTTTATGAATTTGGCAGACTTTTTCAATTTGTTTTATATTTAATTTAACTTTTTTTTATTTTTAACTTAACTTATATTTTCGTTAAGAGGAAAAACCGGAAAAGTTTAGATCTTTTTGTTGTTTGTTTTGTTGGTTTGAAGCGCTTATCTATGTTTTCGTTGAGGCGCGTAAAAGCGTACTTGACGCAGCAGCCACACTAAATTATTTTTTGCACAACTCTGTTGTCGTTAAGTATGCTAATTTCACGTACTCATCTGATCATCACCAACATCTTAATGGACAACAAACATTTGCACGCACACACACAAACTCACTCTAATTTGCAAAAACAACAAACTTTTGCTTACTCGCTTGCACGCACTTTAAAGAAAAACAAGCAGAGATGACGTTTTAACTTGGACAAAATAGATCACTTATTTTCTTATTGTTTTTTTTTTTTTTTTTTTTTTTTTTTTTTTTTTTTTTTTTGTTTTATCTGCAATTAGCGTTTTTTTCAAACTTTTATAACGTGATATTGTTGTTGCTTTTGTTTATTGCAGTGTTGTTAGTTTAGGTTTTTTTTTTGTCATACAATCGATTAGATACACATTCAGTCACTGAAGCTGAATGCGTTTGCCAAAGCTCCGTTAGGCCTAGAGCACCCATTATGTTGGGGTCTATTATTTTCAAATGAAATTTTGCTCTTTTTTCTCTTTTAGATGTTTTTTTTGTTGTTGGGTTTTAACTTAAACCTTAAAATAAAACAAAAAAATTCACTTTTAATTTTTTGGTTTCTCAAAATATTCACTCTCTTCTATTTAATTTTTCACTTAAATTAAGTGTGTTTGCGAATGTATTTATTTTTTTTTTTTCACTTAAAATCATGTGCCGGTCGGTTTATTCAGCATAAAATTTTAAAACTGATTAGAAATTCCTCAACAAAAAAAAAAAAAAAATATTAAAAACCTTTTGTCTAGAAAATACCTATGCAACGCCCACAATATTTTTTTAAAATTTCATTTACACAATTTTCAAAAAAAAAAAAAATTTTTCAAATGTAACGTATTTCAGGAATTATTTTATTTCTATCTCTGAATAAAATAATTTTTTATAGGTATTCAAAAATTCGAAAAAGTACCCGCCGATCTCAAAGATACTCCCAAATGCTTTCGTATCTAAATTGAAACTGAATATACTCGCAGCACACGTTCGTAGTCGGTGTTGTAGTCGTCGACTCGACTCGACTTGACCCGACATTCTCGTTATCGTTAACAGTTTTGTGTGTATTTTATTTTAATGAATCGAACCCGAGCGCGTTCACAAACAGACCATTTAAACGAAAAAATTAAATATGTAATTTATTTTAAATTAAAGCAAAACGCACAAACATCGCATGCTCGCTCTCGAATTGCATAAATAAAATGTTAAACCTGCTCGGAGCAACGTTGAAATTTGAATGAATTTGGTTGGATTGGTAAACACATAAGAAATCACTAACAACAACAACAGCACACACATACACGTTCTTCAAACCAATTTAACATTTTCTTTAACACTAAATAAGCCAAGTCCAACATTAAGCGAAAGCTGCAACAACAACAACAAAGTAAGAACTACACAAGAAATATTTAAAGTGCGTATGTTATTAAGAGAACTGTTAAAAGTATCCGCTAAAAGTACAACAAAACGTTGTCATTCGTATGCGTCTCTGCACACACTGAATATGTTTGAAAAGCCATCATTATTACACCAAAAAACACAGGCAACAAAACAAATCCAGCCTGCAGTGACTGCACTGCAAACTCCACATCCAAAACAGCACAAGACCAACAACACACTTAAAACAACAAAAAAAACATCATGTTATCTTCACTGCCTACAGCAAGTTGATGCGCTGTCGACGTGGTAAATTACTGTTATTTGTACAATGTTATTTAATAACATATTAAGTTTACAGTGCATGATGATGTTATTGCAGCTCTCTTGATGTTTGAGCTGTTAATTTTGTGTATGAAAGAGAGTGTTGTTGGCTACAGCATCATTTTTAAAGGGTGGTTGTTTTTTTTTATTTAAAAGTTTGATGCAAAGAAAGCATCGGTGTAAATATGTGCGTGCGTCTGTTTGAGGGTGCTTGTTATTATTTTGAAATTTTACTTCCGCTTCCGCTAAATGTTATTTAACAGCTGAGAGCGTAACATTGTAATATTTTTGTTTATTTTGTTTTTTAACAGTTTTACTAAGTTGTTAAGCAATATTTTCTTTTGTGGTATTTAGAAATGATCTTTTAAAGAAAATGGCGTGACTGCCTCATTTTAAAATAAAACAAATTAAATCAAAAATTACATTAAATTAAAGCCATAAAATTAAAAAAATTACCTACAGCGTTATATTTATAAATTACTTATTTTTATTTTTTATTTTATCTGAGGTCGCATTTTATAATCATATATTCCTTACCATTAATACTAAACGGTAAATGAACACTTTCTATCGCATCCCAATTTCCAGATAAACAGCCATTTATTAATTTTTTGCTGCTTATATTAATGGGCATGAATTTTTGTTGGAGTGACTGGCGTTCCTCTTATTGGAAGTATCTCTTATAAGGCGACAACTTAGTTAAAGCGTTCTCCATGCTCGTTACGATTGAATAAAATGTAATTTTATTGATACAATGTCTGCCATTTTATAGAGGCATTTCTTTTATTTGGGAAAATCAAATGATTTTTTATTATCAAAGAAATTTTTTATGAATTAGCTTTTTTATCTCCAAGCCTACGACAATGCCCTCTTTAATTTTTGAATGACTAAGCTTCGGAATCTTTTGCTTGTGCAGTTGAAACGCATAACCATTTTTGTTCCACTAACACCCACACCACAATAGTGGAGAGGGTATTATGCATTTGTGCTGATGTTTGTTACCCCTCAAAATATTGGTCCTAGACCTTGAAGTATACCGATCGACTTAGAATCACTTTTTGAGTCGATCGAGCAATGTCCGTCCGTCTGGCAGGCTGCCTGTCCATGTTAATCTTGTGCGCAAAGTACAGGTCGCAATATTGGAAATAATTTAATGAACTATGGTACATACACGCAGAGAAAAAATATGTTTAGATATGGTCACCTAAACATATTATGTTCAAATTTAACCATATTATTGTCACCGACAAACATATAATTGTTAAATTAGTCCTCCATCAAGAAGCCACAACCATATTATGGTTGCCTCTAAACATGTTATGGTTAAATATGACAATAATTTGTTTTTAAATTAACAATAGCATTTTCCTCTTTTCTAAGAGCAACATGCTTTGGTTGAAAATCAACCATGCTATTATTAATGTTAAACATATTTTAGTTATTACTAACCAAAAGATGTTCGGAGGCAACCATAATATGGTTGTGCCTTCTTGATGGAGGACTAATTTAACAATAATATGTTTGTCGGTGACAATAATATGGTTAAATTTAAACATAATATGTTTGCAATTCTCTTTGAAAATAGTTTTGTTGGAGGTGACCAAATTTAAACATATTTTTTCTCTGGGTGTAGGTTCTAATTGGCACTAGGACAAAGCCTCTCGGAATCATTCCATAATTTTACATAGCACCTATACAACTTCTTTCCGGAATACGGCCCTTGTGTCCATAAACCATCTCATTATGTGGGTATTTAAATTAAATTTGGTCCAAACTTATGTCATTGCAATCAAAATCATCTTACCAAATTTTATTGGGACCAAAGCTCCCATACAAAAACTACTTCCGAAAATAGATTTTAATGCCATAACTTCCTTATAAATGTTAGTATTTACTACGGTATTCCTTTAATCGGGCTTTTGCTTTAATCGGTAAATCGCTCGATTAATTAACCGAGGTTTTGATTTAATCGGTTAATAATCGGTTAATTTTGTAATTGAACGGCTAACCGATTAATAAAGTTTTTATTATAAATTAAGTAATTTCAATAAATAAAAATGCATAAATTATTTATTATTTAGAGTTTATTAGAATAAAAGAATAATTCGTAAATATTTAATACATAGTTTTTAATTAATAAATATTATGTATTGTTACGAAATTAGATTTGTCTAAGAATTATTTATGGTTTTAGTTATAAGTTATCTTGTAAATTATAGTTTTATGTCATATTAGTTATTATTTTTATGAACGCCACTGTACTAAATTTTCTAGCAATTGTAATTGTACACTTTAGATTTAGATGTATAGCAGTTATTTTAAAATAATTCGAACACGATATTCTAGAAACTACTAGACGGTTCTTGAATCAACTAGGAATAGTTTTGAACTATAAATACAGGCTAACTCATAAAAGTTTAGTTTAGTTTGATTGGAGACATTAAACTTTTCAGATCGCTACTTACAAAAGTGGTTAAATTTGGTGAATTTCAATAAAGTTTGTTAAGTTGAATTCGTGTGTATTTATTTTAATTTGCAATTTAAAGAACTCAAAGGTTTATTATAAAGGGAATAAAACTTAACGCGTTTTATTAAGTAAAAACGTAACAGTATTAATTAAAAAATAAACTTGAAGATTATTTTATTAGTTATTTCAATAGTTTAAGGAGACCTTAAAAACTAAAGTTTTAGAAAAATAATTTGTTTTAAATGTTTAGGATTTAAGGGATTCTTTTCTTTAGTTTTGATAAAACTTGACTTGGAAAAAATTCTTTCACTTATCGTTGATATTGGAGAAATCGAAAGCAACCCAATATCGAATATCGAATTTTTCAGTCCTTTTACTGGATTCCTCTATACGTATAGAGTTTTTTAATTTTAACTCTTCTAATTGTTTCGGTTAATTTTGTTCAAAGGTTGATAGAACAACTTCTGTGTTTGTATGAAAAAATATTTTCTAAACACATACCTTTTGAATATGAGACGAATTAAATGATTAAAAACTCCAAAATATATGTTATAATTCTACAAAAAAATTAAAAATTTTGTTACGTCGCACAGTGGCTGAAAATCGTTTTTCATTGGCCAAAATTCTGTAACTTTTTTTAATCGACAGATAGATTCTTAAAGTTTTCTCCACTTTAAATTTCATTAATATCGGTTGAGAGGTTATTGGGGAATTTAAGGGCAAAATGGAACTTTAGATTTTTTTAACTTTAGCGTGAAATATGGTTTTTTTATTTTTTTTTTAATTATTTAAAAATGTCATATTTGGATTAAAATAATAATCATTAACATTTTTTGTAATAATGGGACACTCAAAAAAATTTAATGTTTACACTAAAAAAAATTTTTAACATTAAAAGAAGTAGTAAAAACAACTGGAAATTTGTTAATATTAGCAAAATAAATCCGCTGAATTCTGATTTTTTTTAAATTTTGATACGTAAATATGTATAGGTATTTATTTTTTGAATATTTCTTATTTATTAAAACATTTCATACATATGTGGATAAAAAACCTTTTAAAAATAAAAGCAGCAATAGATTTTAATATCTTTTGTAACAATGTGAGGTTCTGTTTATTATTATTTTTTACTAATACAATGTCTGTCTTAGATCTAATGAATTATAATTATTGTTCATTTAATTGAAAGATGGATGGCAAATATTCCATATTCTGTTCTGTGTTATTTCTGTTCTTTAGTAGTTTTTTGACTTCTTCGTCTAAATCCCGATGATGAATGGATCTGACGTTGCCAACTATATATTAAATAGATCTTCATTTGTGGAATTTCGTAAATTTTTTCTAGAGTTGTGCTTTTCCTTTTTCCTGAGCTTCCTTTGATAAATCTCCAAGTGGCACATCTTCTCCATGATAAAGGATTTACTGAACTGTAGCAGACATATTTCTCCATGGGTACTTGGCTGTATATATTTTTGCAGTTTCCTTAGCAAAATCTCCAAATTTTCTAGAGTCAATTTCTTCATTTGAAGCAAGTACTTCTAGGATTATTTTAAATCTAAAAATGAGGTTAAAGTCAACACCTGTTATTTCAGATCTTGTTTCTGGATCTGAAAAGAATCTTCTTGCGGTATTGCCATCATTTGTATTGCCTGACCCTTGTTTTGGCTGATCTGTAATGAACCCAAATTTGCGATATTCATCTTGAACATGTTTCCTTTTTGAACTTCTTAACTCCTTGTTGGTTTCGTTATTTCTTATTGATCCTGAAGATCCGAAATCCAAATCATAACTGATTTTTAGTATGTGTTTCATAAGTCGTATTCTTGCATGTAGTGGTGATAATCCAAATTCATATGCATCAGTATTATCTAATGACTTTGTCGGGACTTGGTTTAATTGGCTTGATGTTGCATGGCATATGATGCAGCTAAAATCTGCCTTCGTGTTAGTCAAAGCATGGCCTACTTTTCCATATATCATTGTTTGCTGCCAATCTAAAGCTAATTGTAATGGCCGTAGTGTTGTAATTTGGGCCTTGATATCACTAACTTCTTTGTTAATGGCATCATGAGTTTCTTTTTTGAATTCAAATTTGATAGGCCTGCAGTATTTCGTAGAAGATGGTGTTTCATTTTTCCAAATATCCCTCGTTTGCGTTTTACTAGTCGAACGCTCTGAATCTTCCAAAATCTTTTTTAATCGCAATGGTACAAATGATACCATGAACATATCTGAGTCCGAAATATTTTCACATACAACTTGTTTGTATTGTTTTTGTCCGGAAGAACCATCACATCCCCATTTACAAAAAAGAATTAACTTTGTGTTTCCATATTTTTTAAACTCATTTCCTTTTATTGATTGTAGCAAGCGTTCGGCTGTGTGATGAAGTAGAGATTGTAGTTGTACCTCTGCCGAAAATGGTGTGATTGTAAAGTCCATTTTAGCAGCTGTTATGTGATGATATGCTGAATACAGATTGGAGCCTTTTTCAATCGCACGCAATCTGAGCTGATTATATTGCTGTTTTGTTAATTACAAATCCAGAAATAATGCTAACGCCTCCTCATTTGTGAATTGTTTTGCATCGCTTAGAGCTAGTATACTTTTAAGAATCCGTTTTGTTCTCAATGGACTAGCTTTAACAACTTTTTTAATGATATCCACTTTTGTCAATTGTTTTTGTGATCGTAATTGATGTAGGAAAGTATCTTGAATATTTTCATATTTGATTTCTTTATTGATATCCTTATGCTTCCTCCTCTTAGATCTACCGCTACAGTTGTCCAGCGATTTTGTGGTCTCCTACGAGTGTTTTGATTTGTAGTTTCTGAAGCGATCTGGACAGAAAGTTCGTTCTCTAACCAGTTTGCAAAGCTCTTATAAAATCTATCTTTGCTGTAATCAACTTTCCTGTATCGCTGTTTTAAATTTTTAATGAAAACAGATAATTTATTTTCTAAGTCCAATTGTATTTCAGTGCTATAGGAATTCAAGTTTCTTCTTCGTTTTTGTTTCTAAAATACTCTCCGTCCAATTCTTTATAGCTGAAGCTCTCCATGGTTTTATGAAAAACATTGTTATTGCTCAGATATATTATATCCACTGAGCTTGCATCCGGATGTCACTTGCTTTTACATCTTTTCATACTTTTTTCATACCAAATACAGGTAGAATCAAAAGGATTAAAAAACTTAAAATCCTTTTATTTATATGCTATAAAACACCTGACACAAATTTAACAACGCATTGCATAGTTATAGGCAGTGTTTAAATTGCTTGCTTTAAAATAGCAACAGTCGCACATTTTTGCTTTGTTTACATTTTTTGCAGCAAATTAAAAAACTGTGTGTCTAAGTGTTTACTTAACTCTTTGATTACGAGTCAGCAAAAGCAAAAAAGCAAAAGCAAAACAAAGAGAGTAAATAATTTGTTTAAACTCGCTATGTGCATGTACTCTGCTAAATCTGTCAGCAAAGAAGCCACTTAAGAAAACAAATTTTCTGTTGCTGTAAGTATTAAGTTTTTGATTGTTTTTTTTTTGCTTTTGATGCGCTTAAAGTCAGCAAGTTAACTTCTTTGCTGTTGCTGTCGAATTTGTTTCGAATTTTTTTGGTATTTTGCGTTTTTTTTTTTTAATAAATAGGTACATACATACGTAAATGAAACTACACGTTTTTTTAAACTAATTTGTTTATTTTGTGTTATGTAATTATGTATATATTCTAGGAAACTAACGCCTGCAACAGCAAGCAACAGCAATGAAGTCAAAAACAGCAAAGAAGTTAATACTCGCTGAATTTAAGCACATCAATTTACAGTTAAGCCAAAGCAAAAAAAAAAATAAACAAAAACTTATTACTTACAGCAACAGCAATTTTTTTTTTCAAGTGGTTGCTTGGCTGGCTTTTTAAGCTGAGAACATAAACATGGTGAGAATAAATAAATTATTTACTCTCACTTTTTCTGCGTTTGCTTTTGCTTTTTGCTTTTACTGTGTTCTTTTTCTTAAGTTAAGTTAAGCAATTACAAAAACATTAAAAATAGTCAAGCATTTTTAAACACTGGTTATAGGGTCATAGAATATTATTAGAGTCATAAAAACAGATAAAATAAAAAGACCAAAACAAATTGAAAAATCCCTTTTAAGGTGGGATTCACAATATACCTGTTTAGCGTAAACGCGTGTTTAAGCTCTTTATTCTGTTATAAAATACGATAGTGTGAATGTAGTGTAACGAATAAGGATGAATTGGGGCAGCTATACGTTTTTCTGATTGTTTAACAATAATAAAAATGTTTATATGTACTACCGATCGATATGTAATATCGATCACGATCAATATTCCATAAAATTTTTTTGAATGATTTCTGTTACTTCTGCAAACATTTTTGGGGAATAAAAAAAAAATGTAAAAAAAAAATTTCAAAAACAAAACAATTTTTTTTGGAGTACTTTCATTAAAATTAAGTTAGTGTTAAACAGACGGGTCCAAACGGGTACAAGCGTATATACAGGGTTAAAGAAAACACTTTCACCTTTCCCTCAGTGGTTTTACCTTCTTAATCCCTTTTGATCCGCAAAAGTTATATTCTACTAAATTTGAGATTTGACAAAAATATAGTAGTTTAGAAAATATGTCTTAATAACTCAAATATAAATAACACAATTGTCGCACATATTACTTTTTAAAGATAACAAGACTACCAACCTAGTAAAAAAGGTCATTAGCAGGTCATTACCGATGATAGTTTTTGGTCAATGATAATTTCTTTCGGATTAAATATAAAAAAATCACTTTTTTCTGATTTAAAAAAAAAAAGTTGTGTTTAACAACATGGCACGACCACAATTACCAATATTTTGACCTAATTTTTTGTCTACCTTAGTTTTAATACGTTTACTATTCAATAAAATGAAAATTTTGGAAATCGGTGACAAACAAAAATTGGACTTTTGGCTAGAATGTCATTACAAAATATTGTGCTGGTGGGTCCAAAATTAAATTAAACCTCGTTTCTAAAATCGCTTAAAGGATGAATATATCTAAACAATATTTGTCACAAAGAACTTTTATATGAATCTTTAACTTAGGGCCTAATTGTGTAAAACGCAACGCAGCGCCGAAAATTTCATTGAAAACAAAAACAAATTCAAAAATATTGCATAATTTTGTTGCTGCTTTCTACACAAATTCACATTGTTTTTTAAAATTTTCAACGCCACAATATATGAAGTGTTTGAAATTTAAAAATTAAATTGTCGTATTCACAAAACCCCTTGTATCGTTGTATCGATTGCATGTTGTATTGAAATTGTTTTTTCATACAACATACAATCGATGCAACGATACAAGGCGTTTTGAGAATACGGCAAATATGAATTTCTGTAGAAAACAACAACAAAATTATAAAATATTTTTGAATGAAATTTTTGGCATTCTGTTGCGTTTTACACAATTAGGCCCTTAATAACATATTTTTGTTCCGGCGGATTAATGATTGCCCAATGGGTCCCAAATAAGGTACACTTTAAAAAAATTTGTTCTTATATACTATAATTTAGGGTATCATATGGTCGGGCTTGACCAAAGGTTAAATTTAACGTTTTTCTGTCCTATGGTCTTTGATAAAATGTTGTGATCGTGCTCGGCGATTCCACACGCGATGAATAGAGCTAAATTTTTGCCTTACTAAAAGCCGGTTAGCAAAGAAACCACTTTAAGATCTGCACAAATTTTCCATTACCGTTCTATGTATTTAATTTTTTATAATACAAGTTTCATAATATCATAAGTTTCTTTCAAATAAGCACTGTAAGCGTGGGTCAAAGAGGGTAAAAAGACGCCATTCGGGAGCAAAATAATTTTGTTTAAGCTGTGACATCCATTCATATTATTGCAAAAAAAAAAAACAAAAAATTCCCGCGATAGTCAAAAATAACAATCCACGGCACGAGTCGTTGGCTCCGTCCATATCATTGGCGTGCCAAAAGGCATTTGCACTTATATTGATCTTCTACTGCGCGTTTCAAATAAGCTAGAACACTCTTTAAAACTCGCCACAAATGTAGTACAGTAAATCTGCTTTGCTTTGTAACTCCCGCGTTGAGAAACTTTTCGATTAAAATGTAAGAAATTAAACAGAAATGCCATAAATTGACACAAACAACTGTTTTTCTCACTTAAATGTTGCTGTAACATCAGTGATGCAAAATGTGGCACAAGTCTCCCATTTGTGGCACTTTTGATTGTTTGATGGCCCAGTGGAAATTTATTTTGGCCCTTTCAGGTCAAATTTAACTAAATACTTTTAATCGTTCAATACATTTTTTAATGCTATTTTTCACTGTTTCGAACACTAGTTTTATTTACGAAGTTCTTTTGATTGTTAAGTGCCAAATAAACCACACAAACGGTTCGATCTATATTATAAAAAAAACATCTAAAGCATGTTTGTATAAAATCGACGTTTCTTACAGATAGATATATTTAAGACTTCGCACTGTTTTAATGGCTTGGTTAAGATGGAACGAATATGGACAAAAATATTTTAAAACAAGTAAGAGGGCTATATTCGGCTGTAACGAATCTTTGATATCCTCCAACGGCAGTAAGAATAATTTAGGAGTGCGCTTTATATGGGGCCTATGGTAAATTACGGACTAACCTTTAGAAATTTGACAGTGTGATTTCTAGTCATATATAACTGTGAGAGGCCAAAATGTATTACAATAGCATTGCTCTTTAAGGTTTTAGGCGTACTATAGTGTTTTTCAATATTTGCATTCCGCCACTATTTATGTTAGTTTTTGTAAAAAAAAATTATCATGTATATTAATCTTTTACTACTGAACCAATTTTGCTGGATTTCAATCCCAAACTGCTTAGGAGAACTGGAAACATTTAGGTATCAATATTATTCTTTTCTTTTAAGCCGTTCGAAAGTAATCGTGATTTCAACAGACGGACAGACATATGGACATGGCTAAATATACTTAGAAAAAGACAGGTTATACTTTATGGGGTTTTAGATGAATATTAAAAAAATATAAACACGGAATGATTAACTAACATGTGGGGGAGAGTATAACAATGCGAATGTTTGGTTCTTAATAAAATAAAACACTACTAGGTTTTACTATTAGTTTCATTTAAAAACTCTGCCAGCAAACTAGTCCGACTTCTCCTAGATAAATGAGAGAGTATGTGGTTGGGTACAAACAGAATAATCAAATATATTAAAAAAAACTTTTATCCCTATTAAAGTTATTTCGGCCCTTTCAAATCGTTAATTTGGCCCAAAACAAAAAAGCATCACTGTGTAACATGTTTGGCGAGTAAAAGCTGTCACTTGAGGAAATTTCTCGCACTTACTTGTGCACACAAAACATTGGCTCTTTAAAACGAGGTGTTAAATTGAACAAGAAGTTTAAGAAAATATCGAAACTCAAAAATTAACTTGAATGCCAGAAATTAACAAAACGAACAGTTATTTTAAGGATTTATTTTGCAGTTAATTTTTTTTTTTTTTTACTAATTGAATCACAGCCGGGAATAACGTTTTAAATTACAAAATAATTATTTTTCAGGAGAGCAAAAAAACGTTTTTAACAGGCAGGATAATTAATTTTTTTTAGATTTAAAAAAAATGATAATAAAAACTTTTATGGGAAATACCATGAAATTTGAATTTTAAAATACATGAAAATTTACAGTTTATAATTTTTTTGTAGTGGAAAAACGTTTCATATCCACAATCGCGATGTCACCCAGGAAAAACTTTTTGAATTTTTGTAATAGGTCGTAGTTATTTCATACGTTACCTGGTAAGTAGTTGTCATTATAATTGTCATTATTCTGAAAACCTCAATAAGTACTTGCTAGTAATGACCTTAGTAAGTACTTCTCACTACTATTATTTTCAGTTATGAATATTTGCTTACTAATAATCAGCTAAATAACTAGTTATTAGTTATATTGTTTTCAGATCCCTAGCTCCATAACTACTTATCAGGTCTATTAACTAGACCCAATTAAATAAAAACTAGTTATTTTTTGGCTTCTAGTAAGTGCATTGTAACTACTGAATTCTGTGGACACCTCGAACAAAAATAAGTAGTTATTCAGCCGAAAAATAAGTAGTGTTTATTTTTCTCCAACGTTACTTGCTAACTTACCAGGTAAGTAAAGTTTTTCCTGGGCATTTAAAACGTTTTGTATCATTTTGTTATCAACTATCACATTTTGAAGGCGTTAAGGTATATAATTTTAAATTTCTAAAATAAAATAAACGTGTATGTTCATATATGTAGTGTATCTACTAACTGTCTGATTACACAGAACAACAAAATTCGGGCCATCGCCGCCAGCCTCAATACTTGCAATGCGAAATGAAACTAGACTATTGGTAGAGCAACTCTGCCAAAGGGCTTTAAAAAGTTAGCTCGGGTTCCCGAAATATCGGCCCCTAAAATTTTTGAATTTTTTAAAAGGCGTTGGGTATAAGTCAAAAATAATATACAATTGTACAAGTACTTCTGAGCTAAAAAATAATTTCAGATGTCTTCAGTAGAATTGTATGGCGATTCTTTTCTTAGAATATATTTGCCCTTTAGCACTCATTTAAAGGGGTAATGTTTATTTATTTTTATTTTATTTATTTATTTATTTGAATATCCCATACAACAAGATTGATATCTTGTTTACAGTTTGGGAATTTAAATGTTATTTATAAAAGAAAGTTAACAATAAAAATGTAATAATAGTATGTAATATATATATATATGTAATATTTGAAAGAATAAATTTAAAAGTCTTGTTTATTTATTCAAAATTGTTAATCAAAAATCTTTTGAATTCACGTGCGTTGTTGTTTGTCTGAAGATTATTAGGAAGTAAGTTCCAAAGACGGGCAGAATATATAAAGAAATGGTGTTCAGAGACAAGACTACGATGTCTCAATAGAATAAGTTTGTTGCCTCTATTTGATCGCGCAAACATTAGGCGATTAAAATGATGTATCGGTTCTTTTTCATATGCAAATTTGTGCAATAAAATAAGTATTCTGACATCCATTAGTCTTCGCAACGATAATCCGTGTAAGCTATTTGAATATTGTGATATTCGGTCATATTTACGCAGACCAAATACATATCTTACTATGTTGTTATAATCCTTGCTTAATTTATTTGTACTTTTAGAGTCACAACTGGCGAAAACTTCACATCCATATAACAAACGGGGTATAAGGTAAGTTTTAGCAATTAAAATTCTTATGTGTAATGGTGTAAAGTACTGTGTAGACCATAATCCACGAAGCAAGAAGTTTATGTTTCCTACTAAATTGTTTACATGATTCGACCATTCCAAATTTTCATTAAAAACAATTCCCAAATTCTTTGCAGAAGAAACAATATCTATACGTTGATTGTTTAAAATTACTTCAAAATTTTGTTTGCAACTTCGTAGATTTTTTATGTATAACAATACATTTTGATTTGTGTGGATTTAGCAGCAATTTGTTAGCATTTGCCCACTGGTGTACGCTTTTTCATCATTTAGCTTACTAATATTTTCGGTTATGCATTCAATGGAACTACTTAGATAGAGCTGGACGTCATCAGCATATAACTGAATGTTAGAGTGTTTGATACAACGATGTAAATCATTTACATATATAGAAAAAAGTAGCGGTCCTAAAATCGACCCTTGTGGGACTCCATTGGGAACAGGCAAAGCAGTAGAATATGTACCATTTAGAAAAACAGATTGAAAGCGGTTGCTCATATGTATGTGATTTGAAGTTTATGGTAAAGTATAGAATGATCAACCATGTCAAATGCTTTTGAGTGATCCAGCAAGACTAAGATGTTGACCTTTCCAATGTAAATTTCAGAGCGAATATTCTCACAAACGTCAGTTAAAGCAGTAACACAGCTACGTTTTGCTCGAAACCCAGACTGATAATGTGTTAATTAATTATTGCATTCGATAAATTCGTTTAGCTGGACGTGCATTAGTCTCTCCATGACTTTTGAAAGAAAAGGAAGCAAAGCTATAGGTCTAAAGTCTGAACTTGGTTTGGGTATAGCTATTATCTTTGCTTGCTTCCAGCGTGAGGGGAAGAAACATGTGGTCAAAATTGTGTTAAATATATGAGTTACAAAGGGTATCAGTTGCGGCATAAGTATTTTAATAAAACGTGGATCGATGTTGTCAATTCCAATAAAAATGAAAACTTCACTTCCCCGGACACTAATACAAGTGAATTTAATTTCCGCCATCTTGACCTGTTTGAGGTAGTTGAAGGTTTCTTTTCAGTTAAATCCAAGACTGTTGGCTTGGACGATATATATCCTAGATTTGTGCGTATGATCTTGCCTTGGATAGTCCGTTTCGTTACCCACTTATTTTATACAATGGTTACCACTAGCAGTTTTCCAATAGATGGGAAACATGCCAAAATAGTTCCCGTTCCTAAGGCTGACAATGAGTACCGACCTATTGCAATCCTTCCCTTTTTTTCAAAAGTATTTGAACGCCTATTATATAAACAGATTTCTGATTATGTTAACGTGAACAATCTACTAACTGACCGCCAGTCCGGCTTTAGACCTCAGCATAGCTGTCTTACTGCCTTATCAGATGTGGTAGAGGAGATCAGGGGAAACTTGGATGATAGTAAAATATCGTTACTGGTGCTATTGGACCATTTAAAGGCATTTGATATAGTGCATCATTCAATTTTATGTCTAAAACTGTCGAAAATGTTTAACTTCTCCAGACTCGCTGTTAGGCTGATGGTGTCGTATCTTATAAATAGATCTCAATCTGTCACCAATGGTGAATCT
The DNA here is from genome assembly GCA_943735925.1 of Pollenia amentaria. NCBI lineage: Eukaryota > Metazoa > Arthropoda > Insecta > Diptera > Polleniidae > Pollenia > Pollenia amentaria. The sequence continues at coordinate 98,941,325 of OX031006.1, forward strand.
ATTTCAAATCCGTTACATGTCACAAGAGGTGTTCCACAGGGATCAATACTCGGGCACTTACTTTATTCGTTATATGCAAATGATCTTCCCCAACAACTTCGTTTCTGTAATGTTCAGATGTATGCTGACGGCGTTCAGCTGTATCTGAGTAGTACCAGGAAACTATTTTTGTCTAAAGTGCAGGAGCTGAATTATGATCTGAACAAAATTTTTGTTTGGGCTTCAGCAAATGGCTTAAGACTAAATCCAAGCAAATCGATATGCCTAGTCATAAGCAAGAGCGTAATGGGAATACAGGACGAAGTAAATATTTTCTTGGGAGGTTCAAAAGTTGACATTGTAGCTAAAGCTAAGAATTTAGGTGTTACATTTAATAGACGTCTAACTTGGTCGGATCATATAACACAAGCCTGTGGTAGAACATACGGCATGCTACGGAGCTTATGGGTAACTCAATACTTTACTCCGCCCAAAGTAAGATTATTACTTGCGAAAACGTATTTAATACCAACGCTTTTATATTCATCCGAAATATTTGCTGGTTGTAACTCAGCGGATACGAGGAAACTCAATACAACTTTTAACAATATCGTAAGATACGTTTTCTGGCTGAGAAGATTTGATCATGTGTCACAATTCCCCATTCGTATATTTAATATTACATTTGATAACTTTCTAGTTTTTAAAAATTTAATATTTCTTTATAAAGTTATTATGACAAAGGCACCAAAGTATCTCTTTGATCGCTTGCGATTTGCTAGATCACCAAGAGGTAAATTGTTGATTCAATTCAGATATCGTAGCCACGCCTCTGAATGTCAGTTCTTTATTCTAAGCATCCGACTCTGGAATCAGCTCCCTGATAATTTTTAGACTGCTAGCAACGCAATTAGATTCAGAAAATTACTTAAAGAACATCTTTCGTAAAAGAACATCTTTTTTTTAATTTTTGTTTCTTTTCTTATTTTTTCATAAATCTCAAACCAAATAATTTAATTTTAGGTTTATTTTTTTTTTATTTTGTATTATGTATTTTTAATTTTTTCATTATTTTATTTCATAATTATTATTTTTATTTAATTGAATCAATGTATGTTTTAACTTGTCAGATTCTAATACTGTAATTTATAATTAGTCAATTCACAAGGTATCCTAACATGTCATATTGTCAAAATGTCCTAATATTTCACAATGGCTTAAAAATATTGTTGTACGGCTCAGCCGCTCAGCGCTGGACTTTTCTGATTAATTACGACAGCACAATAAACACAGCAAGCAACGTTCTATTTATTTAAGACACTTTTTGTAAACAAACCATCAACAATATTTTTAAACCATTGTGAAATATTAGGACATTTTGACAATATGACATGTTAGGATACCTTGTGAATTGACTAATTATGTCTTGTTGCATTAGAAAATCATATTAAATAAATAAATACAAATACAAATAGCATTTGACTTAACTGAAGATATACTCATCAAAATTCATTGTTAATTTCAGTATTTTGCATGGCGGTAAAATAGTTCATTATATTAGAGTCGTCAGTTGTATTATAAATGTTAGTAAAAATTCTATTGTGTTCATCTGCAGTCAAGTTACTATTTATATTTTTGTCTTCTTTGCCGATACCAATATCACGAATTGTTTGCCAATTTTTTTTACTGCTAATAGCATTTTGAAACTTATTACCACAGTATTGAGTTTTGGCTTTTCTTATTTCACGGTTTACAACCCTTCTTAATCTGCAGTAATCAATTCTTAAATGATTGATTTTAAAACGCTTCCAGCGCGAGTACGCATCACCTCTTTTTTAATTAATAGTTGTATGGATGGGGTGAACCACGGTCTGGTACTAGGTTTAATAGTCTTAGTTAAATCGGGTACAGTCAAATTATGTAGGTTAGGTTAGGTTAAGAAGGGTTATGCGCCCAAGGGCGCAACTCCACTCGGAGACCAATGAGGTCCATGGTGAATCCCTTCAGTAGAGGAGAAAAAAGGAAAAAGAGAAAAAAGAGAAGTAAAGAAGAATAGTAGAAAATAGACCTAAGGTTCGGCAAATTATGTAAGTATGAGATACTGTTTTCCAAAAACAAAAGCTGATTATCTACATATGGTGTACAGTACACATAGTTCCAGTTTATTTCAGAAATTTTTCATCCAATAATTGGTAATTAATAAGCTTAAAATCATAAAAAGACAGTATATGGGATTCATGTTTGTCCTTATTTCCAACTTCTACACAAAATTTATTAAAAACTAAGTAATTAATTTACTTATAGTGTTCGCAATGTAAATAAACCAAAATTAGGTCTTTCAGAAATAAAATAATCAAAAAAAAAAAAAAAAGAATAGTATTAATATCATTTTATGCCACAAAACAGTTGACGTTCTGTATTCCGTTGTGAAATGCTGCTCTCAGGCAATTAAACGGTTGGTCTCCAACATTAAATTCATAAAAAAAACTATAAATGAAAAACATGGCGCTAAATAAAAAAAATAATACTAATGAAAAAGTTAAACTCCGATACTTAAATATTAACCAACTGATAAACAGACAAGTATAAATAATTTCTATGTCAATCAAACATTGTTCACATCTAATATAAATAAAATATACATATTAAGTCAGTCAGTCAGTCATTATCTAGATTACAACCAGCAAATATATAAAAAAAACATTAGAAACAAAAAAAAAAAAAGAATTATGACAAGTGCGAGCGAATATCATCAAACTCCTCAACATTGTTGCAAAATTGCTAATCAGAGTTTGTTGGATGGTTTGTCCTGTTGGTTGGTTGTTAATCTAAATTTATTATTATTATCTTTTTTCTATATTTATTTATTTAATTTTGTCTTTTTATTTACTTCCATCATTTAACAAGTGCTCTTTTTGCCTCTCTTTAAATAAGCAATTACATCGTTTCTAAGTTTTATTTTCGTTAGAAAAAAAAAACAAATTATGTATTTGAAACTGCTAAAATAGTTCCATGTAATAATTTAAACGTCATACGGTCACACGCTTTGATAACGATAAGGAAAATTAACGCACTACTGAATTGCTGGGTGCTTTAAAAAAGAGTTGGGGTTAAAATTATAGAAGTGTGCATTAGAGTGTACCTCAAGAAAAAAAAAAAAAAAAAAAAATACGTAGACCCCCTACTTTAAGAATTTTTGATCTACATATAACACTTTAATGATATGTTTACACTTGGGTTTTGAAACGCGTTTAAGCATCTCGAACGTGACTAAGCTCTAATCACATCAAAATCAAGATGGTTATCCATACATTTAAGTGATTTGTTAATCACTTCAAATTGACATGATTAAAATTAAATAATTTCATTAATCAAATTAAATTCATTGAACATACCTCAAACTGAGTATGATGTAGCATTGGCCACGATAAACGTACCTTTCAGATGTACTACCGACCATGATTTTTAATGTATGTTTTAATTTCTTTTTAAATAATCCATTAGTTTTCACAATTTTATCAATTTATTTGTTTAAACAAGTAAGAAAGTAAATGCATAGCTAATGTGGCAATATGAATAAGGATCTATATCGTCGGTCACAGGTTGACAACTCTTAACTCACTTTTAAATTTTTTGAAATATTATTTATATTAATTTTTTTTTAATTTACTTCCAACACGGTTTAGTAACGGAGTAATAACGTTTTTTTTTTTGTCTCCTGAAAAGTACAAAAAAACATGTTAAGAGTTGTCAACCTGTGACCGACGATATATGTTTTAAATTTCATTAAAATTGGTTCAATTGACACATAGACCTTATTCCGGAAAGCAGTTTGTATAGGGGCTATATGAAATTATGGACCGATTCGCCCCATTGTTGGCTTGGTCCTTGTACCAATTAGAACTTATGTACCACAGTTCATCAAATTATAATTATCCCCAAAATTGCGACTTGTACTTTGCGCACAAGGTTTACATGGACAGCCAGACTCAGAAAGTGATTCTCAGTCGATCGATATATTTCAATGCCTAGGACCAATATTTTAAGGGGTTACAAGCATCAGCACAAGTGCATAATACCCTCGCCACTATTGTGGTGTAGGTATAAATATACTTCTAATAACTTTATTAAAGTATTTCTATCCATTTTTTATACTTTAAAGAAATACAAGTTTGTTTGACGGCTTTGATTAACTTCATCAACAATTTGCTTAAACGCACGGTCTAATATTAATATATCTATAGTTTCTCATTGTTGTTTTTTGTGGTCCAGCCAATATTTTATAAAATATTTATTGAATGTTACCTACACAGAAAAAATTATTAAATTTCTCCAATCACCAAATTTATTCCAAATTCATACTATCAAGCAAACAAGTTGTTGATTTTACACCTATTACCAAAATGATTATATTTATTACTAAAAATTGTAAAATTTTAATATTTTTTTTTTTCAATAAATTATATATTTAATATTAATTTAAAAAATTATCAAAAAACTTTGCCATTTCAAACATTATTTAAATAAATATTGACAATTCCCATCAACAATTTTACAAGTTTAAATTATTTTACTTTAAACGAAAAAAGTCAATTAAGATTTTTTGTTATTTAATTAAAAGTTTAATTGAAAATTTATTTCAAAACAACTAAAACGTTAATTAAATCAAAATTAATTTCTCAATTTTCTTTCAACTAAAAAAATAATGGATTCAATTATCACATTACTTAAATTGAAATACTTTTTAAGCCATTTTTTTAATTGATAAAACACTTTTTTCTGTCTACTGTTTGCTAGAAGTAACAGCATAAATTGGTTTAATTTACTTCTAAATTTTAACATGATTTTTTTGTTTTTCAATAAATAAAACGATTTTTGGGAATCAAAGGGTACCATGATCATTGAATTAAGTTTTTTATATTTAACGTTGCTATAAAAGATATTTTTACATTTTCTTTTCTTTATTTATTGTTTGCAACGCACTATTAAACAAAGAATACTTAAATTTAAGAGAGATGGCTGAAATACCTTACATCTATAATATATTACAAAATGAATCAAAGAAGCAACTTAAATAAAACATAGAAACACGGGGAAGGAAATTTTACACAAAAACCTTCAATAAATTTATGCTATAAAAGATATATAAAAAGACGATGTGATTCGGTATTGATCCTATATGGGGGCTATGGTAGATTGTGGAAATATTCAAATACAATTTAATTTAGACGTTTATGTTTACAAGGAGTTTAGTCATAAACATTTCACAATTAAATTTTTAATGGATTTAAGGCAAATCGGAAGGTGTTGAACTACATCCAGTAAAAAATGTGCTCCAAAAGTAGGTTTTCTGTATGAATTCATACCTCAAATCGCTTCAAACCTGCTGATGTGATGCCTGATTTTTGTATGGGGTGTTCCCAGTTTGGAGGATTTTTTTCTGCTTACAATAAGCGCTTCATTTAACATAATAAAACATGCATATAAAGCACTCCTTGAGTGCTTTTTAAGGGCTAACTATATTAACATATTAATTAATGTTTTGATTTTACTGGTGCTAATGCCTTTTTTCAAGCATTTTCGTAAACCGTAATATATATATATTTTTTCGCTTTAAAACCTTCTTTGTTGTCAGCACTAAAATAGCAGCTTTTTGGTATATTTTATTCTTTATCATTTACTGCTGTATAAGAGCTATCTTATTGAAGCGCTCGATTATGCGCTTTTTCTCTTAAGAGCTTCAAAAACACAAATTTTCTTTACTGGGCAGTTAATCTTATTATACCCTTCCCCACATGTGGAAAGAGTATACCTAAGATAGTCATTCCGTTTGCATTTTCTTACATATTACTCTTAGACACTATGAAGAATTTTTGCTGGTTTCTTATGAAAAGAGAAGTGGATTTAACGATGTCTTTCTGTACGTATATCCGTGTGTGTGTTGGAGTTGGTTTTCCGAAGGACCCAGACATAATGAGGACTTGGTTATTATATATTTATGTCACATATAATCCGGATTTGTTTGCTATTAAAATTCAATAAATGGCAGAGATATCTATGTTTTTTATAAGACCCCATGTTGATTTCTTTGTTTTTTATACCCACCTCCGAAAGTAACAGAGTATATTATAAGTTGGTTTTTATTTATTTTATCGTATAGACTTTTTTTTTTGCTTTTTTAGACATTTCAAATAAATACATGATTTGCCGCTTAAATAGAGAAATGTGTTTAAAACGAAAAAAAGTACTCAACATGACCATCTGTCCATCCGTCTGTTGAAATGGGGTTACCGATGACCCCAGATATGATGGGGACCTGTGTCAGATATTCTCACTTAAGTTTTGCTATTGAAATTCAGCCAGATCGATACATAAATGACTAAGATATGAGCAACAAAACCATGACTGCCTCCAATTTTGACCATAAATCCCTTGTTGTTGTTTGGTACAAGTATCTTGCTTATCAATACACAACATCTGGGTAGTCGTGGCACAAAAAATATATCTTTATATAGGAGAAAATTTGCCAGGTACACTGGGCTACCAATGCACAATCTCTTTAGAAATATGGGCAGAATTGGAGAAGTGGGCGTGATACCTCCCGTACAAAGACATTATGGATTTCCGTATACCTGTAGAACGACACGATGCAGTTTAGGTCCAAGCATCTTGGTAATCAATACAAAACATGAGGTGGGCGTGGCACAAAATAGATTTATTTATATCTAAAGAACGGTATTTATATAATCTGTTGCTCTCATTGCACCATGGTAAAGGGTATATTAGATTTGGCATAGCCGAATAAAGCACTCTTACTTGTTTTATTTTGAAATTGTAACAGATTGTTAAAAACGGCAGCCAACCTGCGTAATATGCAAATTTATGCAATACGGTTAATTTTTGACCGGTTTTAACCGTTATTTTTAGTTATGCCCAAGCCGGTTATTTTAAAATGTCCATTTTTCGAAGATCGAATAAACCGGTAATTTTGGTTTAATAAACCGGGTTTTTAATCATGTGTAATTCATATACGTTTTCCTTATTTGGTTATAAATGTACCTGTAATTTAAGTATTTTTCTAAAGGTAATATTGGGCAAACTTTAACTTTTTATGAAGAATGTCAAAACAATATATTACAAAAGTCAAAAAACATTGTCAACGATGTTAATACAAATCGCTAATAAAAGCTCGTGTTCTTGCAAAAAAAAACTAAAAACAATTCAAAATATGTACAACAAAAAAATTTTTGGTCAGAGTATTCTAAATATTAAATATATTTATATACAGATGATATCTGTGGAAATATTTTTCGAACGGGATCTTAAGAGACGACAAATAATATTTTACTAAAATACGCAGCCAAAAATTAATCATTGGGAGAAATATTAGCCCGCTGTGTTGCCGAGGACGGAATACCCTTTAAGACACTAAAAATGCTAAAGAAGTTCTAGCATATCTTCATGCTTAAAACTTCATCATTCCGGCGGAATCAACGATATGGACTTAAAAACAAAATTTAAGGTTTTTAATTGTGGTCGACGAATTGACAAATATTTCATACAAAAAGCATGTTCATATTACTATTCGTTTCTATAATTCTAAAACGAAATCATTGACAAAATGTATATAATCCTGGCTAAGAGATTTTGTTTGTAGCTTTTAAAAATATGGTAGAAGTCACTGATATAGACATGCTTAACCACCAACAAATGTAAATTTATTTAAAATAATATTGGGAGAATATCTCAAATAATAAATTTATTTAATTTGTATAGTTTTTTAAAACCATAATAATTCTAACTCATAACTATGTATTTTTCGGGTTCCTTACAATTGTAAATTATTTTGTTTTTATTGAAATTAACTTTTTATTTCAAAAATTTTTGTGTTTTTATTTATCCGAAGGAAATCCGGTTAATCGGTTATTTCTTAAATGGGTTTTGAAAAAAGTCGAATAATCAATTTTGCAAACACCAATTGATAATAAGTTACATGGATGAGAAAGAACAACTGTTTGGCCAAAATGTCAAATTTTGAAACCCTCTAACTCAGAAACTTATTGACCGATCTCGTTGAAAATTTGTGTCTAAACTACTTTCAAATAGGACTAACCTTGCAAATTTCATCCAAATCGGAAGACATCGATTTCAATAGTTGGGCCACTTGACATGAAACCCCCCATATGCAAAAGCTTATTTTTCACGCAAATAACAAAAAAAAACTTAACCTGGTTATTTCAATACAAATTATTCCAAATATCTTTTTTCAGAATTAGGTAAATGAATAATTTAAAGAGATATAAGATAATAAATTTTGAGAGATAATTTTATGGGTTCTAGTTAAAGTGAACTAGATTTATTGCATCCAGCAAGAACTGCTTTTGGAATAAAAAAAAAAACAATTCATGAAGATTGTAAGTATTTTTCTGACGTTTCGGACTATTCCATCTTAATGTTAAACATTGAAAATTTATTGCAAATGTTTTTCTTTTAGATCCCTCTTTGTGACCTAAAGGAAAGACGAGCATTTCTAATTCGTCTTAGAATTTTGAAGTGTAACATACAGTTTGATAATATCAATTCACTTTCCAAAATTTTGTGGGTGGCTATCAAATTCCAAAATTACTTAAATTCTAAAAATATTAGGGGCCATTATTACAACTTATCGATAGTTAAAGGTAGAATTTTGTCTCCCGGCAAGTTGGTGCTACCAGGTAGAATAAAATAAAGTTGAAATAATAAATAACTTGTTATTCGTCCGACAAAATCAAACCTTTAACTAACGGCAAGTTGCAATGATGGCCCTAAAGCGCTTATGACACTACATTTTTTATTCATTGAATTGATATAGAATTGATAGAAAGAAACAGCAAATGTTGGAAAGAGCAAACTATAAAAAATCTAAGCAGAATTTTTTTTCAGTTTTTCTTTTATTATTATATTGTTCATTTTATGAAATGTTCTCAACTTTTTGTTTATGAAAAACATAAAAACAAAAAGGGGATAATCGCTCAATTTGCCCACTAACCGCTGATTCAGCAACACTTTTAATATTTCAAGCTTGAAATTTCAATTTTAAGTTGAACAATTTTACATTGTTTTTGACATAAGTTAATTTTTTATCGATAACTTTAGTAAAATTTTTGACCAAGGCGAATTCATTTATCAGGTGGCGTTGAAAGCACAGCTGTGCTACTTTTTTTTTCTTACTTAGAGAGAGAAATGTCAAAAGTTGCTTGTGTTTTCGACATATCGATCAACGAAAGCAACAAAAAAATACATTGCTGTGTTTTTGGTGTTGTTACTTGTTGTAGTATCGACACCACCGTATACATGAATTCGCCTTGTTTTTGACAGTTTGCTATTTATCTTAATACAGCTAAACTATTTGCTCTTGGTAAATTTTTCTATTACATTATATTTGCACTGTTCACCAAAACTTGAACAATGCATTAAAAATGTAATGTCATAAGGCCTTAAGTATTGCAGTACATAGGTTATTAAAAAAAAAACTTTTTTTTAATTTTAAAACAAAATCCAGATAGATTTTGATAGACTTTAATCAAAATAGTTTGTTTTCATTCGCATTGAATTATGACTTTCGGATTTCTTTTATTAAAAATGTATTTTATCCCATTTAGGGACTTTTTTTGAAAAATTAGTTTAAATTTCCAACCTCTGCAATATTTTTTTTCATTACTGTTGCTGCGTACTTCTATCGAAGTTTTTATTTTTATTTGTTGTTATAGTTGTAGGTGTTAATATAATATTTGTATACATGTATGTATTTATGTAAGCACTCACCCAACAAACAATATTGAAAACGTTTTATGGTGATTTGAAAATATACGTTTGATAAAGATTTGAAAATCTTAGCATTCTCAACAACAAGAGGGAGTTATTTTTAAATTGAGAAAATCATTTATTTTTAACTTGCCTTCAAGCGTTAATTTTATTTTATTTATTTATTATATTTCAGCAACCTAGACTATGGGCTATAATCCGCTTACAATCAGGTTATTCTTAAATGTTTTTCAAATGTGGATTTTAATAAAATGTTGAACATAAATAAAACATATGTTTTTAAAATTTAAATTAAATTTTTATTCAAATAAACTGTCAGCTTAACATTCGGCACCATAGCTAAAGGGTGAATTAGTGTTCTTTCCGTCCTCAAATTCTTGGAGAGACGAAATACTTGGCTCCATTCTTACACTTTCGCTTTAATTTTTTAATCACAAATAATTTATATTTTTCACAAGAAATTAAGGTTTCCTAAAGTAATTGTAAAACAGATTTAACTTTAATCGCCATTTTTTTATGTTTACATTTATTTTATTTTTCGCTTTAGTGCTGCCAAGCTTATTTTTGATTTGAGAATAACATTTGGATATCAAATTGATAAGACATTGTATGTCGAATGCTTATATTCAAATCATTACCAATTTGAATTCAAATGTTAAAATCAAACAATTGAAAAAGGTTTGAGGATTGAGTTAATGTCAAATGATTAAGTATTTTTAAATCAAAGTTATGACTTCATGTTTGTTGGGTAGTGCCAGTATTAATTTGTTGTAGAATCTTCTGCTGATTAAAATGTGTGCCTGTATGTTTATGTGTGCGCATAGTATGTGGTAATAATATTCGTATATTATTCACTTCTTTCACACAAAGATTTTGCAAATATCTCTCATTATGATAACAAAAACAGTTTGAAATAACTCAACAACAATTAGTCGTAAGTATTTCTTCAAAAACCGATTTTAACAAAAATTCTGCTGTTGGGCTGTATTGTGTTTTTATCGCTCGCACCACTCGCGGTTGGACGGTCGGTAGGTCCTCCATCAATTGTTTGTTAAGTTTTCATATTTGTGCCATGTGTCTGCTTGTAGGATTTTAAAATTTTATTTATTATTGTTTTTGTTGCTTAAAGATCACCATGATAACTATAGACTGAGAGTGGATCTGTCCGACTGTTAAGCGGTGGACTCGTAGCAAAAGAATGAATGAATGAACGTTTGTGTGAAAGAGTGAGTGTTAATAATTATTTATCAGTTAATGAATAGTTGTTCTTTTTAGAATTTAATCGAAAATTTTGTATCACACAAAAATTATTCCTCTTGCCAATGACTGTATTTGTTGTAACACTCATTTAGACCACCTTCGAAAAAAAATTTTGTCGTTATTTGTGTAGTAAGTTACAATGGGATTTCGTGCGATAAGAATATTTTGAATAGCCTCGAGTTTAATATAAAGAGATAACCAAAAATATAACAGAGCTATTTGCGGAGAAAAAATTTGATGCGTAATCCACTTGGTGAAAATCCCTATCATTTGAAAGTTTAGATTTATTAATATATCCCTTCCTTGAAATGTGCGACCTGAAGGAATCGGCACTACCTTTAGAATTAGTCTTCTAGTTCATACTAGAATTTATATTCGGAATAAAACTGAAGTAAGCATATACTAAGTATGTATGCAAAAATGTTTTAATAATAATGATATTAGTTAACACAAATCGTATCACTAAATTTGTTGGGTATCTGTTAAGCGGCCCATTGATTAGTTTGACAGTTGTCTAGTTGGTTGAAGAAAAATCGAAAGATATTGATTATTTCAAGTTGGCTAGTAAGTCTTTCAACTCGATTGTGCTGTGTGTGTTCCAGTCTCTTGATCAGCTGCAAAATTAATGGTTGTAGATTTCTTTTGTAAAAAAAAGTTAAGTATTTTAAAAATTATCTTTAATTTCATTGAATTTAAAAATTAATTTAAAAATAAACAAACCTTTTAATTCAGTTTATGAAGTGTGGCCAAGAATCAATTCAATTGTAAGACTCAATTGACAATTTAATTGAAACGTGTATGGGGTGCTTTAATAATTGACCACAGCTCTTAAGAACACTCACAATATTCTGTACGTAAAATTAACTGAAATTGTAATATAAAATAAATGAATATTCAGTTTAAATCTGGTCTAATTATTTTTCATATATTTTTAACGAAAAGTTCATTTAATTTTTACTGTCTAAAATTCAACGACGAATTCCGAACAAATTATTTTCAGTTATTTTATATAATACAGGTTTTACTGGAATTCTAAAATACCAGACACCTTCAGCGTATTTTTCTAATGAGAGAGAGAGAGAGAGAATATCTATATTTTTATTCACTTACCCCGTTATAAATGTTTGTTTTACTTTTGTTGTACTGACCACTTTGTTTACAGAAGAACTTTCAATTATAAGCCACCATCAATCAGCATGCCCGATGTGGTATTCGATATGATTTTACATTAAAAATTTGATGTACTTAACTAAATAATTTTACCAAATAGAATATGGGAATTTTCTACACAAAACAAGCAAATCGTTTTTTTACTTTTACTTTTTGCCAGATCTATAAATAGATAAATAAAAACTAATTTTTGATAGTAAATTATATAAAATAACGGAAAATTCATTTGATTTTACCAAATTTGTGGTTAATTTTTTATGGAATTCGCGGTTGAGTTTTTGACAGTAAAAATTAAATGAACTTTTCGTTAAAATTAAATGCATAATAAGTAGATCAGTTTTTAAATAAATCTACAATTGTTTTAAATTTAATTTTAACTTAATTTTACGTGCAGAATACTTTTACTTAATCAACTGAGAATATAAAATGCAACCGAAAATCCGTAATAATGTGCACTTAGTTTTTTGAATAAATGTTAGAATCAGTTAAAAATAAATTTGCTTGAAATTTTAAATGTTTATTTATTTAAAAATGACTGAACGGATTACTTCTTGAATAACCTACAGTCAGTTACTGTAATAATATTGTGAGTGCAGGATTCTCCGCTAAAAATAATTTCCTTCGTCATTAATACCAGTATCATAAAAACAAGTTTTATAAGGAAAGTTCAATAAGGCCTACACCAGTCGGTGAAATTTTAATTGTAATACTTTTAGTTTTTTCTCCGATTAAAGCAGCGCCATTATGTCTTTTGATTATTTGAACAAAGTGTAATTTGAATCAAACAGAAGTTATCGATTTCAAGGCAAAAAAAAGAAGAAACTATTCGCACTTACATACATAAAATTTCATTATTTGACAATTATATTTGGAGCTCTTTTTTAGCCAATATTTTTATTTTTTTGGCTGAAAAATTTAAAAAGGTTTAGAAATCATTATTAAAACATATTGATTATGAATCCTTTTTTCGCACAAGTAATAAATCAGTTTAAAATTCGAAACATTAACCCCCTTATGCAAAAAAAAAGTTAAAATGCACATTAGTTAACCAACACATTAAGCCAAGCAAAAGTGTATGGGCTTATTATGTTAGTTAACTAATGTGAACTTTAACTTTTTTTTACATAAGGGCGTTAGATTAGGTTAGGTTCCATTGGCAGCCGTACTCAAGCATAGTTCACTTGGACCCATTGATTAGTTCCCGTTGTATTACCATGTCACACCGTCTCCCAAGGATCCTATGTAACCTGGCTGCTAATATTCTCACTCAGCCACCCAGTCGAATCAATAAAGGAGTGGATCCTGATTAAATCAGTATTATAGAGACACGTTTTGTCTCCAAGGGTTCTTCGACCAAACAGTTTAAGTCTCTGATCTCCAAAAGCCGGACAATGACAAAGAAGATGTTCCGTTGACTCTTCCTCCTCCTCGTTGCCACAGCTTCTACATATGTCATTGTAAGGGAGCCCTAGTCTTTGGGAGTAACCAGTTACAACCGAAATAAGGTTCCAAAGGTGATGTCTGGACAGCTGTAATGCCCGCCTAGTCTTTTGTTTCAGACAGTGTCAGTGAGACCCCATTTATTTTTGGGATATCATATTTGAGAATCTTGTATCTCCTTGTGAAGAGTACCAGTTCTGTTTTGGCAAAATTAACATCCAGTCCACATCCCTTACACCACTTTGTTAGGACCTTCAGTACGGACTCCATAAGTTCAGACAATAGTCCAGGATTCTTGTCCATAGCCACAACTGCATCGTCATCCGCATACGCAATCGTCCTGCACCACGTCCCATGGCCAAATTGTCATCAGGGTCAAAAATTTAAATTATGTCATTAACGGGATGATACATTGGGATCCCAGAAATTACGAATCAGACTTGGTTTAATGTAACATGTCATCATTGCGATGACTCAATAACATCGGAGAAAGGACTCATAACGTTACCTTAGTCGGAAAAAGTGCTAAGTCCATTTTTTCAAATTATTCTGGAGAGACAAAAAACTGTATAATTTTTTTTTAGTAGACTTCTTGAAAATCTGTATATGCAGTTTTTTTCTTTAGTCCATCCTCTTAAATTACCAGTAGTCGTAATAATAAAAAGGTATATTTTTGCGATAAAGGGAACATCCAATTGCTTAAAATTATACGATTATGTTGAATTCATTAGTGTATTTATTTTAAGCGGAAGCTTTCTATGTTAAAAAAATAGGTTTCTGTTCACATATGTAGGTGTGAGTGCTGCAGTGTCTCTTGTGAACAGAAACCGTGATGACGAAATCTTTTTTGTCTTGCACTGGCAGGACATAAAGCAAATATTAGGATAAGATTTGATTAATTATTGTTAGTTCATATTTAATATATAAAGATTCAATAAATAAATACTGGAAAAAATAGGTACAGAATATTAAGAAAAACAAATCATAGATGAGGTAGATCATCATAAAATCGGTGATAGTTCTTGGGTAGAGTCAGTTATAAAAATTTCAGGTCTTTATATTTTCTTGTCGTTATTTTCCTTCTTTCGTTGTAGAGTGGTTCCAAACTTGAAAAATGAATAGGTTTTGTTCACACGGTGAACAAAAAAGGTACCACAGTACCACCACTAGCACTTTTAACGCCCCCATCAACATCTGACGCAAGAAGGGCAGCCAACATTTAGGAGACTGAGGACAGTAGTCGATCAGCTTTTTTACGAACCCAAAAAATATTAATCTTTACGTAAAAATATATATTGAATATTACTTTTTCAACACTATAAATAAAAACATTTTTTTATAACGTTTTAAACAAAAATTAAAGTTGTTTTTTTTTCCCACAAACCCGTATAAACATTTGGTCCTTCGAACCGGATTTTAGTAATGGAAACGTTACTTTAGTCAATAGATGGCAGAAACTGAGAATTCAACATCACTATTTCTGAAGGAGATGGAAAGATGAATATCTCAAAGAGTTGCACAAAAGATATAAGTGGAAATACCCTAAAAGGGAGATCGAAGTAAATGATTTAGTAGTAATCAAGCAGGATAACCTACCCCCGAACGAGTGGATGATGGGACGTGTCATCAAAACATTTCCAGGATCGGACGGGAGAGTAAGAGTTGTCGAGCTAAGGACATCAACAGGAAGCTTGACTCGACCTATAACGAAAGTTGTAGTTCTACCCATTAGTTAGTCTAACACTGCTAGTTAACCCATCATGTCATTTACTCATTTACAATTATATAATTTAACCCATTATTATCACTTACCTGCAACTAACCAAACACCCTAACACACTAACCCATTCATTATTTCATTTAATAATTCATTCATGTTTCATTTCGTGTAGAAAATGCCAGGTAGCCAAAGTCGTAAAAACGAACAAACCCGTAAAGCCAAGATCGTTTCAAAAGGTAAAGGAGTAAAGAAACCCCAAAATGCACGTAGACATCAGAACGAAGCTCGTTACTTCGGATGTGGACTGTGTAAAGCAGACCATCGTATTGTGTCGTGTAAGAAGTTTTCGAATCTTAACCTGGAGAAAAAGTATAATTTCTTAAAGTAATTTCTTAGCTCGAAACCATTTGTTAGAGAAGTGCACCAATCCGGCGCGATGTCGTGTTTGTGGTTTAAAACACCACACTGTTTTACACGGTCATAAGAAAATATTGAAAGATCTTAAAAAATCCGTTAAGCCGCAGACAAAGACAGAGGAAAGAAACTCGGAAAAGGATTCTGGTAGCAGGTCGATGGCAAAATGACTTTTGTACCAACGGCCGAAATTTATGCTACGCTTGAGGACGGTTGTTTGTTGACAAGAGCCATCCTAAACCCCAGCTCCACATGCTCCCGTGTTGCCTACTCTTTTGTTCGACAAAATCGTCTTAAGACATTTGATGTCGATGGTCAAACTTATATAAAGACCATTATTACTCCAAATATGTCGTCAATAATAAAATATGACATGTGTTTTTTGGTAACAAAAGAATTGCCAAAACGTCCTTACTCTAGGGGCTTTCAAGAGTCCATAAAGGATAAATTCGGGAATCTTGCCTTGGCGGACCCAAACTTCTACACTAATGACCCAATCGAACATGAACTTGGTGGAGACATTTATAGCACCATTTTGAAGTCCAACGTGATCCATATTGATGGGGGATCTGTCATAGCCCAGGACACTACCCTTGGTTGGCTCATTATGGGTTCTTACTCAACCTAACCCACTCATATACAAACTCTAAGTATTATATTGATATAATGAATAACTCTTACATTGCAAATAAGTTGGACCTTTACTTAAGTCCAAAAAATTTTATTTACAGGAACACCATGGCGGGGAGAATGTTCACACGGTGAACAAAAAAGATACCACAGTACCACCACTAGCACTTTTAACGCCCCCATCAACATCTGAATCAAGAAGGGCAGCCAACATTTAGGAGACTGAGGACAGTAGTCGATCGGCTTTTTTACGTCGATCGGCTTTTCAACACTATAAATAAAAACATTTTTTTATAACGTTTTAAACAAAAATTAAAGTTGTTTTTTTTCCCCCACAAACCCGTATAAACAGGTTTTATATTTTTATTTCATTTCTGTGGTTAATTTTTCCATTCTTCGGTGAAACGAAGTTTATACTTTATTTCACAATTAGGTGTATATTTAATTGCACAAATATCCGTTACCTTGTGATCTCCTTTATCTCGTCCAGGCCGAATGCTTTTACAAAATTGCAAGGTGTTGACATGTTTAAAAAACGAAAAGTCCAAATATGCAACGTCGAATGGTTCAGGCTTTTTCCGGGCTGTTCTGCATATATCAATACATTCAGCAGGGACGGCAATATTTCTATTTTTAATTGCACATTCAATGATGGAGTGTACACTATCAGCTTCCATTTTTGTGTGGCCAATTTCTAAGATTTTTCGTTCAATCGTTATGTTATGTTGAACTGCTGAATTCAGCAAGGCATTGCTCATTATGGTGTTTCGATTTTGGTAGGTACACTATAAAAAATTATTGTTTTCGGCATCTCTTTTTCACAAAGGACCTTTTGTTCGATGAAGTACATCCAGATGCTCGAAAATTCTTCAGCACCTAATCCATCTTCCACTTCATTCCATATAAAGCAAAAAACTTTTTTTGTCTTTAAGGTTGAAAAAAAACAAGTTGTGGACTTGCAGCTTCTTGCGGTAGTACATGCTGCTTACCTGGGATTTTGGAGCCATCAATACGGGTTGAAGGTCCACTGCGAAAACATGAGTTTCTTCATCACGGTCTAATTTTTTTTCATTTCTGGCTTCTTTCTTTTTTTCTGGTGAAGATTGTAATCTTCTTGTGATATATGCCCGACTGAAAGTCGTGCACATTGCCTTTCTGCTGTTGAATTCTTTTCTTTTTGAGCAGTTTTCTTTAAACATGCTTTTGAAACTAAAGGCTTGTTTCATTCAACTGGACTTGGCATATTTTCCTACTTTTTAACATTTTTTTTGGACTTAGCATATTTGCCATCCACTGCATTCTAGCAAGAAAAAACCAAATAATGGTATTATTTTTGCTTGAAAATGATGTATTTTGAATTATGCTAGCAAGCTACATCAAAATCTCAATTACGACGAAAAGTGGACTTAGCACTTTTTCCGACTAAGGTAACAATAAGTCAAATTGAGAGAATATTATTATTTACTTATCCTTTACACATGTTTGTTTCACCTTTGTTTACAGAAGAACTTTCAGTTATCAGACACCACCAGTATGCCCGATATGGCTTTCGTAACCATTCTTCTTTGAAAATTTGATGTATTTAACCAATTAATTTAAAAAAATAGAATATGCAAAAAACATGAAAGAAAGTTCATAATACACAAAATGTGGAATCGAATTGATGTCACTGCAGTCATAAAATATGACAAAATTTTATAATGATGATGTTCGTCATTGGATTGATGTCACCTTTTGCCTCATTGATGTCATTTGTTATAACATTGATGTCACAATTCTGATGTTAGAGCATCATCAATATGTAGATGCATTTTTCTATGAGTGTAGATATTGTGGTGAAATTTTGCCTTTATGTAGCTAGAAACAGCTCAATGCATTAATCCATAATTTAATTATGCACATATAATACCCACCTGAAAGTTATTTTAATACGCCTAAAACTGGAACAAATCCTGATATATTATTGAAATTAGAGGAAATTTAATCTCTTTTTCTTTTTGGATTTGACTTTAATACGCCCACTCCTGAAATATTCTAACTCTAAGTGGATGGTATCAAAAATTTGGCACAGCCGAATATAGAAATTTGTATTGTTTTATATCAATATTTTCCATTGCTAAAGCTACAGCCAACTTTAGTAAATATTTGATACCCCATGCGTAACCACATTTAACAATTAACACGTTTCACAATTGATTCGTCTTATTCTACGAGGATTTTTCAGAAATAAAGTTAAGTAAATTAATAAATACTAGTATGGGCCAGCAGTCGACACAATCGACTGCAATCTAGAAATAACTTATTTGTACCGTTATTTCTAATATTTATTTAATCTAAAACTTTATTAAATATGTATATACATATGTAGAAATATATTTATTTAATGTTAAAAAACATATCGCACTTGATTATAAACAGAGTAGTAACTCAAAATGTAATAATTCTCAGTAGAGCAGAACAATTTTTAATTTTATGAGGCATATTTCTTTTAGGCATATGAAATTTAGTGACAATTTTTCTAAAAATGTATATATAACATAAGTTCCCTAATCTCAATGTTTATAACAAAGCCTTTTATATATTTCCCATTTATATTTATTTCGTTGATGAATTATGTTGTTATAACCTCTCTATAAATATATTTTTTGTAAATACATGATTACCATATAACAAATGACCATGATCGGTAGTGTCTGTTATATAAAATCGCAGCCCATCAAAAGATCGCACTTTATTTTAAAAAAAAAAATGTAATAAACACCATATTAATAATGTAACAATAACATTAAAATTATTCATAAGCGCAAAAATTTAAGAAATCAACGGTAACATTTAAAAACAACAACTCTCCCAAAAAGAAAACAAAATATTTAAAATAGTTTTTCTCTATTTTTTTCTTAATCTCTACTGTTCTCCAATTTAATGCATAGCAGAAAACTCTGCATATTGTTGTTCTTTTTACTATGTAAACACAAAAACAAAGCATACTGCTTCTGTTATGTGTTTACATTGTTGTTGCTCACACGTATGTGAATTGTTTCAATGTATTAGTACCACTTTCTAACGCGTATAACTCGTGAAATAGAGAACCGATTTTAACAAAATTTAAATTAACATAATCTCCCAAAAAATATCTTTCGAATGATATATAATTTGTTAAAATACAATATATAGTTAAGGCGTAAAAGGGATCCTAAGAAATCCACTTGCCTCTTAATATATATGATTGTTAAAAAGAATGTTCAAGTTTGAGCAATATAGTGGTTACGCTTTTTTGGATTTTTTCGTCAAATATTTGTCAAGTGTGAACATACCTTGCGCCAAACTGTTTCATGGAATTTTCTGTTACCTGCAGATTTTATGGTCAACTTTTAATAAAAAGAATGAAAAGGGGTGTGATTTTCAAGTGGTATTAAAAAAGGGTAGAGATTACTTTACGAAGTAACTGGATTATAGACCTACATCCATGTGGATTTAGAACATTGTTTCAAATACTCACAAGCGGTGGCACAATTTTATTGCTAACCGAGCGTTTGAAGTGTTTCAAACAGAAGCAGTTGTAAATCATTTAAATTACTTTAGAGTGTCGCTTTTGTTTTAAAATCTTAAACACTTCTTCGAAATTCACAAGAAAGTTAAGAAAAGTAATTGAAATTGAAAGATTGATATTGACTTAGTTGGTGACACAAAGGGGTCACTACAGATAGACAGACAGACATGTCAATTCACGCCACATCGAGACATTTGAAATAACTTTCGAATGATCTTTTTGAAAATGAAAATGGTCAAGTAATCGCCAAAAAAGCAAAGGTGGAACAAAAATACTTGTACATAAAAATAGATTAAAGAAAAAAGAAAAAGATTTAAGTTTTTAAAGAAATACGTAGAAAACAAAAACTATGTACAACATTATGTCTAGTAGCAGTACTAAAATTCTAAACAACAGGGAGGGGGCCTCGATATTTAAATTAGAGGCGTGCGCGTGATTTGAATAACTCGTGATTATTATTACTTTAAGTGTTAATCACTCGTAAGAGAGTGAGCGGATATGTTTGTAAACATTTCAAGTTAAACATTTTTATAAATATAAAAAAGTACTAATTTATTCGGTCAAGCCAGACAATATAATACCCTAATACCCAGTATGAAGAGACAAGTTACCTAGAGAGCACCCATGTTTTATCATGGAGCCGCGAAAGCAAAATTATGTTTTAAGCTTAGGACTCATGACAAAGTTATTTGTGCCGAATATTATTTAGATATCTTCATATATATAAAATTTGTTTGCCGATAAGTGACTTTAGGAAGGGGGTTTATAGAGGACCTACTTATATTTAATTTTGTGCCCATGTTCTGTAACTCCCGCGGCGAAAAACTTTTCGATTGAAATGTGAGAAATGAAACAAAAATGCCATAACTACAGCTCGTGTTGGAAAATACCAGCCAATTGTAGGGGAATGTAAGAAAGAAAAATTCACTGTTTATTGTTGCGGCTTTGTTGAAGCTTTAACCCATTAGATCCCAAACATCTTTAAAATGTTTTATGTTTTTCATTAAAAACTGTCTTATTAGATATCAATAAAAGCATTAAATTAACAACACTAAAAAATTTTATTTTGAAAAGGTATTTTTTGGGCTGTACTCGTGCGAGTACAATGGGACAATGGGGGTACGTAATAAAAAGATTAAATTAATTTTATTTAAAAACTACTTCAACTCTCGAACCTAATGGTAAGTGTTGACATTGTTTGTTAACCACTTTGGCGCCACAATAAGTGTCAAACTGATACAGATAGCCGCAGCTACTGGTAAGCATCCAATTTTTTAAACCAAACCTAACAGGTTTTCCTCTAATAAATTGTTTGGCCGAATGGCTTCCGAAGTATTTGACCATTAACTCATCAATCGAGAGATTTTGGTGTATCTATCCAAACTCACAAAACTTTTCACATAAAATTTTTGATAATGGTCTGATTTTCACCATTCTATCACTCAAATCGAGTTCCGAGTTGTCGGCAAGATATATACAAACGTTTTATTTCTTGAAAACGGTTACGTGACATATTGTTAGAATTAAGTGGAACATGCGTGTCCTCGTCCAACTGCCAATGCAAACGTTCCCTCGGTAATGAATGAAAACCGCTGACGAGGATAATTCCAATAAACACCTTTAGCTCTTCAGCAGTAAAGTTTAATATGTGCATGTTGTGTTGTGAGGCGTATTTCACCGTTTGATCAACTATTAGCTGCACAACATCATTATTAAAAATAGTTTCAAATACTTCAATTGGAGATTTGCCTTCTAGTGAAGTGTTCATGTTATTTTTAAAAGATTCAAAAATCTAATACTAGGCATATCCATGTTCATGGCTCTTTTCCTCCACTTTATTGCCGATGGCACTAATATTGATTTTCTTAAATCTGCGAGTGGAATATCTTCTCCACTGTCGCTTTCTCCCAACAATTCAAATTCCCCTGGAAGGTCGTTTGGCCATTCCGTAATAAATAAACTTCGTTAATTTTATCATCATCTGTTTCTTGGTCGGCATTAGGAGGAATTATTGTAAAATCAAAATTTTCACTATCATTACTACTAGCATAATCAATTGCGGCAGCAAGGCTTTCAAATTTTTTACCATAAAACATTTAAACATCTATCGCAAATAACTAAAAATTATTTAAACATTTTTACATACATTATCCCATTGTACTCGAACGAGTACACCAATTTTTATTCTTACCAAAAAAGACTTTTTTACTTATTCAAATAAATTTTTTTAATACTTTTAAAATTTATTATGTTTAATTTATTTTTCACAAAAACTCGACAGCGCTAAGCTTATTACAAAAAATATGTAAGCCAAAATGTAATGATAGGCACAGAATATTGAAAAAACAATAAACAATGTTTATGAAAAGGAGAATGATAGTTTACCGCTAGACATTTTTTTGCTCACTTTTGATACATATTTATTTTTGACACTCTTAAGTAATATTAAGAAGCAAAAACTATTAAAAAGTAAAGAGATTTATAAGAGTTTTGGATTCATACTAGGGAGATCGAACGGTTATTATTCGACCGGTTTTAACCGGTTATTTTAGCTTTGCCCAAGTCGGTTATTTTAAAATTCCCATTTTTCGAATATCGAATAAACCGGTTATTTTGGTATAATAAACCGGTTATTTTAGTAGTGTGTAATTTATATACATTTTCCTTACTCTTGTTGTAATTTAAGTATTTTCTAATTGAATATTGGCCAAACTTAAACTTTTCATGAATAATGTCAAAACAAAATACAAATCGCTTATAAAAGCGTGCGTTCTTGTAAAAAAAAACCAAAAACTATTAAAAATACTACAAAAACGTGTGCAGTTAAAAAGTAAATAGTAATTTGTGCAAGATAATTCTAAATATTAAATATATTTTTATATAAAGGTTATCTCCAGATATTTTTCGAACGCGATTAAAAAGACAAAGTTAGGTGCTTGCAGTGCCCTAAAATGATAAATTACAAATGTTCTTCCATGTCACGACTAATTAATCACCTTTAATTGGTATACATGCCTGACATTAATGTGATCCAAATGAAACTTAACTCCGTTCGATGTAGTTCTAAGGAGACGACAAATAATACTTTATTAAAATACGCTGCAAAAAATTAATCATTGGGCGATATATTAGCCCGTTGTGTTGCCGAGGACGAAATGCCCGTTAAGGCACTAAAAACTCTTAAGTAGTTCTAGCATCTCCTCATGCTGAAAACTACAACATTACGCCGGAATCAACGATATGGGAAAAATTTCTACCAGTTTTATTTATTGAAACACCCAGAACTAAAAAACAAAATTTGAGAAATCAAACAATGTCATGGAATGTTTTAAATTGTAGTCGACGAATTGACAAATATTTTACACAAAAAGAATGTTCAGTTCACTATTCGTTTCTATAATGCTGAAACAAAATAATTTTAAATAGATAATCCTGGCTAAGAGATCTTGTTTGCAACTTTTAAAAAATATGGTTGATTTATATACTCGTAGATAGCTTAACCACCAACAAATTAAAAGCCATTCAAAATAAATTTGAGAGAATATTTCAAATAATAACTTTATAAAATTCCTATAATTTATTTGCTTTTGCAAAACGTATATCTAGATCAAATATCCTTCAACAGTTTTTAAATAACATTATACAAATATCTTCTTACAAATAAAGTTTAGTAAATCAATACAAAATTGTTGAAAATTTAGCTAAAGCTTGATAAATTTACTGGTCCCACTTTTCTTGGATTTTATCGTAAAATATTTGTTAGATCTGATCTAAGTCATATCTATGTATTTTGTTGGTTCCTTACCTTTGCAAATTGTTTTGTTTTAATTCAAATTAACGTTTAATTACAAAAACTTATTAAATTTTGGTGTTTTTAAGTATTCGAATTAAAACCGGTTAACCGGTTATTTAAAAATTGCTTAATCGAAAACCGGGTTTTTTAAAATAGCAACTATTCGTAATATTCGAAAACCGGTTATTGAAAAAAGTCGAATAATCGATCTCCCTAATTCATACACTTGTGTATTTTTTTGTACTCATGCTAGTACAGTGGGATCAAATGAGTTAATATTGTTACAAGTAAGACCTGAGTGTTTAAAATTCTTATTCACTTTATGGTCTTACTTGTATAATATTGTTAGCTTTTCTAAAGTATTTGGAAAAAGTTTCCTGACGAGCTGGCCTAAGCAACCAGCGAAGTGCGCATAGAAACTAGCTTTCCCACAACAATACATTTCAGTGTTTTTAATCATAAATAAAGATTGGGATTATTAGCACATCATTAATAAATGAATTAATTAATAATAAATATTTAATTCCCGAAAATAATTTTTGATGGAATATTTTGTTTCACATGTTTTCGATGCGAGAAGTTCTCAACAAAGTTACAGAACATGGGTGCTGGATCCATTAACTCGATATAGATGCTACCGTCAAAGTTCCGTCAAAGTTCCTGTCCATCCAACCAGTTGGTTGGATGGACATCGTTATATCGATTCAAAAAGCGATTCTGAGTCAATTGGTATACTAAAAGTTGGGTCTAGGACCAACATTTTTAAGGTGTTACACATTCCAGTACAAACTTATAATGCCCTCTCCACTTTTGTGGTGTGAGTATAAAAAGTACTATCTTAAGTAATATTTTGCGAAAGAGTGCGTAATTTTGGGCCTTTGAGAACGATCAATAACCACTCACCCGCTCAACTCTAATTTAAAGAATTGACATTAAGATTTTATTTTTCCCAACTTCTAGTTTCTGCTTTTTAATTTGTGGAAGTCGTCTAATTATAGACAATAATTTTATGTTTGCGCTCTTTCTTTCTCTATTTCTGTTTTTGGTACTCGGACAACAATAATTTGTAGTAAATATACAAAAAATGAGGCTATTTTGTAATAAGACAACTATAACACAAATAATTTACAACGTAATTAATATTGACCATTGGGCAATAACAATAAATTTTATTTCATAAAGGAATCTTTTGGAATTGTATCTGATTTGTTTTCTCTTAATATTACTCATAGTATGGGTACATTGTTTTAGACTCGAGAATGCATTCTTATTATTGAAAATGAAACTAAACAAATAAGAATACTATATTCGGTTGTGTCGAATACAACAAGAAGTTCAAATACTTACAAAAATCCTATTACAAAATTTTTAATCGAACTAAATTTTATTTTAAGAAATTGAACGAATTGAACAAAAGATTGCTTTTGTGTTAATTTAAATATCACTGTGTACAAATATCTTAATCATATTTCTCATCTACCTTTACCTCCTTTCTAAAAAACCCAAAAATTTATATAAATCTCTTCGAAATTTTGTGGTCCTAATTATATACACCTAAGCCATTATATTATTAGATTGTTTTCGAGGGTCACAGGTCCAAAACAAATTATTTCCATTGTCATTTCTAATGACTTCAGTTGACACCAACTCATCGTGTATGCTGCACCTTGCTTCTCTGTTTATCTCCTTTAGGTATGAGCTGATCTTTCACTTATTCGGCTACCCTGTGGGTTCCATTCAATAGCTGCTTTTGTGATGTCGCCCTCCGGTTTCCGTAGGGTATGCCCAATTCATTCACATTTCTTTCGGGAAATTTCCGTTTTAATTGGGGTTTGCTTTGTCTTTGTTCCGACCGATCCGAAGGATTAAACGAATGAGTTCGTACCTTTCATTCATCTTTATGGTTTTTTACTTTGATGAATGAATGAACGAGGAACGAGAAACTTTTCTGTCGCAACTAAAAATGTCAACAAACAAACATTTGCCGTTGTTGGTTTTCATTTAGTGACGTAACAACTAAAGAAGAATTATTCATTCTTATCGTGGTTGGCGTAGAAGTATTTAGACGAAAATTAAAAAACTCAGCGATAGTTTTTGCAATAAATACGCCCACCACGATAACCATTTTTGTCTTTGTTGTCGTCCTTGCTTACCATGATTCCATTTTTTTTAACCCTTAATTATCGTCACAAAAACGCCAACCACGATAAGAGTTATTTTGTAAGTATTTTTTTAGATGATTGTAAAAAAATAAGTTTTTCATTCAATACCTTTCAATAAGTGGCACCATACTTTCAAATTAAATATGGCGCAATTTTAAGCGCAGTAAAAAAGCCAAAAGAATACTGGGCAATGTTACCTACACAATACACACTATTTTTCATTGTGCAATAACAATCAAAAGGCTTTTGATGTTTGGAAATATATTGTAGCACCTATGACATACAGATTGGCGATATCGTTGTACAATAATAACTTTTTCACTCATCTCGCTTGAAGTAACCTGATCCATACACAAACAATCAGCATTGTTCTACTAAGTGTACATAAAGAGATGAAACAAACACATGTGATGTTCCGTACTGTTCCAATTAGGGAATCGTTCAATAGTACTAGGTCGTTTCGGAACGACAAAACCTTAGTTGCAGATTGTGGATGGCCAGAATATTTTCAGGACGTACCGTAGACAGCGATTGATGAATGTCTGCATGGCGTTTATATCTTCAATTGCGTGGATTTCATGCACGCGTTGAATATTTATAGTTTTGTGTTGGAAAATATGTGCGACGATGGCCAACTGGTATTCATGCGCCCAAAGGATTGGTTTCTGACGTCTATTTAGTTTTGGATGTCAGCACTGGAGCCGCCGGACGTAGTCAACATGCTCCAGAGGTAACAGAATGTTGCTACATCTTTCAGATTATAATTCCAGAATTGTAGGTACGCGTAATTTCTGGCGATTACTCGCATAATTTTCGATTTGGTGATGTTTATTTCAAGACCAGCATTAGATACCTCTGCCTGTATAGAATCTAGCCTGTCTTGCATGTTAATATGTCCGCGTGCTAGGAGACAGACATTTACATCTCAGATGTAACATTTTATATTTTGGGCCGGGTTTGGTTACCGTCCGCGTGCTGATGCTATTTTACAAATGCTGCTTTCACAATAGAAGTTAGATAGTTACAACCCTGAGTTGGATGATAAATTGTCAATGTTGTCATGTATGTAGTACAATTGCCACCTGTTTAAAAGTGTCTGCACCAGGGCTGTGAAGAGGTCAAAAAATAATTTTAACTCCGACTCCAACCGCTGAAATTTTTTAAGTCCGACTCCGACTTCGAGTCCTACTTTTACATTGATGCTAAATGTATATGAGACTGGTTCTTATTTGAATTTAAAATCGTTTTTTAACACAGTACCTTTTAAATGGTTATATATATCAAGAATATTATTCTACAAGAATTTTGAATCGATATTTAAATTATTGCATAGCTAATTTCCAAGAATTTTTATGTTGGAAAATTTTAGAAAATTTTTTCAAATTTTTATGCCGAAAAATGTTGGAGTCGGAATCGCTAGTTTTTGTGGGTACTTTAACTCCTATTCCACAGCCCTGGTCTACACACATGAACAAAGTTAGTCAAATTTGATTCACCCGGTGTTAAAGAGAACCTAATGACTTTACCAGAATATTTTCACAACCGACGGTCTTCATTTGCTATCTATCTTCTATCTTCTATCTTCTATATATATAAAAATGAAATTATGTGTGTTTGTATGTTTGTATGTTTGTCGCTTTATAGACTCCGAAACTACTGAACCGATTTTCCTGAAATTTTTACAGTAACATCACGTGAGCCCTAAAAATAAAATAGGCTACTTATTTTTTCGATAGGGGCAGGGGAATTGGTACCCCCCATAGGATGCCAATATTAATTATCGAACCGATTTTCCTGAAATTTTTACAGTAACATCACGTGAGCCCTAAAAATAAAATAGGCTACTTATTTTTTCGATAGGGGCAGGGGAATTGGTACCCCCCATAGGATGCCAATATTAATTATCGAACCGATTTTCCTGAAATTTTTACAGTAACATCACGTGAGCCCTAAAAATAAAATAGGCTACTTATTTTTTCGATAGGGGCAGGGGAATTGGTACCCCCCATAGGATGCCAATATTAATTATCGCATATCTTAAGAGCCGCTGCACGCATTTTGCTGAACTTTTTGTAGTAGGATCTTCTGAGCCCCGGAATTGAAATAAAATAGCAGCGGGGGTATAGGAATACCCCATAGGACGCCAATGTTTAACATCGCATATCTTAAGAACTGTAATAGTGAGAATGTTCAAACTTTCTAAAAGTCACTCTTATGGTAAACTACACTTTTGAAAATTAAAAATAAAGCGGATAGGCGCAGGGGGGAAATACCTCCCATATAATGCATACATTAAATATCGCTCAACTGAAGAACTATTAAAGGGAGTCTTCAAACGTGGTTAAAGCTACTATTATAGTAAACTATAAATTTCAATATAAAAATGTGCGGGGTCAGTGTAGCGAAGCGCACCGGGTTAAGCTAGTTAATTATAAAACATATTAATTTTTCGTGGGATAAACTGTGAGGGTTGTTGGGCGTGACTTTTTCGAGCTAAAGCCCTAATAACCAGTTAATAACAGAAATAGTTCTGACTGGGCTCACACCTCTATAGCGCTTAACGTATCAGTAATAGCGATTCTTTTGACGATTGTCCCCTTTTTACTTTAACGTTTGCACCAATTAACTAACAATGCCTTGGATAACAAAGTTTTATTATTTCAATGGACTTGGTAAGATTGGCTGATTAATTAACACGTTATTCCGTAAAAACACAACCACAAACATCAACTAACATGTCGCATCAGTATCTTCAATATAAGGATAACATCGCAAACATGTTTCTAAAGAATGTTGAATGATCTATTTTAGTGAAAACGTAAAAACTAAAACTCTGTCCCAGTCAACGACATTTTGTGAATTTTTGTACGTTCACAACAAAATTCAGTAAATCCCATTTTTACCACTGAAATTGATGGCACAGTGTTCTCATAGTATTCAGTGGTTGAGGGCTGCTTTTTCCGCAAACAATAAATTCACTTTTTTTATTTTTCCTGAAATCACGCTGTGTCTGCTCTTTATTCAAACTTTGACAGGAGTCAACTGTCAGATGTTCGTTGGCAGGAGTTAAGAATCGGAAAACTCAAAAAGTCACAAACTTGGCCAATAAGTAAAATGTACGTAAAAGTTTAGCTGGGAATTACTGAAATGGCAATAAAATTTATATAAATCTAAAAAATAATATCATCAATCACAATTATGTTCCCAAAAATCCGTAATTTAGGTATAAATCCTCTAGTCGGACAACACTACCAGAGATGGGAGACTGTTGTAATCAGTACTGTTATCAAGTGGAAACATTTCCAGTATCATTTATTTTAGTATGTATGATCTGTAAATACCAAAGTAGGGTACATAAAAACAACATAATTTTTTATCAAATATAAAAATAAATATTTAAAAAAACCCTAAATATGTAGTTTCTAATATGGCCAATTTACTAAGAAGAATTTCTTATTGTTGTTTTACGAGTTAATAGGACTGTGGCATTTAAACTGTAAGTGGCATGATTGTTTCATAATATGATTCATATTTATTTTCAACAAAGAAGAAATAACATATTTATTTCTAGCATTCGTTTTTTTTTTAGTACAATTTTTGGTTTAATTTATCAAAAATTTTCTATGTTTCTTAACAAAACAAAATGCCACACACATACACAGAAACTCTGAAATGCATGGCTCTGCGCTGCTTCACAGTCTAAGTCAAAAATTGCTTTAGCATTAGTATGCAAAATTGAATTTTTGGTAGCACCCCTTGGATTCCCTTTTTTTTTTGTTTTTGGCTTTAATAAAGTTATTTCAATATTTTTTTAATTTAAATTTTTTGGCATTTGGATGCAAATGTTGCGAAGAGGATAAAAAAAATTCAAAGAAAAGATTATTAAGAAACTTTTTAAAAGACGTTTCGCACAAATGAACGTTAATATTTCAGCAGGTTGTCTTTGGAATGCACAAGAAGAGGCGCCTTTTATTGCGTTTTATTGTTGGGAATTTTGTGCGTTCAGGCAAAAATGCCACATAAATTACGATCATTATTAAATAATTATGATTATTTATTTGGGGCTTTATTTTGTATTAAATTAAATGATATGAGGAAATCAAAAGCCCTACAATAATTTATATAAGTGAATATCTAAAAGAGTATTTAAAGATAAAGATTAATTTACTGGCATTCATAAAAAATTTGTGTAAACATTACACAGTGCAACATATTTGAAGACAACGAGTGCAAGCTTTTTCTCGAGAAAATTTCTCGAAGAAGTTTTTAAAACTATCAAAACCTCATTTAAGGTTTCCTATTTGGGCTAAAACTTGATTTTTCCGAAGAACATGCAATTTTTCTCATGGCTTTAACTCGGAATGCAATTGGAATTTCAATTTCTTGTCTTCGGCATAATTGCAGCTGTAGGCAAGGAGAAAATAAGTGTAGAACACAATAACCTCAAAAAGCTGCATCTAGTGGTTCAAAATTACTTAAATGTCAAAAAATTTTAGTTTCTATACCTTTTTTTTTCGCAATTTTTGACCTATAGCTGACGAATGAAAGAAACTGGTGAAAACCATGCTTAATTACTTTCATAAAATTAATGCATCTATGACATTGAAATTACATTTTTGTATTTGTACTAAATGATTAAAAAATGTTAACTATTAATAAAAATCATATATGTATATTAGAGCGACTCAAAAAAAAAAGTGATTTTGTTACCCCTCTGAAAATAAAGCTTGATATGTTTTATGATGATTCCCAAAATATTTTGGTTCTAACGTTGACCATCCATGAGCTGGACCATTTTCAAAAAAGGTCTTATTTCAGTATTTCGAATTTATTTGTACTTTGCTCCAAGACGACATAAATAAAATTTGTTATCATCGAAAAGGGTTTTTGAAGCAGCATCCAATGGTATATAAAACTTTACCACTTGCGAACTACATATTGGGATATTTAACTAAATACATATTTTCGTTTCACATACCATTACACTGATTCTACTTTTTGAAATATGCATAAAAACGTTTTATTAAAAAGGAACAACGCATAGAATGCATGTCATGGATCTTCAGCTGCTTGGCTTTTTGTAGTTGCTTTTTGACGGCGATAAGTTGCAAAATTCCGTGTGATTTGATGGTTGGGCAATATTGGAAAGTTTAACTAACGGTAATCTGCAAAGAATCGCGTTTTGAAAAAATTTGTCTTTTACAACGTTGTTCGCGGCGTTGCACCAATTGCACAACACGGTAAATTTCAGCCAAAACTTTAAAACTGCAAGGAATTAACGGCAAACGGAACAGTGTATTTTTAAATCATTTAATGGGCCCTTTGGATCTGGTTCATATGTATATATTTCACACTTTCGTATTTGGTATTTATCTTTAATCTGTATAACAGTATACTGCTTCACTTATGTCGTCTATGCCAGGCATTTAAATGCAATTTAAAATCTGGATTGCCAATTTCACATATGGCTGCATTAATTCTTAAAAAGCGATATTTCAGTTAATATTTTTTACCCCACCACGATGACAGAATTATTAATTTATTATTAAAATCTAATAAAGCAAATAAAGTTGTTGTGGTCAAAACATTTTGACTTCTTGTTATTCATCCAAAAAAAAAAACAAAAAAAATACTGCCCTTGATGCCCAGTCTACATCCATTGATTTCATTTCTAATTTTTATGTAGGTGGTTCCCGTGGTAACCAAACCAAACCAAACCCATAATCCATAGAATCATACAACAGGTCGGACATACAGACATGTTTATCCCAATAAACTTGACAAATATTCTACTTGCGAGTACATTTTGTTTTATTTGATTTTCTGTTGAGTTTGATTTTTAGTTTATAGTCACCCGCCAATTTTAATTATGACATTATTTATGATTTTTATGGGTTCATTAGTGAGTGTAAAGTGTCGTGTACTTTTGTTGCCAAAGAAGCCTTGAAAATCTTAAGAACACGATACGAGTATGCAATAAAGTATAAGAGAATATGAATTGAAACACTAAATATTTCATTTAAATACGTTTGACATTTTCAAATATTTTGTAAGGTTTTGTGTTTTCAATAAAATCATTAATTTGTCATGCGAAATTATTCCATTCAATTATTAAATTTTTTTTTATTTAAATTCGCGAAAGCGAATCGAGTATGAACGAGTGTGTATTTCGTTGTGAGAAAGTCCAAATGATGCCATAAAAATGTGATTTTACTGATACATATTAATAATTTGTAGACTGAATGTTAGAATGATTTATAGTTTATTTAATAACAAACTGAATTATGTATTTGTGGCCATTTTTTTAGCGAAAGTGAATTTGTTTAGAATTATTTCGGTTTGTTCTTGGAAATATGTAGGCAACATACATACAAACATATGGAGGTTGCTATTGAAATTATGGTTATGATTTTATTTCTCAAAGTATGTAATTAACCTTATTTTGTACAATTGGGTTAAAGTAGTACATTTAATAGGGATCAGTGGTAAAATTATGGAAAATGGATTGTGTGTATATATGAGCCTGATCGACTATTTGACATTTTTAAAAAACGGTAACGGTTTTAAATCGTATCATTCTAGTGTTCCATTTTAGGAGCAGTTACTTTAAGTATTATTTTTTTTTTTGTGCGTGAATGCATTTGTATTTATTTTAATGCTGTGGTAGCCCTGAGGTGGTCGCCTAGCAAAATAAAAGACCGTTATTTATTTCAATACTAAATTTTTCTTTTTTCCGTGTTGTTTGTGTAAGTTTTTTGAAAAACAGTCTCGACGCAAAATATAAGTTATTTTGGGGTTGGTCACAAAGTAAACGAATATTTTATTTAAAACTCATGAGTTTATAGTTGATATATAAAATAGTTAAAAAATTAAAACCAAATTTAAGTTCTTTGTGTTTCGTTTTATCACATAAATTCACCGTTCCATTATTGAAACAGTGGGACAATATACTTATGTAAAGTAAAGAAACACTTTACTAGGTAAATTGTTTTGCTCAACTTTTTTATTATTATTAATAATATTTAATAATATTATTGCTTAGGAGGGTATTTAAATACCATTTAAATTGTTTGGGATAATATGGGTTAAAATACAGAAAAATCCGTTCAACCGTTTTTTTAATGAGAAACTTATTATACAAAACTTTTGTTTTAAATTTGCTTCATTAAAAAAAATAGTTAACAGTTCATGTTAATACTATAAAAGAATATGAAAATTTAATTTGAAACCCAATAATTTATTTCGTGTGCATATAGGCTTGCCAGGCGGTCTTGATTTCTCTTGAAGAATTTTCTCAGCTCATAAGTAATCAAGAAACAATTTGTTTTATCAAGATTTTCAAAGACCAACAAAAAAAAAACTCGTAAATTTGTTTTTAATTTGCTGTGTAAAAAATCTACCAAAACTTCGTTGCCTCTATTTATAATCCCGTATCCATACTTAACACTAATAAATAAAATGTTAAACAGCTGACTCAAAAAAAGAGTATAAAAAAAGTGAGTTCCTTTTTTTTTTTTTTTTGCTTTTAACTGGTCTTACTTAAGAAAGGTTTTAATTGTCAAGAATTCTTTTTAAAATCAACTTTTTATTAGTTAATGTCAAGAAATTGCTACTCGTAATAAAATAATGTCTGAATACTTTCAAGAAGAGTCTCTGACCCGTTCCGATGTTGAAGGAGGAAATGATACTACAAGAGTCTATTTAAACGATAACTACTCTTCATTGGCTAACAAATTTGTAAAGATCTGCTGGAAGCTGGCTCAAGATGGCAAAATTATACGTTATAGCATTATAAACCGTGAAAATCTGAAAGCAAAGTTAACAATGCCGAATGGTGATGTAAAGACTGTAAATATAAATGAATGTATTGATCTTTTTAAATTGGACACTTAAAGTAAAATATTTTTCTTATTTTTTATTTTTTTTCGTTATGCTATTCATCTCATTTTTTCTAATTCTTTTTTTGCTGTATAACTTGCTATCTTACTGAGATGTTTTAGTTTTTTTTTTCTGTTAAATAATTTTCAATCAATTGGAAAATAATATAAAGAGGTTTTAAATTTCTGTATCAGAAAATAAAAATAATTAAAAATTAATTTTCGTTTTATGAATTTTGAAAATGCGTAAATTCTTGTTAAATAATTGGCTCCCCCTGACACACAAATGCTTGATTTTTGATGTACCATAATAATAACCTTGGTCCTGTTGCTAGAGATGAATCTATTTTACAATCAAACTTGTCTGCATGTTCTAATTACTTAAATATCCGATGCTAAATTAGAGGAATTCAAAAGTATTTTTATGCGTTCTGGTGTTGATATTATTGGTATATCAGAATCATGGTATAAATCTAACATATACTCTCAATCGTTGGCTCTTCCAGGCTACAATCTTGTTAGAAATGATCGTCCTGATAGAGCGAGGTGGCGGTGTTTGTTTGTACATTTCAGAAAAGTTGCGTTACAGAATTATTTTTCGTGGGGAACAATATCATCGCTGTGAATCTTTATTTGTTGAAGTTTTTGGCAATAGAGTATCGGCTGTAGTAGGAATTGTCTATCTGCCAAATGGGGATTTAAATGAATTTGAAGAACTCCATGGTGAATTATTTGATCGTTTTTCAAATATTATTACTATGGGTGATTTCAATTACAATCTCTTTGATGTTTCGATTTCTGAAGCTGTTGGTTCTCTAATTTCAAGATGTGGTCTGACTTGTGTACATAACTGTTTACCTACACACTTGTGTGTACGAAACAATACTACTTCGTTAATTGATTACTTCATGCTCAGCCAGCCATCTTTAGTAGTGCATAAGGGTCAAATGTTGTTTCCATTTTTCAATTCCCATCATAGTCTTAAATTTATTCCGCAAAATTTTGCCCCTAGGGAGCGGGAAAATGGAATTGAACTTAAGGACTATAAACGAATCAATTTTGATGAATTTGGTCAATATGTAAGTCGATTTAATACATCGCCTGTTTATTGCACTAATGATGTAGATTTGCATCTTTCAACATTAAATGATTTGGTAAATGGATTACATAATTTGGTTCCTACTTTTAAAACTAAACCGTTTTCAAATGACAATAAGTGGATGAAATCTAGGGAAATTATTCAAGTTAGATCGCTGAGAGACGCTGCATATGATGCTTACCTTCGAGATCGCACTGATGATAACTGGAAAATTTTTTGTAAACTTAGAAATACAACTAAATCAGTCATTAGAAGAGTTCGTAGAAATTACGGTAAGGGCTTATTTACTGGTGTTGATAACACTTAAATGTGGAGTAACATTCGTAGGTTGGGCTGTGTTGGTCGTGAGAGTCCTAAACTTGATGAAGCAGACATTGAGTCGATTGCAACTGGGTTTTTAAATAACCTAAATCCTATCCACATGGGTAATTATAATTTTGAAAACTTTATTGATGGCCCAAACTCCTTTTCTTTTAATACGGTTACGGAATATGATGTTTTCATTTCTATTAACTCAATAAAGTCTAATGCAGCTGGTTATGATATGGTGCCAATAAAGTTTTTAAAAATTATATACCCGCTGATTTCAAGAATGCTTCTTCAACTTATAAATACTATGTTTACAGTATCTCAATTTCCAAGTGCGTGGAAATAAGGACGTATAGTACCGATTGCTAAATCAAATAATTTCAACATTGATAATTTGAGACCCATAAGCATCTTGCCTGCTATGTCAAAAATAGTTGAAAATATAATGAAGTCTCAGATTTTATCACACTGTCAACGTTTTTCACTCTTTCACCCTAATCAATACGCTTTTCGTCGTACTCACAATACAACATCTCTACTTATTTCCCTTACTGATTCTGTAAGAAAGCAACTTTATGAACATAAAAATTTTGTTATGGTTTATCTTGATCTTACAAAAGCATTTGATCGAATAAACCATAATGTTCTTATTAAAAAGCTTCAGAATAAATTCAATTTTTCTAAATCTGCGTGCAAGTTGATATACTCTTATCTAAATGATCGATCTCAGTTTGTATCTTTTGGTGGATTAAGTTCTAGTGTTGGTAGCGTTACCTCCGGTGAGCCACAAGGTTCTGTATTAGGCCTAATACTCTTTCTAGCTTATTTAAATGATTGCATTCCTCTCCTGGATAGTGAGTTTTGTAAATCGTATGTTTTTGCGGATGACATTTTTCTTGTATATAAAATGGATCCTGAAATAAATATAATGTCTGAGATCCGTTTAAATAATCATATTAATACTGTTCTAAATTGGATGCATTTAAATTGTTTGGAAATAAATTTAACTAAAACTAAAGCAATATTTTTTCGTTTACCTAATCAGATTTTGAATTATCCCAGAATTCGTATTGATAATCAATTAACTAGTTTTTTTGACTCACTTAAATGCCTTGGTATATTTGTTGATTCAAATCTTAATTTTGCAAATCATATTAATTCTATATCAAATCAAGTTTCCTTTATTTTGAGAAGATTGTATGCCTTGAAAGCATATACACCAAGATATGTGAGATATCGCTTGGCTCATGCCTTGCTAATGTCTAAAATTAACTACTGTTTGGAAGTTTTTTCTGGAACATTGTCTGGTAATTTGGACCTTCTTGAGAGGATTGTTAGAAAAGTTGTTCGATATGTATTTAATGTTCGTATTCGTGATCATGATCGAGTGACTGAGCTTGTCCCTGAATTTTTGGGTTGCGAATTTCATGAATTTCTACATTTGCGTCTTTTACTATTGGGGGATTCACAAGGTGTCATAAAGTCATATGTCTTAAAATAATAACATGAAAAAATACGACTGTTGTGAGCAACCCCTCATAATTTAATGTGCTATTAATTACGACAGCACAATAAACATAGCAAACAACGTTCTATTTATTTAAGACACTTTTTGTTTACAAGCCAACAACAATATTTTTAAACCATTGTAAAATGTTAGAACATTATGACAATAAACCGTGATAGCACACCTTGTGAATACCCCATATATTTTTACAAAATCATGAAATTAAGACAGCCTATTTCTTGTCGATGAATTTACATTTATTCATTCAACGCGTAATATACAACTTGAGATACCTCGGATACATCTTTCAATTTATGAACATTCATTTAAAATAAGAGTCTACGACTAATCTACGACTGTTTTCATACTCCTACCTAACTTATAAAAAAATGCTTTTGATTAGGTCTGTATGCTTATTCTTTCTTAGTTTTTTACGTGATTTGATCTCTGGTATACAGGATTTATGGAAATTTTATGGTTATTAAGCTTTTGTACAGTTTTGTGTGGTTGGGGAGCCACTTATGTAGTACTTACGTATTTTACTTTTTTGTAAAGTAGTTTTAAGTTACACTGTATCTCAACATAGTTCTAGCTCATAGTCAAAATCTTTGTCATACATATACATAACATAGATATTAATCAAACAATACATGTATAATTGGCCTTTAAGGCTTCCAATGTATTGAAATAATAAATAAAAAAAATAAATTTGCCAATTTAAATCTGGCAAGCCTATGAGCATATGTACAATAGGGCGTTGCTAATACTGACCAAAATTTTAATTTTGATGAATTCGAACACTTATTTGCAAAATATCAGCTCCCTAAAATAACGTTAACCCATGTAATATATGTAATATTTGTATCACATCCCTACGTGATAAACTAAAAAGAATAAATGAGTGTTCTCCTCGAAGGAAATATTATTCTAAACAAAACTGCGTCTTAAAAATTCCATATCAATTCAAGATTTCAAGATATCGCACATGGTTGCATTTATATGGGGAGAGCGGCCAACAATTCGTTAAGTAGACAAATCGGTATCAAAATTTTACTATGGGGTTTGTATAGGGTAAAAACTGTTATATATAAAAAAATGGGTGTGGTTGGAAACGCCTATTTTCTCCTCCATAAAGGAAAAGATAAAACATAATAACGAAAGTTTTGTGTGATATACAAACATATTTAGTGTATATGTGAAAAAGTGGGCGTGGTCCTCTTCGACCACTACCTCCCACAAAAAAAAAATATTTTCTTAGTTTTTGTATTAAAAGCAAAAAAGGGAAATATAATAAAGCGAAACATAAATGAATAAAACAAAAGCCTATTTACATACCTAGACTACAAAGCGAAAACAGCAAAAAGAATTTCATTTATATCGATTCAGCAAACTCTATTTTGGGACTTACACGACTCGAATTAAAAACTTTGCTTGGAAGCAACACTTAAAAGAAATGGTTTCTTTATTTTCGAACCAATTAGAATGGCTTTTCAAAACTGCTGAATTTTTTCGATTGCTGCCGGATCTGACTATAACCCTTATTTTCAACCCATGCCTATTGCACCCACCACATTCTGAAGTTCTTGAAAATGTGTACCGCTACTTTACATCAAATCTCAAAAACATTTAGTCGAGATAATAATAATTAAATTCGCATTGGTGAGTTCTTTCTACAAAAGTAATGCAGTAAGAACCCTGCAAACATTTGGAAGATCGTTTTTTCAGAAATGATTTGGATGAGTCTTTTTTGAGTACTTTTGCTGATCGAAAACTGATTTATCGCCTACACGCTTACAAATCGATACCAAAATGATTCGCGCTTATGACTCAAAAGTGTTGGACTTAAAATTAAAAAAAAAACGATTCATATGTGTCAGATCGAGAAGAGTCGCGGTTAGGGTACCGGTTTCTCCCTACAAAAATATCTTTAATGATTAGAAAATGAGCAAATATTTTATTATCAATACGCTTAAAACGATGGTGTATAATTTTTTCGAAAAAACAGTTTTTTTTTGGGTTTTTAGACGAGTTTTTGTCCATATATCTTCCCGAATCCAACTTTTATTACAAAAGTAAAGGTAAATCTTCCTAAAGACGTCGGTATATAAATCTGTCAAATTGGTTAAAAAATTATATTTGTAACCAAATCACTGAAATTTATTAGTTTTAATAACAAAAACTCGTATAAAGCCCCAAAAAAAACTTTTTTTTTTTCGAAAAAATTATACTTTGGATACGATATATTTAAACAATTTTAAATCGGCGAATTTTTTTTTTAACATACCTACGATTTGAGCGATTTGTATATAAAATCATCTGAGGAGGGTCTATTCAAAACTTGACTATTCCACTTTTTGTGTTTTTGCACAATTTGAGAATTTTTTTTTAGAAATGCAATTATGTATTTAACCCGAACTTTTGTTGCATTATTTTAGACGACAAGATTAGTCATTGTTTTGTACAGGATTCAAAAATTTAGCATTAATATATTTTGAATAAATCCATTTGAAATGGAATAATCTAGTTTTGACGCGGCTAATTGGAATAATCAAGGAATAATCATGTTTTGATTCAAACCACTGTAGATTAAACTTGTCTTGCTTAAACTAATTAGGTATCAGAAATCTTTTTTTGAATTAAAATAAAAAGGTTCGCCTTTGAATAATCTGGATTAATCATATTTTGTTCAAGAACTGTATATTTGAAATGGGTAATGTGATTTTGAAGTGGAATAATTGACTTTTGGGGAAATCATGCCTTTTATTACATTTTTTCGGGTGTAATTATAAAGTTTTTTTCCCAATTTTATTTTCGCCGAATTTTTACCTTACCAACCAAACAAAAAATTAAAAACCCTTTCTATTGAAAGTGGAATAATCAAGTTTTGAAAAGAACCTCCTCATCTAATAGAAGACACACAAAAGGAGACGAGTGAACAAATTAAGGTACAAAATATTTATTATTTTATCCGTTAAGCGTCTTTATTCCAGAAATCCGTGTGTATGGATTTCTGGAATAAAGACGCTTAAACAAGGTCCCGATTGAGCATAAATATGTTTCTATATAACGCTGCATTTACACATGAAATTTCTGAATGCGTATTATCACCACAAATTTCACAAAAAAGGATAATTAAATTTCATGAAAATGTACATGAAAGTGAAATTTCATTTTCAAAATGGCGTCAAAGGGCAAACTTCTATCAATCATTTCTCTTCTTCTTCTTTTATTGTTTTGCTTATTTCAAGTTTCAGAGTTGCCGAGCCAATTATTAACGCTGAACTTCAGGCATTTGTTCAAAATAATATTTATTTTTATTAGTTTTCATGATATTTATAAATTTTAATTAGAATCATTGTGTTCTTATTATTTAGTTGAAAAAATATATAAAAATTCTTTATAAAGGGTGGTTATATTTTTTTGATTTGATTATTGTTGATTTTGAATAAAACACAAATTATTTAGGAAATTATTGTTATTTCCTTTTATTATGAAAATATTGATATGGGTTAATTATGTATGGAACAAAATATCAGTCAAATAGCCGCCGCTACCTCGGCGGCACACCTCCATCCGATGGTCCAAATTTTCGATGACGCTCAGGCATAATTGAGGTTCTATGCCGTTAATGTGCCGAAATATATCACCCTTTAACTCTTGAATTGTTGCTCGTTTATCGACGTACACCTTTTCTTTCAAAAAACCCCGATGATGCCGCCAGCCCATAAACCACACCAAACCGTCACTTTGTGGGTGCATTGGTTTTTCGACAATCACTCTTGGATTATCATTCTCCCAAATGCGGCAATTCTGCTTATTGACGAATACACTGAGTTGTAAATGTGCCTCACCACTGAAGATGATTTTCACGGTATGCATTTTGATTTGAACGCCCATTTTCATAATAAGCCTGAATAACTTAAACGCGTTGGTCGATTGTGTATCTTTCCATGGTTCAAATTGAGTTAGTCTGAAATTGATAAATATCAAATGAAATGCAGAAAAAAACTTGAGCTTTAGGTGTGGTTCACATTCAACATCGGCCCTTAAAATTTAACCATATACAAAAAAAAATTTCAATTGGCAACACTGCTTAGTTATTGTCATTTACTTTCATGACATCGCATTCTTGAAATTTTCATTGAAAGCTAGCTGAAAGTTGGATTGAAATTAGAAAAATGCAAATGTGTTAGTGAAAAAGTGTGAGTGTATTGTGACTTTCAAGAAACTACTTTCATGTGTGCTATATAAATTGTGTTTGTTTTTAAGAAGAGCCTAAAGTTTTCTGTTAAAAATGTTTGACTCGTATTGCTGTAAAGGTTATCCATTTTTCGGTTTCAAAAGAAAACTTAAATAAAACACACTTAAATCCAGGATTTTTACCACTTTCTCATACTTTTCGGCGATACCTCATCGATAACTTAACGAAAGTTGGTTTTCAAATGCCCCAACGTTAGAAGATTATCCACGTAGATACGATCGTTGGCGTAGCTACAGATCTTGTTTGCCAATTGACGTCACCAAACCGTGAAATTAAGCCAGAATCGTTCGTGTTGTGTGGCTCGTGGTGCTGTCCTATTGAAACCACGTATCGTCCAGTTCTTAATCATCCACTTTTATATAAACTTGAAGCGTATTACATAATTTTGTTCTGGCGGCTCCATGATGGCCCATGGTTTCTTAATAGGCTACACAAATACTGAAGTGTAGGGTATCATATGGCCGGACTAGGGATGCCAATGGGGACTGGTTTTCGCAAATCCCGTCATTCGGGTTCCCGGGGTTTTTCGGGATTTTTGAAAGTCAAAAGATAATTGCTTTTAATTGATATTTATTAAAAAAAAAAACTCCTTTAAAATTTCACAAAAATTTTAATGATTTTTGGAATTTAGCTTTTTACAACTTCTTTTTTTTAAACCCAAACAATGAATTTATGAAGTGTTATAACTAATTATAGTGCATTTACACCTACACCATAAATACGTTATAAGTTGTTTATGATGATAAACTAGTTTAAGAAACTTG
Organism: Pollenia amentaria; assembly: GCA_943735925.1. Classification (NCBI taxonomy): domain Eukaryota; kingdom Metazoa; phylum Arthropoda; class Insecta; order Diptera; family Polleniidae; genus Pollenia; species Pollenia amentaria. Next base: position 98,983,064 of record OX031006.1, read on the forward strand.
TTTATCCATACAAATTATAAACACGTTTGTAACTAGCTTTTGAGATAAACTAGTTGCAAACAACCAGTTTTTGTTAATGCAACTCTGTTCTTTTCAAATTTTGCTCTGGCAACGCTAGTGATATTTGACATTTCATAAAAAAAAATTAAGTTAAAAAAGTTTGCGTTAAAAAAAGGAACACATCAAGAAAAAGTTTAAAAAAATGAATTGAAAATTGTTTTATATAATATGAATAACGAAAATAAAAGGTATGTTTATCGTATGTATAAATGTACGTGCACCAACGTTTTTAAGTTTTTTTTACTGGAGTCAGCTGTTTTGTGACACGGCTGTTAAACTGTTAACTGTCAAAACTGCTGATGTAAACGATATAGTTTATGAAAGTAGTTTACGATCATAAACTAGTTTGAAAATTACAAGTGTAAATGCACTATTACGTTAGTTTATTTCAATACGAACATTTTGTGCCCCATAGGATCCAGATCGGTGCAAAAATATGGAAGTTACAGTAGATTAATTGAATTATCCCACTTATCGATTTTATCAAATTTTTATCAAATAAAAAAAAAACACAACAGTAAATTTACAAAGTTAATGGTAGTAACAATTAATATTAAAAATGGCTTAAAACTGTTGAATTGTTATGCATATTGTGATTATTTTCTGTCTCTTGCACAAGGAACCAACAATAGTAGCCAAACATCGCCTCATCAAACGCCCCTTGATACCGACGCTCCATTTCTTGTATTTGTTGGTGAAAGCGCTCACCAGGCTCGTCACTTTCATCGCCAAGGTTATTTGGATAGAAATTCAAGTGGGAATGTAGAAGAAATATTTACTCCTTTTTAAGAAAGATATAAAAATGAATGCTAATTTAAATAAATAAATAAAAACAAAATCATGTTAAAAACTATACCCATTTTCTCATCGTTTTTTAATAAATCTTTAATGATGTCCTCATAATTTGGGCTTCTAAAATTTCCCAGAAATCTTGAGACAACCAAATTTTCATCTTCACACACAATCGAATCAAATTCTGAATGTCAGCCGCTTTGTAATTTGTGGTCCCACAAAAACCCCTTCTTTAATCTTGGCATCTGATACATTGGGCAAAATGGTTTTCAGGTATTCAAATGCGACACTGTTTCCTTTTTTTACCAAAGCTTTGATGAAATTTTTAAATAAGCCAAGCTTAATATGTAACTATGGCATTTTGCACCAGAGCTTTGTATTTGACATTATCTTGGCCAAGCGTAAAATTTAAACACAAAATTAAGAAATGCATACTTTCTTTGCGCCCCACAGTGGCTGAAAATCGTTTTTCATTGGCCAAAATTCTGTAATTTTTGAACCGAAGGAAATATTTTAGTGAAATTTTTTTTAGTCGACAGATATATTATTAAAATTTTCTCCACTTTCAATTTCATTAAAACCGGTTAAGTAGTTATTGGGGAATTTAAGGACTAAGTGAAACTTTAGATTTTTTTTAACGTTAGCGTGAAATTTGGTTTTGTTTATTTTTTTTTTAATTATTTAAAAATTTCATATTTGAATTTAAATAATAGTCATTAACATTTTTTGTAATAATGGGACACTCAAAAAAATTTAATGTTTACACTAAAAAAAATTTTTACCATTAAAAAAAATAGTAAAAACAACTGGAAATTTGGCTATTATTACTAAAAAATTAACAATTTTTTGCTGTCAAATTTGTTTACACTTAAAAAAACTTTAGAAATATTATCTAAAATCTTGCTATTACTACAAAAGAATCTATTATTTTTTGCTGTAAAATTTGTTAATATTAGCAAAAATTTTTTAAATATTTCTTATTTATTAAAACATTTCATATATATTTGGATAAAAAAACCTTTTAAAAATAAAAGCAGCAATAGATTTTGTAACAATGTGAGGTTCTGTTTATTATTATTTTTTACTAATACAATGTCTGTCTTAGATCTAATAAATTATAATTATTGTTCATTTAATTGAAAGATTGATTGCAAATATTCCGTTCTGTGTTATTTCTGTTCTTTACTAGTTTTCGACTTCTTCATCTAAATCCCGATGTTCCACTTTTCATTGATTTCGAAAACTTTTTTCTGAACTGCTTAACAACATTGCACGACCACAATTACCAATTTTTTGACCTAATTTTTTTGCTTCCTTCGTTTTAATATGTTTACTATTAAATAAAATTAAAATTTTGGAAATCGGTGACAAAAAAAAAATTGGACTTTTGGCCAATGAAATAAAATTTTCAGCCACTGTGCGGCCGATATCCACATAGTTAAACGAGCTTTGCATGAATTGCACAAAGTATTTGGGGTCCAAGATTTCGAAATATTTTCTGGATTGACTTTAAAATACAGCCAAAATTCATTTTCTAATTGCCTTGAAAAATTTGATGGCTGCGCAAAACTATAAATTCCACAAGCATAACAAAACTTGTTTGGATTGTTCTTGCAGATAAAGGCACGTTCTGCACTATGCATTTTGTTCTTGTTAGATCGAATTCTAAGTTACAAGAAAATCAAAACGTTTACCAAATAATTTGCAATTGTAAGCTGTCAACACCAACAACAACAATAACAGCAAAAAGGCAGTGTTGTCAAACATCTTTACTGAATAGAGGTTTTTACACTTTTCCATTCTTAAAAATATTTTCTCGCTCATTATTTTTATTATCATAAGATTTTTTAGTAATTTTTTCACAAAATTCAATGTTTCTAATATTTACAGCGTTCGTTTTTCAAATTCCGCGTATTTACTTCCTTTGCGTTTTTGATTGGATAAAAAGTGAAAAGTGGGTTAATTCACAAAATCATCTGTTGCTTTGTCATTTTTGCACAGAAATGAGTCTCGTTGCGCGCAAAATGTTCGTATCAAAATAAACTAATGTCCCATGTAATAAAACATTAAGCTTTTGATTTGATTGGTTTAAAAAAAATAGCTCCAAAAGAACAATATTGCAAAAAGTGATAATTTTTTTCTTAAATTTTAAAATTTTGTCCATTCTAGACCACTGTCATTTCTTGACCAATGTTTACAACCGACCCATGGTTATTTTAGTAATTTTATTGTCTTTTATAAAAACAAAATAAATACATAATCCGTCTAACATTTTTGAAAATATTTGCATTTAAGTCACATCATCTTTTTTAATAACACAAATAACGGTTTTTTGGAATATCTCGAAAACTGTTCTACTTTTGACCATTCCGATCGTATTCAGCGGACAATTTTACATAAAGATTAGGTGTCAGATTCATTTGGTCAAAAAACAGTCATATAGTGTTATTTATATCGTAATTGAATAGAGCAAACTAGTAATTGAGTTGTTTGTAAGATTCTATTAAAATTTTTATTAACTGAATTAAGATGAATAATTGAAATTTTAATTCGAAATTAATTACGAAAATCAAATGTTTTACTTAACCATAAAAATCTTTTTGATCTACAATTTTAAATAAACAGGCACAACGCAAAATTCAAAAATATTTAGGAGCGGCAGAAAACTGGCTTTAAAAACAAGGTTGCAACTTTTTACTCAAATTGAGTTCGCAAATGTTGAAGAAGAATAGTTAAAGAAGACAGTGGCGCAAACGAAATTTTCGTGGTCGTTATAGATTAGATTTGTGAACTGATTTATGAAAAAAAAATGATTTTGATAAAAAGTTGAAATCGATTTAAGCAAATCTGGAGATATTAAAATGCCAAAACAGTGTAACTTTTTAAGTTTTAAATAATCTTTTGTGACCCAATATTCCAACCATGGAATCATTTTCCGAACGATTTGGACTTTTGTTTTATTTGGATTCACCTGGCGCAATATTATTTTTACGTTGGCCGATGAATGTGGCAAAATCAGTATGTTCTGAACAAATTTAGTAAGAGTAGGAAAATCATATTCGGAACCATAACGTTTAATTTTAGATTTTTTCAAAAATATATTAAAGTTATTTCTTCCTTGTAAATTTTTATATTAATTCGTTAGTATATTCTAAGTCAAAATTCAATTTATAAAGCTTTCATATTTTAATAGTTTTATTTCATCCTTTTCGTTTTCGTTCTCGAAACTCAGAATCCAGATCTTTTTTTAATTTTAAAATTTGCAAAATATTTCGCAATATTGAAAAATGAATTAGAGTGACTACTTATTATTAAATTTGGATATATAGATTGTGGATGTCATTCGCTTCGCTTTGAAATATTCTATTTTTATTATTAGTTATGCCCAGAGTGATAAATACATTTTATTTGTAGTGTTTAGATTATTTTATTATTAAAAAAATCTTTAAATCTGCGTTTTATATTTTAGGTGCATAAAAACTGCAAAATGCAGATAAATCTGCACTTCTGGCAACAGTGATAATGGCTGTATGTGAAACGGTAGCAAAGTACTGATGAACCGTGTGGCCATTTTAGCATTTTTGCAGGTAAATTTAGCATTAAAATTTTTTATTTAGCTGCAAAATTTTCATTTAGCACTTGGCACTTTATTAATTATTTTTAGAAAATGTTTTTTAGCATTTTTTACCGTTATTTATTTTAAAAATTTGGACGAATAGTTCTTTTGATTTTACTTAATTTTTTTTATAAATTATAATAAATTATCACTTAAAATAGTTGTACCTAAAATAATTTCGTATGAGTTAGGAACATCTTACCTGTCTTGTTACAAAAAAAATAGAATATTCAGAGAATATCTGAAATGCCCTTATCATATTGATTGTAAATATTTGTTCCCTTTGATTTACGATATAAAAGTACAAGAAAATTTTACTTTGTATTAAGATAAAAATTCTATAGCGTAAATGTTTGAAAACATTTCTTTCTCTAAACTGCCAAAAAACTATAATTTTAATACTTCAACTTTTCTTAAACAATTAAAAATAAAATGATCTAAAAAATTTGTATATCATAGAAATAAATCGTTTAAATTTAGCATGTATCAGGGGTTTGCGGGCACCTAAATTAAAAATTTAATCTCAACTACCTGCGCTTCATATTTTTGTGTATAAGATGCTTTACGAAAATCTATCCGCTTGTTTAAATATTTAATTTCAATTTCGTTAAAAAAATAAGTCACTAAAATGTATTTAGTTTCGAATAAAATATCATACTGTGCCCATGTTCTGTAAATCCCGCGGCGAGAAACTTTTCGATTGAAATGTGAGAAATGAAACAAAAATGCCATAAATTGAAGCAAACAGCTGTTTTTCTCACTTAACTGCGTCTGTAAAATTTTTGGCGGGTAATAACTGTCACATAAGAAAATTTTTGTGAGAAAGTTCCCGCTTTGAACTGTCAAATAAACTCACGCATAAAACCGTGGTGAGAAAATAATTTTAACACTAAAAAATAAATTTAAAATGCAATGAATATTAACACGGAAGTGATAAGTATTTTGTTCTTGGCAGATTTTTTCATGGCTTAATTATTTTGCTTTTAACATATTTGAAAATATACAAAGGTTTTTAAAGCAATTTTGTAATCAACAAACATTACAGTCACACTTTACATTTTTTGGTATAGCCGCCGTTGTTGAAAATTTTTCAAATTTGGTCGCCCTCAATGTACGTTTGACTGTCGTTCACAACATCTGCAATTTCGTATCGGGTTCGAGTGGAATATTATGACATTTATACGTAACGACGTAATCTCTTTTGATAGTTTTCGACATTAGTTACAGACACACTTTTTTCTCACATTTCGAGAAACGATTGAATATTTTGTTTCACAAGTGTTCGATGCGAGAAGTTCTCACCAAAGTTACACAACATGGGTGCTGGTAATACATTTTAGCAAAAATCTTAAAAAAAATTTAGCATTATTTTAGCATTTTTTTAAATCAGTTTTAGCATTTTTTGGCCATGTTTAATGCCAGATTTAGCCGCAAAATTTTTTTTAGCTCTGGTTTCCCTGCTCATGGAAGTAAAATTTTTACAGTGTTAAGGTGAACAAAATTTCACTAGCCCTGAGTATAAATTTTGACATTTGCGTAGGAATTTTTGACAATTTTAATCCACCAAAAAACTTTGCTACCTTTTCACACACACACCCTATGTAAAAAACAATTTTAATTTATAATTAAAAAAAAAAATTAATTTTAAACTTGGTGCGTTTTTCCTAAAATGGCTTGTTTTTCTACATTTCTGTGCGTTTTGAAATTTTAAAGTTGACAACGCTGTAAGTCATTCACAATATCAACTAAAAGAATGAAATCAAGTTAAGATATTCGTTATATTCCTAAATAAATTAGAATACTAGTTATACATTGTTTTTATCTATGGGTCAACAGAGTCTCTGTTCTCTTTATCTGTAATAATAAGCGTGGTCATTCATATCAGTCACGTCATCCAAAAACAAACGAACATATTTACGCTGCATTAAGGCTTTCATCGAATTAAGATAACCATAAAATGTTCCAGTCTATTTCATTTATTTCCACACCACACTCATCATTTTCAATCGAATCTTGCAAAATTGAATCATAAAAATATTGACCTTTCAAAATCAAAACATGAAACCGTATCATATAATTATTCGGCCCCAAACATGAAAGCAACGAAATCATCATGTCTATACATATTCGTTATTCGTTACATCGAATTTCAATACTTAATTATTTCAATTGAAATTTTCATAACACTTCAATTGTCTGCAGCTGATATTTGGATGCCGTTAATTTGAAAAGTCTCCACTTTAATGTGAAACAAGTAACGATAAATTAACTCAACACCTCATCGTACATGAGAACGAAACAAAAATAGAATATCCATGTGTGTATGTTTGTATGTGCATATGTTTGTATATCTAAACAAATTTTGATAGAAATTTAAAAACTTTAAACATAATTCGATGCAATTTGTAAACAAATTAACAGTAGAAACACAATTGCACCGTAAAAACGTAGAATCGTAAGTCGTATGAACGTTGTAAAATTTACGGCCAATTTCACCAAGTTCAGTTTTAATTAACTATTAATATAACTGTCAGTTAACAATATGTTAATTGACAGTTATAGTAACATTACATTATAACTGAACTTGGTGAAATTGCCCGTAAAACGTATAATATTTTTTGTTATACAAAGGAGCACAAGAGCTGGGGCCTATTTCACTAAACTACAAGTTCACAATTACAAGCATTTTTGCCTAAAAAATTGTGAACTTAAATTTAAATTTGTTTTTTAACTATTTTTTTAATAAAAATTAGTTCAAATAAACATAAAATCCAAAAATTTTAATATTAATTAGCATTTATTATTTATTTTGCTTATTTTTAATTATTTATTTTTTTAAATATGTGATTATATGTAATAAAATAAACTATACCACATTGTTTGCTTATTAGAAATTATCGATAAGCGGCAACGCCACTAATCATATGTCATAAACAAATAATTTTATCACTTCGCACTTTTGAACTTTGTCCAAAAAACATCACCTGCGTATTCAGCGTATTTTTCACTTGTCATCAGTCAAAGTCAAGGCACCTCAAACGCACGTTATCCCACTCTTTAATTTTTATCTCTTCGTCAAGTTTATCGCTTGCATGAGATCTACCGCACCACACTAATTTTATTATGTTGATTTTCCATTACAAAAAAATAATTTTCAATTTTTGTAACACAAGTTGCAAATACAGCTTTAAACACAAACCACATATGGATGGGCTTAAAGCACTAGGGGTTGAAGTTCTTTATTTAAAAATTGAGATTAAGTGCTCATATATAGCTTGTGCTCCAAGCGAAACAGGTATTTTAATGACAACTGCTGGAATTGGTTGCCATATCTCGCTACCTGATGCGAATTCCACATTCACCTCTTGTGTTCTGAACTTCTCTGAACTTAGCGTACTAATACCTTTTAGCCCCTCATATGTTTTGATTGATTAGTGGTGTGCTTACAATCAAAACAACTTATCGATATACAATAGAGTACCCATAATTGCAAAACTATTTATTTTTATTGCCCGGCGCACATTTTACGATATATTGGGTCTAAAAAATAAGAAATATTATTAAAATGGGTTATATTGCGTTTTTGTAGGATATTTAAGCATTTTGAGTAATAATAAATAAGAATTGTAAAATTAATATCACAATATATACAAGAACTTGTAATTGTAGAAATTGTAGTTTACAAGTGCAAAAAGCTGCGAGTGTTGTGAACTTTTTAATGAAACACAACTCATCAGCACTTGTAAGACTTAGACTTGTGATTGTAACTTGTAAACTTGTAGAATTATAGTTTAGTGATATAGGCCCCTGGTGCAAAGGTTAAACCGTATTCTCATAGAAAATAATACAATAAAGACATGAAATTAAATTAAATTTAGTCTTTTCAAATTGAATATTTAACAATAAATTAAAAAAAAAAATATGAAACAATTTTTACGTAGGACGTAATGCCTTAAATTTATTAAAACGCGCTCTATTTAACCACAATTTCGTCGTGAACATACACCAGTACCCCGGCTTGCGTCGCTAATTGGAACCGGAAAAATGCGTCGCTTACCGAAGCACGATTTTCCATACATTTGTATTGATTTTCATTTAAGTGATTCCGAGATTCATAATTTTAGCTGAAAAATTAACAGATAATTTTCTTTTAGATTTTCAAATAAAATTAAAGCTTCTTTTGAATTACCAGTTGCTTTAAGGGCATTCTTCGCTAATTTTTATCTTCAATGGAAATTATACAAAGTGGTTCCATTTTTTTCATTAAAGGAATTCGCATTTTTGTAATCTGTTTATGTTGTAACGATCTTCCGGTTTCAACAAGTTTTTTAATTTTATCAGCGTGTCTAGAACAACAAATGGATTTTATTGTAGAAGGGACTAGTCCAAGGTTTCTTCCATCAACAGCCTTTTCCTCTGATTTAGAACGTTTCATTGTTGCAAGATATTTAGATTCAACTTTATTTCAACAAATGTAAATAGAAACTTTTAACAGCCTTCAACTTGCAACCTCCACATACGTACTTGTATTTGACTGTTTTCGCTATAAATAAAAACATATTAACGACGCAAATTGGACCACTAACGATGCAACTTCGAAGCCATGCGACGCAAAGTGAAACAAAAACGACGCAATTCGAAATCACAGAAAATTTAAAAGGACGCAACTTCGAAACGTCGCAAATCAGGGTAATGGTGCATTGTATTTCCTTTTGAAAATAATCTTAGAATAATTCCATTTTATTAAAATTTTTGCTTATTTTATACGGTTCAATTATATTCCTACGGCTATTTTCAAAAGAAAATAAAATACGTACGTTGACGACTGAATTGTTAATAAGTAGAGCGTTTTTCCAGAATTTTAAAGCGTTACGTTCTACGTTCTAACGGCGTAAATTTTGTGTGAGAAAGTTCCCGCTTTCAACTGTCAAAAAAACTTTCGAATATAAACGGGATAAGAAAATATTTGAACACTAAAAAATATATTATAAATGCAAAATGCAATGAATAATAATAGCACGCGAGAGGTAAATATTTTGTTCTTGGCAGATTTTTTCATTTATTAATTATTTTGCATTGAGCATTTTTAAAAAATATAAGAATGTTTTCAAAGCGATTTTGTAAACAACAAACATTTAAGTCATTATTTGGTATAGCCGTCAATGAAAACTTCTCAGTTTTAGCAAATTTTGGTCGGCGTCAACGATATGTGTGAATGGCGTTGTCAACGTCTGCAGTTTCAAGTCGGCTTCGTGCCGGATATGATGACAGTTATAACGCAACGAGGTAATCTCTTTTGATAGTTTTCGACAAGGAGCTAAAGACTCAATTTTCGAGAAACGATGGAATATTTAGTTTCACATCTGTTCGATGCGAGAAGTACTCACCGAAGTTACAGAACATGGATACTCGCGTAGAGTATTATTATGTGATCGAGATTGTAAGTTCACTGAAATTACTTTTTCACTTACCGCACGTGCTGGCAAATGACTGAGCAGAAAACATAGAAATTTGTTTTAATACACAAGTATGAAAGGAAAATTAAAACACTTTGTGTACTGATAAAAGATAATTATGTTTCATTAAACATTTTTTTTTCATACAATTCTGTAAAAATAAACACATGATTTTTTTATTTTATCGAGAGTAAAATCTAAAGATCTAGTTTTGTTGTTAACAAATTCAAAACAAAGAAACAAATTCGCTTTTAGTTTGAAAATGTTGTTATTAAAACTCGTAATGCTCTCTAATTATTTCAATATTTTTTTCTAAATAGCCGCCAAAATATTAGGTTTATTATGTTATGCCTGAACAAACACAAAAATTATTTGCTTAAATTTTCTTTTGTAGAACAGAAGCATCCAAAATAATCAGATAAACTTCATATACACATCTGAACAATAGTGAATAGAGTGCACGCTATTGCAGAATGCTGAGAAAATCCCAACAGTAAAAAACTTAAAAATAATGTATTTGTTCAGTGTTTGTTTAAGAATTAGCGTTCAATTTTGTTGTTTGTGTGTTTTGAAAATTTCTAAATGTATTTCAAAATTCTCTAATTATATTTCAGTTTTGGTTCATTTGACTTTATACTTTTGTTCGTAAGAGTATTATATATTTTACCATAAATCCTTGAGCATATTCCGGGACAATTTGGTAAATATTTAATAAAACAAATTGTATATTAAACAACACCACTAAAGGAGAGTGATGTGATGCATTTGTGCATCACTTTTTAAAAATGTTTTTTTGAGTCGATTTCCATCTTTTAAAATTGTAGTACTTGGAAATATATAGCAGAAGTAAATTAACTTAATAAATACGATTTCTGCAAATTGCATTTGAATAGGTACCGTACCGCTCGTTACAAAAATCGACATTATAAAAACAACTAACTTTTAATAAGTTTTGAAAATTTAGTGTTATGTTTAGTTTCCGTTTCTTATTAAATTAAAATATATTTTTATAAAAAAAATCCGAAAACAAAAATCTCTCTTTCATTAACTATGTATAGTTTACACATTCTTTAGCTAAAACAACTTCTTTAAATCGTTTTACTACAAATAGCAATGAATTCAAAATATAAAAATATGTATTCCAAATGTTAAGTAAGTAATAATGAAGGCCCTAATCATGTAAAACGCAACGCAATGCCACAGAATTATATTGAAATTCATTAATATTTTGTAATTTTGTTGTTGCTTTCTACAGAAATTCACATGGCGATTTAAAATTTCAAACGCTGCATATCTTGTGGCGTTAAAAATGTTAAAACGGTACATGAATATCTGTTGAAAGCAACAACAAAATTACAAAATATTTATGACATTGTTTTTGCCTTCAATGTAATTCTTTGGCGTTGCGTTTTACATGATTAGGCCTTAATCGTTGCTATTTATAAATGACTTTTCTACATACGCCAAGGCTAAAAATGTTTGAGAATTTCGAACTGGAGACGTTACTTGAACCAGAATTTTTAGAGTTACACAATCACATATTTTTTAAAAGTATTGACATTGATAAAAAAAGTAAGAAAATTAGGTGCATGAACTGAAGCCGAGAGATATCAAAATCTTGTAAAGTCCTTAAAAAAAAATTGTTGAAAATGGATCTAATAAAACGGTATTAACGATCAAATTGAAGACCAAAAATATGCATTGCTCTGCACATGAAAATCCAAAAAATAAAAGTATCTAAGAAGCTAAAAAATGTGATATTAGATAAAAAACTTTTGTAAATTTGTACAAAATTTATCATTTGAAAAATCGTCATAATTAAGGTATAAATCGTCCAATTGTCAGTATATAACTTTAATATCCCAAATTCGTCAAAACTACGATAAATCGTCAAATCTGGCAGCCCTAGCTGCCGGTTGATATTACGGCTAGACATATGGTTCTCTGCTTGGTGGTATACTGGGCGGGGTGCACAGCTGGTCGTGACGTGATTACGGCCTCGTTAGGATATTCAATCACTATATTATCCCTGGCGCGTTGGACTTCTGCACCTCGGAAACTTTCTTCGGTGCAAGGTGCGCAGCTCATACGGTATATAGAAATGAGCTGTTTATTAAATTATTTTCTTATTAATTATGGTTTGAAAATTTTTCAAAATCAATAACAACTTATCATTAAAGGATTGTATTTCCCTCAAAATACGTAAGACTTGTGTGATATTGTGCCAGTCACCACTTTGAACAAAATATATATCAATAAAGTTTCTAAAAATGAAAAACAATTTTTGCCACGCCCCAAAATACAGGGCTTTTATTATATATATAGCCGCCATTTTAAGTCCGAACTCAAACATTGTACATCATTCTTGATATATTGAGTTAGGTTTCATTTTTTACTTTTAGTGACTTTTCGATCCGATATCAAACTTTTTGCGCCATTATTGCTGTTCGAAAATTTCAAGATTTTGAGAAAATAGTAAAAAAAAAATGGCAATGCAAATTTTTAAATTCCTATTTCTTTATACACATGTATGTACATTAGAGCGACAAAAAAAAAATGAGATTTTGTTACCCCTCTGAAAATAAAGGTTGACATGTTTTATGATGATTCCCTAAATATTTTGGTTCTAGCGTTGACCATCCGTGAGCTGGACCATTTTTAAAAAAAGCTCTTTTTTCAGTTTTTCGAATTTTTATGTACTTTGTCCCAAGACGACATAAATAAAATTTGGTATCATCGAAAAGAGTTTTTGAAGCAGCATCCAATGGTTTATAAAACTTGACCACTTGCGACCTACTAATTGAGATATTAAGCTAAATACATATTTTCGTTTCGGGGTTTCATTCAAATTATACGTGTGTGGAAGTAATGTTCTGCTTTTTTAAATTGAATCTGTTTTAAAATAATTTTAGTTTAATTAGTATTGTGGTTATTTTAGTTTATTTTTAGTTTATTTGTTTTTTGTAATTATTCACATAAACCGCGATAGATTTTATCTATTTTATATTTTTCATATATAGGCAATATGGGTATAAAATTGTTTGATTTTAATAATGAATTTTAATAACCTGGTGATAAGCAAAAGATCCGTCTTCAAACCCTGGATGCTGTGAGCTAAATTTAAGTTCTTAAATATTAATTTTTTAATTAAATACATATTTATATATTAAAAACAGACAAATTTATAATATTAGACTTAAAAATAAATTTCCGAAAACACTAAAATGGATTTTTCTACTGTTCAGCTGAACAAAACTAAGCTTCCGACAAACTGTGACATAATCCAGCAATTGTTATTTTTGCGACAGCAGTGCAATAACCAGTCATATGGAGTAATATTGATGATATTCGACAATTCAATATTCCAAAAATAATGTTCGAGTGCGAGTCCTTAAAAGATATCGAGGGCCTATATTCAAAATCCTCTATCTTAAAAAACACAACTTTTCAGGAGAGCCAAAAAACTGTTTTTTTCGTGTATTACTTGAGTTATTAAAATTCGCTATTCTACAATATTTTTTAAATCAACTACTGAATCTTACAGATAATTGGTTCATAAAATTTTGCATTATGCGAGATAGAGGGTTTTGCTTCTCAAAAATATTCAATATGTATGTATGAAAATGAAAAGATAGAGGGTTTTGCATTTTAATAAAAAAATTATTTTGATTTAATTTATGCCATCTGTCGGTCTTTAACGTGGTTAATTTAAGATAATATAACATAAGATAAAAAAAATTAAAAATATTAAACAAAAAGTTATAGCAACAATTTTTTTTTGTTTTTGCTTTTTAAAGTTTGTTTGGAGTTTGATTGGTGTAAATGATCGTAAAAATAATGGTATTCCGGTGGTATAAAAAATATTTGAAAATGAATTATTAGAAAATTAGAATTATTAGAATTATTAAAAATTAATTGTGTAAGATAGAGAAAGTACAAAAATGCAAATAAAACAGCAAATACAAATATTTTTGTTATGAAAATCACACCAAAGATGAGGGCTGTTTTACTGAATATTTTACCATTAAAAAGTCATTTTCGTAAAAATCAAAGATAGAGGGTTTTGAATATAGGCCCTCGATATGATAAATTTGAATAAAATTGGTCGCATTACTGAACCACCTTGTATACAATATCATTCCCATCAGTATGTTAAAGATCTTTGTGATTCTGAAGAAATTATTGAAATGCCATTCGCAAAACACGGAACGATTTGTTAAGCTAGTAAGCCAATCATGTCTTTCTGTTATCGAAAGTAATCGACCAGGTCATATTTTAAACAAAATGGAATCGTGCAAACTTTATACAAAGATAGAATCGCGAAAAGATTTTTTATAAATTTTATATTTTTATTGTATTTTTTTTTTTTTTTTTTTTATTTGTATTTTTCACATTTTGATAAATTGAAAAGTGAAAATATTTGATACCCATATTGCCTATATATGAAAAAAGATAAAATATATCGCGATTTTCACGTTTTATGTGAATAATTACAAAAAAAAAGAAGTAAATTAACATTATATTAAAACAGATTCAATTTGAAAAGCAGAACATTACTTCCACATACGTAGAATCAAATTTAATGAATGATATCTCATTTTAAAGCTTATTTCTAACACTAATGGCGAAAAATAATTAGAAATTGAAAAATTAATATTTTCATTGATAAAAATTATATTTTATATAGAACTGCATAATAATACTGTTGTCATTATGATTATATGTTTTTGTTCAAGTGTGGTAATACAGGGTCGCTTAATAGTAATGCAGTTCTACATAATATAGTATGTATTAAAATCCATTCTGGCAATACCGCTATTTACTAAAATGCCGTTTATTACTAAGTCAGTTATATATAATTGCGTACGTTTAAAGATATTTTTGTTTGTATTAAGGATTCGTACGGGCAAAAAGTTAACGATGATCATGTCATTACCTCTAACATTGTATTCAAAGAAGTATTATAAAAGCATTTAAACATATGTATGTATGTATGTAAATATGTATGATATATATTATGATTTCTAATATTTTTATACTTTTAACAAAATGTATTGAAGTTACTAAAATTTCTATTAATTATTTTCATTTTATGTTACAAAAATGACAACTAACGGTGCGAAATATTCGCACGGGTCATCTAGTTTGTATGAAAACCCGAAACGAAAATATGTATTTAGTTAGTTAATGGTTTTATATACCATTGGATGCTGCTTCAAAAACTCTTTTCGATTATACCAAATTTTATTTTTGTCGTCTTGGAGCAAAGTACAAAAAAAAATTGAAAAACTGAAAAAACGACCTTTTTTAAAAATGGTCCAGCTCACGGACGTTGGAAATCATCATAAAACATATCAAGCTTTATTTTCAGAGGGGTAACTAAAACACTTTTTTCGGCTCCATACAACTTGAGTCGGTCTAATGTGCATATGGGTTACACAAAGAACTTTTAGTCAGCTGTTTTTGTTATGAAAACAAAATCACGCACTAGATTTTGAGGAAGATTTCAAATCAAATCTATTAGATTTCGTTGTAATGTAAAGGGCCTATTCCCAAAATGTTTTTCTCTATGTAAAGTTGTTCTCCTTATTTTCTACTTACATGGTGGTCTAAAAATATTGTTTTTAATTATTCACTAAATTTTTAAAGTTTTCAAACAGAATCTGGAGTATTATAGCAAGATTGCCATCAATTTCTCATGTATCAGTTTGTACTTTAAAATTTCTTAGTTAATGTGAAATCTATTTTAAGATGACATGATATTTTTGTAGAAGATCAAAAATAAAAATCAACTACATAAATACGTTTAAAGATGGAAATAAGAAGATAGATTTGGTATTTTGAAAAGTGTTTGTAGTAAAAACAAAGGTCAGTATATTTTACTGCTTTGGTAGGTAATTTTTTGTAGGTAACAACAAATAAAAAAATCAGTAGTTTTGAATGATTTTAAAGGTAGAAATGTGTCTGTTAAAAACTAATGATAAAATATTCGTTTTTACTTTTTTGTGGTTGATTGTTGTGATTCAAATTAAATTTAAAATCTATTTATTTTTACAGAACTTGCTAGTTAAAAGATCAACATTTAAGAATAATTAAAAAAAAATTTTTTGTTTTAAATGAAATGTAAATGATTAGTTTTTGAATTAAATTTTCAGTTGTAAAGAATGATATTTCGTTTGAATTTAGCGACATAATTTTATGAATGTATTTAAAATATTTTGTATTTTTTTTCCCACACGCAAGGAAAAAACATGGTTGTGGTAAACATATTCTAAGAGCAACATATTTTGATAAGATTCATGATTGTAGTCAACATGTTACGATTATTATTGAATCATATTATGACCAAATATATTCGTAATATTACATCATAATATTTTTCCCTTAATCCTAATTTGTTTTTATTACATCATATTATAATTGAATGTAATCATATTATTATCACGTTAATCATAAAAATATGTAGATTAAATCTAAAACCGAAATATATTTTTAATATATACCTATTTATGCTTATTTACTTACTGGCAACCTCAACGTAAAACTGGTACAGATATTTCACATCATAATATCTTTTAACTTAATATTTTTAAACATTTTTGTCTCAGATCGCAATTATTTATAAATTATTTTATAGAATTTTTATTCTTTTTCTCTAAAATAACACAAAACAATGGTCAATATTTTTGCACCATTTTCAAACAATATTAAAATTTTTTAGTATTGATATTTTATTTTGTGACACTTTACAATTTTTTTAATGTAAATATAATTTCTTTCCCCCATATTCATAAAAAATATTTTTGATTAATAAAAGGTTTCATTAGACAAATTTTCATAGAAAATTCGTTTTATAAACCTGCATTAAACCTAAATTCTTTTTTATGAATATGGGGGTTTATTTTTAATTTCTTTAAACTTGGTTTTTTTATGAATAACAAATATTCATATGCATATCGACATATGTAAAACAAACGACATAACTGATGCAAAATTATTTTACAAATGGCGACAACAAAATATTATTAGAGTAAAGCTATTTTGTTTGTACCTTGCACATATTAGGTGTGTTCCACAAGATCTTGGGCAAGTCCGGACTAATGAGAGTACAATGAAAATTACTCTCTAAATTTGACAAAACTACCTAAAATTGCTGGAACTCAAAAAACCATTTTTGCACTTCTTCAATTACTAATGCTGCATACTTTTCAAATTAAGATCTATTTAAGTTATTTTAGGCGCTTTAAAGTCTTAACATTATAAAGCCAAAACATTTGCATCATTGCCATTTTTTATTTTTATTTTTTTTTTATATGGAAGATTAAGGGAAATACGAGTATGTATGCAGTAATGAATTTTAATTTTATAATTTTTTTTTTAAATTTTTAATATATTTTTTAATAAAAACTTAAATTTTTCTTTTCCTTGTAAGTTTCCTGATTCATTTTTCAGTTTCATATGTTAACAAAAACAGCTGATTGTTCATTCGTGTCCGAACTTACCCAAAGAAAAAGTTCGTGCAAATTTGTACAGGAAACGAAAAAAAGAATTCTCTCAATTACTGTCTTAATTGCACAAAAATTGTTATGTTTAACGCTTTTGGGTAACTTTGTGCAAGTTCGGACTGTTTCGTTATGCATGCGGAACAGAGCTATTATGTGTACACGTATAGAAAGTTATCTTGTTATGGCTGTAAAATATCATTAAATGGTTGTGAGGAATATAATATGTTTTCAAAGCTTCATTATTTAGTTGATATAAAAATGACTATTCTTCAGTGAACCATATTTATGTTTATAATTGCGATAAAATTGACATGTTTACAGTAACTATAATATTATTGATTTTAAATAAAAATAACAATATTTTATGCAATAAACATAGTGTGGTTGCCGTTACCATGCCCAACCATATTTTTTCTCTGCGTGCAACACAAAAATTAAATTTTGGGACATTTTCATGAATTTGTTTGACCTTATTCAGGACAAGACGAACGACAATTTCATGCATTTTGCCGTCAATGTGGTTTGAAACACGACAAATTGCATGCAATGGTCGCTTATACTGTCCTCAATAAAGCCTTATTCAAGGCAAATTTAAGAAAATGTGTCATAAAAAGTCGTAAATACGATTTTAAACACACTCTGTTAATTAAGTTGTCTTTATCAAGATTTTATAAGGGATAAATTTTAGAAAGTCCTGAGGACATCGTTGACGACATTTGCATCCATGACCCTTTTGCCAACTGGGTATTTAAGTAGTCTATATAATTAAAAATACTACAAATTTTGTATATGTATATGAAAAACAGACCATGTCATATTTTAAAATAGAACTGATTACATCAATAAATAAGTAAAAAATACTTCTTTTATAATACTTATTTAACTAAAAAAAGTTAAGAAAGTAATCAGTTCTTAAAAACTTATTATTTTAGTCTCATGCCTTGTAAAAACATTGAATATGGGGGTCACTGCACCAATTAGAGAGTTTAAGCCAACCAAGGAAGTGATTGAAAAACAGGGATTAAAACACCCATAATTTAGTTACTTTTAACCATAATACTTTTCTAGCCAAGTTATTTAATTATATATTTAATATACACCGGAGAACGTGGATATAGCTATCGTTAATTTTGACAGTTATCTTAAACATTCCAGCATAACGCCCAAAAAAATCAAAAATAATAAAATTTATTTTGCAAATGTCGAGCGTCTCTTGACTGAAAAAAGGAGAGTTCGAAAAGAGTGGAAAATGCACAGATCCCCCCCAACTTAAGACTTTATTAAAAGAGTGCACCAAAAGGCTAAGAAAGTTACTGCAGTCTCATAAAACGGCTTCCCTGGAAAAATATCTAAAGGAACTTGATGCAACTCCACAATCAGACTACTCATTATGGTGTGCAGCTAGAAGTCTCAATAGACCAGTTACCTCCAAGCCACCACTAAGAAACTTAAATGGAAGTTGGGCATGAAATGAAATGATACCCTTAATATATATCACGATATATCGAAAAGGCTATTTGTGATTTAAACACCAAGAAGGCACCCGGTATTGATAAGATCAGTAATAAAATGCTTTTGGAGCTACCAAGTATAGTAAAGAAAATTATTCTTATTATTTTCAATGCTGTTTTACGCATTCAATACTACCCTCAAGAATTTAAGGTTTCCTTAGTAACCATTATACCAAAGCCAGGAAAGGATCACACAAAAGTTGATTCATACAGGCCTATTAGCTTATTATCTAATATTTCAAAGCAATTTGAGAAACTACTAGTGGCAAAATTAACTCTGATTTTAAATGAAAATAGATGTATTCCGAACCATCAATTCGGGTTTAGAAGAAAGCAGAGCACAATTGAACAAACTCATCGAATAGTAAATGTCATAAGAAAAGCCTTTGAAGAAAAAAAATATTGCTCAGCACTCTTCATCGATGTGTCTCAAGTTTTGATAAAGTCTGGCATTAAGGATTATTACTGAAATTGCAGCAAAACTTACCAGCGAACACACACAAGCTGTTAGAAAGCTACTTAGTCGGTCGTCAATTTATTATTAAAGAAGGCGGTTTTTTAAGTTCTCCCCAGCCAATTGACGCTGATGTCCCACAATGCCCTCTATTATACTTAATTTATACTTCGGACATGCCAACAAACAGCTACACACAAACCTCAACATTTGCGCACGATACAGTTTTTCTAAGCGTACACGAAGGCTGTCAAGAAACATCTCGTTACTTACAGGATCATATATTTGAACTGGAAAGGTGGGTAAAATAATGGAGGATAAAGATCAATGAGCAAAAATACGCACATATAACATTCACAATGCGTCGGGAAACATGCCCCCCCCTATTAAAATCAATTATCAAATAATATCCCAACACTCGCATGTAAAATACCTCGGTACACCCAGAGAAAAAGTGTGTTTAAATATGGTCACCTCCAACAAAACTATTTTTAAAGAAAATTGTAAACATATTATGGTTAAATTTAACCATATTATTATCACCGACAACCATATTATGGTTAAATGTGTCCTCCATCAAGAAGGCACAACCATATTATGGTTGTGTCCGAGCATGCTTTGGTCAATAATAACTAAAATATGTTTAACACTTATAATAGCATGGTTGGTTTTCAACCATAGCTTGTTGCTCTTGGAGAAGAGGAAAATACTATTGTTAATTTAAAAACAAATTATTGTCATATTTAACCATAACATGTTTAGAGGCAACCATAATTTGGTTGTGGCTTCTTGATGGAGGACACATTTAACCATAATATGGTTGTCGGTGATAATAATATGGTTAAATTTAAACATAATATGTTTAAAATTTTCTTTAAAAATAGTTTTGTTGGAGGTGACCATATTTAAACATGTTTTTTCTCTGCGTGTATACATCTAGATCGGCGTTTAACGTGAAAATGGCATAAATAAGCTAAATTAACTCAAATAAAACTAAAAGCAATTCAAATTTATTGGAAGTAATTCTGTTCTTATCCTATTTTGCATACTTCTACTTTACAACTCTATCTTAAAGCCAATTTGGTGCTAGGGTATTCAGTTATGGGGCACTGCCTCTGCTTCTAATATCGAAAAAATTCAAAGGCGCCAAAATAAACTTCTTCGAATAATCACAGCCGCTCCCTGGTATGTCAAAAACTCAAATATCCACAAGGATCTCAATGTGCCATTAGTAAAAACTATGATAACGAAATATGCAGAAAAATATTTAAAAAGGCTAGAACTGCACCCAAATCCATTAGCTCGAAATATTTTAAATTATGGCGGCCGCACTCGCTTAAGGAGAAGGTACACTGCAGCACTCACCCAATCAGATGAGCGATAAACACCTACAAATGTGAACAGGAACCGTGATGACGAAATTTTTTTGTCTGGCACTGGCAGGACTTAAAGTAAATATTATGATAAGATTTGATTAATTATTGTTAGTTCCTATTAAATATAGTATGAAGATTCAATAAATAAATACTGAAAAAAAAGTTATTTAATTTTATTAATCGTGACAATACAACAATAAAAACAATGAACAATAGTTTAAAATAATTTTTTTTACACCGCACTTCAATCATGTTTTTTTCTGAATGTGTAAGTGCAATCTAAATTTAAATGACAAAGCGAATTCTCTATGGAATTCTAAGAATATGGAATGTCGATGAAGAATTTTCAATACATTTTTTAAGACCCCTGCTTTTAAAAACAATTAAAACATAAAAAGAATCGTTTAATTACGAATAGAATAAAAGAAAAAAACAAATCATTTCACAAATTTTTAAAAGAAAAGATTTACGCTGCATGTTTTCCACTTAATTACGTATAGAATTTTAAAAATGTTAACAAAATTACATACTCTATACTATGTTGCATCTCCGAAAGCAGTACAAGGTCACTTCGTTGGCACGGAGTTTCCTTAATTTTTTTTGGAAATAAAAAAATTTTAAAGAAATTTATTTAAGAGAGAAATTGGATCAATTGACCAAATTCCCTCTCTCTAAGTGAATAAGAATCATTTGAAATGTAAATATTTAACTTTTCTAATTGAATATGTATGATTTTTCTTCAGCTGTACTCGCATTCGTATGCGGAAGAGTTGTGAAATTTTCAATGCAGCAATCATTTTATAATAAATTACAAATAAATGAATATAAATTACAGCTCATTATTGCAGTTTGAATTAATAAAATCTAATAAATCTACTCTGAAATTGGAACAAAGACATGATATTCAAAACCACTAGTTCTTCTATATTTTGCAGTTGCACAAATTATGGAAAACACACTCACCTTAAAATTGTCTCGCCGCTAAAACTATCAACTCTAAAAAACAATAAAAAACAAATGTCAAATTATAGATTTGCTCAAGGCGAATTCATGTATACGGTGGTGTCGATACTACAACAAGTAACAACACCAAAAACACACCAATGTATTTTTTTGTTGCTTTCGTTGATCGATATGTCAAAAACACAAGCAACTTTTGACATTTCTCTCTCTAAGTAAGAAAAAAAAGTAGCACAGCTGTGATTTCAACGCCACCTGAAAAATGAATTCGCATTGGATTTGCTTATAAAGTTCATTTGCAATGGAATTCCATGACATGTTTCGTTTTGATTCTTATTGTCTGATATTTTTAGTAAACTAAACAAATCGCTTATTTAGTTTAATAGTGTCGTAACTCAAAAACCACGTTTTTTAACTAATAATGTAGAAATGTGCGCAATGTCAAGATTTATATTGTATAAAAAAACTTCCTTCTGAATCGTTGGAAATTTACCGCTTATGATGAATGCACAATTCTACTTGTTTTTATACGCACACCATAATACTGGACGAGGGTATCAATTAGGGATGCCAATCGGGACTGCTTTTTGAAAATCCCGGGATTCAGGATTTTGTAAATCCCGGTATTTCGGGATTTTTTTAGGATTCGGGATCAATGTGTTTCTTAAAGATGCTACTTTTTTTAATAAACAACACTTTTTGAATACTCAAAAGGTTTTATATATGTAACATAAATTTTTTTAAATGAAATCAACAAAACAATTTATTTTATACATATGTTTATAACACTGGCCTCACCCATGATCAAACTGATCAGATTCTGAAAATAGTTAAAAAAAATATACGTATCTCTTAGTTTTTCTAGATCAATTCATTTCGGTTTTTTGACAGCAATTCAATTTTTAATGTGAATTAAGTTGTGACGACATTAATACACTGCAAAGTGTAGTCCCCCATCGATCTCGATAGCTGAGTTAAAAACTGTAAAACTATGTCGACTGCAGTGCAGTACACCTCCAGGGTGAGAGAGAGATTCATAATCAAATATTTAATTGTAAAAAAGACTTGAGATGTGAATCTGCAAATTTTGTTTCGTCTTAAAATAATGGTTTTTATTAAGCCAAATACAAAAATCCAGAAATAGTCGTCATATATCAAGCAAAAATTAAAAATTTTAAATACTCGCTGTGTACCAAAAACAAAAATTAAACTCAAAAATAAGAATTATTTGCAATAAAAAATATAACTCAAATATAATTTTTAATAATTTTTTTGTATAAAGTATAAAAATTCAATAAAAATTAACAGTTTTGTACATAAAAGTTGATATGTTAAAAATCCCGGGACTCGTAAAAATAAATCCAGGGATTCGGGATTTATCAATCCCGAAAAATCCCGGGATTTCGGGATTAGGGATTTCCCGTTTGGCATCCCTAGTATCAATTATGCGCTGGGCTGATGTTTGTAACACCTTAAAATATTTGTCCTAGACGCACATATTAGTATATCGAACGACTTAGAATCACTTTTTGAATCGATCTAATCGTCCATGTGAACCTTCTACTTAAAATCCAGGTCGCAATTTTGGTGTTAATGTAATGAAATTTGATATGTGGGCTCTAATTGCTCCAAGGACTAAGCCTATAAAAAACGGTGAGAATCGGTCCATAGTTTCGAATAGCGCCCATACAAGCTTCTTTCGAAAAAGAGTATTTGTGCACATAAAGCACCTTTTGTTATGTTGGTATTTATATTAAATGTGGTCCAAAATATTTTATTGCTATCTCAATCATCTCACCTAATTTTGTTAGAATCCGCATTTGACCATGCTCGCATAACTTTCTTATAAATGTTGGTATGGACATAAAAATTGGCGATAACTTTCGCCATGTCATTACAAACTATTGCGCAAAACTAACCATAATTCCCATATAAACCCTCTGCGTGAAAACACTCAAAAATGATAAAGATGAAGATAGATCAATAATAATTGGCACAAAGAACTCCTACATGAGTCTTAATCTCATAAGATAATTTTGTTCTGGCGGGTCCATAATTGCCTATGGGACCCAAATAGGGCACACTGTCGATAATCTGTTTTAAAATACTGTGGTATATCAAATGATCGTGCTTGACCCACTATACTGTCTGACTTGTTTTTTTATTTTTAAATTTTAGCATTTACATATCTCAGTTTTGCGAGAGTCGTTTATACGACACTATTGAAGTAAATAAGCGAAGTCTCACTCATAAGATTATAGCAAATACAACCAATATGAGACAATAAAACACTTTGTGAGTTGCCTATATATAAATCAAATTTTTGTAGATCAATTGTGTTAAAAGATTTTTCATTAAATACAATTTAAGAGTTCCATAACTCAATGAAATTCATTGATTTTAAAAGTCCAAGATGATATCAGAGCTCTACCTAAACAAAAGCGGCACACGATTTCTAGTTGTCAAAAATTGACATGCCCATACAATTTTTATGAAGCATCCGATGCGATATAAAAAAACCGATTTTGACCGCGCGTTAAATAGTGAAGTTGGCTGATATTTTTAATAGAAAAATGGCAGTTTTTCTTTTTTGGCCAATCTAGCGGTCTTATCTCCATTTTTAGTTCTATTAGGTTGGTTTTATTAAACAAGAGAGTTAGCACTACTGTTTGTGACACAACGTTGACGCTCTTGTTTAGGTATGGCCTATCAGCATAAAAGCTTAGCGGAAGAAGAGTTTTCGCCTTCCGCTATTGTTTAAGTAAGGCTGTAAGAATATGTTTTCAAAACATTAAAAAAATTTCAATTCAGGTTTGTTTGTATAAAGTTGTTTCAACTTTTTTTTTTACAGATTAATTAATTAATTAATAATTCACCGGTAAATCACGTTGGTACCTATTTAAACCTTTTATTACGAATACAAATTCGTTTTGTTAATCTTTTTATAATTCCTAGTGTTTGCCCGGTGATCGAAATTTAGAATACATACATACAAGTGTATAGTGGAATGATTTGGCGAAGGATATGTATATGATATATTCCACTCAAGTCCGTGAATGTTTAATTTAATTTTGTAAGTTCAATAATAAAAAAAACCAAAAAAAAACAAAGTTTCTCAAAAAGTACCAGTTTAAGAACGAAGAAGTATCAAAAGGATCCCTCTTACAGATCCTCATTCACTCAGGAGCTTGCATGTTTAATTTTCTAGGTCCAATACTAACGAAAATTAAAAACTGTACCAGTTGTAAAACGAAAAGTACCAAAAGTACGAAAAGTACCTTTACAAATTCCTATCAAATTTATATTTGTATTTTTTAGATAAGTTGCGAATTTGGTATACCTAACAGGGCTGTGGAGTCGTTGAAAAATATTTCTAACTCCGACACGAAACGCTGAAATTTTTTAAGTCTGTTTCCGACTCCAACTCCGACTCTAACCTTAATGCAAAATGTATATGAGACTTGTCCTTATTTAAAACTCTTTTATTTTATTGCAGTACCTTTTAAATGGTTAATTATAGGAAATATCTAATTTTTCAGTACTTTTCCTGGATTTCTCTAAACGTATAAAATCTTCCATTATGCCAATAGGGTCCTGTTTTAATTTTTGAAATTTTTAACTCTTCTTATTGTTTCGGTTAATTCTGTTAAAAGATTGTTATGAGAAAATATGAGAAGAAAAAAATAACTTAACGCATAGATATAAAAAGTACGTGAAACAAAAAGCTATGGGCTTTTTGTATGAAAGAATATTTTCGAAACACATACCCAAGGCGAATTCATACAAGGGGACGTAAGCAACAGCTGATAACTAATCATGTGTCAAAATTGTATACCATTCTGGAGGTTCTGGGAATTGTTTACTTCAGTTGTATTATTTTGATACAACGTTAAAGTATTTCTTTATGTATCCGTTTTCAAAATAAGATCACCTTGAATGAATTCGCCTTGCAGATACCTTTTGTATATCAGACGAAACAAATAATTAAAAAAACACAACAAATTTGTTATAATACTACAAAAAATTAAAAATTTTGTTCGTCGGTTAATCGACTAAAATTAACCGGTTTGATCGTTAATCGCAAATAGCCAGTTTTAAATTAACCGATCAGTTAATCGGGGAGTAATTAATCGGTGAACTTTCAATGGTAAATTTTTTGTTGACAAACAAAGGAGGAAAGTGTTCATAACTGTTTTGCCTTCCCGATTTATATATAAGATTCGATTATAAAACATAAAGTTCCGGTTTTTGAATTTTGAATGGAAATGATACTTCCTTGTTCTTATAATTTCGTTTCTGTGACTAACCTTGATTATAATCTGTTATTTAATGAAATTAATTTAATAAAAAAAAATTTTACGTTTTTATTGATAAGATTTACAAAAATATAAAACAAAAAAAATGTTTACAGAGAGAATATTTAAAATGTTATTTAAAACTAATCATTCATTAAGAAGGGTAGTCTCAAAGTGTACGCTTTTACGAAAATGTTTCTAAATAAAACAATATTGAAAATTATTTTTGCTTTGAAATTAGTGAGTGCTGATGTGGTCGTTTGCAATAATGTAAGTTAAAAAGAAATATTAATTTAAGAAATATTTAATTTGCGGTTTTATAAATTTGTATTTCTCCAGAATGAATGCAATAAAGCCAGTCTTATAACGGCGGATTCTTTGTTTTCCGAGTTAAGCACGATCATAGAAGGACATCGAAATACCTCTATATTACTACAGGAACAAAATGAAAGGTATTAAATTTTTTTTACAAACCAGGAACAATTTTCACTCTTGATTTTAAAATAAATAAGTTAATATTTTTCAAGTAACAGGCAGTTAAAAATCGTAAAGCTTTCATAGAATTGTCGTTATTTTCATTCTTATAGGATCTACAATAAAATTGATGCTTTAACTACAGAAATCGTAAATATTAAAGAAACTCTTCATGACCAAGCTCAAAAGCATGATAAACTGCTTACCGATTGGAATAAAGGTAAAGACGAGTCCGCTTCAGGGCAGGCGGAAAGAGACTACAGTGTATACGACAATCTATGGATTGTTATACAAAGACGTCAGGATGGTTCGGTGGATTTCTATAGGAATTGGACAGATTACAAAGAAGGATTTGGAAATTATGAAGGAGAATTTTTTGTTGGTCTTGAAAAAATATATAACCTCACCAATGACAGAGATCATGAGCTGCTCATTATATTAGAAGATTTCGAAGGTGTGATAAAATATGCCCACTACGATCATTTTGTTATTGGTAACGAAACGCATCATTATATTTTGAAAAAAGTGGGAGGTTATAGTGGTACAGCTGGAGACTTTTTAAGATTGCATGTAAAAATGCTCTTTAGCACCAGAGACAGAGATAATGATGAAGCAAATGAGGGCAGCTGTGCAGAATGGTTTAAGGGTGCCTGGTGGTATTATCACTGCTTAACCAGGTAGGAAATTCTGTTAAGTATATTCATTTGCTTCATTTGTATCTGAACTATGGTTTTTTGTTTTAGTAACCTTAATGGACCCTATAGATATAGTCGATTTCTAAAAGAAAGCGAAAGAGGCATTGGTATTACCTGGGGTTCCTTCGATGATCTTCAAAAGTCTTACAAGTCATCACAAATGATGATACGGTCAAAGTATTAGAAAAAGATTTAAAAAAAAAAATTTGTTTAATATTAAAAATAAACTCTAATGAGATGAATTGAACTTGTCTATATTGAAAATGTTTTTCAGTATATTCTTTGGTTTCTCGAAAAATGTTAAAGACAAAACATTTAGTCGTTCGATAAGTTTAAAAGACGCAGATTTTTTTCCACCTTCACATGTGGAAAGGGCATTGTAAGCCATTGTTTTTCATGAGCACTTAGGCTGAACCCTCACCAACAAAAGACAAATCGTTTTTGTCTTTTAAGTCAAAGACATACAAAAAAAAAACGTCTTCTCAAGTTTCTGTCTTGAAAGACAACCGGTAATCAGACAGCAATATGACAATGTTTTTTGTCCTTTTTTTGCTTAATTGGTGTGGGTTACATCATAAGAAAGACCGCAATTTTATGCAACGACCTGGTGGCTATTCTTGAGCGACTGTGTCATACTGCTATTTTCATCAATGATTCCTTCTGATAAAATAGGTCTCAAGACGCAATTTCTATAAAAATATCGAAATGTCGATGAAAGTACGCGACAATGTATGTTATAATTCGATATAAAGCTAAACTCTGTTGACATTTATTCGTCAATCGTGGATGAAAAAATAACGGATTATTACATATTCGTTTGTTTCTTGTTTATCGCCGCGTTGAAGGATATTGCCAACTTAATGGTACTTTACACTATCACACAAGTCTTATGTATTTGGATGAAAATACAACTCTATCATGATAAGTTGTTACTGTTTTTTTTTTCTTTTTTTTTTTTGAAAACTTTCAAACAATAATTAGCTCAGGGAAGTATTTTTGTCAAAATACGTAAGACTTGTGTGGTACTGTAAATAACCCTTTAGAAACATTGTCTGTTATGAGTGGATATAAAGCTGAGTTTGTCTGTTGTGCATAAACGATTGAAAAAAAATATAACTAACTGTTCATATTTGTTTCTTTTTCTTTTTGATTAATATTTTCTTCTTCAGTTTATTAAAGTTCTCAGTGAGAACTTGCTCTAATACCGTAGTGAACGTAGTAGCGTAGGCCGTAGATACGTTGTCAAATTAAAGCGTATAATATATTATACAAAGGCATACAATATCTGACGCAAACGTTAAAGCGTATCTACGTCGACATAGATCTTATTCTATATCATACGCCGGTTACGACCGTATTAAAAATACTAAATGAAATTATTTTTGTGTTTTTAAATTGAATATTTGATAACAAAATAAAAGGATAGAAAAATAAACCATAATTTCAATTAATTTGGAATTTTTTAATATTATTTTCAAGAGAAAACAAAATATGTTTACGACGGCATTGTGGGTAAGTGAAGCGTGTATCAAAAAATGTATCGCGTTACGTCCTACGTTCATACGACGTACGACTCAATTGTATTCCTATCAATAGTTTCTATTATGACGACATATAAAAGAAAAATTCACAGAGAAGGTAAAGTGATTTTGCCTGCTACGTATCGCTAGGATGGCGATAAATTACATAAAAACTCATATATGAACATCGATGATGTTGTCTGTTCGGGCTCACGCCTACCGAACAAAATCAATTCGAGTCATCTACGATATTTTGGACAATTGTTTAAAAAATTCATGTATGACGTCAAAGAAAATTCAGCATATGTCATTGATGACTTAACATTGTCAGTATGTTTCATGATGAATCATCATGACGTTCGCCACCGGCGAGGTTCGCTTCAGTCTGTTTTGTCACACTCTGTGTGTCAAACCACATGTATCAAACCGCATTAAATCAAAAAGACAGTTTTGCAGTTGTTTTGTTTGGTGTGGGTTGTCTCATAAGAACTAATGTTCTTTGGCCATATTAGTCAAAAAAACCATTTTGTCTTTTGTTGCTGGGGGTTTGGCCTTACCCTACAAAATAATCATATGGTGTGTTATCACCAAGTAAATACAATTGCTTCACCACCCCCTCCTGTCATAAAGCCCTGACAGAAAAAGGTGTAAAGGGTATATTAAAGTTTGTCATTCCATTTGGTATTTCTACAACATTGATATATGAACCAATAAAGTGTATATATATGCTGGCTTCTTAAGAAAAGGGAAGTGGATTTAACGCTGTCCGTCTGTCTGACTGTCTGTGTGTAGGTTGAAATGAGGTTTCTACAGAACCCAGATATGATGAAGACCACTTTTATTACATACAGGGTGCCCCAAAATTACCGAAGGTGTTCGAATTGCTTATAACTTTTTTATTTTATTTTTTTTTTTCTTTTCTTTTCAGTATTTTGTAACGAAGACTTCGGGAATTTAAAATGGAGCAGTACTCAATTGAACAACGTGCCCAAATTGTTGAGCTTTATTTTTCAAATCAACGATCCATTGTTTTGACTCAGCGTGCATATCGTCGTTATTTTAATGTGCGGGTTGGACTCTCAGAGTCAACATAAGCCGTCTGGTTGCAAATTTTCGACAACAAGGGGCAGTAAGGAACCTTCCTGGTGCTGGCAGAAGACGAACGATGCACACGGATGACAATATTGACACAACTTGGCCTCTCACGAGCGTCGCTGCAGAGAATTTTGCACACAATAGGAATGTTTCCATACAAGATTCAGCTTGTCTAAGAACTGAAACCGACAGATTACCAGCAACGAATTGATTATGCAGTTTTTTTCCGGCAAAAAGCAGAAGAAAATAACAATTTTATTCATAATTTAATTATTAGCGACGAAGCCCATTTCCAATTAAGTGGGTTCGTTAATAAGCAAAACTGCAGGATATGGGCTACGGAAAATCCGAGAGTAGTTCAACAGCGAGAATTACACCAACCTAAGTGTACGGTTTGGTGCGGTGTTTCATCGGAAAGGATAATTGGTCCTTATTTTTTTGAAAATGAACACGGGGTCGCCGTTTTCGTCAATGGTGTCAGATATCAAACAATGTTGGAAAAATTTTTAAGGCCAACCGTGCAAAATCATCCGCAAGTATGGTTCCAACAAGATGGAGCCACCGCGCACACTGCAAGGGACACAATGCCTCTTTTACGGGACATCTTTGGTGAACGAATTATTTCGCGTACAAGTGATTTTAATTGGCCTCCGCGTTCAGCGGATTTAACCGCCCCAGAATGTTTTCTTTGGGGTTATTTGAAAGGAAAAGTCTACATTAATAAGCCTACAACCATCCAGCAATTAAAAAGCAATATACGCGACGAAATAAACAACATAACACCTGAAGTTTTGCGAAAGGTTATGGAAAATGTGTTGGAAAGAGCACGAATTTGCGAAGCAGAAAAGGCCACCACTTGCGAGATATTAGTTTTCATAACTTAACTAAAAATATTCCCCATTTATATACTGTATTAAAAAAAATGAATAATTATTTCTTAAATAAAAAGTTATAACGAATTCAAAACCCTTCGCTAATTTTGGGCCACCCTGTATTTATATCACATGTAGTGCGGAATAGATTGCTATTGAAATTATGTCAAATCAGCTGCCTCTAAATTTCACACATAAATCTCTAATTTTTACCGATTAACGCTTAACCGATATAGATTGTAGTCCGAAGTTTATCCTTAGTTAATTCCATTGTCCCCAAGAATTGGCGAACAAACATGTGCTCAACCACATGTTGCAAGAGTGTAAAAAAAAAACTACTAAGAACATTTTTTAGGAAGTTGAGCTTCATCCTCGTTAGAGCTTAGACCTGGCCCCATGCGGCTACATTTTCTTTCAATCAATGGAGAACGCTCTCAGTGGAATACGCTTTTCTTTAAAACAGAGTATCCGAAAGTAGCTTTTCTTGGTTTTAAAAAAAGTTAGTAGCTTTTTCGGCGCAGAGCCCACTGTGCAAAACTTTAAGAAAATTTATATTTTACCAATGCTTTACAATAAACGCTTAGAATTAACCAAAAATCTTTAATTTTTAAATTATACCTACACTTTGTTCGTTAAGTTCAGAAAGACCAGAAAAAGCGCAAAAAATTCTGTCGTTTTTTTAAATATATTTAAATATATTGAAAGTGATTCCTATTATGAACTTAATTCGATTTTCGACTACAGTCGAATAAGCTGAGCGCACATTCGATAGTCATTTTGTAATTTGGTTTATTCACAGTAGCACATTTCTAACAGCTGGCACTTTAAATAAAAAAATTTTTGTTTACAAACTTAAAAAAGAAATAAAAATTAAGATGACCACGATGATGAAAATAAACGCTTACTGGAACTGGTACAAGGCCAAAAAGATTGAGCAATACTTCCAACATATTGGAAAAGGAAACTACTTCGTGAGTAAATCCAAAACATATTAAAATTGGCAACAGTCTTTCACATATGTTCACATTATGTGTATTTGTCCTGTGAATTCTCACTTTTTTACATGTTAAATTTTTACATATCGTCTGAACACCTCCAAACAATATTATGTGTTATTTCTCTGTGTATACACAGAGAAAAAAATTTTGCCCCAATTAAAGCATTAATTAAAAATAAAATCAGTTTTAATTAAACTTTTAATCAAGTGAATTAAAAGTTTAATCAAGTGAATTAAAAGCTTAATTGATACTATTAATTTTCACTAGCAAAAAAACAATAGTTTCAATTAAACATTTAATTCACTCGATTAAACGTTTAATTCTCGTGATTAAACGTTTAATTCACTTGATTACATTTTTAATTAAAACTGATTTTATTTTTGATTAATGCTTTAATTGGGGCAAAATTTTTTTCTTTGTACAGTGCATATGACATTTTTGATTTAGAACGAGTTCTATTTTCAAGCGTCTAAGCATCTGACTGACATCAGCTGGTTCGTATTAACAAAATTGTTTGCGGCGGCAAAAAATTTTTGAAATTTTATCAAATATAAATAAAAAAATAATAAATACACAAATAATAATTAAAAATGGAGGGAAAAATTTAAAAGGAATTAACAAAAGTAAGTAA
This sequence comes from Pollenia amentaria, assembly GCA_943735925.1. Classification (NCBI taxonomy): domain Eukaryota; kingdom Metazoa; phylum Arthropoda; class Insecta; order Diptera; family Polleniidae; genus Pollenia; species Pollenia amentaria. The sequence goes on from OX031006.1 coordinate 99,015,374, forward strand.
GTATGTATATGTTTTTATAACAATTTATAACAACAAAATATAACAAATTTCAATTCAATTTTTGTACATATAATCACTCAGCTTTTTTAAGAGTATTTTTCTTGATAGGTTATGTCAAATTTACTTTGCATACTAACATTTTAACATGAAAATTATAAACCTTATGTATTACTCAAATTTTGACATACACATGAATTTACATTTGTGTAGAAAGTGACATTCCACATGATAAATGCACATAATGTGAACATAGCTTAAGCCTTGGAAATTAAGCAATTTAGCTCCTGGCAGATTTTATCCCAATGTTTTATATATTAAACTTAAATGCAAATTTCTATTGCCAAATAAGCATTTTGTTTTATAAGGAAAACTAAGTTTTCCAGAAGCTGTTTACGACCTTACATACTGCATAAAATTAACGGAAAATAATTAAGAAAGTAGTATTTGATCCACAAAAACAAAAAATATTACCAACATTTACATTTCAACAAATTTCTTGCAGCATCGAAATCAAAACTGTTTTTGATCAAAAAAAATTCGAAGCACAATGAAATTTTCGACAGAACTGCCAATTTATAATCACCCTTATCGTAGTCGGCATTTTTGTGGCAAAAACGACAACAAATACGACACTACTTACAAATCTATTACAATAAGGGTTAACGGGAGGGCGTCTTCATTGCAATAATTGTCGTTAAGTTTTTTTTAAATGACATTGTATATGTACAAATTTTCGTCCAGATACACCTACCCCAACCACGATTAAGGTGAATACAAATCTCGCATACGATTGTCGATATTGGATAGCCATTTTTCTAGGTTTAATACTAATATTTCTAGGTTTAATATTAATAAAAATTCCAATATTATCAGTTAGAGAACGAAAGAGTACCAAAAATATCCCTCTTACAGATTCTCATTTACTCAGGACCGTGCATGTTTAAGTTATGTTTCTAGCACCAATACAAACATAAATTCAAAAAGTACCAGTTGACGATCAAAAAAGTACCAAAAATTTCCCTCTTATAGATTATCATCACTTCGGACATTGTGTGTTTCATTTTATGTTTCTAGTTCTAATCTTAACGAAAATTCAAAAGTACCAGTTGAAGAACAAAAAAGCAACAACATGTTTCGTCTTACAGGTTCTCATTTACTCAGGACCCTCCAACTATAATTTTATCTTTTAAAGAAAATTTGAAAATTACCACATGCAGCACGGAAAAGTAAAGGTAAGAAACTTCCAACTTTCTGATACTTTTTTTTCCCCATTGAAGTAACAATATCGTAGTGAGAGCCCATAATTTAAAACGTATATGTCAATGAATGGAGAAAAATATTTTGTAAAAAAAAGTACCAAAAATGGGTACGATTTTCACCCCTTCAACGTTCGAATTTCGAAAAAGTCAAATTTATATTTGCATTATTTAGGCTGGTTACGAATTTGGTATAATCTTATTGGTTGAAAGGATAGATGGTGTGTAAAAAAAGTTGCAAAGTTCCCTAAAAGGCCTGAATCTCAAAAAAGTACCAGAAAACTGTCCGCTTATTTTTCTAATTAAAAACGATAAGGGTCATATTGTTTTTGTATTTTTCTTAGTTTTGGAAATTTAGAGGTTACCGAATTTACCCTTTTAACCCACTCAGATATTAATGAAATATATATTGTGCACTTCTGTAAGTAAATACCTTTCAAATGGTGTATTTTTTGTTCAAATAGCTGGACAAACAGAGGATGAAAGTTTTCTTAACTGTTTGGCTTTGGCCGATTTATATATAAGACGAGTGAAACCAGAGTTAATTATGGAAGCAATAAGTAAATTTATCACTTTTTAAAAAAGTTTAAAATTAAAAATTTTAGATTTAATTTGTAAACTTGATCCAAATTCCCATCCATAAAAAATGATTTAGCGCTTCAAACGTATCATCATTTGCACAACTTGAATTGGAGTATCATCATATTTCCCCCAATTTATGCCAATCCGATTGGTTTCATAACGTCTTCTGTAGGGTCCATTTAAGTTACTAAAAAAGTAATATTTTGCTTTAAAAAACCAAAAATACAAAAACTGCTTAAAAAATAGTACCTCGTTGTACAGTTGTTATACCACCAACCACCCTCGAATATATTCGCACAGTGTAAATCACTGGCATCATTATCCTTGTCTTTGGTTGAGAAGTACATGCCCTCGTTATTTCTCAGATAATCACCAGCGGTTCCACTATAATTTCCCAATTTTTTCAATTGATATTTTTCACTTTCACTACCCACCAGAAATTCATCATACAGGGCATATTTAATATTCCCCTTAAAATCTCTTAAATGAATAATCAACTCTTGTGGACCCATGTTCGTTAAATAATACAACTTCTCTAAGCCAATGAAAAATTCTCGAAATAAATTGCCAAAGCCTTGTCTATAATGATACCAAGTGCGATGAAAATCGATAGAGCCCTGCTGACGTCTTTGTATGACTATCCACAGGTTGTCATACAAGCTGGGTGGTCTTTCACTGGTTGCTTGAATTTCGCTCGACAACTCTTCTGTGCTATTGGTACAGTTGGGGACTTGTACGAGTTTAGCTTGTAGAGAACTTTTTATGTCGTCAATGTCTTTTGAAATAGAACTTATTCTTTGGTCGTATCTGTTAAGAAAAGAATGATTTAATTTGAAATAGTTTTAATGGAAAATAAACTTTCTTACTTCTGACTTAAATCGTTGAAATATTTAATGGCATATTCAACCAAATTAATCAAATTGGAGGTTTCGGAAGCGTTTAAAAAAATTTCATTTATATTGCAGACCTTTCAAAATAAGCAGAGAACAAAGAGTATATTAATACATAAAAAGAAATGTAATGTGATTTAAGTTGTATGGAAAAGACGAGGGCATGAAAGAGAAATAATCCTTCTCTAGAGATATGAAAGTGATATTTGTATGAAGCTTTGCTGAGGTCAAATACGGACTTATTTTAACAAAATTTAAATATATGATTTATGTGGCAATGCAATAATTTTGTGTAGAATTTTAGCAGAACGCCAGCAGATGTACTCAAGACTGAATTCTGCGAGGACACTTATATGAAAGCTTTATGAAATCGTCGATCGATTCTTACAATTTTATATGGACATAGACAGCCAGCCAGAAATTGACTGTAAGGACGGGTTTTTGAGATGTGGATTAAGTTTAAACTTAGTAGTAGAGACCCATATTTTAAGCAAAACTAAGCTGTTCTGTAAAAATTGTGTATACAAGCTGGGTAATGGCGGCACAAATCTGTTTTCAGATTAACTAGTTCAACTGAGATCTCAAAACCCAGCCTAAGTCACTAACAACTAAGTGTGCTATATTCGACTGTGCCGAATCCGTGATACCCTCCACCGAGATTTAGAATATTTAAGGAGCTGTCTTTTTATGTGGTCTATGGTAAAATTTAATTGTGCAATTTCTAATCTATTGAAACTATGACAGATCAAACTTTATTTTAAAAGCATTATTCGTTAGAGTGGGCTTTATATGGGGTCAATTCTAAATTATGGACCAATCTTTACGAAACAGTGTGATTTCTAGTCATATAAAACGAGTTTATGCAAAATTAGATAACAATCTGTACATTCCGCAAGCAATTAATATTAGCTTTTCTAACATAAATATGAATTTTTTAGGGTGGTTGGTCCACAATTGGATTCATAACTCTTTTCCTACTGAAGCGATTGTGTTGGATTTCAATCCCCAACTGTTAGAAAGATTTTTACGTTTTTCTTTTAAGTTGTTCGAAAGTGAGCCTGTTTTCAACAGACAGATGGACATGGCTAAATCGACTAGGAATTACTCAAGGACCCAGAATATATATGTATATTAGACCGACTCAAGTTGTATGGAGCCGAAAAAAGTGTTTTAGTTACCCCTCTCAAAATAAAGCTTGATATGTTTTATGATGATTCCTAAAATATTTTGGTTCTAGCGTTGAAAATCCGTGAGCTGGACCATTTTTAAAAAATGTCTTTTTTTGTACTTTGCTCCAAGACGACATAAATAAAATTTGGTATAATCGAAAAGAGTTTTTGAAGCAGCATCCAATGGTTTATAAAACTTGACCACTTGCGACCTACTTATTGAGATATTTAACTAAACGCATATTTTAGTTTCGGATTTTCATACAAATTTTTTTTATATTCAAAACTATTTCAAATTTTGCTTTCTTTCTGAAAGCTGAACACTTGTGTCTGTTACGACATGTTTTATTAATATGAACTTGAAAAACTTCATATCATTCTCTATTACTCATTAGTTAGTTTGTAATAGGGATGCCAATCCCGATCCCGAATATCACGGGATTGTAATTTTTCAATCCCGGGATTGTCTATTGTATGTACAGAAAAATTTACAATTATTAGACACCAGCAGAATGTAATGCATTTTCTGGCCCGCTACTCCCTTCGTCAGCATTCTTTGTGTCACACTGGATAGTGATACTTTATAAATTGAATGTATTTAACTCACTTATTTTAACAAACAGAATACAAAACTGAAATTTAGCTCATAGAACAAATTTGAAAAATAAAAAATGTTGAATATAATAAAGTACCTTATGAAAAAGAAATAATTCCCAGATTCTATTTGTTAAAATAGTTGAGTAAAATAAAATTATTTTTTAATTGAATCAATTAACACATTTTTGGAAATCGTACGTTGTTTTTTTATCATCTTTTTAATTAAATTAATCATTAATTAAGAAAAAATTACAATTTTAAATTTTTGCAAGTTTTTGTAATCAATATAATTATTAAACAACTTTGTAATATTAAATGAATTATAAAACTTTTGTTTGTTAACCTCTTTTAAAGACTTTTTTTAATAAATATTTACAAAAAGCATTTATCTTTTGACTTTAAAAAATCCCGAATCCGGAAAAATCCCGATATCCCGAAAAATGCCGCAATTTGATTTTTTGAAATCCCGAGTCCCGTGATTTGCGAAAACCAGTCCCTGTGTGCATCTCTAGTTTGTAAGTAACCCCGTTTAATAGCAAAGCCATTAAAAAGCATTTGGCCTGGAAATTTTTAAAGTGCCTTCACAAATTGCGATCTACCACAAGCTATTGAACGACCTACGCTATCATTTACATACATACACAAAGAGATCGCCGAAACTTCCAAAGTCAGCCCCTTATAAATGTTAAAAATTACTTTTTTTGGTACTCCAACAGCACGATGCAAAAAAGTAGGGTTAAAACGAAGGGTAAAGGTCGAATCGTGAATAACTGTAACGCGGTACAATTGTGCGACGTCAGACCATTAACGAATGCGGAAGAAACTTAAAACGCGGAAAGGGAGACAAACACGGACGTCCTGATGGCTTTCAAATAAATAATGACAATGACGCGCGAGTTGCTTAACTACCGAGATCAATTTTACATATTTTTCATTAATTATATTAACAAATGTAAATATGTCAACTAAAATACACGCAAATGTCTAAGAACATTTACATATTTTACACTATCCAAAGGTTTCAAATGCCCCTCTTACATTTTCATTGCCACAAAATTTAAAATCGCCCCTAACATTTTGTATTAAAAACACAATTAAAAGTAAATTTACGAAAACTGGCATTTGTTGTACTTTTCTAATTTACAGATTTGTATAAACTGAAAATTTATAAGTCTTTCAAACAATTTACTATTAAATTATTTACTATTTTGTATGTCAACCTTATCAAAATATTTAAATATAATTTAATCAAATGCAAATCTTTAAAACATAATATCAATTATAGAATAATAAATAAAGTTGGTATAAATAAAATAAAAAAAACTACTTATAAAAGTCATTTAAAGAACAAGATTGAATAGAGATAACCTCTACATTGCACAGTGGGGCAAATTCAAAATATTTTGGAAAACAGTTACTTATTTCTAATCGAATGGTGTGATCAAAGTCATAGTGCGCGTTTGAAATTTAAAGTTTTTATTCACCCCAAATTTCCAATATAATTAAGTAAAATTTTTGCCCGAATTTTAAGGTTTGCATTCAAACAGAAAATATCAACAATGTAGATTTAAGACTCCAAAAATTTGTTTTATTCGGGCTCTGGTTGAGCAGCGGAGTTAATTTAATTATGTCCGCCTGTCCGTGTGTATGATGAAATCAACTTCTCGAAGACCTTAGATATAATGTCAACTAGGATATTATTAGGGACGTAACCGATACCGATATTCAAAAGCAAATATCGGTGATACCGATACCGATATGAAAATTGAATTTGAATTCAAGTTAAAATTAACAAAACTCAAGTAGAGTAATCTTTTTACAATTCAAAATAACACCGTAAGATATTAATATTTGAAATTGATATTTATAAGATTTAAAACAAGTAAATGTGCTATATTCGGCTATGCCGAATCATATTTACCCCTCAACATAGTATTAAAAATCCCAAGTCTTATATACGGGAGCCTCATTCTAGTGTGGCCAGGTTAAATAATGGTCCGATTTGGCCCATTTTTAATATTTAGTGCTCCTTATATATAATAAATATCTGGGTCAAATTTGGTTCTTAGTTTATATAAATAGTATGGGCTCTAATGTGCTAAAAACATTATATCGGAAATGTTCATGGTTTATAGACTTAAACAAGTTAAATTTTATGATTATGGTCGTGATTTTTGTAAATAACTCTGGCATTTGTAGAAACTTTTGCAGAAATAGTAGATTCCACAAATCAGTTTGAACCAGACCTACAGTCGAAAATAGTCTCTCAGATGCGATAGATCTAATTTAAAAACTGAAATCTTTCTTTTTTTGTCAGCTCTAATATTGTTTCAATATTTTTTTGAAAATCAAAAAAAAAAATTAAGCTTTTGGCCGAAATATACTATGTACATACCTCTGTGCTATAATGAAAAGTGAAACGGTTAAGAATTAAAACAAAAGAAATCAATTATTCTTTTTCATTATGCTCTGCTTTTAAATGCGTTATTTCTCTTAGTTATTATAAAAACATAATCATAGAAAATTAAATTGTTTGTTCAAAAATCTCTAAAAACAAGTTAGAGTGCTATATTCGCCTGTGCCGAATCTTTGATACCCTCCACCGACAGGGGTGGGCTCTATATGATATCTACAGATATAATATTAACTAATATTCACAAAAACGAACGTCAGCATTAACATTGGTTGCGGTTTAGACCTATATTAAATTATTGACCGGCAATAACAAAGTTTTATGCGTTTCTTGTTAGAACTTTGAACTGGCTTGAGTAAAATATCATGATTCGTAACAGTTTTAGCCGAACTAAAGTAGAACAATTTGTATTGGATCTATGGTAAATTATGCACCAATTATCCCAAAATTCTGAAGACTGATTTGTGGTATTAAAAAAAAATATATTAGAATAAATTTCGATACAGCAGTGTAATAAGTTTTAGCATTAACAGTGAATTTCACAAAATTGCATAATATTTTTTTTGGCCATATGAATATCAGTTATGTTTTTAGGCGAATTTAATTATTTCCCAAAGTGAGTAAATGATGGACCAATCTTCACGAAATTTTACAGTGTGATTTGTAAACACAAAAAACTGAGACGTACCAAATTTTATTATGATAGCATTATGTATTACCGTTTTAGGCGTACTAAGCTGTTTTCCGGGAGTAGGGCTTATATGGGGCCTAGTGTAAATTATGTACCGATCTTCAAAAAATTTTACAGTGTGATTTCAGGTCCTATACAACTGTGACGTACCAAATTTTAGTATGATAACGTTATTTATTACGGGTTTAGGCGTATTAAGCTGTTTTCCGGGAGTAGGGTATATGATGATATTTATATCAAAGTACATTTTGTTAAGCGGGTGTCTATATGATATTGAAGAGTGGCATCGGTTATTACGAGTCACTGTGTGATAGGGAAATAGGCAATGAGACCGGGCCTTGAATGCAATAACTACTGTAGCAGTTGTGATAATAAGGCGAATAACAAAGAATATTCAAATTTTTCTGTCAATGCCCTAGTTTAAGGGTTATAATGATTAGGTATTATGGGAAATCAGAACTAGCCTGTTTTGATTTTTAATCTAAGGTAGGAGTAAGACCCATGAAGCAAAGAAAACAAGATAGTGCATTTAAATCTTAAACACATTATTTTTCTGTGCATGTACGTCATAGTAGCAAATGAGGAAAAACACGTGTACGTGGACTTCTGAATGTTTGTTTACATTTAAGTCTTTTTACTACGGTGACGTAAAAACTACGTCAAAATGAAACAAAGAAAACAAGATAGTGCAGGCCCGCTTTCTTTTTACTCTCATTTTGATGTCAGTTTTACGTCAGTGTAGTAATGAGATTTAAGTGTAAACAAACATTTAGCGTACATGCGCAGAAAAATAATGTTTTTTAAGATTTAAATTCACTATCTTGTTTTCTTTGTTTCATGATTGTATCCGACTTAAGTTTTATCCAGCGTGACCAATGGTAGGGATCAGTACTCGGCGGGGGCTCTGCTTACCGAGAAATGTAATATCGGTCAATAAAAAGTTATACCCTGGTAAATCATTATTTCGTAAGTTATTAAACAAAACTTTGTTAAAATCATCATATTTTTTAAAATAGAAAAAAAGCATTTAAAGCTTAATGTCAGTGTGCGACTTTCACCCAATATTAACTAAAATAGGCAAAAACTAATAGTTTTTTTGTCTAGTCTAAATGTATTATTAGATGATTTTCATTGAGTTTTGCTAGAAAGGTTAAGAAACTTACTCAAGGAAAGTTGAGGTTAACAACTTTGCTGAACATTATATTGCGATATTTGGATATTTAGAGGGTCAAAATACACGAAAAAGACACAAAAAAATTACAATTTCCCTATGCGATACCTACTTCCCAGAAAAAATTAAAAGTTGTCTTAATCACCAAATTAATACCAAATTCATAATATCAAGCAAACAAGTTGTTGATTTTGCACTTATTACCAAAATGATTTTATTAATTACTAAAAATTTATTATTAAAGTTTTTTTGGAATACTATTATTAATTAAAAGATTTTGTTTGTTGTGCTTAATTCCCTTTTTTTAATAATTGATAAAAAAAAAAAATGTGAAATTTATTGTTGGAGACTTTGAGTGTTTGTAGGTAATTCTCATTCCCTCTGTAGTCTTGTTTGCTGATAGCTTTGGCTTTTCTAAAATTATTTAGGAGAACTTTTCCTGATGATCTGGCCTTAGCAACCAGTGAAATGCGCATAGGAACAACTTATCCTCCAACAATAAATTTCAGTATTTTTTATCAATTATTAAAAAAGGGAATTAAGCACAACAAACAAAATCTTTTAAAAATTACTAAAAATTGTAAAATTGTGAATATTTTTTTCAATAAATGATATTTTAAATTTCCAAAAAAAAAAAATTTTTCAAAAAACTTTGCCATTTCAATCAATATTTAATTAAATATTGACAATTCCCAACAACAATTCTACAAGTTTAAATTATTTTATTTTAAACGAAAAAAGTCAATTAAGATTTTTTGTTATTTAGTTAATATTTTAATTAAAAATTTATTTCAAAACAACTGAAATGTTAATTAAGCAAAAATTAAATTTTTATTTTGCTTTCAACTACAAAAATAGCACTGCGGAACAAAATTGAAATTTTTTTGTGCTGCCGGAATCTTTGTGTAATTTTTTTTACTAATTTGAGGTCGCTGATTCCAAATCAAACCTTCATTTTTCTCTATCAGCTCCAGTTTTAGAGATATACCGTTATGTCCAAAATTAAGGTACTTTCAGCACATATATTGAAATAACATGAAAATAGTGCATCATATTCCCTTAAGAAAAAAAAACCGAAATTCGCTAACAATATTATCTTTAAGATGTACTAACATTGTTTTAAATTTGGCCAGTAATTTCAGAGATATTGTTGAAGTTTTTAAAAAAACAAATAAAAATTTAAGAAAAAAAATTTTTTTGTTCTTTAAAAATTCATAAAAAATAAATGTGCAACAAAAATCATAGTTTGGGTCTAAAAGCATTTAGTTCAACATATTTCGAATGAAATGAGCTTTATTTCATTGCAATCGGTGCACAACTTTTGATTGTATTCACAATTTATCCATAAAAAACCCTATTTTAATGTATATTTTTTTTTTTGTTCACACACACATTAAAATACGTTTTTTTTTATGGAAATCGCAATTTTTATCAATTCGGTAAATTGTGAACACAATCAAAAGTTTCTTAAGGGAATATGATGCACCATTTTCATGTTATTTCAATATATGTGCTGAAAGTGCCTTAATTTTGGACATAACGGTATATCTCTAAAACTGGAGCTGATAGAGAAAAATGAAGGTTAGATTTGGAATCAGCGACCTCAAATTAATAAAAAAAAAATTACACAAAGTTCCAGGCCGCAAAATGGCTGTTCCGCAGTGTAATTGATTCAATAATCACATTAATTAAATTTAAATACTTTTTAAACCATTTTTTTAATTGATAAAAAAACTTTTTTCTTTGTAACTTCAAATCGATATAAATCGATTCCTAGACCTGACCCAGCGAAATGCCGGGTCACCTATAACTCTTTTTTTTTTTTTTTTTTTTTTTTTTTGACCGATATAACTTTTCCTAGTAAGCAGAACCACCGCCGATTTGTTATTATTCTACTCCACTGTTCTTTAAAAACATTGAATTAAATATAAGCTTATCAACAGAAAAGGGACTTCAATTTTGTGTTGTCGCCGTTTAAATTCTGTTTATATTTACAATTACACCAGCATTTCAGCTATCGCCACACAAAACTATTAAAACTATTCGTTCCTCGTCTTATTTCCGCTTGTTTTTAAATGTTTCGCACAAATACATTTGCAAATTATGTATAAATATTAATTTTAGCTTTTTTTATTACGTAAATGAATTGGACAATTGTTCAAGACATCACATCTCAACTGAAATGACCATAAAACGTATAAAGAGCGACATAATATGACAGCTAAAGCCATTCGCCAATGAGAAATTTTACAAAAACAAATACGATTTTCAAATTAGTTCTCGTCTGAAACACAGACGGACAATTTGAAATAGAATGAATTATAAATTTTAGTGACCACTAAGGTGTTATTATCAGTGACAGTTATGGCTTAAAGCCTCTAAACCATTCAATTCATACGAACGGAATTATTTAAGACAACCCAAACTCAAACCAAAATCCAGCCACACCAAACAAACCAGCCAACTTACACCATCAGATCAAGAAAAGAAAATTGTTTCGAAAGTGCTCGTTCGTAGTATTCATGAATTCGTCGTATCTTGATCAAAATGGCAAACACACACTCACGTGCACACACAAAAAAAAGTGTTGAATTTATAACGTACGAAAGAATTCATAGTTTTACAAGTCATTTTACAACATTTTGATAGATAATGAATATAAAAATCACAAATAGAATGGTAAAGATTATGCACACATACTCAAAGAAATATTCTAATAGAAACTAATCACTTAGAGTGGGTACGATCAAATTGTTTGTGGAATAATTTAAATGGGCTCAGAGTTGCCAGTTAATCGGAGTTTGTATAAATGGTGGGCGAAAACACGATTTATGAATATTACGGTTGCGAAGTGAACTAACTAGACAACGATATCGTTGAGCCATATTTAAACTTAACATCTAGAAGGTTCTTGAATTTACTTTTATCTATAACTTATTCCCGATATAACCGTAATTAGCTTTGCTCCGTTTGTCCTGCTGTTAAACGCAAGAAAGAGCTCACAATAGAAGGCTTAGGAAGATAAAATTTGATAAAAATTATATCAGCAAAATCTTTATTTTATTTCATCTAGTGTCCATACAAATGTCGTCCGGGATATGACTTGTGGCCTGATAACAGCCATACAGGACGTAGTTAAGTAACATTTATGGATATATTAATTCCTTTAGTTCCTTTAAAGAATAAAGTGCCCCGACAAAAGATTTCCAGTCGCTTCTGTTTGATTCTAGGTTCTTAATTTGTACTCCAGCTTTTTCCTACTCGCGAAGCCTCTATGTCTAACTTCCTTCTCCAAATACGGGCAGGCCGTCCTCTTCTTCTTCTACCTTGCGGGTTCCAGTCAATGGTATTGCGGGTTGCATCTCGTGTTGGTTTTCTTAGTGCGTGGCCAATTTATCGCCATTTCCTTCTCAAAGCTTCGGTATGTATTTGGCTTTGATATGTGAGTGCCCAGAGGTGTGTGCTCGATATCCTATTATGTAACATAAATAAGCCAAAATACTTTTGATTCAAAAAAGCGTTTTGCATGAAGAATGGCTTTAATCGGTCTATTATTATACCTATCCTGCATACAGATGTCCCCCGGAAAAAGATACAAAATGAGCTAAAGCAACAAAATTAATCAAAAATATGTACTTCTTTTGTACGAAGAGTGTTCGGTAGCAAAAAAAAGGTCAATTGGGTATATTATATCACCTAGCCCTAATGCAAACAACGAACATGGGGAGATTTTGAAAAAATGGAAATAATTTTAGATTTTTAATCCAAATTTTTTACTATTTTTAATTAGGCTTAAGTTCATTAAATTTAATTTTCATTAAATTATTTTTATGAAGAAAGGAATTTTACAACATGGAAGATTAATTAAAATTGTTATTGATAATTTTCATTCTTGACTGACCTGGGATTCGAAGCCAGGCTGGCTGGCGTGTGATTCGAACCCAGGCGGCTGGTTACCCTGACATGTTTCGACCTCAACCACTAGGTCTCCTCAGAGGGATTAGCCGTCTTACACTCGCAGCCATCGATGACTGCTGACGTCAGTAGTCAAACATCAATCCTTAAACCAAATTGTATTTTAACCTTTGGTAGATCGAAATTTGCTTTTTGAATGATTATCCATTTTTAATTGATCTCACATGTTTTTCCTTACTTCTGTTTTTTCGTACTTTTGTCAAGAATTCTTCTTGAAGTCCAAAGTACATTTTTTGTTTATCATGTTTTTGTCTTTCTTTTTTCTTGTTGACATTTTTCAGCACAACTTGAAGGACAAATGAACACATAGAGCTTGTGCCTTAGCTTTAACAATAATTAGTATTGTGGTTATTTTGTTGAACTATACTTTGGACTTCAAGAAGAATTCTTGACAAAAGTACGAAAAAACAGAAGTAAGGAAAACATGTGAGATCAATTAAAAATGGATAATCATTCAAAAAGCAAATTTCGATCTACCAAAGGTTAAAATACAATTTGGTTTAAGGATTGATGTTTGGCTACTGACGTCAGCAGTCATCGATGGCTGCGAGTGTAAGACGGCAAATCCCTCTGAGGAGACCTAGTGGTTGAGGTCGAAACATGTCAGGGTAACCAGCCGCCTGGGTTCGAATCACACGCCAGCCAGCCTGGCTTCGAATCCCAGGTCAGTCAAGAATGAAAATTATCAATAACAATTTTAATTAATCTTCCATGTTGTAAAATTCCTTTCTTCATAAAAATAATTTAATGAAAATTAAATTTAATGAACTTAAGCCTAATTAAAAATAGTAAAAAATTTGGATTAAAAACCATGAATAGTTCAACAAAATAACCACAATACTAATTAATTTTAGATTTTGTAAACAGTTAGTCCGATTGCAATGAACTTTTAACTAGCAATTAAGGAGTTTTTGGCTAGTTTGAGTTTTTGTGTAGAATATTTATCGATTTTCTGTTAGTTCACAAAAAATCGCGCTTAACTTAAGAATTCTGGATCGGTTTTAATTTTTGTAATACCGGAGGTGGACTACTTTGGCAGTCTATGACGGTCCTTCCGATATGTCTATAGACTCCAAGACCGCACCTTTAACTCGAATACATGTCCTTAATTGTCACCTGAAATTTCATCCAAATCGGACTAACAACTTTCAAAATCCAGAATTATTTAAATTTTTTCCAAATTCTCCCACTGTGCAATTGTCCTTTTGAAATAAAGCTTTTTACGCAAAATGTGTCTCACGTAGTGGTGGACGATATACATCGATGTTTTAAAAACACTCGATGTTATGTTGCTATACATCAAAACAATCCGATGTTTTTTTCACTCATCAACATCGAATGAACATCGATGTTTTTATTCGATGTATCGAAGCGAAATCTGTTGTATGAATTTCATTATTGCTTCAGTTGTTGTGGAAGAAATTGTGGCAAAAGAATGGCAAAAATTGGCTTTGCAAGAGATGTAAAGAAGCATGGGTTCCATAGAACATGTAACACATATTAATTTTGCTAAAAGGTTAAAACCACGTTTAAAAAAATCATTTTAGCGATGCAATAGCTTGCAGCACTGCTATGTCGGAAATCTAGGAGTTGCTGAAAATTAAGTAACGGAAAGTGACGTTAAGTCTGACTCTTAAAAGTCAAATAAAAGAGAACACACCTTTTCATTATGGACTAACCATTACAACTAATGAACACTCTTTTTTATTTAAAGACTCCCCTTGGAAGACTGAACGAAAATCCATTGGAAATTTGAAAGGACCATAAAACTCAGTTTCCAAAACACATAAAATCTTCTTTAAATATCTGACGACGGTGGGAACATTGGTTCCCTTAGAAAGACTATTTTCGCAAGCGGTACAGATTATGACTCAACAAAAAAACCGTTTTCGTGGCAAAAGTCTTGACAAACTTTTCTTTTTTACAAAGTATAAGGAGTAATTGGGTATAAATAATTTATTTATTTTTATTTTATGCCGTTTAACACTCACCGCCATCGACGACGGTTGGCGGTGGAAGAACATGTAAATCAATTAAAATAGATAATCCTTCAAAGAAAATTTCGATCTACCAAAGTTAAAAACCCATTTGGTTTAAGGATTGATGTTTGACTATTGACTGCCAACCGTCGTCGATGGCGGTCAGTGTTGAACGGCAAACACCTCTTAGGAGATTATGTGGTTACAATAGAAACATGTCAGGGCAACCTTTCCGTGAAAACCTGGGTTCAATTCCCAGCTCAGTCGAGAATGAAAAATTATCATAAAAAAATTACTGATAAGCCCACAATGTCGACAAGAACATTTCTTTCGCATATTTATATTGAAAACAATAATAAAAAACTAAAATTAGTTTTTGTTTTCAATATAAATACACGAAAGAAATGTTCTTGTCGACATTGTGGGTCAGGTAGTTAATTAATTTCATGTTGTAAAATGCCTTTCTTTATAAAAATAATTTAATAAAAATTAAAAAAAAAGAATTAAGCACAACAAATAAAATCTTCTTTTACATATTTACAAAAAAAAATCGGTAATAAAAAAGGCGAATTAGATTCAGTTTTGTTTTATATACCCGTTATTGAAATTTACAAGTTTTACTCATACTTACAGGTAAACTGAATAAGCGTTTGTTTATAAAAACAAAACTTAATATTTCAATAGATTATCATTTCTCTAAAAATATTTTGAGCTTAATTTTTCTTTTATTGTTTTAAAATTTTCCGTTATTATATAACGGATTCGGCACGGACAATTTAATCATTCTGACTTGTTTAAATTAAGAAATATTTTCGCGTAACGTAGTGATGTTGATTCTACGAAAACGCTATATACTCAGATACTAAACACAAATAACGATTTAAGTCGGATTATATCCCGTTTACATTACAACGAGATCTAGTAGATTTGGTTTGACATCCAATAATTAAAAATCGACGTTTTCGTTGATTCCGATGTATTGCATCAACAGAAAAGTCCACACAAAATGTTGGCACGAAAATTACCGATTATATCAACAAAAACCAAACGGCACTTTTTACAAAAGACTGTACAAGGGAACAAGGATTTTATTTATTAAGAACTGAATGATGTTTTTAAGGTTATTTGGGACGCTAAATCCAAATCTGCACTTAGTTTTTTTATCAGCATATTCAGTTAAAAAAAATTCGAAATTCTTCAACAGTTTTATCTTTAAGCCGTGTTTACATTGATTATATATTTGTCCATATTTATAAAAAAAAAATGAGACAAAAATAACAGTTTTGATCTAAAAACATTTAGTTAAACATATTTCGAATGAAATGTGCTTTATTTCATTGTAATCGGTGCACAATTTTTATGACTTTACGTGAAAGCAATTATTAGAAAAAAACGGAGATTTTATTTGAAATCACCTACCACAAATTAGTAAAAAAAAATTGCAGCAAACTTGGAATCAACACAAAAAAGTTAAATTTTATTATATGCAACATTGTCAATTGTCAAAACAACATGTATGAATCAGAAGGAAAGAAATTATAAACAAATAAAGGCAACTAATGTTTTTAAAAAGTTTTTGCTTCTCCTGCAAAATTTTAAAAATAATAGATAAGGCCTTTTGCGTTTACGGTAGCGATATAAAGAAAAAGGCATTTTCAAATTTGCATTACATTTTATTTATAATCAACTTCATTTATTTTATCCAATTTTCCATATTTTGTTTTAAATTGTTGAAGTTTTTTTTAACCGTTTTAACAAGACGTCATTTTCGCTTTGTTTTGTTTTTTATATAAATGTTATTTTTTCTTATGCAGGGAAATTATGTTTTAAGACTATATGGAAAAAACGTAGTTACATCACTAAAGGCTAGTTTACACTATCACACAAGTCTTACGTAATCCATAATGATTTTTGAGATGGAAATCTAATGAGCTATGTTGCGACTGTAAACAAATCTAATGCAACATTACACAGGATCTCCATCTAAGATAAGATATAAGATTTTTATATCATAAAACTTAAAATTCAATCGCAGAGGTATTATCTTACGTGTGGACTCTCAAATAGTGCTAGTATTAATGTTATAATAAATCTTATGAGACAGTTGTTATAAGAAATCTTATAACAACTATATTACAAGATGAGCTGTCAAAAATACACATGCATACACACATATAAAACAATAATAAGCCACCATTATAAATATGTGTAATTTATTAATGCAAATAGTGCCAATCTTGTGAAAAGTGTTTAAAAAACAATATTTTAAACTAAAAAATCAAAAAAACTACAAAAAAAAAAAGAATAAAAACTTTACAAGTTTACTGTACGTGAATCAGGCGATTATAAAATCTTATAATAGCATGTTCGCACGGCCGTATTTTCGTAATTCGCTCTCTCATTCGTAATTCACAGCCCAATTACATAATTCGTCATACAAAATTTTGATAGCGGGATTACTTCAAAATCGATGTGAGCTCTAATTTGTATCGGTTTTTTACCATCACCAGCTGTCAAAGCACTAAAAAATAAAAACAAATTATAACATTTTTTTTTTATCAGTATTTATTTATTGAATCTTCATATATTAAATATGAACTAACAATAATTAATCAAATCTTATCCTAATATTTACTTTATGTCCTGCCAGTGCCAGACAAAAAAGATTTAGTCATCACGGTTTCTGTTTACATATGTAGGTGTAATAATATATTCTGCAGATGTCGAGCGTCTCTTGACTGAAAAAAGGAGAGCTCGAAGAGAGTGGCAATTGCATAGATCCCCTCAACTTAAGAATTTATTAAAAGAGTGCACAAAAAGCCTAAGAAAGTTACTGCAGTCCCAAAAAACATCATCCTTTGAAAAATATCTTAAGGAACTCGATGCAACTTCTCAATCAGACTACTCATTATGGCGTGCAGCTAGAAATCTTAAAAGATAAGTTATCACTAAGCCACCATTAAGAAACTCAAATGGAAGTTGGGCACGAAATTATATAGAAAAACGAAATCTTTTTGTTAATCATTTGAAAACCGTATTTACCCCTCATACATCTCTCGATATTGCGGAGGAGCTACCACCTGTTGCTGTCAGAGCAGCTGGCACATTGAAATCCTTGTGGATGTTTGAGTTTTTGACGTACCAGGGGGCGGCTGTGATTATTCGAAGAAGTTTATTTTGGCGCCTTTGAATTTTTTCGATATTAGAAGCAGAGGCAGTGCCCCATATCTGAATACCGTAGCACCAAATTGGCTTTAAGATAGAGTTGTAAAGTAGAAGTTTGCAATCGAGGCTAAGAACACGTTAAACGCCGATCTAGATGTATACCGAGGTATTTTACATGCGAGTGTTGGGGTATTATTTGATTATTGATTTTAATAGGGGGGCATGTTTCCCGACGCAATGTGAATGTTATATGTGCGCATTTTTGCTCATTGATCTTTATCCTCCATTGTTTTAACCACCTTTCCAGTTCAAATATGTGATCCTGTAAGTAACGAGATGCTTCTTGACAGTTTTCATGTACGCTTAGGAAAGCTGTGTCATCCGCAAATGTTGAGGTTTGTGTGTAGCTGTTTGTTGGCATGTCCGAAGTATAAATTAAGTATAATAGAGGGCCCAGGATGCTGCCTTGTGGGACTCCAGCGTTAACTGGCTGAGGAGAACTTAAAAAATCGCCTTCTTTTATAATAAATTGACGACCGACTAAGTAGCTTTCTAACAGCTTGTGTATGTTTGCTGGTAAGTTTTGCTGCAATTTCAGTGGTAAACCTTCATGCCAGACTTTATCAAAAGCTTGAGACACATCGATGAAGAGTGCTGAGCAATATTTTTTTTCTTCAAAGGCTTTTCTTATTACATTTACTATTCGATGAGTTTGTTCAATTGTGCTCTGCTTTCTTCTAAAACCGAATTGATGGTTCGGAATACATCTATTTTCATTTAAAATCAGAGTTAATTTTGCCACTAGTAGTTTCTCAAATAGCTTTGAAATATTAGATAATAAGCTAATAGGCCTATATGACTCAACTTTTGTGTGATCCTTTCCTGGCTTTGGTATCATGGTTACTAAGGAAACCTTCCATTCCTGAGGCTAGTATTGAAGGCGTAAAATAGCATTAAAAATAAAAAGAATAATTTTCTTCGCTATTCTTGGTAGCTCCAAGAGCATTTTATTACTGATCTTATCAACACCGGGTTCCTTCTTGGTGTTTAAATCCCGAATAGGCTTTTCGATTTCTTTAAACTCGAATCTTAGGGGAATAGCTGCTCTAACATTTACAGGCGGTAACTCGACTGCTATATCGTGAAATTTATTATGGGTAAATACATTTTTCAGATGATTAGCAAACAGATTTCCTTTTTCAATATCATTTCTTGCCCAGCTTCCATTCAAGTTTCTCAATGGTGGCATAGAGATAACTGGTCTATTGAGGCTTCTAGCTGCACGCCATAATGAGTAGTCTGATTGTGGAGTTGCATCAAGTCCCTTAAGATATTTTTCCAGTGAAGCCGTTTTCTGAGAGTGCAGTAACTTTCTCAGCCTTTTTGTGCACTCTTTTAATAAAGTCTTAAGTTGGGGGGATCTGTGCAATTGCCACTCTCTTCGAACTCTCCTTTTTTCAGTCAATAGACGCTCGACATCTGTAGAATATATGATTTTGTTTTTGGTTTTTTTGAGGGTTATGCTGGAATGTTGAACAGCTAGTTTGAGATAACTGTCAAAATTAACAATAGCGAGATCCACGTTCTCCGGTGTGCTAAGCGGAATATTTTCTGTGCAATGGGCACTAATATATTTTTTATATTTTAACCAATTTATTTGTGAGGCTGATGTCGATAAGTAACCAGACGGAGATACGATTCTATTTGGATTCATTATAGTAACAATTGTAGGTGTGTGATCGGAAGATAATTCTAGGGACGCTTCCACATGAATCGTGTCTATGGGGATGTTATTAACCACGCCAAAATCTATGACATCTGGAACGTTTTGCTGATCAGTAGGCCAATATGTTGGTTGTCCGCTCGCGACCACATTTAGGTCCATTTTACAAATTGTGTTAAACAAAACACGACCCTACATAACATAAACAAAGAAAAGTAAATAAGCAAAAAAATTGAAGAAAGTTCATTTATATTATAAAATTTTAATAGAATCAAAAAAAGGAATGAAATCAAAAAATAAATTATAAATAAAATATTGATAAGAAGAAAGTTATTCGCAAAATTGACAGAGGACACGAGTTTGGTTATAGACAACCTATTGCATGTACAAGAAACATATGTGCAGAAAGAGCTGCAAGTAGTATATGGCTATTTTTCCGACAATCACGTAGCTCGCCCATTTTTTCCATTTTTTTCTCGCCATATATCCATTAATGCCAGCTCGCTGCATTGACTCCATTTGCTTACAGCTTTTCTATTTACTGAAAAAATAATTATTTTATATATATATCTTTGAAATAATTTTTGTAACTTACTTTTTCTTTCCATTCTTAACACATGTAACATCAAACAAACAAATAAATTTAGCAATAAACAAAAATAAGAAGAAGAAGAAGAAGAACAACTGTCAAAACCGATTACGAAAGTGCCGTGCGAACATGGTAATCCAAATAAGTAACAAAAACAGAGAGCGAAGTAATCCAAAGCACCGTGCGAACATGGTTTTAGATACGTGCTCCCCTCGTCTAATATTAAGATTAACATGAAGAAATGTGCTCTCTCATTCTGTCGACGTTCTCTCAGATATTATATCAGATATGATCTCAGGTGGAGACCCTGTGTTACAGTTTGTAGTCACACTATCACACATGGACATGTTTTCGTTAAAATGCAACCCTGATCAAATAAAAAGTATTATTGTTTAAAAAATTATCAAAAAACGATCAAGTCGTATGGGATGCCAATTTTTTTTTTTTTTGTAATACTGAAAACAAATAAATTTGGCTCAAAATCTCGTAAGTACTATATTCGTTGTAGTGGAAACGGGCTATTAGATAACTTATAAGGACGCTAAACGAAGGACAATCACTATTTTCATGCGAGGTAATTTGTAATGCACCGATATGGGACTGTTCCAAATTTAAACGCGCTAGATATATGGAATGTTCGTACAAACCCATCTTTTCTTTTATGAAGTCTTTCAAGCCAAACCTTTTATTTGTGGTGGATCCAGTCAAATCGAACATTTTTCCAGTGGTTCTTTTCATCTTAAATCTATAGCCACTGAAGTTGGTAGGAAAGTAGAGGACGATGATCTTTTCAATGCAGAATACGACATACATATCAATGGCTTGAATCTAAGCCAGCTTTATGGTTTTAAGGATGCAGTCTTCTACAAATTACTTGGCATTCAGTTGAACTTATTTTTAAATTGTGTGATAAGTTTGGTTCAGCTGTAGGGATTTAGACATTTGTAATAAAAGTATGGCAACTTCTGCATATCAAAACAAAGTCGCCAGTATTCGTCTTTGTAGCCAGTTGTCCACTTTTGTTTTAGACATTTGAATTTGCTGAAAAGTGGGCGCAAGTGTGTGCACGCTTTTAACTGCTGTCTGATGCTGGCTGCTGTTGCAGCTACCAAAGCTGCTTCCATTTCTAGTTAATGGCGGCTGTTGCAGTAGTAGTTACTGTTTTTATTGTTTCTGCCGTTGTCGTTGTTGCAGCAATAACTTTGTGCAACATTTGGTAGCCTTAAGCATCTTGTGATATCCTTGATCTTGCTTGTTATTTGTTATACAAATGTAATTTATAGATTCATTGATATTTAAGGCGTTCAAAGTGCTGGCAAACATAAATTATTTAAATTAACTACAAACCCAAAAAAAGAAAAAACATTAAGAACAACAACAAAAACAACGAAAAACGGGAACATTTGAGCCAAACAACAACTTTAATGTGTTGTTGCAACATCATCAACAATATCGGGAAGCTCAGCATATTTATTGATTGATGTTTTACGAAAAGATAATGCGAACAAAACAGTCAGTCAGATTTATTTCAGTTTTCCTTTGAAGAAAAAAAAAATAGGATTAAAAATCATGTTGGCTGGAAATATTTAAAACTGTTTTTTTTTATTTTATTGGCCAATTCTGTATCACGTTTTCTATTTTTTTTTTTATTACTTTTTCTTTTGCAAATCAAATGAAATTTTAAATTTATTAAGAACTATTTTTTTGTCTTACTGGCGGCAAGTATTTAAGGTGTCATTGAATTATTTGCAACAGCACTTTTTCTCTTTTATATTTCTTCGCCGTCATTATGCTGAAATTTAAATATAAATTTAACGGTTGTTTCATTTTTTTATTACTTCTGGCCCAGACAATTTCTATGATAAATAAAAAATTTAAATTTACGATTATTTAAAATAAATTTATGAGATGTTAACACGCATGTATTTAGCAGTTTTTGGTGCTAGTCCAGTTCAGATTGGATTAACACAAATAAATTGAAAACAATTATAAGATGAACATTAACCGACACCATGAGGTTATTTAGCCCTGAGAAACAAAATATTAAGGGATACGTACAGTTAAAGGAAGTAAATAGTTGTATAACTTGGGTTATGCAATTGAAATGGATTTTATTTCATTTAAAGTTTCGTAAGGTCATCATACTTTTGCATAAGAGTAATTGAAAATGAGTAAAAAAAAGAGTTTAATATACATACAAATCGTCACCTAAAATGCAAATAGGCGTAACAGCGTTTGTTGGACCCTTATCATGTAAAACGCAACGCAACGCCAAAGAATTACATTGAAAGCACAAACAATGTCATAAATATTTTGTTGTTGTTTTCTACAAAAATTCATGAAATTTTAAAACGCAATGTGAATTTCTGTAGAAAGCAACAACAGAATTACAACATGTTTATGACATGGTTTGGCGTTGGGTTGCGTTTTACATGATTAGGGCCTTATTTCTTTACAGGAGAAGCAAAAAACTTTACAAATTCAATAACAACGTTTGTTTTTCTTTACTAAAGTCGCCATTTTTGATCGCAGGGATATAAATATTTTTGTAAACATGAAGTTTAATAAAACGAACAAAAATCAATCAAAACCCCTATATTGATTTTTTTTTTTTTTTTTTTTTTTTTTTTTTTTGTTGTTACGCCCATTTGCACTTTAGGTGGCGGTATCTACATATTTTTTTGGCAAATGTTTTCAGACATAATAAAAATATTTATTTTTAATTTAATTTTTAACACATCAGCTATTATTTAAAGTTTTATATATGTATGGAAACTAAGTAGAGAAAACGGTTTAAGCTTTCAATAACAAGATAAAAGCTCAAAAATAAATTAAGAATAAGCACGTTTTTCTAAACTCTGCGAATTGGTCGAAGACATACGAGATTTGAACCCAATCTATTTGGTTTTGACCAGATTTCCCATGCAAAATGCTTTGACAAAATCTCCTCAAATCAGTGCCCAAATTCGAATTTCTTAATAATGGACTGAAAAACACAGCACCGTGTACGCAAAATTTGATCTTTGAAAATTATGTTATTTTTATGAAAACAGGAATTTTACAACATGAAATGAATTAAAATTTTATTGATAATTTTTCATTCTTGACTGCGCTGAGATTTGAACCCAGGCTTTCACGGACAGGTTGCCCAGAATACTTTCGATTGTAACCACACAATCTCTTTAGTGGGGTTTGCTGTTTTACTCAATCGGCTATTGAAGCCGGACGACGTCAATAGTCAAACAACAATATTTAAACCAAATGGTATTTCACCTTGGTAGAACGAAATTTGCTTTTTGAATGAATGATAATCTATTTTAATTGATTTACATGTTTTCCTGACTTCTGTTTTTTGTACTTTTTGTCAAGAATTCTTCTTGAAATCCAAAGTACATTTTTTTTGTTTTTCATGTTTTTTGTCTTTCTTTTTTCTTGTTGACCTTTTTCAGCACAACTTGAAGGACAAATGTAAACATAGCTCGTGCCTTAGCTGTTCGAATCTCAGCGCAGTCAAGAGTGAAAAATTATCAATAAAATTCCTGTCTTCATAAAAATAATTTCATGAAAATTTAATTCAATGAACTTAACGCTAATTAAAATATCCAAATTTGGATTAAAAACCATTAACAGTTCAATAAAATAACCACAATACTAATAATTTTGACAATTATGTTTAAAGAATAATGGATGCAATAATGAATAAAGTAATATTAATTTAAACACAAAAACGAACTTATTCACAGCAAATGCACCTTCACCCAGAGAAAAAACATTTTTCAATATTGTCACCTCCAACAAAACAATTTTTGGCGAAAATTTTTTCAAAGTTTTTCTTGGGAGTCAAAAATTCATTTATTTGATTTCGTTTTGATGTGCTAAATTCGCAATTCTTAGTCTTGATGAACGCACTGAAATTTATTGTTAGTGGGATTATCCAGTTTTTATGTGCATTTTAGAAACGCTAAAGATATTATAAAAAAAACAGCTGTAAGGCGAATAAGAATTATAAACGGTCAAGTTTTACTTGTAACAATATCAAAGCTTAAACAATACAACAACAACATATTATGATTAATTTAACCAAACTATTGTGACCGGAAACTATAATATGGTTGAATTAGTCCTCTATCAAGAAGCCTATTTTTGTGAAATTAACATATAAAAACTTTCCAAGCTTTTCAAGAACCACCTTCAATATTATGTTCGAGAAATATGGTTTTCTTTCCTGTAGTGATATTCTGTAACTTTTAACAATAACAACAGTTGTTACAATTGTCGACCTGTTTTGTTGTTTGCACTAACGACTGTGTTCTCCCCAAGGAGGAGTATTATCCCCACTATTGTGGAACCTGACTATGAACACCATGTTGACGAAAATGGGCGACATGAGTATTAAAACTGTGGCGTACGCTGACGATGTTGCAGTGGCCATCACGGGGAAGCATTTGAATATAATGTCTCAGTGTATGGAGGCTGCATTAAAGGTACTTAGCACCTGGAGCGTATCATGCGGCTTGGGTGTTAATCCGTCTAAGACAGAACTGATACTCTTCACGAGGAAGTATAGGACCGAGGTCATGAGACTTCCGAGGCTAAATGGGACTAAGCTTAAGTTATCTTATAGCGCCAAATATCTGGGCGTAATCTTGGACAGTAAACTGTCGTGGTGGCTGAACATCCGGACGAGGATGGAAAAGACAATTGTTGATATATATGCGTGCAGAGATGCAATCGGCAAGAACTGGGGCATGGGCCCGAGGTGTGTTAATTGGATCTTTGAAGCTGCAGTTAAGCCGACTCTGTATTACGGTGCTGTCGTATATTGGACTGCGCTGGACAAGGGCAGGTACCGTGCGATGCTTGAGAAGGTTAACAGACTGGTCGCATTGATGATCACTGGTGACTATGGACACTCCAGAATAATGGGATACTCGATTGTCCCTGAGGGAGCGGACTACTGCACCCCGGAGCCTGCGCTGTCGGTCATGGGCACCTTCCATGAACCAGCCCTGGGGGTATACACTGATGGTTCAAGGAAGGGGAAAAGAGTTGGCGGAGGCTTCTACATAGAGGAACTGGGCGTAAAAGTTTCCTTTCGTCTGCCGGATGGATGTAGTGTCCTGCAGGCTGAAATCTCGGCTTTAAAGCGGGCAGCCAACTGGCTAAAGTATTATCGCGTATCGGGAGATATACGTATATTTACTGATAGCAAGGCTGCCATTGCCTCTCTTGAGGGTGTCTATACGACATCTAGGTTAACTGTAGAATGCCGGATGTCTTTGAATGAGATTGCTGAACATTCAGAGTTAACGCTTATATGGATACCAGGGCACTCAAACTGCCCGGGAAACCAGATAGCAGTTGAGCTGGCCAAGGAAGGTGGTTGCATGGATAACACATTCATTGATCAAATCATTGGCCTTTCAATGGCTCACTGTAAGTCACTCATTCTGCGCGAGAAATATAGAATTGCGCAAGAGGGATGGACCCGTGAGTCCACCTGATCCACATCCAGGGCACTTTGGCCTGGATATGATGAACGGAGAACCAAATCTATACTTAGGTTCAATAGGAACCAAATCAGGACTGTGGTGTCGGTCGTAACTGGACATTGGCCTGTTTGGACTCATGCTAGAAGAATGGGTCTGGTATTCAATGACTACTGTAGAAGTTGTCATGATGAGGAGGAAGAGGAAACTGTGCTTCACTTTCTCTGTCAATGCCCTGGGCTACGGGGCATTAGGGAAAAATACCTGGAAGAACCGGTGTGTTCCTGTTTCGAGGATCTATCAGAAATATAACTAAGATTGCTTCTTCTCTTCATTAGGAAGACGAATTGGCTCAACCTTGACACCATCTGAGTAACTGCTCTTTAAGATGGGCATTGGCGCTGGGTATCACAAAGGGACCGCTGAAAAACCCAAGTGAGGTGTCTCTCGATGGCTGCCCATGGAACCTAACCTAAACTAACGACTGTGCGATTCTGTAAATTGTTCTTAACAACATAGATAAAAATTAACTTTAAGTTTCGTTACTGTAAAATAAAATTTAAAAATTTTTTCGATATTAAACAATAAATAAACAATACTAAAAAAGTTGTCTTTTACTTAACACAAACTGTTGACTTGACGATAACAAGTGTTGTTTAAAATATTACACAATGGAAAATATCGTTAATTAGCTTTCGTTTAAATCGTTTAAATATCATTTGAAACATTATGGCTTATCTAAAACAAATCTCGGCCGAAAAAAGCAGTCAATTTAAAAAACGCAACTTTAGTAGAACACGTTTTAATGAATATGGTTGAGACAGACTCTTTTATTTCGTTATAAACATACATAATTCTTCGTAAAGAAAAAAATCCAAAAATTTCAATAACTGGTCGAAAGAAATATATTTTGTGAGACCATAATTTTAATTCTGAAGAAATATTCAGTTTAAACAAAACTAAATAACATAAAACTAAAATAGACATAAATCTGAATTCGGAAATATGTAAATATAATTTTAAGTGCCAAACAATATTAATTTTTTAAAACGTGTGTGTTTAGGACCGTTCGTTATAAGCGTAGAGATAGCAATAAATGTTTAAGTAAAATTTGTATATCCGTTATTCCTTTTTAGCCGTGTTTCAATGTATTTTAAATTTGCACAAACTTTAAAATGTTGCTAGAAGACTATTTATATTTACAAGGTGTGCTATCAAGTCATATCGTCATAATCTCCTAAATAATAGCTCTGTTTCTTTACTCTACTTTGGGAGCCCTCGGGATCCCAATTTGCACGAAAAGCGTTCCCGTACTTTAAATTTGTGTAAATGAGGGCGGGTTTGAGAGAATAAAATTCTTCTTCTTCTTCTTGCACGAAAAAGCCCAAACTTTTTCCTCGTGCAAATTGTGTAAACTGTCAAACAGATGTAAAACATAAACAAAACAAAAAAGTCAAAGAAAAAAAGTTCATGAACACAATTTTGGAAAATGTTGTAGAATAAAATAGTAGCGGAGTTCAGTGCTAAGTGCAAATGGTCTTGCAAAAGAGCAAATGCAAAATATTATAGATTTTTTGGTAAATTCAACAACAAAATACACAGAGATTCCGGTTTATTTCATAAAAAAGCTACAAAATTTTACATTTTGTCTCTTTATGAGAGATATTTATTCTAGCTCTCATTTTCACGAACTTAGCCCAAAAAGTAAAGAAACAGAGCTAATATTTTACAATTGATTAAAAAAATATTGTTGAGTTTTAAACAAAATAAAAATTTCAATGCTGGGTTCATTGATTTGTTATAACTGTAAAGTAAAAAATCTAAATTATAAGCGGTTACCCACAGCAGTCATAAATATTTCTTGTTATTATTTTAAGACATAAGACTATACAACTTTATGACTACTTTGTGAATCAGCCAAATATGAAAATTAGTGTTATTTACGCTTATTGGCAACCTAACAAATTGAATGTTGAATATCGCTTCAAGCGTAGTGAATATCGCCCTTCTTCTTTTATTGCATATCCAAATTTGAATATAAGCGATAAGTCATCTTCCAGACTTGCAATTTCTGTTGCAGTAATTCTTGAGTTTATCGGTGAGAGGGGTTAAAAGATTGCGGAGGGGTACTCAGTTTCATGTACTCTGCAAAACCGTTTTGTTTTGTAATTCTTACACTTTTCAACATGAAGTTGTCTGTAGTTGTATTTTTATTTGCCACCATCCAATTTATCAGCTATGAATACGAATACATATATGTAGGTACTCAAAATTCTAAAAATAGAGCAAGGAGATGGGTACGAATCCATATATGACGATGATCGTAAGTGATGAAAAATATTTTTAATAATCATATTTTCTTTCCTAAAAACATTTTATTATTTTTAGGGATTGAATATCTAGAATCTAGATTCTAGATAATACTGAAACTATTGTTCTGGATGAAGAAGGTAATGTATTCAATACATTTATTCATAACTATTTACATATACTTGTATATTAACGTTTTAATGTGTATTATAGGATATGACATATATAAAGTTCAAAGTGAAAAAACGTCAGGAGTTAAAACGAAGTGGGACCATTACACTCCAAAAATGTTAAGAACCAATAAACATACAGCATTGAAAACTGGAATGAAAAGAAGTACGAGAAATGTTTTGACAGAAGCAGCTCTTTTGAAATTGAAAAAATAGAAATAAATGTATTAGTCCCAATTACGCGTAACATTATACGATTTTTGTCGTTGCGATTCTTACCTTATAGGCGAGAGGGGATAGGGGGGCGAAGGGGTTGCAAGCAACAACAAAATTACAAAATATTTATGACATTGTTTGTGCTTTCAATGTTATTCTTTGGCGTTGCGCTGCGTTTACATAATTAGGGCCTATAATAAATAAATACACTACCTCTATACGCGCAATTTATATTTGTTAGCATAAGCAATAACGTCGGCAGAATGACATCACAAAAATTATCGATGTTTAATATTTTTTCCAGAGTGGAGTAAACGTATGTCTAAACACAAAACATAAATTTGTAAGTAAAAAAAGTTTTCTATGACAAACAATATATTTTTTAATAATTTTTTTATTATCAATTTGTAAATTTTGTATTAATATGTTATACGTTTACAGTTTTAGATTTTTTTTGTTTTTGTAACTGATAGTTGATTTTGACAACTTGTGTTAAAAGATGATTGCTCAGTAATGTATTATAACATTTTTTGATGAGTATATGTTCTAACACATATTTATGCGGTACACAAGTGAATATCTAGTGTTGGCAGTAGAATTTGACTGTTGCCACGGCAATAATTGCCAAACTAATTGTACGTCTAGACTTAGAGTTATGTACTAAAAGTGCTGTCTACATTAAAGATAACATAATTTTATCATTCAAGACAAGTTTACATTACTCATTATTACACAATGTTGGTGCTCTTAGTTAAGTATGACATTTCAGAGTAAAAGGTAAGCGGTTAGGCCATGTCAGATAAAACTTTTGCTTCGCGTTGCGTTATAGATTCGCTTTAACATATAGGATGAAATATACATACTTATACGAAACGTCACGGAAAGAACTTTTAACTTAGCGGGAAGCGAAAAGTAAGGCAATTCTCATCTTTTTTGCGCACAATCAGCTAGTATAATTTTTTTTACTATTATTTTTATAACAAATAATGAAATGTAAAATTTACGAACTGCTTTTATAGGTAAACAAGCTTTTCTGTCAAAGTTAGAAACGTCAAGCAACGAGACGAAGTTGTATCTGATCTACTTAGGTTGGTCTGTAATTGTCAGTTCGTGAAAAACTCATTTATATTCTATATATTGATATCAGAAATATTCAGTCCTTTTTTGTGCCTAAAGTGGACTATTTTGCAAATCTCTTCACAAAATAAAAGCACAACAAACAAAATCTTTTAATGAAAAATTATGTATTCCCAAAAACAACTTTTTTGATAATAAATTTGCAAGTGCACGTGCATAAAAAACTGAACTGGCAAATAGCTTTATTTTGATTTTATTGCGAAAGCAATAAAGCAATTTGTTTTTGTTTTTAATTATGTTTTTTCTTAACCCACTTACAGCTACAATTAATGTTGGGAGAATTTGAACTAATTGTAGTGGGGAATGTAAGAAAATATAAACTCACTGTTTTATTGTTGATATTTTGTTTAAGCATTGATATCGTTGCAAATAAGACTTTTTGAGTGTATGTTATACACATTCCCTCTGTAGTCTTGTTTGCTGATGGCTTTGGCTATTCTAAAATTATTTAGGAGAACGTTTCCTGATGATCTGGCCTAAGCAACCAGTGAAATGCGCGTAGGAACAGCTTATCCTCCAACAATAAATTTTAGTATTTTTATCAATTATAAAAATAGGAAATTAAGCACAACAAATAAAATCTTTTATTTAAATTGTATAATATACTCATAACGTAAATGTTTCGGAAACGTAAACGTTGCGGTTTACTTTAGCGGTTGGTTGAAAAAATGTTCAAAGTGTATATAATTTATTAATTTTAGCTTTTTTATTTATTGTGTTATTTGCTTTATAAATAAACATAAAAAAACACAAACTTATTTTACTGTTTATGCATACACTTAAGTAATAAGGAAAGGTATGGTCCTATATTCCTTATAAGAATTTCGGGAATAAATATATTAGTAAGAAAAGCTAAATAGATGTTCTCTAACGTATTTTTTTACGTTAGAGTAAAGTAGTCTTAATTATGTCATAATTTATATGACGCAGGAAATACAAAACAATTTATTACTTTCAACTATTCCATTTGATATAAATTTAATTGGAATAATATAATAAAATTCATTTAAATTCAATTGGGAATTAAGAAAGTGTTAAATGCAATTAACATTATATTTGCAGTAATTTAATAACGTTTGTTTTGAATTAGATATTGCATTCTTAAATCATTTAACCAACATTAATCAAATGACAAGGTCTTAATAACAGCTTAATAAAAACGAGCTGCAGAAATTTGCATACAGGGATAATTAAAGTAAAAAAAAATATGCGATCGTGAATAAATTCATACTTTTGTAGTACTGAAATGTTTTAATTGAGTTTTAGCATTACAATTAAATATTTGAAATGTTTTAATGTCGCCAAAAGAGATGTTTTTTAAGTAAATGGCGTATATCTCTCAGAAGAAAGTAAGCAACGAAAACAGTATTCGGACTTTGAAATAGGGAAAGGTAACATTTGCTATTGGTTAAATACATATCTGTGCCATGGGTGCCCCGGTAGGCTAGCTGGTAATGAGCTAGTCTATCAGTACCGGGGTTGCGGGTTCGATTCCCGCCAGAGACTCTGGTCTTCTGCAGACAAGCAAAAAGCTTCGCGGGATTTAGTGTAGGAATAATAAAAAAAAAAAAAAAATATGGAAAAGTAGCTTATCTCGAATATTGTAGTTTCAAAATAACCTCAGTTGTGTTGAAGATTATAAAAACGAATTTAATTGTTTTTGTTTTCCTTTATATTATCGTATTAATAACAACTTCAATAGAGGCTAAAAGTATATGTTTAAAACTTTTTTTTGTAAATATAAAAGATTTTATAACTTGTCTACTTGTAATTACTCAGTTCGGTCTTATATCGACTTAAGATACTCTTCCATAAGACCACACACATAGAAATTTACCATATCTATTGCCAAACGTATTGCATGGATGAAATTTTTTTTTGCAGCAGTAATCGATAACGTATTGCGGAAGATACTTCTGTCGGGAAGAAACGTGTCTCAATGGTGACATTCCTAAGCAATACGAAAGCAATTCTGCTAGATGATAAACTAGCAATATCGCCAGATAACCACTTATAAGAAAATAGAAAGATATCGCCAAAATATCATTATGATGGTAAAAAGAAGATTTAGCATTTTAATTTACATAAAGGCACAAATTGGTATTTAAAAATAAATTTTTTATTACAGACACGTAAATTATTGTTACAAATAAAAATTATTTATAAATAAAATAAAGGTATATTATATAAATAGCCAAAATTCAGAAACAAGAGAGAATAAGAAAGTATCATAGTGTTAAAGAAACAAAAAACATTAACTAACATACATATTTTATATTTAATTTTATTAATAACACTGGTGCACAAATTTTCAACTTTGCGCCATAACCTTAAAAATAAGGTATTTGCTTAGCGTAATTGAGGCTGCTAAACCAGAATATTTTTCTTAAAGGCGTTTTCGAGATAATCGCGAAACCCCTGTTTTCTGCAGTTCCTAAATTTATAACAAAAAATCTTAAGAATTGATTACGCAAGTTTTACATTGTTAGAAAAATATGTTTTTCCTCTTTTAGCACATATCTTTACTGTGTTTATCGGATAAAAATTCACTGAGTGTACTTTAGATTGGAAAAAACGTTTTTTGTACGTTTCTCCAAAATTCAACATTTCAAGTTCTTCCATTAAAGCAAAAAAAATTTTATTTTTTAATACCGTTTCTTAAAGACAATTTTGTTTAAAAAATATTTGTCCCAAAATTGTTAACATCGGACAAAAAATAAAAAAGTTTCTATATTATTGAATCCCTAAGTGCAGAAAGGGAACTACTGACATTAACTACATGACCCTTATTTGAGTATTGCTTAGAAGTCAGTGTAAAAATGTCAACTTAGACAACTTCGAATAAAAACACTTATGCCCTCTACGAGCTAAGAACATGAAAATTGCATTTATTGGTCTTAACCACACTGCTTTAATTGATTATCTCAAGATCAATGTTTTGAAGTACATAGTTCCCTTTCTACACTTAGCGAATCAATTAGTAAAAACACTCAAGTTTAAACTTTCAGTAAAAAATTTTTTGTTTCTGGGTTGTGTTGATCGGATAAGCATGAGTGTTAACAAATTATTTGATTTGCTTACATAATTTTTCCTCTTCGGTTTCTCCTTTTATGATGCGATGAAGTTTCATAAATTTGCATCCAGCAGTATTCACCCATCATGGTCTGATCCTAATGGCCTTCATAAGGCTATTCCATTACTGCAAGATCTTGGTGAACTAGGGTGTGCGGCAAATCGAAAACGTAAAACGCAAGAATTTTAAAAGTCGTTTTTAAAAAGATATCTGTAATAAAAGAATTTTATGACAAATATTATACAAATATTTATCTTTTAAACAGAATTCCATAACAAAAATTTTAAAAAATAGATTAAAAGTGTATCAAAAAAAACTTTCAAATTCTTGCGTTTTACGTTTTCGATTTCCAGCACACCCCTAGAAATCTTTCATCTTGTTCGTCGCAATGAAATTAGTGTAAATCAGAGTACCGAAACGTTCGCTCATTTGTCATGAGCGAGCTTGAAAATTTTAACATTTCATCCTCATGAGGGTGAGGAAAAAAAATATTTTGAATTTCCTCACTCATGAGGGGTGAGCAAACCAAAAAAATTCATATGTGAATTGGTCAGATATGGAAAATTTTAAATAATTCACATTCAAATTCTTTATAAGGAAAAAATACCCGATTTGCCCGACCATTTCCAACGTGAAAATGAAGTAGTAAAACAAGGTGTGTCATTGGAGACCAAGGCCTTGTCTTCTTGCATCTACTTTAAAGTCTTCTGGAAGAGGTAAGAATAAAACTTTATCCTAGTTTAATTGTTGTTGCTCATAATGCAAAGTGAGTAAATTAAGAACTAATCTTGCTATACATTCCAACATAAGCACTAATAAAACGATTTCGACAGGCCTTATCTCAGAATAGAAAATTTAAGTTTGTAAAATATTTATTAAAACATTTCTTAAAGACCTTTTCAAAGAAGGCAGAGTGGAATAAGTAAAAGCTTACTAAAAATTCAATTGTTAACTTCCTTAAAGGCCTAAAAAGTGAAAGCGCCTGCAATTTTTCCCGCGGGGCACCACGATTAGCTTGTGTGTTTTGTTTTTGTAAAATTATTTCTTGGGTGGTGAACCCAAATGTATGTGTTGTTTTTTTTTTTTTTGGTTTTTTTTTTTTTGAAGGCAAAATTTATTGAAAAAAAAAAATAAAAGAACTGCACATATCTTCATCTTAAATGCAGAATAATGTAACATCACAAGTTACATGAGAAGCAAAAAACTTTGTAAAATGGAAATTATTCGAGATATAAAAGCAAAAAAAAGGAAAAAAAATATTTTTATTATTATTTATTTAGTTATGTGTGTTACGTTATTTTAATTTGTAATTCTCTGAAACAAAACGACGAAAGTATGTTAGTATTTAGTAAAACAAACATTTAAATATTAAATAATTAAATATTTTGTTAAATTACAAGTATAAGTAATAGAATATTAGCATAAACTACATGGTTATAAATGCAATACTGCCCTTATACAATAAATTAAAATGTGGTTAAATGCACCTATAAAAATGATAATCACAAAATTAATATGTAGCATCATGAGGTTTGCGTTGACATGGAGAAACATGTTTGCTTTTCTGATGCAGCGCAGGCAGTAATGCATTTCAGAACGTAAGGGTGTTATATTCTTAGAGATATTATGAAATATTATTTATAATCTTGATTGATTTTAATTTCTAATAAGTAGAAATTAAAACACGAAAATATACTTCATTAAATTTATATATAAATTGATTTGAAAAAGCCAACTTTTTTATTCTGATTTACGTGTATTTTGATTTCCTTATAATGAATTTTCATATATTGAATTTTTCTTTACAATGAACAAATTTTGCAAATAAAACTTTGACTCATATACATACATATTTGTCTCCATATAAGGAATTACTTCAAAGAAGCTTCTGTAGCCTATACTTATAACGCTATGTACAATTAAATTTTAATCAGGTGATTTCTGAAAAATTAAAGTAAGAAGAAGGAAAGAATAGTCCTATTAAGAGAAGTATTGATAGCAGCCCCCATATTCAATAAACAAAAATGTGGAAGAAAGTAGTATTTCTCCTAAAAAAATAATTAGTATGTAATAAAGCTGAAGAGGGGGATAAACGAAAAATAAACAAAATATAGCTAAACATTTTATATTCCATAACTTTATACCAAATTAAAAAATACATTTATTCTAAAAATGTAGAACAAATGTCGTTTTGAGGATATTGATTAGGGCGCCCTTACAAGGATGTGATCCTTACAAAAATACCAAATTATTTTAAATTAAAGTGGGAAAAATATTTCTTTTGTATTATAAATATTTTTTATATTGAAGAAATTTTCTGATCCCATACAGATCCATTAAAGGGAAGTTCGATGGTATTTAAATTTATTAAAATGTATATACAGTAATTTTCGCATATCGACACATCCATTGCAGCCAAATCGTGGACTATATCGCTAATGTGACTATAAGCCTAATTCACATACATATATGTCTCTATGAGGCATATTACCGAATTCGAATATTATCAATTTATGTGAATAAAGAAATTAAAAAATTTATATTCATTACACCTTATCGTACTGTATAAAAAAAGTATTTCACCCCTAAAATTATTTTTTTACGAGCGGAGAGCTGATGACAAAAATTAAACAATTTAAGTATTAGATCCTTTATATGGTTTCTGGCCTTGAAAACTAAAAGGAACTTAGAATATGGTGCTTATTTGACTATAACGCGAATATTATGATTTACTTTTGCCTTTACTACACGCTGATAAATGGAATATACATATGTCATATATGCTTATATCGGTAAACGGACTATAACGTAAAAACGTTAAATTAAATTCACTTATAGCGGCATGAAATAAAGATAAAATAGACTATATCGCTAATGTGACTATGAACTGTGATGTTATATTATTCTGCATTTAAGATGACGATATGTGCAGTTCTTTAAGTTTTTGTTTCTTTTACCTACAAAAAATCCAAGGCGCACTTTGGCTGGTTGCCTTTACCAAAAATATTTTACAAAAACAAAAAAACACACGGGCATTTCGCCGAAAGTCAAAAAATTATTTTTCCTCACTCTTATGAATGAATTGGCGAAAAATTAACAATTCATTCATGACTGTGAAAAAAAGTTACACATTTTAAATTTCTCATTCATGAATGGTTAAATATGAGCGATAATATATGAATTATTCTGAACTCTGGTGTTGGGTGCCCCGGTAGGCTAGCTGGTAGTGAGCTAGTCTATCAGTACCGGGGTTGCGGGTTCGATTCCCGCCAGTGACTCTGGTCTCCTGCAGACAAGCAAAAAGCTTCGCGAGATTTAGTGTAGGAATAAAAAAAAAAAAAAAAAAAAAAGATATTAATTGCAATGACATCTGCCCTTCTCCTGTAATTACAATAAACCCATTAAAATCTTAAGCATACCAATTTATTTAATTTATTTGTAATTTATATAGCAATCAATCATATGATCAATTGGAGCCCTCCTTTAAACTGGCTTACCGAATGACGGATACTCCTCCACGTCCTTACCAAATTGAGCTAATTTTACAAAACACGTGGCATAACATACGTTTGGAGGTATTCAAAACTAATTTTATAAGATACCAAAGTTATTGGTCAACTTTCTTTTTTATAAATGTGAATATCCGGAAAATATTCAAATATTATTTAAATATTACAAACGTTATTAAAACAACAAAAGCGGGACATTGGCTGACTTTATAAACGCAGTGCTGCGATGCAAGATTGAAACACATAGAATTCATAGACTAGACAACTTTTCTGTAAATAATGCCTTCATTTCATTATTGCACGTTAACCGTATTCACACTGCACAGCGGTTTTTTAATTTTTTATGTTCGTATTTTTTTTTTTTTTTTGTGGCTCAGTAATTATTAAAGTACAGTTTTATAAATAACAAACATTTAGAACCAAGAGTTTATAATAGTTTACTTTAAATTATCCTTTTTGTATTTTAGGCGTTTTTCGATCTAATCCTTTTTGCATGTAGAAAGTGCGTTTGCATTATTGCATTGATATTAAAAAAAAGAAGTAATATCACCTATTTTAATAAGTCTGAGGCCAAATTACGGCATTCGATATCGATCAAAATTACAATACAATTTAAATGGAAATTTCGATCGATATCAAATTTGCCCCCAGATTTAGGGCTTATTATTAAAAACAATTCATATGAATATTACCTGTAATTGTTTTGATGATTTTGCTATTTTGCACTGCAGTCTTCTCTTTCTCAGTGCACGTAAAATTGGTTGTCAAATCATCGGTAAGGACCCTTTTAACATAGTATACAACTAGTATGCCGACTCTTTGACAGGTACATAACTCAACTGTCAGTGGTACATATTTTATGTTTGTACTAGTAAGATTTTTTTCAAATGTATTGGTGTATAAAACTATTTCCACCACTAAACATAATTGCATAAAATCGTATAGAATGTGGCAACAATTTTTTTCCAAAATAAAATTTTCTTAGTTCAATAAATTTTCAATTTATTGAATGCTGGCTGCATTTATAAACTTTTAAAAGCCATGTTTGCTAAATTTTTATTCTGCGATATCGGATAATATATAAATAATTAATGATTTCAAATATTATTTTTATACCACAAAATGCTACTCTGCTGGCTTTAATAATATTAACAACAGAAAAAATTTAGTGTCAAAAAAAATTATTTAAAAATTTTTAGTTTGTGAAAAATAAAAACATTTTGCAACAGCAAATTAGCAAATTGTATTGAAAAAAATTATAAATTATGTGTTTAAGTCATAAAATTAAACATGAAGTGTTATATTGTGAAAAATTTTATATTAAAAAATTTCAAATTTTGTTTTGTTTTTGTTGTTCTTATGTGTGTTGAATTCACACAGAACCTATATGTGTGATGAGAGTTATAAAAAAAAGAGAACGTTCTCACCAGTCGGCATACTAGTTCTATACTATGCCTTTTAACAAGGACTCTCACAAAGGAAACCATGTCTTTTGCCACCGACTGTTTTTACAAATATTTGCTTTGTCTACAATTTTTCTTAATTGTCATTATCAGGGCCCGGATTTGTATGCAGTTAATATATGAACTAATAAATATGAACTAATAAATACAATATGAACTAATAAATACAATATGAACTTATAAATACAATATGAACTAATAAATACGTATACATATGGGGGATTTCATGTCAAGTGACCCAACTTTTGAAATCGATGTCTTCCGATTTGGATGACATCCAGGTTAGTCCTATTGGATAGTAGTTTAGACACATATTTTCAACAAGATCGGTCAAAAAGTTTCTGAGTTAGAGGGGGTCAAAATTTCACATTTTGGCCAAACATGTGTTCTTTCTCATCTATGTAACTTATTATTTATTAGTGTTAGCAAAATTTTTCCCAAACAAATTAGATAGCTATTTCTTCAATCTTTCGAAAAAAAATTTTTTTGTTTTTTTAAATTCTTTTAAAGTTTTTTTTTAAATTTAAAACTTTTTTTTAGCGGGTATTATTATTTTTTTTTTTTTTCTCAAAAGAAAGCTTGTGCATCTTTCAGTCTGAAAATTGTAAAATCCACGTCTTGACTTAGAAATTATTTTTTTTTTATATATAACCCACTCGCGGCCCAAAAAGCCCAGAACTACCTTAAAGGAAAAGACCTAAGCTTATTTTTGAGCAAAAAAAAAAAAAAAATACCCTCTAAAAAATATTAAAAACCCCTTCTAACTAAGAAACTTTCCAAATCGGAAGTCATCGATTTCAAAAGTTGGGTCACTTGACATGAAATCCACCATACATAGAATATATAAGTAAAAATTTGATTCATCCATTTGTTTTATATCAAGTATTAAATTTTTATATTTTTAAATGAATTAAGCTGAGTGAAGATTATTTTTTTTTACAAATTACAACTAAATTTATGTAAACTACTTTTTTTTAGAAAATAAAAACTTAAAAACTTTTTTGCATTCCAAAAACTTGCAAAAACAAGATAAATATTACGATATGACAACACTGGGTGTGACTTACAATTAACATCGTACATTATAGTGGGACCACCCATTAATTTTACAAGCTTTTAGAATATTTGGATTTTTTAGAAACGGAATTAGAAAAATAAATTCAAAAGCAAACAAATATTTGTTCGAAGTATAAAAAGCAAAAATTCCCTTGCTCTCATTAATGCTTCTTTCCTTATATTTCTTTCCATCGACTGTATTCGACACAACACCGAAACTATTTGTACGATAGAGTAATTAATCAATTTGTTTAACTGCCAAACGGCAATGTGTGTATTTGAAATACTTTGAACATTTCAATAATTTCATGTTCTTTAATTGTTTTACAACACCAAGACAATTTAAGCTAAATGATATTGATTTAAATAGTGTATTTAATTGTTGTTCTGTATTGTTTTAGTTTAATGTTATTGTTCTCAAGGGGGTGCTAAGCGATTTAGTAACGACGACTGGCATACGCCATGATTTAAATTTCAAGTCAGTTAATTCAACATTTCATATTAAACTGCTTTTGAATGCTCGTGTTGTGTCTGAAACTCCGTCCATATAGAACTGCTGACAACCAACATGACAGTTACTTCTGTTATATAAAACCGCAATAAATTTATACAACCATCGGATTAAAATTTATTTATTAATACTCGTACTGCAATAAGTATTTCGTATTAAAATTAGTATAAGTGTGTATATTTTTGTTTATTGTTTTTCCTTTATTAAAATTACTATTTTATTAAATTAGTATCAGTTCATTAAGTAAGTAGCAATATTTTGTTTTTTGTTGAGCTATAGAGAGTTCTAGGTACCCATCATTAGGCTTTGGTTTCGCTCCTTCAAGAGTAATAAGTTAATCGGTGAAAGAGGAAAAATGTTTTTGTTCACGATGATTTTGGCAACGATTTACTCGCAGATTGCAATCAGGTATTGCAGCTACTTTGTTGGAAAAAGTCCGAACTGCTCATTCAGCATTCAAATTGCTATTGAATTTGCAAATTAATGAAACTCCAGCAGGCAATATTTCCAGGAACTCTGCATTGAATAAAGTTTTGCAGCAGAGCAATCAGAACCGTTTGGTCGGTGCGATGATTCTTTTGGCAGGTGACTTTCCCAAACGTTTACAGTTACTTAATCGGGATTTTCCGATTGGAGCCCTAATAACGACCAACCTGGAAAATTATTTTCTAAATTATTACTAGACATTGGCAAAATCCCTGTTGTATTTGGACTGACTGCTTAAATTTTCATGTGAATTATTGCCAGTTCACCGAATCAAGGACCGAACTCATCCAAAAGGTGTTCCCAAACATTGCTTAAAATTAATGCGCTGTATTGGTTGCGGAAAATGTTGGTGTCAACAATATGAATTGAAAGATTCAAAGTGCGATTGCTGGCGAATTGAAGACCTACTAATCGGTGAGTTCTGTTATTAACAATGGTGATGTTGTCAACTATCCACCCGAGTTTTTGAACTCACTAAAATTGCCTGGCTTGTCGCCTTACAATATCCGAATATATATAATAATGCTGCGAAATATCAACCAGGTAACAGGTTGACCGTGGAAAACTAATAAACAACGTCATCGAAGCATCAATTGTAAAGGGAAAGTACAAAGGATAAAACGTTTTAATACCACGCACTCTAATGATTCCGGCCGACATATGCTTCGAATCTAAGCGCGTACAGTTTCCGATTAGGTTTGCAATCAAGCAAAAAAAATTTTTTTCTTTTGTTTTATAATTTGAATTACAATAGACGATTTCTGAATAACAACTGACTAACCTGAATTAATATTGACGCTTTGTGAATTACAATTGGAAAAGGTGTAATTGCCACATTTGTTACCAGATCGTAAATGCTGAGTGCATAGAATCCGTCGTACTTTGTAAGTCAAATCTTTTAACTCTCTGGAAATGTTGTAGTGGTTTTATTAAGCGCCACAAGAACAAGCATTTATTAGAAAACGATACAAATTTGCGTTTATTTGAAATTTCTCGAGATTCTAACATAAAATAAATGATCAAATAAACAAACTTGAAATAACTACAGAAATTAAAATTTTAATCTTGTGGTGAGTTTAGTCATAAGTGTCGCACGAAATATAATGTCGGATTATGAAGCAATAATTAAGTAACAGTCAATCCATAAGTAAAAATATGCGATAGGGAATTTGAACGGAGATTTATATAAAACGCGAAAAGTGCATTTTTTTGTTTTCAACAGTTCTAGAGACTTCGTTGATATAACATTCACTCTAGTGCGTGACTGATGCAACTTTCTTTATTTTGTATGTCGATGGCCCTGGTTTAGTGTAAAATGTGTGTGTAAAGCAAAAATGTGACGTACTTTTGGGGCGTAGCCTAAAAGTGTGTATATTAAAATCTAGACGTACAAAGTTTCAGAAGGGCTTTCTTGCCACATACAAAAATATGGACATTAGGAAGAAGGATCCCAGATGGCATAAGTGGTGCCCAGAATTTGATGTCGGGCTAAGAGGTCACCAAAAGCAAAAATGGAGCCATAGACAAGCCATGTGTAGCGATATGCAATATGTAATGACCGGAGTAAAAATGGCGACAAAGTGTACAAAAAAACTAAAAGTGCAGTTTCCAGAGGCGTTGCAAAAAATTTCTGGAATTTTTTCCACTAATCTTTAATCCTAGGGGGTTTAACTTTTTTTCGAACCACCTTCGTGTCTCTGTTATATAAAGAGACCACTTTTCCAAAAGATGTGTAGCCTATGTCACTCAGTGATAACGTAACATTCTAATAGTGAAAGAATTTTGAAAATTGGATAAGTAGTTTAATTAATCTCCATTTTTTTGAGATTTCACCTCACTGTGTGTCGCATCGAAAAAGTATTTGATCACGGTAGCCAGAACTAGTTCCCTGTTTACCGTTACTTCGATTTGAAACAGACAAAATCACCCCTTGCAGTTTTAAAATAATTTTAAGGCATTCATATAGTGTGCATTATATTATTAAACTTACCAATCTTTAAGGTTTTGTAATGTAAATATTGAAATATAAAAAAAAAACAAGTAATAAACGAAGGGCTTTTAGTTGTCATCTAAATTAAGTGTAAACTATCTAATTTTTCAAAAGGAATTAAAAAATATGAAAGTTTAATGAAAATTTTATGTGATAATGTACGAACAAAACGCCACCTACCAACATTAATAAAGCCTTGAAATAAAAATAAAGTTTTTAAATAAAATTGGCTAGAAAATTAATACTTTAATAAACCACAAATAAATGTTTCAGCAAACACTGACAATTGCAAGTTCTAAAATGAGATGATACTCATATCGATATTATGTTCATATTACAGTAAAAATAATTAAGATCTCTGGCCTTTTAAAGTTAATTTTCTTATATTCAAGCAAAGAATGATTGTTCTCTATTTATAAACGGGGTTTTCTATTTTAATATTCGGCATTATCAAAACTCAATAATAGTGTGATAAAAAGTAATAAAAAGTAATATCCCATAACGGAAATCTTCCTTTAGCGGATACTTACTTTCGACAAACACTGTTGCCTGGTTTTGGCAGCGTTTCATTAGGAAAGCAGTAGGTTCTTTTGAGAGTGCATACCCATTTTACAGACACATTTCAATGGCACCTTCGGTTCCGGTGATGAAAGCTTCGACGGGATTGAAAGATTATTTTTTGTGTTTCCCTACATACCACTTAGGTGTAGGTTTGATCCAATACACAAAAAGTTAGGTTGATGACGAAATTTACCATTGACCTTGTTAACAAAACTTGGACTCGGGAAAATCTTTAGTTCCCGAAAATAGGTATTTTTCAAAAAAAAAATTATATTTTAGTAATAACTCTTGTGTATCAGAACCGATTTTTTACGATTTTTTCAGCCAATATATTCTACTAAAGATTTTTCGATCTTTTGATATATAAGACGTATCCATAGGTCATATAACATCCTTAAATCTTGATGCTTTTTAGCCGATTTTTTGGGTATTTTGCTAATAACTTAACCATTTTTTAACCGATTTTGCAGATTTATATACCGCCGAGAAATTTACCATTTACTTAATTTATAGAACTTGGACTTGGAAAGATCTATTGACCTAACATTTAAAATGGTTATATTTTCTTTACCATTTTTGCCATAACTTGGCTATTTTTTTTTACCGATTTGACAGATTTATTTATCGACTTGGACTTCATAAATCCCGCTCACATTTTTGTGTATTGATAACCAAGATGCTTGCACCTAATTTGAAAACTTTGGCTCTTTGCGTTCTCTAGATATACAGAAATCAATAATATCTTTTTACGGGAGGTTCCACGACCACTTTTTAATCCCGCCCAAATTATGTGGAATGCTGCGTATTGATAACCGATATGTTTGTACCTAATTTAGAAACTTTAGCTCCTTTCGTTCTCCAGATATATAGAAATGTATAACGTCTTTGTATGGTAAATGCGAGAGAAATTAGAGTTGGTGTGTTGATAACCAAGATAATTGTACCAAATTTGAAGGCCCCGGCTTTTGATGTTCTCCAGATATACAGAAAAATAAAATCAAAAACAACAACAACCAGGGATTCATGGAAAAATTAGAGGTAGTGGTGGTTTATTGCTTATATCTCAGCCATTTGTGGACCGATCTCGCTGATCTTCAACAGAAAACTTTAATGGAGTATATGTGACATAAATATATAACAACCTAGTCCGCAACATTTCTGGGGTCTTCGAAAATCCCAATTTAATATACATACGGACAGATGGACATCGTTAAATCAACTTTGCTCCTCATAAGGACCTAGAATATACATATATACTTTATAGGACCTAACATCAATATTGTAGAAATTACAAACGGAATGACAAACTTATATAT
The DNA here is from genome assembly GCA_943735925.1 of Pollenia amentaria. Classification (NCBI taxonomy): domain Eukaryota; kingdom Metazoa; phylum Arthropoda; class Insecta; order Diptera; family Polleniidae; genus Pollenia; species Pollenia amentaria. The sequence continues at coordinate 99,058,861 of OX031006.1, forward strand.
ACCCATTCGGTGAAGGGTATAAATATGTAATTTCAGGTATATTTGTGTTCAGTAAAATTTCTGGAATAATCGTGAACACTTAAAGGCATTGCAATATAAAGTGCTCCCATGTAAGGGATTAACTTTGAACTTTGTTCGTGAATTTCTTCTTTGAAATAATTATCTAAATAATTAACTTACCACCTGCCTACCTATAAATTAAAAATTCATTTCAGTGGTGTTCGCTTCTCTGCTGCTTATTTGTAGTATGAAATAGACAGCGCATATATCAGCGCTCATGTACTTTTTTTACTTCAGGAAACCTTGACATTTTTTAGTGGGTCTAGAATCTAGATTGAAGGCGTGCAAGAGTGTTTAATAAAGTATTGTCAAAGCAGATATACCATATAGATATCTGTTACTATGGATATAAAGGGGGGGGGGGGGGTGCTTTAAAACCATGTGAGATAAGGCCATTATGGCTTTCTTGCTCAATTGAATGATAATTCAATTTTATTGCGCAAATGAGAGATAAAGCCATATTTTAAACTTTAGTATGCGAAGCCAGATTCCAATACTTTACTTTAGTGTTTCCGGGAAAAGAAATTTTTTTATTCTTGTGACGCACGCAGGAAAACTTTATTCAGCGAAGCCACCTGCCGCGTCCTACTGGAGGAGAAAACCCGTAAGCACGGCCGCAGGCCGCCACGCAGAAAAACTTTAGTATGCGAAGCCAGATTTAGTAAAAGGGAAAATCTATTATTAATCAATGTAAAATGCAAAAGTTCTTCAAAACTGAAATGAGAGATAAAGCCTTTTTCTAATATTGCTAAAGTAAGCTAAGGCCATGATGGTTTTATCTCCCATTCAAATGAAAAAAGGCTTTATCTCCCTATTGAATGAGAGATAAAGCCATCATTGCCTTATCTCACATGGTTTTAAAACACCCCCCCGATATAAATGAGAGATTGAGTGTAACTGATATTGTATGGTCTTGCTTTTGAACACGCACTATACCCCTAATAACAAAAACAGTTGTTTATGGTTTTGTATTGAGTATGACAAAACCCTTTTTTTTTGCTCACAAATATCTGTTGAAGCCGTAAGTATTTTAAAAATATCTGTTGTAACCATAAGTATTCTACAATATTGTTAGTGGGTTGATAAAAATAACAGGGGGCTACTTCTGGCAGTCGTGATCTTTTCGATTCGAAAGTAATTTTATTGCTTAATCCTTCAGCCGATACTGAAGGAATCAAAATTTTTTTTAGTGTTGTAAAGCATTTATTTAAGTTGTGAGTATATGGAACTTTTCGAACTTGCACTTGCATGTGTAAACCCCAGGTTATGTTCGGAAATAAAAACTGCGCCTGGATACGTGTTGTTATACATGGTTGTCCAAATCTTTCTTACTACAGCAATTGGTAAGCTTTGATTTTTTTAAACATAACTATTTAATTGCAAATCAATAAGGTTTTGCAAGCGAATTCATTCTGGCAAAGATACTTTTTCGATTTGTGTGTGTAACTTTGCTACAAATGTGTATGTTGGTACACAGCCATGTGTAATTTCCGAATTCTTGATTGGCAACACTTAAGGCCGTGTCAGATACAACTTTGTCGCTTTGCGTGACGTTTCTACCTTCGGCAGAAAAACGCAAAGCAAAAGGTGTATGCCACAATGAAAACTTTGACAACACTCAAGCATTGTTTGTTTACTTATAAAAGCGGTTGGTAATTTGTACATTTAATTATTTGTTACAAAAATTAAAGTTAAAAATTTAATTGGACGGTTTTTTGGAATTGAATTTGGCAAAAAAAATTTAAAAAAAAAGAAAATTATACTAGCCAATTGTCAAAGCGCGCAAAAAGATGAGAGTTGGCTAACTTTTTGCTTCGCTCCGCTTTGAAAGTACTTTATGTGACATGTTTCGTATAAGTACGTATATTTTATCTTAGATGTCAAAGCGAATCGGTAACGCAACGCGAAGCAAAAGTTTTATCTGACATGGCCTTTAGATGCATACCGAGCTATTTTACATCAGAATTTTCCGAACTGGGTCGGAAAAAAGTTGTGTCAGTACACTCCCCCATAGAATGGACGATATGTTTGTTAATACTTATTAGTTTATTATGTTCTTTTGCTTATTTGTTTATTTGCAAGAATTAAATTTCATAATCAATATGTAAATATAAGTTCATTAAATTTGCTTCTCTTTATTTATGTCGCAATCATAAAATTGTTATATTAATCACTTTTTAAGCCAATGACTTATGTTAAGCAAGCACTTTTATTTATTAAGTAGGTCAAGTTTTTTATTGTACAAATAATAACTTATTAGGCATTTACTTATTATAGTAGTATAAAGCATTTAATTTTGTTGCACCTTTTACCATTAATCTACTGTTAAGTGTATATAATTTATTACAGTTGTAGGTAAGCATAATTTTAATATAAAAGAATGTAAAATAAATGTTGGCAGACCAGTGTACTTTTAGAAACGCAATTTTAACTGTGTTTTATTTGGTACACTATCCTGCAGGTTAAAGTGCTTGTCAGGAAAAACAAAAAACAAACAAAGATCCTTCAGGTTAAAGTGCTTGAAAGGAAACTCAAAACTCTTGTACCCTTCCAAAGAGGACATTTTCTCTTAACAATGTTAATGAAGTTTTTTAAACAGGCTGGAAAAAATTTTCTACGCCCCATAATACAGGGGTCTAATCACCGTATTCGATATCGAGTAATCTATCGTATTTTTTTGCATACGATAGACAAAACTCGAGAGTTGTAATGTCTTTTTTCTCGATATCAAATGCTATTATTTCAAATTATGATACTTTTCATTTGATACCGAGTGTCATCAGTGTTGTCATATCGTAAGATTTATCTTTTTGTGGAAGTTTCTTGAGATGCAAAAAAGTTTTAAAGTTTTTTTTAATAAAAAGTTTTTCTGAAATTTAGGTAATTTACATAAATTTTGTTGCAATTAAAAATTTAATGCGTGATATAAAACAAATGGATAATTAAATACAGTATTTATATATTTTACATATACTCGTATTTATAAGTTCATATATGTGTAAGTTTATTTTTATATTGTGTTTTTTAATAAATAGAATCAAAACACATGCAGTGAAAGTGATTCTTTTTAAAGATTTGTAAAAAAAGTTTTTTTTTTTGATCGAAAAAAAGAGTCATGATACCGAAATAAAAAATTTCGATAAATTTTGCTCGATATCGTATGCGCTAATGAGACTTTTTTGTTTATTATATATTGCGCTAACATTTATGGCTTAACCATGAATATTCATGGCTTAACCATGGATTCATTTTTCATAGTGGCTTTTTAATCCGACATCAAATTCTGGGCGTCATTTATGTCTTCTCGGATCCTTCTACGACTACCTATGTAAAGTTTTTAATATACTTACTTTTATGATACCCTCAAAATTAGGCCCATGATTTTCACATACATGTTACATTAAACCAGGTTGATGCCAATACAAAATTAAAAAAATTGCGCCAGTCACGCCGAAAACGGAAGGTATATCAGTAAAGTTTCTATAACCTTAAAAATGGTTGCCACGCCCCATACATAGCACTTTTTGTTTTTTGTATATAGCGCCGCAATTTAAGGTCTGAACTCATCATATCTGATCCGCTTTAATGTTATTGTTTTTAATGCGGGGGCATGATTCTGTACTCAAAGTAAAGGTGCACATTTCTGTTCCTTGAACTTTATTTGCCATTCTTTTAACCATGTTTACAATTGGAAATATGGTCCTGTAGGTATCTAGATGCTTCATAGCGGTTTTCGTGGACGCTTAGTCATTTTCCAGACTTGCAATTTTTGTTGCAGCAATTCTTGAGGTTATTGGTGAGAGGGGCGTTTTGTTATTCTCACACTTTTTAACTTGAATTTGGCTGTAGATTTATTTGCATTTATAAATAAAATATAAAAGAGAGTAGAGGAGAGACAAGACAAAAACACAAAAATTGCAAAACTACAATTTCATAATCTGGCCACTAATTCAATTTGAAAGCAGAATTTTTAAAATTACAGTAACGAAAATTTGAAGTCTGGACGATTACTTAGAAAAGCTGTATCATCAGCAAAGGTTGATGTTTGGGTGTAGTTGTTTATTGACATGTCTGAAGTATATATCTGATATACAAGGGGTCCCCGATTGATTCCCTTTGGGACTAAAGCTTTAATCGGTTGAGGATAACTTGAAAAATTTCCTTCTTTCATAATAAATTTTCGCCCAATTTTTTAATTTTTGAATACTTTAATGGTGAGTTTGGCGTTGATGACAATGAAATTTTGTGAAATCCCAAAAGTGTAGGAAAACACAGGATTTCCAGAAATGCCTTATTAATCGACAAAAAAAAAACAAAATATACTGCAATTAGTGAATACATTTAATTTATAATTGACTCATTTAAACCCAAAAAGGTGTAAACTATAGGCAACAACACGAATCCCACCGAATAAATTAAAATATTTTGAAGATAATGTTTTGAAACTCAATTAAAACGATTTTTGTGCTATTGAAGTCGTAATTAATAAAAAATTAATATAATAAAAAAAATTCCTAAGAATACATGGTGGAACTTATCCAGGTGTTTGAAAACTCATTTAGTTAAATACCCTAAAGACACAATCCTTAACTCCTCTCGCTCATCTTTGCAGATGAGGACTGCACAATGCGGGTGACTTAATTTATTTTCCCAAATCAACATTAACATCTCAACTTATTATGGAAAATAGCTGAATAACTGAATACAACACAATTTTATTTTTAAATTAATGAGTTTAGTTTAGAGTATAACAACCTTTTTTCCCCCTTTTAATCCTCTTTAAGAAAACAAAGGCAAAAAAACGCACAGGAAAAAAAGAAAAAAAGGGTCAACAACTACTGAGAATTGGAATGGATGGAAAAGGTAACATAGAGCTGAAAAATGAAGACCAAGCTAATTAAGTCATTAAGGTGGTAGGACGATTAATCATGAAAACATTAAACCTAAAAAAGAACAAAATAAAAACAAAGCAAGAATTACACTCTGCCTGCTTCTAGAACTAGAAACAAATTCTTTGTCCTTCAAGTGTCCAAAATACAAAGAATATAAAGAAAATAAAATAATGGCAACCACAACTTTATCAACAGTCTGAACATTAACCTGCTGCGTATTTTTAGACAGTAGAATTCTGTGTGTTGAATATTAAAACAACAAAAGGACCAGTAGTCAACTCAGTTGTCTCTAAAAGACGTTTATTTGGTTGTTTAGTCCGTCGGCAAAATGTTAAAGGTCACTTTGACAGCAGTTTTTGTACTTGTTCTTAACCACTCCATTCTTAGAATCTTTTGTTTCTTTTTTTTAAATAATAACAACAAAAAACACATCTAAAACTTGAATACATCCTTGGTACTTCAACGGCTTTTCTTTTACACTCTGGTATTGTAATTCCTGGCTTGTGTTTGCGCCTTAAATTAAGCAGGTGCTTGCCTGATCTACTCAATTAAGAATTAAAAGAATTCTATTTAATTCAATTTTAAAATCCAATTGTCACCAGTTTCTAATGAAACCTATTTAAACAACTGAGCTCTGTTTTATATATTTTCCTTTAAATTTAAACTAAATTCAGACTAAACCAGCTTTCAATTATACTTTTCATGTTTTCCGTCTTTCGCTCCTTTTCCTTTGCTGTTTGTCATAGAGAATCCTAAAATTGACAGCAAAATTCTAGTTTTTTTTTTAGCTCCCATTGAATTTATTCTAGTGAATAAATTATATTCCTGCACAATGTACTAAATATTATTTCAAATTTTATTTTAAACTAGCCCAACCCAGTTATGTTTTAAGCAAAACCTCCTGAAACCATCGATAATTTTTTTAGTTTATAAAGGGTAGTGCAACCATAATGCACGATGTTAATTGTGAGTCGCACCTTAACGTCAAGTTGTTTACCTAACTTAATTTGGCATTTCATTGTTTCCGTGTGTCACAAATTCAATAATAGAGTGGCACACAATTGAACAGCGCGTTAAGATTGTTGAAGCCTTTTACGAAAATAGGCGTTCAAACCAAAATGCATTTCGTGCCCTCTGTGATTTCCTTGGTACATAATCGATCTCAGTGGATTCGTTAACAAGCACAAAGTGTCAAGTCCTATTACTTTCACGTAAAGTCACATAACCTTTAAACAAAATGAGACATAGATCATGAAAATCGATGGACGCGTTTCGCTTTTATTCTAGCTACATGAACATCATTGGGTTATTAATTGTAAAATTTTTAATCGTAAATTTGTGTAAAGCCAAAAATTTCGTTATTTTAAAAAGGTATATAAAGGCAAAACCTTGCACAATCTGCATTACTCAACAAGTGATTGTAGAAAAGACAAGTATTAATATAAAATAAAAAATGAGCAAAAAACTTAGAAAAATGTCGTGTAAAAATGAGCCGGATATATTGTGTTATGTGTGCGCAAATTTATGACCAAAAATAAGCGGCGCAATTTCTCAATTGTGTAGTAAAAGCGGTTTTGGAAAACATATGCAATGGTCCTACCCCACCATTTCTGCAGGTGGATTTACACTTCCCGTTTTACATCAAGATAGAAAGTCACTTCTTGAAGCTCCGTGTGATATACCATGTACTTACCTTTTATCACACCCCCCTCTGCCTCTGGGATAGCCAAGATCGCAAAAATCACTACATAAAAAGGATTGGAAAATAAGAGCCATAAGCTCTTAGGACAATGTTATTTAACCACCACTACATATAAAGCTCGGCTTAGTTAAAATTTTGTGATATTATATAATATTTCCAAACCTTTCATGTACAAAAATTGGCGAAGAGGTTTTCGATGGCCCTTAAATTCGAAAATAGCTTCTAAGTTCTAACTTTGAAAAGTTACTATCAGCAAATGAGAAATCTGCGTGGAATTCATTTCGACAAATTGTTTCTAACTTTCTAGGAAATATCAGGCGTCCAAATTACAAAGAAATCGTCCGTGATTTGCTTGAAAACTATTCAAAAATCGGTAAATATTAAATGAATTTTCTTATTAATAATTGTTTATTTTTCCTAATTTCTTATTTAAGGTGTAAATATGTCACCAACAATACATTTATTGCACTCGCATCTGGACTGTTTTCCGGAAAACCTTGGTGATTTCATCAACAACTTAAGACGTTATCAGGGGCTATGAAATAAAAATATGATAGTACATTTTATTTGGTTTCTTAAAACAAAAGTCGAAATTATTTTTAGATTATGCTTTGTAAATCTTGTTGCTAAAAAAATAACTAATTGATAACTTTGTTTGTACTTTCACTTTATCGGGAATAAAACAGGAACTTATCCATGGATTTTCATGAAAAAAAATTTATTTTTTTTCTAATATATACAGATTTATGAAAAAATAATAAAAATAAAGGATTAAACAAAATACTGTGCAATAAACAGGGTAAACCCGTTAAAAAATCACAAAACTTTTAGCTCTACACAAATTTGCGATAAAAAAATGTCAAAGTAGGTACTTTCACTTTATCGGGAATAAAACAGGAATTTATCCATGGATTTTCATGAAATGAAATTTATTTTACTTCTAATACATGCAGCTTTGAGCATAAATACTAAAACTGGTAAGTATTTGTTGATTTCAATTTTTTATGAATTTTTTTAATTTAAAAATTTTACAAAAAAACAAAAAAAAATTTTTTTTTTGCTACTTTGGCCTCAATAACTCCAAAAATAATGGCTAAATTAAAAAATGATATTAGAGAAACTTAAAACTGGCGTAATTTGAAATAATGATGATTTTTGTAGTTAGATGACTATAGCGGATCAAAAAAATATAGTGGTTATTCAAGGAATTTTTGCTTGTTGCATAGTGTAATTAGCCGACAACAAGAAATTATAATTTAACAAATTTGTGAATCTTGGAGGAAAAATGTATTGAGAAGCTTATAAAACATACAGTATCGTATAAAAAGTACTGAAGGTTGGAATTCTTTAAAAAAAAGTGATAAACAAATAAACAAAACAGCCGAAAGAAAAGGCTTTTATAACGCGTGTTGTGTAACTTACCATTTTTCACACGCTAAAGTTTTTAAACGCACGATACTCGCCGACAAATTAACGTGTGTTATGTACTTCTACCTTAAGTCATCGTCCAGACTTGCGATTTTTTTGTGCACAAGTTGAAACTTACATGTGTAAATATATGTCTACTAAAGTAAGACATGAAATCAGTTTTGTTTATTCCTGATTCCGAGAATATACGTCGTTATAGAAGATTCCCCAAAATTTAAACTTTAAGCTTTACCTTATCTTTTCTTTCTGTAATGCTTTCGTATTAATTTACAAAAGACTTTTTAAAACCTCTGTCTTTTATCTGTTAGATTACATGAGTAATTATAATCCAATAAATATTTCAGGTTTAATATAAAATATGAAGCTCTACAGAATCGTTTTCAAAAAATCTATGGAGATAGAGTAACATGCACTTATACCACTGCAAAATAGAGTGCAATACTTTATATCAGAGTACCGAAACCTTCGCTCATTATTCAGTCATGATCAAGCGCGAACGTTTTAAAATTTTGCTGCTTATTCATCGTCATGAGAGTGAGGAATAAAAAAAAATGTTATCTACTCAGTTATGAAAAGCGAGCAAACAAACAAATCCATATGTAAATTTTTCGAATATGAAACATTATAAAACATTTTATTTATTCATATTAAAATTCTTCGGAAAGAAAAAATAAACAAAACATGTTTCCAATCGTGCAAATTGTCAAGCGACAACAAAAATACTAGAGAGAAACGTTGCTTAAATTTTTTGCTTGGACATTTTTAATGACTAAAGAAATTAAAAATATTTTTAATTCCTGACGTTCATTAGTGAATGCGCGAAAAATTACCAATTCGTGACTGTGAAAAAAATACGAATTTTTGATTTCTCAATCATGCGTAAATTTGAACGATCATATATGAATTTTTCTTAGCTCTGTATATATATATATATATATTATTTTTACACCACTTCAAATTTTTTTATCCATTGCAGAGTCCACTGTGCCATCTAGTTTATTTTTATCCAACACCTTCATATTCAGTTTTTATTTTAAAAGCCACGACATCAGAAAAAATTTTCTTCTATTTTGACAATCTTCATAGTGGCAAAAAGCACAAAATTTAAAAAAAAATATATTTAAATGTTGCTTTACATTTCCACCCCACTATAAATATTCGAATGTAATCTACTCATTCAGTATATTCATGTTTATTTGAGTTTTAAATCACGCTTCATGTCTACTGCTGCAAGTACCTACATACTTAGATAGATTTTAAACACTCTCCGCAAACACATACATATTTAATGGCTTACGGCTGTACATGTACCAAAACATTTCACAGTTAAGGTGCAAACCAATATTCCATTCCAAGCTGTTCTTTTTATGTTTTCTTTTCTAGGTAACCAGCCAACCGACCGACCATCCAACCAACTATTTTGCCTGCCAACTAGCTCATCTCACAACAACATTAATCAGGCAATTTAGCCATGCTTACTTAGGAATACGAGTAGTAATTTTAACAACAACTTAAAACTAATACGAAAGAGCAGAACTTTAAATTGAGCTTTGCAGATTTTATAATTCCTTCCTTCTTTCTCCACGTTCAACATCACAACATCATGATCGTTGGAACTTTCAAAATTGTTGTCTGTTTAGTTTGTTGTTGGTTTCTGTTTAATTCTAGAACACCTACAATGAAAGCGATAATAAGTCAAATCTACTTATTTTTTAATCTTGTATCAAATTGACCCACAGGTGCTAGAAAAAACGAAGAAAATAATACAGCAAATACATTTTTTATTGAATGGAATTTGGAAAATAATTTTTTTGGCCAACAAGGATGGATTTATTTGTAAAGTACAGTGGGCGAAAAAGTTTTGCGTCTAAAAAAGCATAACGGTTGTTCAACGTTATTTCTACATTTTTTATTTTTAAATGTTCAAAATTTCATTTTAACACATTGCTTTTAAGGCAGCCTATAACATTTAGTTCTTATTTTAAAATACTCTTAACGTAAAATTAAAGCCGTTTTATTCCCTGAGTTTAATGACAAAATCAAATGTTAGTGTGACTTCCTTTTTTACGGATCAATATTACGCACATCAGCCAAATAATTTAAGAAAGTTCTCGAAAAAAAAGTTCTCAGAAAATAGGATTTTGTGTCCAAATACGTTATTTGTAAGACAAAATTCAACACAAATTAATTTTATTCAAGCAATATCTTTTTTCCAGCTTTTGTCACCATAGACCTAAAGTTTACCGTAGATGGCCAAATTTAAACTTAACTCCCAATAATTATCACATCTTGGTATAAATGGGCACAACTGCAATTTATTCACAGGTCAAAGATGCCATTTAATTAAATATTAAATAGGATAAATTACTTTTTATATAAGTCAAAACTTAACAACTATATATCATATTTGTAGATCAAAATAAACTTTCATATGATCCCCATTTTCAAAAGGTTAGTACAGCTTTATCCATTTAGTGGTTTCAATACCGCCGGTCTGGCAAGGCAGTCAGCTGTTAAATATCTTTCATCTGAAGTGTCACTTAAGGGCCTGTACACGATCAAGCATTTCTCATCAAGCGATATGGCAGTATTAGACCCCTTTCAGACTCGGCAAGTTAGTTTCGCAAGTCACTTGCCGAGTACAACAAAGTCTGTATTCAATTTGTTTCTCCCTTAACCCGCCCACACCACCGACATCAACAAACAATTTTGAATTGGGTCTTAGTGAAAATGTTTTTTTCTGTCAGTTTTTTTTTAATCTTATTTCGTTGTTAAATTGTCAGTTTACTTGGTGCGACGAAAAATGGGTTAAGTTTACATTTTATTGCAAAATTTTATTGTATTTTCTGTTTAATTTAATCTTTTCACTTCTCCCAAATAAATATATATAAATATAACTAAATTTAATTTATACTGCTATAAAATAATGTAAAGAATACGGATTATTGCTTTGTTATAATCAGGGAAACCAGAGTTATGCTCTTAAAAACTCGTTTTATGCGCATTAAATATGCAATAAAAGCTAAAATTGTTAAAAATATGCCCCGAAAAAATCAAATATTGCTTATTTGAAAAAAAAATATTCAACAATATAAAAATATTTGCATTAAAAAAACATTCCGAAATATATATAATCTGTAAAGCTAAAACCCATAGCATAGAAAAAAGTGTTTTCTCAATTAAAAAAATGGTTTAAAAAGTGTTTAAATTTAATTAATGTGATAATAGAATCAATTTTTTTTTTTTAATTGAATGAAAAATAAAAATTTAATTTTGATTAAATTAACATTTTAGTTGTTTTGAAACTAATTTTCAATTAAAATTTTAATTAAATTACAAAAAATCCTTATTGCCTTTTTCGTTTAAAATAAAATAATTTAAACATGTAGAATTGTTGTTGGGAATTGTCAATATTTAATTAAATAAATAAACACATTGTTTGAAATTTTTTTGATCATATTTTTATTAAATTTATTTAATTAAATTAAATTAAAAAAAATATACACAATTTTACAATTTTTAGTAATCAATATAATCATTTTGGTAATAGGTGCAAAATCAACAAATTGTTCGCTTGATATTATGAATTTGGTATAAATTTGGTGATTGGAGAAAAATTTTTTCTGTGAGTATTTTCAGACGAATTTTCGAGATTTTGCCCAATTTGAAAACGTTGGGCAGTCATAGGCTCACAAAGGCTAAGTTATATTATGAGGGTTAATTTATATAAGTGTTATTTGTGGCGAATATTATCTAGATATTAACATCCAATTGAGATTTTTTGTCTTAAAGGGATTTCAGGGACGGTCGCTAAACTGTTAATTAATATTAACATTTAAAAGGAAATACGTGCCGATTCGAAAAAAACTGAATTTGCAGTAAAATATTTTTGCGGCGAATTTAATCCAAATACCAACATAATAAATGTTTGTTTTGAAGATTTTCCTGATCTGGCGCAGATTTTGCAGATTTTTTTTTTTTGATGAAAAATAAGTTTTTTTGCTGATTTTACTTTTAAGAATTCTGGCAACACTGCTCACAAGTGGATTTTGCGACTAAATCCACCAGAAAAATTAACGTAGACAGAAAAATTTATGAACTTTGTATGGCAGTGCAATCTATCTATATAAAATTGTAACGTTACTGACTAACTGACTGACTGATTCATTATCGCACAGCTTAAACGCCTGAAGCAAAAAACTTGAATGGACCAGGGGTTGGTCTCTCCCCAAATCGATACACTAACACGGGATTTTTGAAAATTCGAATGTTTAGAGGATAAAAACGGGTAAATTCGGTAATCTTATATCTCCAAAACTAGATGAGATACAAAAAAAATTTAATACTTATCGTTGTTCTTTAGAAAAATAAGCGGAAAGGTGTCTGGTACTTTTTGGAAATTCAGTTCCTGTATTTTGGTATTTTTTTGTCACCCCATCTATCGTTTAAACCCATAAACAAAGAAATAAGGGTTATATCACATTTAAAACTTATCTTATCGGCCACAAAAAGTCTAATTTGGTAAGAAGTTGTTATGGTTAATATATGATATAATAGGCCGATTTTCACCATTTAAATAGACTTCGTCCTTAGTACAAATTAAATGTATTAACCAAATTTTTTAAAATGATCTACAATATTGCAACTTTTACTTTGCGCACAAAGTTAACATGGACAGACAACCAGCCAGACAGACGGATGGAGATCGTTAGATCACTTCAAGCAGTGATTCTGAGTTGGTCGATTAACTAAAAGATTGGTCCAGATTTCTATGTCTTAGATCGCCAAAAACGTATATAATTGTTTTTTCCTTAATTTTTGCCTGTGTAGATATATGTACAATTTGAAAGTTTAAAATAAAATTTATCTTTAATGAAAACCTGCTTTGGCTTAAAATTTTAGAGTAAAAACTAAATGTAGATGGCGAAATTGAAGCAACACGTTTAAAAAAAGAATTTTGAAAAAAAAAATTATTTGCTGCGAAAGCTGTAAATGGTAAAATATGCACTAACAAATCGATGCCAAAATTCATAAAAAGCTCTAAAACGGATAAAAAAGCTCTAAAACGGATAAATATTTCTGCTTTCATTGGTCGCACAAGGAAAACATGCAATTGCATATTTTTGGTTTCCCTGGTTATAATCATAAAAACTATATTAATGCTAATTGAAAGGTTTGTAAATATTTTAAAGAAACAAAGTTCTCAATTTTTTTTAACAAGAAATAGAGTCAGTTATTTATGTAACAGCTGTAACAATTTGATTTAAATAAAAACTTTCAGTTGCCCAAAACTTGAAACATTAAAAGTTTTAATAAATTGGAGTGTCTAAAAAATTAAAAATTAAGTGATATTGATAAATGGGTTTTAACGATAATTTAACTTTTATTTGAGTAAACATTATCGTGGAATGTTATCAGAGTTGGTAACTTAATGCTAACAAAATGTTTACATGCAACAACAACAAAATCAAACATGACAATTTAACTTACAACTACAAAAAAGGAGGCCCTCATACAGCAACTTAACACAACAAGAGACAGACAACGGACAAACATTTACATAAGTAACAAAAAAAAAACACACACACACACACACGAGAAAAAAAATTCAATGTCAAAGTCATAAAAGACAATAATGATACCATACCGTTCCCAGTAAAATGTAGTACTCCCTGGTACTTCGACGTATGTAAATGGATGAATGACTAGTTGGCTGTATCGATCTTGTTGTACGTAATATTTGTCTTTATCTGAAAAAAAAAAAAACAAAAGGTAAAACTTTAATATTATGTCAAGTGCATCAAAGTGAAAGACTTTTCTTTCTGTTAAAAGAACAATTTTAAAGACCGATGCCTGGTTAAAATGATGCAATGACTGAAGAAAGGGAATAATGGATTGTTCGTTTACTGGCTTGACATATTAAAATTTTAACGAGATTCAAAATGTTTTCACGTAAATATTACAAAGAATCACGTTCAATGACATTTTTAAATATTGATTGTTTTGATTCTAAGAGACCACCTGTGGGTTACAAGTTTTAAAGGGGAGTGGAGATTTATCTATAAAGATCTCTTTAATTTGAAGATGCTTTAAATGCATAATTATCTAGGTACAGCAAACAAAATATACATATAACAATTTTAATACGATTTTATTGTTCTATTCTTCGTTCTTTTTTATAACAATTTAAGTATTTGAAGAGTGTAATAACCGTTATGTACTTGACACAAAGCGTGTATTTGTTATTTTACAATTGCTTACGGAGTGGGAATTAGATCGTGACCCAACACAGTCTCAATGAACGACTTACACTGACATATTAGGTGTGTTCCAGAAGATCACCCGCAAGTTCGGACTAATGAAGAAAAATGAAAATTACTCTCTGAATTTGCCAAAACTACCCAAAATTGCTGGAACGCAAAAAACCATTTTGCACTTCTGCAAGTGCTAATGCTGCTTACTTTTTAAATTAAGATCTATTAAAGTGATTTTAGACGCTTCAGAGTCCTAACATTATAAAACCAAAACATGTGCATCATTGTCATTTTTAATATTTTCCTTTTTTATATTAAAGATTAAGGGAAATATGTATGCAATAATGTTTAAGTAAAAAAAAAAATTAAGAGATCTCAAAAAATCTTAAGTCTAGCTTAAAAGTGACTCGTTTAACTTACATTTAAAACAAAAACAAATTTTGAAATTTATTTTTGTTTTAAGTACATGGTATTATGTTGTTTTAAGAATAATAAATCTGGCAATGTTCTCCGCGGCTACGCGGGCACCAGTGTTGCCAGGGGAAGAATACAAAAAGTTACGTTCTTCTTTTAAAAAAGTTACGTTTTTCGTCAAAAGTTACATTTTGAATTATTCTTTGAATAAATAGTAATTTTATGTTCATTAGAACGTACCTCAAAAAAAAGTTTCCCCGTACCACCTCTAATATAAAGTATTTTCACAAGGAGGTTTCGAAATTTTTACATTTTTCCTTATATCTTAGTATGATATATCAGGGTTTTTGTCTCGAGAATACCAATGTGTTGCCCTTCGGGGCCATTGACCTCAAGTATCTCGTTCTAGTATTTATCCACCAGATCTATGTTCGTAGCGCCATAATATACCACCCTAATGTCAGAAAATTAAAGCATATAATACCAGCAAAACATTTTAAATTTTATTATACAAAAATAATTTTAAAAAATTAAGATAAAATACAATGTTGGAAATTTTTTTGGCGGCTCCCTACCTTAGAAAAAATATGACCCATGCGTTGGCCATCAGTGACCGCCTTGGAAGATGCATGTGCTACATGAACATAACGCTCGGTGTTTTGTGAATGGCATGGGTAAGCTGTGAAAATAATTAAGTTTAAATTATTTAATGTTGTAAAATTTCTTTCTTCATAAAAATAATAATTTAATGATAAAAAGAAATAATTCTGAAATTCTATTTGTTACAATGATTTTATTAATTAATTTTGAATTCAAATTTCAAATATTTCTATTAATTTGCTTAATAAAAATTTGAATTCAATCTTATATATAATTCGATTACTCATTTGCCCAATTAAAGTACTATATATTAATTAATATAAACTATATTAATTTTTTTTTTATTTATTTTCAATTAACTGAGATAATTGAATAAAAAATAAATTTTATTTTAATTATTTTTATAATATAACCAATTAATACATTGCTTGAAATGGAACATTTTTTGATCATATTTTTAATCAAAATTGAAAATATGTTTGATTTATTCCTAAAAATTTAAGGAATAGAACTATTACAAAAAGCTTTATAAAATACATAACTGAAATTTAACTCATAGAATAAATTCGAAAAATAAAATAATGAAAAGAAATAATTTCCAGATTCTACTTAAAAATGCACTTTATACTTCTAAAATCTCAAATAAAGAGTATAATATTTAAGAAATTCAAATTTTTTTTTATAATTTAATACTTTGTATTTCTCCTAACGATGTTTTTAACAATTGTAAAATATTATTTAAGACATTATGACGATATGACTTGATAGTACAGCTTGTGAATCGCTCATAGGTGTTATTTATGTATGTTTAAGAATATATTCCCTGAATGTTATCAAGCAATTATTAACATCTTACACAAAGATGACATGGAGATTATATAGAGAAAAAACACATATGGACCAATCTTTATTACCACTATAACCACAATCTAAATCAAATCTTTACAATGCTTTACAATAACTGCGTTATTACCACATCAGACGTGTGCGTCGTCTGGCTTATATTTTTCTATGTCCACTTTTATTTTATATTATGAAATCAATTCATTACGACCTCATGTAGTGTAAAAATGTCACACGAGCTCATAAATCTTTTTCCGCATTTTCATTTTTTTTTTTTCTTCTTTGAAATTATTCTAACCTAAAAGACAAATTCCAACCAAGTCAGAGTACGAGTCAATACCAGTTTAACTTGTAAGTTCGACATAGCAGAAGATATGGATGGCATCACATGCTCATACGGGTACTTAATGTTAACCACTAACTGTTGGCAGGATTGAATTAAATGCACCCTACTTTGGGCGTGAGTTAAGTTATGCGGTGCTTATGAGTATATAACTTTTTATTATTTATTAAAGAAAATATTCATCATGTTTCATATTCAAAATTGTATTATTTCTATTCTTTAAATCGTAATCGCATAATACGTTCTAAAAACTGGATTTCGTTTTCTGCATCATGCTTTTTTTAAAAAAATAAGGCAAAACCTTTATTTTTTAGCAATTATATATTTATACCCTTAAAATCGATGAATTTAATAGGTTTTGTTGGACAAAAGTCTGAGCATAAAAATCTGAGCGATAATCGCTTGCTTTGAGATCTTAAGCCATAGAAGATACACAAACACATCGTTGCTCTCATGTACAGGAGATGGTAAAAACATAATAGAAACTGTATGTATCAAAGTGTAAAGTGGTTGTAAAATCGTTACTTTTGATACTATTGCATTAAATTAATGTCACAAGGTGTATTTGTGTAAAGCGTTTTGAAATTATTAAAAAACTCAATTTCGAAAAAATCGAATTAGAGCCTTTCTGCATGAGACCAACGGTACACCATATATTCGGATTATTTTCCTGTATGGTTAAGATACTTTAATGTATGAGCGTTCCGCTAGATATATAATGAGTCTACTTATTTCCGATTTTGCATTCTATATTGTATTGTATTCTAATTTTTTCTTCGACGCATAGGATTTTTACAGTTGACCCTTCACTCTAACCTACAAATTTGGGACAGTCCTAAATTTTATATTTTCGGATAGTATTGTCATAATTAATTTTTGGCATTTAGATAAAATATTAACCAACAGTTAACGGATATTGTTCCGTTAGCAAGAAGCAAAATCAGGGCTGTCATTTTTTTAAAATAGCAGTCATATGGCGTTTTAATAACTTAAATCAGGCCTGTTCTGAAAATCACTTTAATTCAAATCACGTGTTTTCAAATCATATGCGCCTTTTAAAATCACTCGTGTGATATTATCGTATTGCGTTTTGCTGTTTTTCGGTGTGATTATCTATTGTCAAAATCACAGTGAGAATTTCAGAACACCACAAAATCACACGTGTGATTTTAAAAGCACGTGATTTGAAATTACGTGATTTGAAATTACGTGATTTTCAGAACATGCCTGAGTATCGAGGTTACCGGCAGTATTAACGGGATGCTGGGTACAAAGTAAGCATGCAAGTCGATTTGAACTTCCCTTCAACAACCACTGTCGGTCGCAGTTACTCGTTCTCAACCCAACCTGGGTTTAAACTTGATACCCTACGGAGACATCTAACGACTACAGGCGTAACCTAATACCAGTTTATTTAGTATACATTACGATATGAACGACAATACATCTGATGAGTATTGTAGTCTTGAAAAACGGAGTCCTTTCGACTCCTCTTGACTGTTTTCGCGCATACACACTCATAGAAAAGGCGTCTTAACGCTAATGTATTTTGACATCAGTACTATCACAACGGTCTTCGTTTTTGCCCCATGGCACTCTTCATCATTGTGATTTCAGTATTATCATCATTTGGCCAAATTGTCATCATGGTCAAAAATTTAATAAGTGTCATTAATGGGATGACGCATTGGCATCACAGAAATGATGAATCGGAGTCGGTTTAATAACTCATGTCATAGTGCGATGACTCAGTAACATCGGAGAAAGGTCTAATTAGGCTCAATTTAATGTCAAATTAAGGGAATATTATTATTTTTTTACCCGTTACACATGTTTGTTTCACTTTTGTTGCATTCCGTCCTTTTTCTACAGAAGAACTCTCAATTATAAGACACCAACAGCATGCCCGAAATTCTTGTCGTAATCATTCTACTTTAAAAATTTGATGTATTTAACTTAATCAACCCATAAATTTGTATCGACTTTATCATTAATTCGATACAAAACTTGTATTCCATAACAGCAATGTAACGATGTCGATTGCTTATCGTTTTTTTAAAGCACATCTCTAAAAATTTAGACAGTAGGTTTGTTTTGTATTCAGTTTGTAATAAAAAAAATTCAATTTGATGTTCGTTTCTTAAAAATGTTGTGCTCTTAAAAAAGGGAAGCTTGATTTATTCTGAAAAATTCCCTTACTAATGACATAAGGCATTGCACATTTCGCTCCGTATAAATCAACAGCGTTAATAGTGCCCTGTCTGTATCTTTATAACGGCGACGATTGCCGAAAAGAGCAACAAATCTATGCCAAAATTTCAAAAATAGCGGAAATTCGCGAAAATTTTTAATATTTCGAACAAGCCATAAAATTTATTAAAAGTTCCAAAAACCATAAGGAATAACCAAAATTCCATAAAAATGGATAAATTAGCGTAAATTCGCAAATATTTGCTAAACGCGGCACGAAAACAAAGTTTAATATATATTAAAAATGGTTAAAGCTGTAAAGAATCACACGAAAAAATCGCTTTTATCTCGGGCATGGCTAAAATTCGCTAAATCAGTTAAAAACAAAATGTCGGCAAAAATTTGAAAAAATTAGCAAACATTTTTAATATATCAAACAAGTCATAAAATTGATTAAAAGTCCCTATAACTATAAGATATGGAAACAATTTGATAAGAGATAGCTAAATTAGCGAAAATTCGCAAAAATTTGCGAATAGTGCCATGATAGAAAAGTTTAATCTTTATTAAAAATCGTTAAAGCTGTAAAGAATAAAAAAAATTACGGCAAAAATTGCTTCTATCGCGAACATGGCTAAACTTCTCGAATTTCTGCTAATTTAGCCATTATAATGGAATTTTCGCCATTCCTTAAAGTTTAAGGGACTTTTAACCAATTTTATGGATTGTTTTATATATTAAAAATTTTCTAGAATTTTCGCTATTTTTGCATTTTTGGCGTAGCTTTGTTGCTCTTTTGCCATTTTTTTAATTCGACATTATTATTATTGATAAATGAAAAAGGAATAAAACTGTTTCGACACCAATAATACTGACGACAAAATCAGAGTCAATTTATATCGATGCAGACGTTAACGTTGCGTACGGCACACCAAAAATACATCGACGCTTATCGATAAGACTTGATATTGACAATGGGCATACCGATTTACAACAATCGATATGAAACGACATCGTTTAGTATTGATGACGCTAAATGAAATAGGGGTGAATAATTAAAAAAAACAGAATGTGGGAATTTTTTCTTTTTTAACATGAAAATAATGTTAATAATATACAAAATGTGGCATCGAATTTATGTCACTGTAGTCATAGCATTGATGACGCATAAAATATGAGAAAATTTTATGCTGACGTTCGTCATTGGATTGATGCCACTTTTTGCCTCATTGATGCCATTTGTTATAACATTGATGTAACAATTCTGATGTTAGCGCATCGTCAATATGAAGATGCACCCACCACGATAACCAACCAACACAAGACTGAATAGGTGGTTAGAGTTTGTGCGGATGTTGGTAACCTGTGCAAATATTGGTTTTCGACGAACCTTTTTAGAATACCAATCGACTTAATGCATCAACATAACAACATGAGACGTCATTCAAGGCGAATTTAAAAATTTAGGTTCATACGCTCTTTATTGGGTCAAGGATTTCCATAATATAAATGTAAGGTATTCAGAAAGTTCATTCGGCACCAGATCCATAATAAAAAGGATATTGCATGGTTGAATAGTGTAAGCTGTAACATATCGCACTTATTCAACAATACTGTATTAACTCAAAATTTAAAAATTTTCAGTAGAAGCAAAACAATTTTTAGTTTTACATTAAAGGCATACGAAAAAAATTTTTTCATTACCAAAAAGTAGACAAAATAGCACAATATTTTTACAGTGGTTAGATATGAATAATACGTGTCGATTTTTTCCAAAAAGTAAAATAAATAAAATTTTTGAGTTAAGACACTATTGTTGCAACAAGTGCGATATGTTTATTATCGTCCGACTGTATGTGTGTTTTTGAAACGTTTTCTTATGCGTTGTTGAACAAAAATTTGTTTTTTATGATAGAAAAACTATTTCAAAACATAAAGCAGTTTTGACCCACAATTACTTCATACGAAACTTTAAAATCCAAAACGCCCCAGTTTAGAAACATCTGTGCTGTGGCGATTACTTACATATGCACTCGGATGTTAATTATCCGGGTTTAGGTAAGAGTTTGTTGGATAGCTTTGTTGTCGGAAACAGGAAGATGGAAAAAACTGTTTCTAATAAAATTTCAGGCATATCCGTTCTTTAAATATTAATAAGCACCAATTATTATCACGGATAAAGTTGTAGCATTAACAATTCTTTAATCACACCAAAAATATTCACATCAAGACAGACATGCAAAGATTTTGGTAAAATATTTAGTTGAAAATTATTTTAAATGTCGATATGACGACACGGCCCTAATTTCCTCTATCTCAATATGAGTAGTTAAGACTTAAGACATAGTACTGTGACGTAATTGGGAAATTAGATTTCTAGAGTTGGCAGCAGACTATATCCTGGACTATATTAGTCTAGACACCACCTATTTGCTTTCGATGACTAGAAAACCCCTTTTTCACACTTATATCTGTTAGGACTGGACACTATTACTATGCCAAATTTAACAGATAAGGAGGGGAGTATTGTGCATATATGCAACATAGATTTTACTGTCTTCGCGAAGCTTTTCAATAACAAAATACTGAACGGTCAAATGAAGATTCAGCAGATATTTTTGCGATTTATTAGCTATCAACTATTGCCGTTCATAGTTTCGACTTCGGTTTTTTTGAGCTAAGATCTTAGCATCCGGTAAATAAACCATTCCTTAAGTATATGGGTGTAACTTACTGTACCTCACCACAGTCGAATCCAGCCCATTTCTGCTCAAATTTTGATTTAAGCGACCATAATTTCTTTTACTTGTTCAACATCAGATATCTACTATTGCCACAAGGTGTTAAAAGAACATCTATTTTGTTGATCTACACTCATACCTTGTACTACAAACCTTGGCATCCAAGGGTTCTCCTTCGTTAGTTTGTACAGACTTTGTATGTTTCTTGGTTGCTTGGTTGGTTCGTTGCCGCTATAGCCACAACACCGCTATTAAGTTACATAATCCCATTTATGGCCAAGAATGTATGCACGTGTGTGAGTGTATGAATATCATTGCGTAGCATTCGTTGATGTTGTAATAATTTGAAACTTAATTTACACAGATTTTCATAAAGCGGTTTGACACTTTTGTTAAGTGTAAATGTGCGCGTTATAAAATTGTATTCTGTATTTTAACCACAACAAAACTGTTCTATATTTAGACCATTTAGATTGGCAAGAGGAACATGGGTAGGAGTAGAGGGATTAAAAGGTCGTTTTGTTAGATATAAAATAAAGTTTTAAGAACGTTTTGTCATAAAAATTACTTAAGGAGATTTAAAGTGATGTCGAAGTCATAGTTGCCAGACCACATTGGTAGAAAATCGTCAAATTGAATTAACCAAATCGTTACTGTAAAATAACACAAATTTTCGCAGATTTTTGGATACTTTTAAATTCTAAGTGATATATTTTTCTTTTAATAAAATTTTTATAAAATACTAGCTGCATGATCCCGACGCTGCTCGGGATTTTCTAAATAAAAATATAAAATTAAATACTGGAGAATTTTGTTAATAAATTGATCCCAGCGCTATCTACCGGGTCATCAGGAAACTTATTTTTGTTTATTAATATATTTTGTGAATTTCAGCCAAATCGTACAACAAATAAATAAAAATGTAATACCACGACAACAGCGCCACCTATCGGGATTAAAGTTAATAGAAACGTAGCTCCCGACTAAGATAATTTATTGTCCAAGTTTAGTGTCAATCGGTCCAGCGCTCTTGAGTTTGAGGAGCACGTACACGGCACAAACGTTTTTATATATGCAATATTATAGCAGTAACGGCCTGTATGTTATTTCAGAAGTATTCCGTTCAGTCATTTTTAAATAAATAAACATTTACACCCGTATTCAAAACAAAAATTTAGTTACTGCATATCTCCTGATTAAGGATTTCTTATTCAAAACACTTATTAATAAACTATGATTATCGAATGATCAAAGACTTTTTAACTCCCAATTAACTGCTGTCAATTTGCTATTTCTGTCAATAACAGCTGTAAAATTAGTAATATATAAATAAAAATAAAAAAAAATGTGACTAAAAATTTTTCAAATCTTCATAATGGAAACGTTTGATACACTCGACACGCTGGAAACGTTAAATTTGCAGAGTTTGCCAAATAGTTGGTAGAGCTTTTGCCAAATTGGCAAAACAAATAATTAAAACGCCAGCGAGCGCTGAGGAGCAAATTAAAAGCATGAATAATTTCGAGAAAATTGCTGGATTTAAGAAGATAATTGGAGCAATAGATTGTACACACTTGCGTATACAAGCAAATGGCGGTGATGATGCGCAACTATATGTAAATAGAAAAGGATATTTTTCTTATAACGTTCAGGTATGTATTATAAAAAATATATGTGTTTTTTGGAAATAATTTAAAAGTTTTGATTAACTAAAGGCTATATGTGATGCATCTTTAAAAATAATCGACATTGTTGCTTGCTGGAGGGGTAGCACACATGATTCCAGAAATCCAAAACTATTTGTGATAAAATATTCTGAAAAAAAATACATTTTGTTATTCTTAAATAATCGGGAATACAAATAACTCATATACTGCTTACCTTTTCATCCTGTTCCCAGTTTGATGATCTTTTTTGTTTATTTTTTTCAATTCTTTCCATTTTTCCCCCAAATTTTCGCTTTAAACTTTGTGTAACGCTCAAAATAAAACACAAATGTTAAAATCAATTGTCATTTCAACAAAAATCAGAGTTAAATTTAACTAAAACAGAGATGTACAAATTTTTGTTAACCGGGCGATTTAAAAGATGAGCGGAGTATAGTCGGAGTACACAAATTTTCGTTTTGAATACGGGTGTTAATATTTAAAGCAAATTTAGTTTTAACTGATTCTAACTGATTAACTGATTCAAAAAACTAAGTGCACATTAGTACGGATTTTCGGATGCATTTAATATTGCCCGTTGACTAAGTAAAAATATTCTGCATGTAAAATTAAATGAATTTGTGAATTAAAACAACTTTAAATTTACTTAAAGCCCGATCTACTTAATTGCATTTAATTTTAACGAAAACTTTATTTACTGCCTTGTTCACGTAATGGGAACAACTACATGCAAAATAAAAACAAATTCTCAAAAATTTGTTTTTGTTTCATATGTATTTGTGCGAAAGAAAGCGTTCTTTCGACATCTTGAAATTAGCAGTTAATGTTTACTGTCAAAAATTCAACCGCGAACTCCGTAAAATATTAACCACAAATTCCTTAAAAACAAATGAATTTTCAGTTATTTTATAAAATTTAACTACCAAAAAATTAATTCTATTTATAGGTCTGTGGCAAAAAGTAAAAAACGATTTGCTTGTTTTGTCTAGAAAATTCCCATATTCTATTTGTTAAAATAATTTAGTTAAGTACATCAAATTTTTAAAGTAAAATGATTGCGAATACCATATCGGTCATGCTGCTGGTGTCTTATAATTGAAAGTTCTTCTGTAAGCAAAGTGGTCAGTACAACAAAAGTAAAACAAACATATATAACGGGGTAAGTAAATAAAAATAAATATTCTCGCTCTCTCTCTCTCTCTCATTAGAATAACAGGCGGACAGGTGTCTGGTATTTTTTTTTAGAAATTTGAGTAAAACCCCACCACCTGGATAACTATCTTGCCGCGATGTGGTGGCTTAAATGCCGGCGGTAGTGTATGTCTTGGAACTTGATTCGGTACTGTCTAAACGGAACAAGTTTGAAGGCATAAGCTTTAAAGCCAGCATGACCAAGGGTTATCCATCCCATATCCCATCCTCATTACCTATAATCCTACCTACTTCCCCCTTTGATTCCCTACATCCCCCACTTTTAAGGTCAAGGTGGTTGATAGCAGTGCCGAGGACCTGAATGGCTAGTTAGTGGTAAAAGAAACTGGTCGTGAACAGCTTCCCTCTGACGCCGATGGCAAGGGTCAGTTGTAATTCTAGCCTAGTCCGCGTAAGCCGTCACTGCGCGCGATGGTCTCTTTGTTTACGTGCTTACTCGTGGGACCAAAACTGGATAACAAAAATTTTAAAAAACGAAATGAAGGAGTTGGCGCAGGGAATGTCTCTGTCAGCTCTGCAGGTTCGGGGTCAGATTCGGACTCCGACTTGCTGGGTATTCACAGAGATATTCTGCTGCAAGAGAGTCAGTTAATGACAGAACTGACAGTCATGACAGAGACGGACAGGATAGACTCGCCAAACGACTCTCCGTCTCGTACAGGGGCATCGGAAAAACTCGGTGACCTAACTCTGGGCTCTGATGATGAGCACGAAATAACACTGATTTCGGCTCATGATGAGGGCCATAGGGTTGGGCCATCGACTTCTGGAATCACACTCGGGTTGGAGAGAGGATTGGCGAGTGTATCAAAACTCGTTGTTCGGCAAGATCCGACAGAACAGGTCACGTCAGATAGCCGAACGAGCTACGAAAAAGCCAAGAGTGGTGTGAGAGCCTCCTTAGCCTTTCTGGAAAAGATAGCTAAGAAAGACTCCTCACTGCACGATGGGCGGGATAGGCATCTGCTTAGGAAGCACCGAAAGAACGTTGCTAGATTCGAACGAATCCACGGCTCTGTCGGTGCCATCCTAGGGCTTCCCTATCCTGCGGGATACACAGCAAGGGCTGCTGTGGATACAAATGTTGTCAGTAAAGACAGCACCCCCTGTGGATGAATCCTCGAATAGAGCAGAAGATAAGAAAAAGGAGGGTAAAGGTTCAACGACTGGCCCTCTTAATCGTGACAGAATGGTCACAGTTAAGGGAGCTAGGCCTGAGAACGATTTACCCACTACTAGTCGCGCGATGAGGGCTGGAAATGTCTCGGTAATTTCCGATAGTCACTCCCAAAAAGGAGTCACTAAAGGAAGGGTTGCTGGGACTGACCAGTCAACATCTGCAAGGAAATCGGGTGATCATCGACAGAGCTCTGCTAAGGGCCCCAAAAAGGGGGTAGTTAAGCGAGTGAGGTCTGGTGATGACCAGAAATCCCCTGCGGCTAAGAGGACTGGTCAGACTGTGGTCAGTTCTCTTAAAGATCCCCATAAGGAGATCAATAAGAGGACTGGCTCCAGAGAGGACCACCCCTCCACGTCAAAAAAACTAAAGGAGTCGTCGAGTAAGGACGGTATTCTAGCGGCTGTCATTGATCGTAAGGATCCCGATGGAAGGATCAGTGTCGAGAGATGGCAGGTGCTAGAGAACAAACTACTCGACGAAATATTTAGTGCCACAGGAAGGCCGGACGAAGTATCGTTCAAAGGGGCTGACTGGGCAAGAGGTGTCAAAACTGTCAGTTGCGGCAATCAGAAAACCTTTGAGTTTTTAAAGGCTGTAATTGGTAAGTGTGGCAGCTCCTGTCCTGAAGCTAGTCTGGACGTTATACTAGCGTATGAGTTGCCATTAAGGCCGGTTGTTACGGTATGGATACCTCCACCTATAAAACCGGTGGAGGTCATACTGGGGGTACTGGCCAACCAGAACGAGGGACTCAATACAAGCCAGTGCAAGTTGGTAGCTTCACTGGGTTGTAAAGAGAACCAGGGAAGAGACTTCAGGTTCGCAGTGGACCGGGAGTCTCTTAAAAAGCTGGAATCGATAGGAGGGGTTGCAATATTCGGGTTGGGGTCTATCAAATTTAGGTTTCCTAAAAATGATAGACCCTAAGAGGTTGAAAGTGGTGCAGATAAACCTGCACCACTGTGAAGCAGCCTCAACCGAATTAGTAACCCACCTCATCGATAACAACGTGGACGTGGCCTTAATCCAAGAGCCCTGGATTAATAAAAACCGGGTAGTTGGATTAAGGGTCACGGGGTATACATTGTTCGTACCCCACACAGATGAGAAGGTACGAACTTGTATTTTGGCGAGAACTGAGCATAAATTTATTTTTTCTCATTCTTACAGTAATGGAGACCTCACGGTTGTGACAGGAGAAGCCAAGGACAGAACGGTCCTGGCATTGGCATCGGTATACTTGCCATACGAGGCTACCGATCCACCTGGTGAAAAAGTGCGAGAGTTGGTGGAGTACTCAGGCAGAAGTGGCTCGAGGCTGGTACTAGGGTGATGCCAATGCACACCATACCCAATGGGGAAGTGCCGACATCAACAAAAGAGGTGAGTCTATGTTTGATTTTATTATTGCCAGCAATCTTTATATCTGTAACAGGGGGAATAACCTACGTTCAGAACTAGGGATAGAGAGGCAGTGATAGACATGACATTGACGAACTGTAGGGAATTAGTGGAGGATTGGAGGGTGGACCTGGGGTTTTCCTTCTCTGACCATAGTCGCCTGTCCTTTAATCTAATGTTTGAGAGGTCGAAAAGGTGTCCGTATAGGAATCCGAGAAGGACGGATTGGGATTACTTTTCGAGATTGGTGCAAAGTAACCTTAGAGTTACACACGACTGGAGGTCGACTTCGACCGGTGTAGAGCAACTGGTGAGCACCTTCACGGGGGTACTGACTAGTAGTTATGAGCGATCCTGTCCTTTGAACTTTCCGGGCAGGCGCACACAACCAAGATGGTGGACAGACGAGTTGAGGACTCAAAGGTCCACTGTCAGAAGGTTGTTCAATAGAGCGAAGTATACGCGTAGGGAAGAAGATTGGAGTAACTTCAGATTGAGTTACAATAGATATAAGGGAGATATTAGGAGGGCGAAAAGGGACTCGTGGGTCAAGTTTAGCGAGTCAGTGGAATCTGTAAATGAGATGTCCAGGTTCAGGAGAATTTTATCCAAGGACCCTGTAGTCCCGGGATTTATTCAGAGACCGGACAACTCATGGACGGAATCTAGCTCTGAATCTCTTTGTCTGCTAATGGAGACTCACTTTCCGGGATGTGTGGATCCTGGGGTGGGGGAACAGATTGAATGTGGTAACCCCTTCTCTGGGTCAGGCTCGGGCGGTGAGGAGAGGGAGACGGTGGGGGACATGATCACCTTGGATAAAGTAACATGGGCGGTTAATACCTTTGGGTCTTACAAATCGGCAGGACCAGACGGTATCTTTCCGGCGATGTTACAGAATATCGGGAGATCATCACTCCTGCTGTTGGTGGAACTGTTTAGGGTCTGTGTGCTGAACGGGTACATTCCTAAAGGGTGGAGGGAGGTCAGGGTGGTTTTCATACCCAAGGCGGGAAGAACCGGTCACTTTAAACTAAAAATTACTGAATTACATTACAATTGAAAATTCATTTGTTTTTATAGAATTCACGGTTGAATTTTTGACAGTAAAAATTAAATGAACTTTTAGTTAAAAATAAATGAAAAATAAGTGGACCGGTTTTTAACTGAATTTTCATTTATTTTATACGAGTATTACAATTTCAGTTAATTTTACGTGCAGAATATTGTGAGTGTATGGATTTATTTATTTCAACAAAACTTTGAAACTTTTAACTTAAGCAATGATCACACCTATCAAATATTTGAAGTCCTACACGTAACTACTAGTTTTATTAAAAAATATTTGCTTATGCCAAACGTTTGCTAAATCAAACATCATTAAACAGTTTCTAAATTACAATACACAATTAAATTTTTTCATCAAATATTTGTCAGGTCTGAGCATACCTTTAATCAGTGATGCCAACTCTTGCATCATCAAAAGCACTGTGAGCATATAGAAATAGGGTAAAAAAGGGTAAAAATGAAAAAAAATGTTGGCAAAAAAGCACCAACCTAAATTTTTCTTATTATTGATATTTTATAACGAAAAGATAAAAAACGCTTGATTTTTGTATTGAGATCGGTTGGGTTTTATTAAAATTAAATAAACAGAAACAAAGAGTCCCAAGCTTTTCTATATTTTTGCTTTTCCATCTAAAGGAAAGCCATTTTTAGTTGATAAACTTTAACAAACAAAAAATTAATGAAGAACTTACTTTTAATACAACTGTGTAACTTTATAATAGCCAATGCACTTTCTTGCTTAAAATTGCACAAAAACAAATCAACTGATATAATAAAAAAACTGCTAAACAATGATGCTTGAGAAAAGACTAGAAGAGTTTGCGAATAACACTCAAAACACAAATGCAAATAATACGCAGTTGGTTAAAAAAGTATTCGCTGTATTTACATAATAGCAGCAAAATGAATCAGTGCCAAAAATATATGTAGATTACTTAAAAGGCACTTAAAAGCACTGTGAGAAATTGTTTAAAGCACTATAAATACCCGCTTTTCAAAAACGGGTGTTTAACAAAATTTCGGGTATTGCATAAGCAAAAAAGCACCAAAACATACCCGAAAGGCACCAAAATGGCAACGCTGCCTTTAATCTAATTTTTAGTAACAATAGTAGTTAAACTTTTGTTCAGTTTTAAAAGGCAAACGTTGTTATATATTGTTGATAGCAATGATATCTAGTCTAGCAGTTCCAACCATATGATACCCTACATCACTTGTGAGTGTTGCAAAATGTTTTAAGGAAGTAAACCCTATTTGGGACTTATTAGCAAGTATGAACCTATAACCATAAAATTGTTTGCCGGTTAGCACAAGTTATTTCTGTGAAATATGACCAAGACTCCTACGTGCGACCGATGGTGAGCATACCTATGGGCTCTGTCCTAATATCAGCTTTTATAAAAAAAACTATGGCAGTAAAGGCGATTTTCTGAAGAAGTTTTTGGATGGGAGTTTTGGTCAATTATTATAGACCGATTTCCACATGATTAAAGTTACAACAAAATACTTTTGCGTTAAATGAATTGAAATACCAAAATAATAAGAAGGTTTATGAAAACTAAGACTATTCCAGGAGAACATTTGTATGGGGGCTATTTTAAATGATGGACCCATGAATATCAGTTTAAATGTGCTTTATCTCAGGGTTAATTAGTCCTTATATGCCAAATTTTATTAGCCAGATGGGCAGAAAAACAAGATAAGATCGCCTTAGAAAGACGATTATATAATGTGTTTTAAACATATTAAAAAAGTCAAATAAAAGGCAAAAATTATCAAGTCCTCAGTAGAGATATTTCGAAGATAAATTACCAAAATAAAATCTGCCTTTTAGCTTTTTCTGACAACACTTTGTTTGAAACACCACTATTATTTTTATTTCCTAAAAAAATGTAAGTTGTGGGAAATAAAATAAGGGCACCACTATTAAAACCTGTTGGAAATTGGTAAAGTAACAATTTTTTTATGCAAAGTATATTTTGTTTTTTTTACTTTAAGCCAACAATCATGGGATGCCCCCTACTAATGCATTGTGTTGGTATTAGGAAAATAGGTTATGAGAAGAAGGAAAGAGGTAGTAGTGCTTTTCTACCTAGAACATCAAGAGTATCTGATTCCTCTATAGCTATACCGCCTATGGATACAGATGACGCTGACTCCACAAGACATTTGTGAGACAACACACAACATTGGGTCTTGTGAGCATTGAAATCGACCATATTCGCAAGACCCCACTCGAAAATTGGCTTAGATTGCCTGCGAAAAAAAACTTATGTGCTGTTTCCAGGTGACATGCAATTGATTGTGTAGTAAAATTTGTTTGAAAATCACTCAGTTTTTTGAGTACTTTTCATATTAATTTTACTACACAATCAATTGGCTGTCACATGGAAACAACACATTAATGAACATACAGATAACGAATTTTAAAAGACATTCTACAGCCTTTATCCGAATATTCCTCCAAAAGTTTATAAGCTACTTCAACGCACACTAAACTATTTTTAATGAAAATCCTGCAACTTTATTATGGTTAAATTAATCCCTCAACAATAACATGCTATTATTAAATATGACAATAAATGAAGTGGACAAAATTTAAAAAAAAAATACTATTTTCGATAATATGTATGTATATCTTTGAAATGTTGCTCAATCTAAAATTGTGGACCTTCCATATTTACTATTTTTTCGACATTTGAAAATCAAAAAAAAAATACAATATATTCATTTTAGATACCAATTTTTGATTTTTAAATATTTTTTTTTTTTAGTAGTACAAAAGTTATGAATCGAAATCTAGAACAACCTACCAAAAAAAAAAATTTTTTTTTGTGACAAATATTTTTGTAGGAAATATGGCCTCCGTTTTTTCATTTCTTCGTTAGGATGTTTTTGCATTTTAAGTGTAATGAGAAATGACCACAATATCAAGAAACGAAAAATGGCCCCAAAAAATCACAATTTTTAATTTGAGGCTATTTTTCATTTACTAATAGAAAATGCAAAATTCAAGTAATGAATAATTATGCCAACAATTTTTGTAATAAAATTTCTAGGAATAGTATCAAAAACACAAATTCTTATACGAAAGTCGAGAATGTCGGCTATGCAAAGATGCGAAGCCAGTGTTTGCTATACCAAAGAGGAGAAAATCTTTGCGCCTGGCCGAAGGCCTGCTATATATAGAAATTTAGTTAGCGAAGCCAGTGTTCGTTATACCATACGGAAGAAAATCCTTGCGCCCGGTCGAAGGCCCAATCATCCTATCTATCGTGCGACTTTTAAAACCAAAACTGTGTATTTATTCGGGTTATTAAAATTCAGGAGTTTGAAATACTGGATTTTTAATTTGGGTTTTAAAGTTTCAAGCATATCTAGAACCCAACCCAAATTTTTAATATAACTTTCTTTGTGTTTTTTTTAATTTTAACTATTTTTTGGGGTTTAAAATTCGTTTAAAATTTTGAGGTGATTTTCCATAATGAAGAATAACCCCAAATTAATTTTATTTTAAGGGCTATTTTCATCTTTTTTTTTTTTTGGATTATGAAAATGAGCCCTAAAGTTGGGGTCAACTTTGATTTATTTTTGGGGCCATATTTCGCAGCGCACACAAATTTATATTAATTGGTGACGGAATGCACCGCTTCTCATTAAACTTTGCACAAATTCGTTTCATCTGACTGGAAATCGTACTACTATTTAATAAAGATTGTTCCATAATTTACCATAGGCCCCATAACAAACCTTCTCTCGAAAAATACCTTAGAGCCCCTGAAACTGTAACGAATAATGTTTTGTAATGAAATTTGTCGTTAAAGTTTCATACGACTAGAAATCATACTGGCACCATATAGTTAAAAGCGTACTTCAGTCAGCGTAAAGCGTAAAGCGTACTTCAGTCAGTTGTTATTAATGTTGGTTCGTAGTTTTTAGATATAAAGCCAAATCATGTAATATTTATACTCTGGATGGAGGTTATCAAATATTCGGCACATGCGAATACAGCACTTAAACTTGTTTTATTATAAAGTTTATAATCCATTTTTTTTTTTTTTTATTTATATAAAGTTATTTTATTATTATAAAGTTTATAATCCATTTTTTTTTTTTTTTTATTTATATAAATTTGTTGTTAAATTTCACAATTAGAAAAAGTTTTCTTTTTATTCTAAATTTTTTGATTTTCCATCCAGCATCGTCGGTGTCATACAAACCAACACATTTTCACTAATACTTGATGAGAAATGCTTGACCGTGTACAGACCCCTTAAGAGGAAAATGGACTAGTCTTTAAAAACGGTAAAGGGAATTAAAATGTGTTATATAAATAATAAACAAGAAATTGGAATAACTTGCTCTCTCGACTTTTATGTTGCGTTTTATCTTATCCGCAATGCTTGAATTAGTAACTCGGATTAGGGGGCATTTACGCGATGTCTTTTCAGACATGTCTAACAAACACGTTTGTGTTGTTTCTTGGCAATCGAGTTAGAGAAGAAAGAGGGGCTGCCAAACCGGCACGAAATAAGTTGTCATGTTTTTTGTGGTTTTTCATGTTTTTTAACATGTATAAAAAGAAGATTAGACAATTATAATGAAAACAGACATGTTTGGAAATACATCGTGTAAAAGAGAACGAATGAAACACACATGTCTGCAAAGACATCCCACATACTATGTATTTATGATATTTTTTACACGTTTTTTACGTTTTCATTATACGAGTAATTAAATTTATATTATATTATATTCTTACATCTAATAAAAAATTTATATGTGTTTATGTATACAAAAAATCGGAACAAAACTCTGTTTTTATATACCTCTCCGTGTTAATCTTTGGTTTATATGTAGAAGAAACTTTTATATATTTTAATTTAAATTCCAATATCTACAGCGGTTTCTTTGAAAAACGACAACGAGACTTTAAGAACTTAATAAATTTTATCAGCTACATTTTCATTTTACTCAATTAATATAAAACCTTTTAAATCGTTTGAATTTTAATATTAAACGAATATATAAAATTAAATAAACATGCTCCAAATATACAACTCTATAAGCTAAAACTATGAAATTAGTTTTACGATCCGATTTACTCAAAGATCGTAAAACGCAACAACATTTCGTTGTTTTAGGACATTCTCTACTTATCGATTTAATCATACGATACTTGTAAAGCATTTCTGCTTCTAAGTTTATGACTGCAACTTAATACATGAGTGTCTTTCATGTCATGTCACTGTCACTGACATTAACTTAAATACAAAATGTACTTGTGACTACAAAGAACAAAAGGTTAAACAAGGGGTCAACTCGAATTACTTGTTACGTTTTTATTTCTCTTTTATTGCTCCTGCATGCTTAAGAAAAACCATGTTAAATAATATCATTATGGTCATTAAAAGTTTAATATTAACAAAACTTTTTTTCTATACATTTTTCAAATGTTTGTTTTTATTTTTAATTTCAAGATTCAATGAATCAATTTTAAACAAAGTGAATCAAAGTGTCAAATTACACAATGTGTTCACAATATTCCCAGAAATTGTATTCAAATAAATGGATTATTTCGAAAATGTTTTACGAGTATTATGTTGGTGGCTTTACAGCAACAATTTTATTATTGAGCCACATATTTGGAGGACTGTTGCTACAAAAGGAGTATTTAATAAAAAAAAAAACCAAAAAAAAACACCCAACAATCTTCATTCATACAATTTTAAGTTGAAAAGAGACAATAAAATCAAGAAGTGAAACAATACATTTGTTTTTATAACGTGTTCTTTATAAATATTTTTTAAATGTGGGTACGATCACACACATTCAAAACTCACGGAATTGTTATGTGAGCATCACATTCAGAAAAAAAAACGAAATCGATCGATAATCTCTTGTTTAGAATCTGAAATCCTCCAACCAAATCTCCTTTGGTATGCGCCAGTGTGTTACGAAAATAAAAAAAAAAATTAAATATAAAGAAATTAAATAAAAAGGTAAATAAAAAAAAACAACTGGAAAAGTGTTAGACAACAAGCAAAAATATTGTAATGCTGCTTGTTATCGGAGCTATCAAATCTACTTAAGATCTGCTGTTCACCCTTTAAGGAGGATTAAGTTAAAAATTCACACCGAATAGATTTACAGGCAAAATGTTTTTTCCTTGAACAAGTCAACACAGTGGGAGATTTTTGCAAGTTTTCGCAAAAATTGACATATCAGTAACAAATGTAGTAGAGTGTAAGTATCGAATGGGGACTTGTTATAAGGGAGTTTCGCAATGCCCCATAATAGAGTGTTTTTGTTATACACATGGGTCCAATCGACCAAGAGTGGGACCCGACCCCTTTCGATTTGAACGAAATTTGATGAGACGATTCTTTTCATCCTTTAAGGAACATATTTCAACGAAAAAAAAATTTAATATTTATTTTTCAAAAGTAATGTCATATTCGAAATGTCATTATTTCGCCGAATTAGCCGAATGTGTTGAGTTAATTTTTTCAATATCTCAAAAACTACTTCACATATGAAGTGGATTTGTATGTCATTTTAAAGAGAATACTTTTTCTACAAACAATATACATATTAAAAACAGTATTTTTTTAAATGTAAAATCTGCGAAAAAATAAATTTTAAAAATGGACTAAGTCAAAAACCTATTGTTTTTTGGTGATTTTTTTTTATATAATACCTTAAACTGTTCTTTAAAAATCCAGAAACTTTGAAGAAGGTATTTTTTTAAGATCTGATTTTTTTTTTCTTTCGCAACATTTAATAAAATAATCTCAAGATAAAATTTTAATATTGTAATTTTGAGCAATAAGTACATATTTATTAATTCTGATTTGTTTGGTTTTAGGTTGTTGAAAAAAAGTAACGACGTTGATAAAGTTTTTTTATTTATTTGCTGCATTTTTTTGTTGGTAGCTCAATGTGGGAACTTTCAAAGAAAAGTAGACTTTTTTCACGTTACGTCCCCAAGAAATAAAATGAGTATTATAGATCACTAAGAACAACAAAAACAAAACAAAACAGACCAGTATTTCTAATCTTAAATCCTCACAGAAATTTTTTATGCGGTAGGTGTCACGTGCTATAATTTAGTAGTTTAACT
Organism: Pollenia amentaria; assembly: GCA_943735925.1. Classification (NCBI taxonomy): domain Eukaryota; kingdom Metazoa; phylum Arthropoda; class Insecta; order Diptera; family Polleniidae; genus Pollenia; species Pollenia amentaria. The sequence goes on from OX031006.1 coordinate 99,093,979, forward strand.
TTTGGGATATGGAAAATTTAATAAAATTTATTTTCCCTTTTTCTCTAAAATCTCCCACTGTGTATCAATTGTAAAATGTAAGTGTAGGTGGTCATATTTAATACCTACATTGACATATCACCTGAAATTTTTTGTATTTATAAAACAATGTGTATTTCACAAAAAGCGTTCATTATTTGCTTCGAAACATATTTAAATTTCTATTTCATTTACCAAGTCTCGATCACAGCGGCGAAAGCTTTACTTAATTCAATCTAGAATTAATCATACCATTTGGTTTTGTATTTAGTAATTAGATTTGGTTTTATATTTGAACTGCAATTTTTTAGAGCTGACTATTCGTTATATTGGATTGTATAAACCATGGTGAAATATTAGAGGTGGCAGCACTAAGGCAACAAATACAACATTACAACAAAAATGAAAAATAAGTCTCCGTATACGTCAAAATACAATTTTTAACCAAAATCAAATTTTGCGATGAAATAAATTAATTTTTAGCCAACTTTTATTTCACTATGTTTACTATCTTATATAATTCTAATTTAAATAATCAAAAACTTTAATACCTACAATATAATAATCACAGCACAAAACGTGGACTTTTTGCAAACATAAACAAAGATTTGGTAGTAATACCACCTGTTTTTTTTCTTTATGATATAAACCTTTAGAATATATGTATAAGTTGAATTGAATTTTAAATTCAAACAAATAAGTTGCATATCGTCGGTCACAGGTTGACAACTCTTAACTCGCAAAAAAATCGAATCGGGGTTTTTGAAGCCAAAAGACTGTGTTTGTCCTTCTGCATGTTATCATGTTGTTTTTTTTACACCATCTTACAATAAATATCTTCTACTAATTTTGGTTTTTTTTTTATTTACTTCCAACACGGTTTAGTAACGGAGTAATAACGTTTTTTTTTTTGTCTCCTGAAAAGTACAAAAAACATGTTAAGAGTTGTCAACCTGTGACCGACGATATGTCTATCAATTTGTATAACTAGATGTATGAAGGACCGCTCTATAAGTTGATAAAACTCTTTTATAACGCTCACTATAGAAAAACGTTTAAGCGCGTTTAAAACCGTAACGAGTTATGCCATTGTTATGAAATATAAAAAAAGATTTATGTGACGGAGTAAATTATGCAATGGAAATTTATTGATAACTGAATGAAAATGAAAAAATGAAAAGTGACAGTATTGCCTTACAAATAATAGCGATCTTAATTCTTAATATTGTTTTTTATATGAGTTTTCGTGCCATACGTGTTTTCAGCATTAAAATAAAGGCTTGTAAATATTTTTATCAAATTTCTCAATTAATTCAAAAATGTTTCCGGTTTTAAATAGCAAAATGTGTCCTTTATCCACTGACTCATCTAATTATCAATAAAAATAAATCTTAACGCTTTGTCTCCTGCTGGGAAAATTGAGGGTCGAATTTTCAAAATTGCCAACATTAATTTTACCTGAACAATTCACTGTTGACCAGACATTCGTTTGGCTGCTGCGCAAATAAACAAAGACAGTGTGTGGCAATTTAGCAAGAGGCCGAAAGACGGCCACTTCTTATTTGAGCCAAGTGCTTGTATACTTGTAATTCCTCTTAACGAATCTTTCATTCAATAAAAACAAAAATCAATAATAAGTTTAAATGTTAAACACTTTAATCATGTTCTAACCAAAAGATGAATACTGCAATTTGAACTTGCATTAGCACAACTTGTAAAAATTTATAATGTTTAAATACTCACATACATACATACATGCATATATGCATGTTTAGGCAGTTTAAGTTCTTATTGCTATCATTGACTAAAATTTAATATCTTTTATCGAAAGATATCCAAAAGAGAATTTAGTTTTCCAACCCTTTTTCACAATCTTGTTATAGTTTTGTGGTTGTGGCGCTTAACGTATTCAAGTTTCAAATCTTTAAAAGAACAAGAAAATGCAGCGGAGCGGACAACAGTTTGTGGTGCATGCTAAAGATGCGTGTGCATGTGTAGCAGAGATCCGATCAAAAAGATTATATTAAAGTTAATCATTTTGAAAATGTTTTGACTTTTATTGACTTTGACATTATTTTGAATGAGGGAAATAAAAAACCACACAACTTATCCAACCAACTGATCAAATATGGGTTATGCAAGTATGAAGGTATTGGGGCTGAGCAATAGTTTTTTCGAAATGCAATGTTAAAATAAAACAATAAAGATCCTGGTAAATTAACCTTGAGGGGTAACTGAGTTAATGATTCATGGAAAGCCAATATAAATATTTTAAAATTTCACTTTACGACAAAAATACTAACCTCAAAATATTCTCGAAAAACATGTTTTTATTTTTGTTCTAAAGGATATTTTCAAATGCAAAGCATCACTAAAAACAAAACCTTTGAAAAAGCATCACAAATAAAAACAATGCGCAAATTACGCGACGGTTGTGAATGCAATAATGAAGTCAAGGCAACGTTTACAAAAAAATTGCTGTCTAGACCCTAAATTCTTTGCCTTTCAGTGTTTCATTGCAACACTGCTTTTATGAAGACAGTCCCTGTCCTGCTTTTGTTGTTCTAATAACATTTGTAATTTCTAAATAATATTTAAATTAAGGATGTAACGAATAGCGATATATCGGCGATACTTCAGATTTTAACTTCAAATTTCGATCACAATGTTCAGCCTTCTTTGACTGCAGTAGTGACGGATGTTTATCGCATCGCTCATATAAAATTTAATAATAAAAAGTACAAAGTTTGACAAGCTGCCGAATTTCTTTGGAAGTTTTTTTTAGATGTTGAAGGGCTTTAACACAGAGTGGTATAAAGGCTCAAAAGTAAGTACTATATGTTTTACAACCAAGTAAGGATATATTTCTTATTTATTGCACCTTCAGTGATCCATATTATTAAAAATTATAAACTATTCAATGTGTGAAAAGCACATAAAAATAAAAAAATTTATGAAATAGTAGCAGTTATTATTGAAAACATCGGGCATATTTAAAAAAAATATATAAAGCGTTAATTCAGCGGCCTTCATCTGATTTACCTTAGTACTAAGTGTTATTGCATTACGAAAAGAAATAACCAAATTATAGGGTTTTTGCCGAAATTTTCCATTGTGCTTGGTCATGAAATGTTCTGTCAGTGCTAAATCTTGTAGCTATTTTCAGGTTTTAGATTTTTCTGCTTTTTTTTATTAATTTTCACTTAAGAAGGATTGAGAGATACCTAAGATATACATATAGTAATATTTCTAGAGTCGCAGAACCGCTTGTTGCCGGGTGCAATGGCATGTTATACCCAAACTTGAAGAAACTGGGGCAGAAATATTTAAGTTTTTAAATTATATCTGAGGCATCTGCAGGTCTGGTTCAAACGGATCTGTGAACTCCACTATTTCTGCAAAAGCTTTTATAAAAGTTTGTCTTTGTATATTTGATCAATTTGGATCAAATTTATGAGAAGCGGAGTTAATTCAACGATCCCCGCTCATTTTTCCATCAGCATGT